>OZ007572.1:16221269-16886269 GCA_963931925.1 Onchidella celtica
CTTACGTTTGTGTATGCGTGTCCCGTAGTGCGATAAAACCGCGTAACCTAGCATTTTGGCCTCTTTTGGAGTTTTTCCGTAATATTGAGGAGGAAACTCAAGTTTATATTAATATTATACTGTTAGTTTTATTAATTTATCATATTTATAATGGGGTTGGGGGAAGGAGGTTATATTCTAGAGGAAGACAGGTAAATGGTGCAGAAATATGAGGGGAAAAAAAAGAGATTATTAGGAAGACCGAGTAGATGGGACACCAATGTCATTACGGGGAAACATTCCATGGAAACTAAGGGTCTTTATTTTGGAATTCTTTTTCTCACAGTGTATGGTATATGAACATTATGAGTTCCAGTATGTACATGCCTACAGTTTACTTAATATCCGTAGTTTGTATAATCATTAATCCGTGTAGCTGCAATTAAGTATTTTACCTTTCTGGTGTTTTCGTATATTTCCACTAATTTCAATACTGTGTATTCAACCATTCAGTTGAACTATCAGTAATATCCGGATTTGTTAGTTACTGGGTTTTTCGGTTGCACGTAACGAGAGAACACCATCGGTGTTTGCACATTTCTACTGTCATTTCACCTTGTCCTTGAGAAACAAGAAGACAGAAAAAGATTGGATGGATTGAAAACTTTACTTTATCTATTATTATTTTTTATTTTTTTTATTTCTTAACATTTCAATAATATTATTATTATTACTATAATAATTAGCACTGAGGCCTTCTTGGGTCAGGGATGCTCATGAATTGTCGCATAGTAACAGTTTTGACAGTCTGCTGTCCTCTAGCAGCGTCGCTTGTGGCTCAAGATAAAAAGAATACATTTCATATCTCAGGGAATGATCATGTTTCATGTGTGTATGCCTTCACCAAAAGTATCGTTGTTTTAAACTTCCACAAACTCTGGGTTTCAAGTTTTGGACTATTTATATATTATGTACTCGGTTCAGATTCAAAACTGGAGCAACACTGGAAACCCGGCGTTTGAAGATCACATTTAGTATTTTAAATCTCATTTCAATGTTCTCGAACAGTAAGAGCGGGTGGTTGGTGGGCGTGTCCGATAAGGTCTCCTTCTGCCCTGTCATTCTGGTATAGTCTGTCTATGCCTTGCCTTTCCCTAACCCAATGTGACCGTTATCGTGTCGACGTGGCTTTGTCCAAACTCAAACAACCCAAAGCTAGCAAAAAGAGCCTTTCGCCACACGTCAGCAATATGACAGGTCTCATCAATGCATTTTGTTTTATTGTGGACGAAAAGCGTAGTTTGCTTTAAAAAAAAAAGTGTGTAGTTGTTGTGATAACTTTTTATGCCCGTTCCATTATTTGCTGTTTGATATTGGCTTTTCATGTAATAGGGGATCAGGAAGGTGTGACATATGTTTCGGTTTTCAAAAGATTGAAATGAGAATGAATAGATCTATACCATTTATGTTGAAATCCTTCTGTAAAGCAGTGAGTTTTTATTATTAATATTACATGTGTTACAAATTTTGTCAATTAAAGTTTTAAACAAAAACAAAAAAAAAGCAAACAAACGAAAAACACATTAAAACAAGAGATCACGCGACAAGATAATTATTCTCTTGTAGCTACTAGATTTCGAAGACTGAAGACCGAATGCGGTGATACCACTGTCAAAGTGTCAATGTCATTTTGACTTACATATTTTACAAAACCACATTTAAAAAAAAATTGTTTTCAGTCATTTGCTTTGAAAACAACTGGTACTCCACATATCTATGGAAACCCGGTTTGTCATGTTCTCTACGTGCAGTGTCAAGGTAAATTTGCCGGCTTTTGGCAGATTTAGTAATCCGAGCGCGTTGCGTATGATCCATCTTTTGTTTATGTTGTCACTTCGCTAGGGCGTATAATCATTAGAAATGTCAAAAGGTCGTAATCATTTAACCCTGGTTGATGTAGCGTACGTTATGTCACTTGGTTATCTCGCCGCAGTGGGTGTGCGAAATCACAAAAAAGTGTAGGTGTGGTCGGACTGGCAGTTACTGTTCCGGTGAAACAGTGTGTTGAAAGTTCAGGTGAATGTACGTACGTCACGGCAACAAGTTAGTACGAACGCCAACCATCTTTTATGTGTTTTATATTTTGTTTTCTCTGCTCTGTTAAAAAGTAAGTGAAGGCATATATTATTTTGGTTGCATTGGCTTTTGAAAAGTTACACTTCTTACCATTTCTGGGAAGTAGAAAGTCAGTGTCATACACTTTGTGACAACAGTATCATGACTTTCTGAACTAAAAGTCTTGTTGGTTAGACTTTTTATTTTTTTGGGGGTTTGAACTTGAGAATAACAGTGCTGTCCCATATTTACAAATAATACTAATTTTCATATTAAATAATTTATACCAAATTTTTGTTATTGTATTTGCGTGGATGATCATTGTGGGAATTACTATTGCACGAGAAATCAATTAAAAGTGTGTGATGTTATTTTTGCAAATAGAATTTAGTAAGGAGGAGTGATGTGGACAAAAGCGTATGTGTCTATTAAAAGAGATGATGGTTGGGGAAAAAGAGCGTTAATACAAAACAGTTAAAAATCTCCATGCATACACTGTCACGACAGGCAGCTAGCTTTATGACTAGCACTATGTCAATAGTACCGACAACTACATGCAGATGTACTGCCACGTGCCAGTGTTGGGATTAATGTCAGATTATCCCATACGGCAATGTAGATTACACAAGAATTGGATGGTGACTTGGTCCTCCATTCCGTACTTGTATTAATTATATCCCAGTTTAGCTAAACAAAAAGAAAGAAGGAAAGAAAGAGAAAAAGTCGGGGATCTAGCTTGTCCAATGGAAGAAAGAAAGAAAGACAAGACAGGGTGTCAGCATATCCAACACTGTTGTTTTAAAACATGCGTATAATTATATACTACTATGTTACACTTACGCTTGCAATGACCAACAATACAAAGAGTGCAAAAGAGATGTCTCAAAGCAGCAGAATTTCTTAAAGGCACATGGATTATTTTCTGTGAAGACGTTCAGTGGTGAAATTAATTACCAGCATCACAATATTGAATAACAACATGCTGTATTGTCTACCTCCTCTAACACCCCCACCCCCACTACCAACCAAACCCACTTTAAGCGCTTTAGAATTACTGAAAACTGATCTGCAACAAAGTTCGTTAAATTGATCAAGTAACATGATTTACAGTGTAAATGTACTCATAATCCTTAATCATTATTCCGAAGAATTTTAGAGTCCAGGTCATGCACAGCGCAATGAAAATACGTACATATAGTTCTCTCGCCTTCTCTCTCTCGCCTTCTCTCTCTCGCCTTCTCTCTCTCTCTCTCTCTCTCTCTCTCTCTCTTTCTCTCTCTCTCTCTCTCTCTCTCTCTCTCTCTCCCCCCCCCCCCTTCACACACCCACCCACACATCCCTGTGTAAAACGGCAGAGCCAATTTTTTCCTTTGAGTTTTGTCACGGATCAGGTTCATGAAATAACCGGAAGTAAATTCATAATTCTATTTTGCATGGTTGTATAACATCTGTCAGCGAGTAGCTGAGGGCACGTGCACTGAACTCACGCACAGGTATCTCCAGATAAACATAATAATATACACAGTATACTCCCACTCACACCATACTGATATCACACACTGTTGTTACATAAACACATTGAGGTTTACGAAGTTATACAAACTGCGCGTTTATATAAACAGACATACACACACACACACACAGTCATACATCTGCCGTTTCCGGTAGTGCTCATGCCCATCAGGAAACATTTATAATCAGGGACCTTTGAAGTATTTGCTGTCTAATTAGCTTCCTGCATTGGCTAGGTGTGATCTCTACACACTTGCTGGCAGAATCTGAACAGATAATTTGTTGTGAAATTAGCGTTTAAACGTATTCATAGCCACCCGCTGGTTTGCTGGATTTTGGTTCTGAATCCCGGTTCAAAGGTTGGTGTTGCGTATCTCGTGTTTATTTGTAGATGATATTATTTGAAGGAGAGAATGTTTACTGAAAATCTTGAGTCTTTGAAAGAAGAAGGAAACATCCGCTTGCTCTGCCAAGTTTAAATTCTTGTCTTAAGACTCTTAAGAAATTGCGAGGGAAGGTTCGGTTTTTCGTGTTTGTGAATGATGGGTTGACTGGGTATCAAATTGGATGTGGCGTCGTGCAAACGGAAGCGGTCTTGCGGCTTTATAGATAAGATGAGAATCACTTTGTTAGCCCACGAGGGAAAGTCATTTTCACAGAGTGTTAAAGAGCTTACATGACATGATACACAAAGTTTACGTGTTATTGCATGAACTTAACGTCATAACTCAATAACAACATAAACATAATATGAAGTAACATGGCATGAGAACAATCATACATGACACGGATCTAGCTAGAATGCGCTACTGAGGCGAATTTCAGATGGTAAAACCGATCTTTTATAATAATTGTTTTTCTGTGTTTTATTACGGTACCCGTCAAAATATCGTGACGCTCTTTGATAAATGCATGAGTAATTGGGGGTTGGGGGGGGGGGGGGCGGCAAATTGAGCAGATGATCTTGTTCTACGGTTTGAGTACTTCCATGACCTGCAAGTATATTTTTATATAAATCGATAACAAAAGCAAGTTGTTTTGTCAGACAGAAAAAGTGAAAATATAGTATTGTATCAAAAGACCAAGTAAAACCCTGTTTTTTTTTTCCCTTCACATTTACGCAAAAAGGTGAAAAATCGCTTGGGCATTTATCGCACGAGCGAGACGATACTCTGAATACAAAATCTAATTGATGGATTGGATTTGTGTGATCTCAGACAGTAGCCCTCTGTGCTGCGTTTATCAGGGCCATCATACCAAACCTCATTGTTTTCATGCATAACCCAGTAGTGGTGCAAAGACAGACCTGGTTGCCTTCATTCCAGTCTTCTGAAACGTGCAAAACGTGTTTAAACGGTGGAAAAGATACGCCAAGTTATAATTATATCAAGTAATATTGTTCAGACAAAGAACTGGCCACAATAGGCCCAACCACCATGTTCACCAAGTTTAAAATAGGAACATCTGCCGTATGTGAGTGCAGCCAGTCTCCTCAAAACACGGAGCATATATTTCAGAACTGCACACCCTTCTCAGCACTGCGAGAAACGTATTGGCCCCAACCCACCGACCTGAATATCAAACTCTATGGTGCTCTGCCAGAACTGCAGAAAACCGTAGATTTTCTTAAAAGTACAAATCTGCAGATTTAGATTGGTGAACGAATGAACGAAGAAGAAGATCATTATTTTGGATATTCGTTTTGAAAAAAATCATTTGTTTGTGAGTGTTTGTGACGTAGAATACAAAACAGAACATCGAATACGGATGACAATATTGTCACATAATTATAGAATATCTGGTGGTTGGGGGTCAAAGAACCCAACAAATGTTCAGTTTAATAAGGCACCTTAGAGCGCTCGTAAGTGAACTTTCTTTTGTTCACTGACAGCGCTCTCCACTCTATGTGTCCTGTTTAATGGTATCTCCTCTGCAGATTATTGTTTCTGCACAATAAACTCAGAACGTGTCACAATGATATCGCGCATAAAACATTTCATCGCATCCATCCTCACCATTGTCCCGTTACGTTTACTACTGCTTAATGAAGGCCCGTATTCATGGGTTATGAAAGCAGTAAAGAGCTCTCTTGTTCTCATCGGGAGTATTCAAATTAAATTATTGATAACATGATAGAAAGTGCTTGTTTTGAAACTGCGGATTAATCCTGTCATTAATCCTGTCTTCATCCAGCCACAACAGTTATTATATTAAAAGTGTCGAAGGCCATGTGAAAGCCTGCGGGTCGGTCTAAAGTCTTCATATAAAATACGCCTTTTTTATGGTTTTATTCCATAGATGTGGAAATTCTCTTGGCCCTCGTGAAAAGGTAGCCCGCAGGAGCATTTCACTTAAATTATTCATATACGAAACTCGACAATGGAAGAAAGTTCAGACGCCCCGTAGAACAACGGGAAAGTAACACATTAAATACAACAGGTGTCTGATATTTACCAATTTTTTTTTTCATGATAGATCTATTGGTTTGGCATGAAGAGGCATCGCTTGTGTTTTTTTTTACGTCCTACAAAGTAATATGATAGTGTTAATCGACATTATTCCCTGTGTCGTTAGGTTGTTGGTTGTTGATGATGGCACTGGTGGTGTTTTCGTCGTAGTGCTGTTGTTGTTGTTGCAGTTGTCGTTGCCATACGTAAAAATGGTGATGGTTTATAATGGCGGTGGTGGGTTTCAGTGCTTTTATGATATAATTATTGTTTTGTACTTTGCGGACTAGGGCTGGCTTTGGCACCGGATATACTCGAGCGGTTTTGCACATCAATAGTCAATCCATACGCCTCTTTGTCTAGATAGATCTGAGCTGTTTTGAACTAACGCATGGCTGATTTCAATTGCCCTTCTGAGGGCACAGTGGACCTTCAGTGAATAAATGCATTAACTGGTTCACCGCCAGTCGTATACTGACCAAAACCCGCATAATTTGCATACTGTAGGGCAAACGAATCACTTTTGAAACACGAAACGCATCTCATTATTCACCATTCGAAGAAACAAAAAATATCTTGTGTGAACGTTATTATTTGAATACAATGTGAACCGAGTAAGTTACCCACGAGCCGGTGTCAACGGCTTACAGGAATTAATCAGTTAAACATGGGCCATCATTGCTCAAAATAATTAATTAAAATACTAAGGTGGGTTTTTTTGTTTGTTTCTTGTTTTTACTGATACCGCTGTCGTTAACTTTTCTCTGCTTCTTTCTCTTTTATACCCATGTCGTTGCCGGTCCACAACAGCGAGTTCTCTAACTGGCGTGCACACCATTATGCAGTGCAACTTGGTGTGGTGGGATGTGCATCTCGCATAGTTGGTGCTGGTGGGCGTTAAATTAATCTGTTAAAACTATTTCTCAGACCTGGTGCAAATTTGTAAACACCGATACGGGCGGTGTTGCGCGTGATGAAGCGATTACAAGTCAAATTTGTGAGCGAACAGTCATTTGAGCACAATAGAATGCGTAGTTAACCAGTGACTCCTGGAGACACAATGTAAAGTTGTATTTCAAAAGTTTTATGGCACCATGGAAACAAGATGAGTATCTCTTAAATTGATTTGTCTGTGCCAACAGCTCATAAATTATACACTGAGACAGAGAAGGGAAGCAGGTTGGATTTTGGTGTCCATTGGTCGGTCTTAGTTCTTGTCTGTTCTATCCCCATTTTCTGAATAGTGGAGATCGTTTAGTGTGTAGAATAGGTATAACAAATGCACACTTTAACACGTGTTCGAAATACGTCGTGGCGCTTAATCAAGCTATTTCACAGTTTCGATTTATTCGTCCGTATTATGAAACTACAGCAAGCAGCAAACGTTTAACGTCGAATTGCTCAGTTGTGCAAAAAGTGGAGTTGGAACAACCAAAAACTAAGGTCGCGATTTGACGGCATGGGATTCTTTTTAACAGTTGGTTGTTTTTTTTTTCTTCAAATCTCTGGATTTTTATTTTTTTTTCAAATCTCTCATACACAGACAGAAAAGGGAAGCAGATGTGGATTTGGTGTCCATGTGACGGCATGAGGTTATTTTTAGTAATAATTTTTAAAATTTTTTTTTGTTTGTTTATCAAATCTCTGGATGTTGCAGATGTGGAATTTTGTGCCTATCTGGTGACCCGGTAGACCCAGCAAGTGTTTTCACAGTATTTAATTCAGTCAGGGACTGCAGTGACCGAGAGAGGAGACAGGTTTATGCCCTCTGATAGGGAGTGGGTACTTAGAAAGATAGATGGATATATAGATGGACAGACAGGCGGGCGAGCGGAGGGATGGATGGATGGATCGATAAATGGTCGGAGGGAGGGATGGCTGTTTTTCTTTTGTTTCCGTTTCTTACAATTTGATTCACCCCCCCCCCCTGCATACAATCTTCAATCTATACCCCCCCCCCTCCCCTCCCCTCCAAACCCCCACTTGTAGTATTGAAAGACTCCCACAGTATGAAGCCACACACAATCTGCGGAAGTCCTTGAGATACATTATTATAAAATTATGATCCGAGCACTTCAGGCCACTTGAAGAGAGATAGAGAGAGACGTGTTATAAAGAGCCATAAACCCGTCTATCTTAATGTTCAGCTGTTCCTACAAGCTGAGAGCAGGAAAGGCAGCTCGAACTACTCAAATATTACTTTTATGCTGCATCTGTCAGCATGCCCTTTTGCTGAGTGTGGAAGGAGATCTTTGTTTGTTTCTCTCTTTCAACCCCCCCCCCCCCCCACCCGGTTGGCCTGTAAAGAGTTTGCAACAGTGATATGGGAACTACTAGTATTCTCATATCACTGGTTTGCAACTATACAGTTGGTCTTAAAATGCCGAGTATAGATGAAGATCTTGGTTTCTCAGAGAGCGCCCGCTACCGCCCAAAGTATACTGACTTTGGTTTGCAACTATACAACTAGTCCTTTGATGAAACCGGCGCAAGTGCTAATAACGTTATTTTACAAGAACAAAAACAAACACTGCTTTCTGTGAAATAATAATAATATATATAGATATAGATAATTTCTTATCTTCAATACATTTCTATAAATAAACATTTGAAACAATTGTATTATATTCCCCCTTGTCAATAGAAGAAAAAAAATCCATTCCGGAGTAACAGTTCTTTTGACAAAAAAGAGTTGTCCCAAACGTGATAATACACTATAATATGGTATGTTATAATGAGATTTCATAAAAGGGCAGTGATATATTTAACCCATATACGAATTTATTTCTTTATTTATTTTAACATTTTGCAACCAGTGTAGATCATGGCAGAACCACTGAAGTTTTTCAAGGAGCTACTCACCAGTTAAATAATATTTGAAATAACAAATTCGTTTTTCTCAGGCGGTGAAGAAATGCAAGTACTCATCTTCACATGCACTCATGCATATTCTGAAATTGCATCTGAAAATTACATCAAGTACGCGCGTAATTGAAAATGCTTGGATATCAAAAACATTACAAAGATAAAGAGTACTTAACTGGGCATGTGCCGTCGCGAGTATGAGTATCAATGATACCTCTGTCAGGTATCGACCCTATGAACATTTTATAATGTACATTATATCGATATGGCCATGGTTCAAAACGTTGTCATACGGGACTGGGGGGAGTTGGTTGTTACTGGTGAAAATTGGAATGAATCGAATTCATTTTAAGAGGTTATGAATGAAGTTTTTTTTGTTGTTTTTTTAAATTCCTGCATCGTATTCAGTATCGGCCGCATCACTGGTGGTATCGGGCATGAATTTGGCGCAAAGGGTATACATTACGATCTATCTGTACGGACGC
Organism: Onchidella celtica; assembly: GCA_963931925.1. Lineage (NCBI taxonomy): Eukaryota > Metazoa > Mollusca > Gastropoda > Systellommatophora > Onchidiidae > Onchidella > Onchidella celtica. The sequence continues at coordinate 16,230,673 of OZ007572.1, forward strand.
CGTGGGCAAAAAGCAAAAAGAAAGGTAGAGACCAGAACAGACCAACCATTCACAAGAAGCCATAAGTGTAGACATTCCGAATGTGTTAGATGTGCCCACTTGTGACTGAAATTTGAAAAGAGCCATAAATCATAAGGATTTTGTGAAGAATTTGAAGTGGCGATTGTCTTTGTGCCAGACCTCCCTCGATGCTCCTTCCCACATAATACGGACATTGTGGGAGTCACTTTTTTCTTATTTTAGTGATGTTCGGCTGTATAGGGGCTAATGTGAGTTTATTGACTGTGGTCAATGGAAAGTAAATTAGAATGAGCAGCGTTTGGTTAATGGTTAACTGTCATTTTCTTGAAAAGCTTTGTCTTTCCTTTATAGTTCTCTCTCTCTCTCTCCCTCTCTCTCTCAGACCAGTCTCTCACTCTCTCTCTCCACCTCTCCCTCAAGTTTTCTTTCTTTCTCTACCCTCTCATTCAGACTCTCTTCTCTCTCTCTCTCTCTCTCTCTCCCTCTCTCTCTCTCTCTCTCTCTCTCCTCTCTCTCTCTCTCTCTCTCTCTCTCTCTCTCTCTCTCTCTCTCTCTCTCTCTCTCTCTCTCTCTTCAGCCATATCATCATATGACAATGATAATTACAATAACCCGTATATAAAGTGAACACGGAACTCAGTTCTACCTATCAATAAGTCTTTCAGCATGACCCAAAAATGATTATGCATTTTATTATTTACAGTCTTATCTTTCTATAGTTACCTTCACGCATGAGCAGTGTAGCACTATTTTATTGTCAATCAGATCAAACAAAACAGCACCACTGGATTCGCATTAAAGCGTGCGAAATTTTGAAAAGCCGCTGGGATTTCCCAGACACACAGGTGTAATTTTTTTTCGGGGGGGGGGGGGTATTGTTCCGCGGGTATCAATACAAAGTAGATTTGTAAGTCACAATTGAATGACTTCGTTCTGTATTTAGAATAGAAAAAAAAACACACTTAATATGTGTACGGTTTCCGTTCTATCAGTCAAAAATGTAATAGGTTAAATAATGACAAAAGTGTACCCCCAGGAGATAAAACATGAGAACCGCCCGTGAATCATCCTCATATTTTAATTCATTTCAATTTGAAAATGCCACCTCAAGGTCGGTATGCAAAACGAGGCTTGAGAAAAAGAGGGGGAAAAAAAAAGAAAGGAGGGAGGGGGGGGGGGGAACCCAGACCGTATGTGAAAAGACGAAACGCCTGGTTGGCTTCGCGAAATGAATCAAAGTGCTAATGCTTTGTGATATACCTGATCTATTTTCCTTGGAGGAGGTAGACCTGTCGTGTTCATGTATAATGCACTTCATTCATAACATGAGACTTCTGAAAGAGGGATTTAACAAAACGAGAAAGAAAAAGAGAAAAAAAAATAGAGAAGAAACGAAATTTGCGCATCTCAGGAGCGTCGACCGAAATTTGATTTGGAATTTTCCACTTCAACCAATTTTGTCAATGATGTTGAGATAAGATTGAGAATCAGATCGCTAATAAAGCTATTTAGGAATAGCGCATGTCTGTACAAGTACAACATCTTCTGTACATGTATAGCTGTCTCCTTTTTTTTCTATTTGTTTTTTCTACCCCCCCCCCTTCCTCTCTCTATCTTTCTCTTTCTCTCTTTCCCTCTCTCACCCTCTTTCTCTTTTTTTCTCTCTCTGCCTGTGCCTTTCTCTCTCTCTCTCTCTCTCACACAGCCATTCACACTCACAACAAACACACACACACACTCTTATCCTATTCTTTTCTGTCTCTTTGTCACTCTTTCTTTCTGTAGCGGCTCTCTCTCCCTCTTTTCTCTCTCTCTCTCTCACTTGCTTACCCCCCCCCCCCCACCCGGTCGCCCCCCACCCCCCCATTTTCTTTTCACTCACATTCCCACTCTTCTTCTCTGGGTTAATGACCTGAGTTTCATCACGTGTATTTGTAGTGGCCATACACCCCTTTCTTACTACCCCCCCCCCACCCTCCCCCCCCCCCACCGTCCCCTTTTTGTGTTTTTTGTTTGTTTGTTTGCAAAACTTGTACTTGTAATACACCGGCAGATTTGTGGACAGAGTTAGATGCTTAACGCAAGAGTCACACTTTTTTTTCTTGTTGCGTCAAGTTTCTCGGCACTCACTGGCATGTGAAGTGCCATGGAATTACCCTGTGTCATCTTCTCTCTTTTTTTTTTTTTCATTTATATTGGTTTTTCCGTCTCTGTTTATTCAGAAGATGTCGATGCCTTGTCTCTTTCAGTGCCCCCTCTCTCTCTCTCTCTCTCTCTCTCTCTCTCTCTCTCTTCCTCTCTCTCTCTCTCTCTTTCTCTCGCTCTCTCTCTTCCTCTCTCTCCCTCTCTCTCTCTCTCTCTTCCTCTCTCCCTCTCTCTCTCTCTCTCTCTCTTTCTCTTTCTCACCCTGTGGTTAGTTGTGTGTATGTATGTGTGTTTGGATGTAAATGTATCAAACGTGCGTGCATGTGTCTGTATCATCGTCTTCCAGGGTTGTTTGCCAGATAATTGTAATACAACTGGGATCCAGTGACACTGTGCCCTCGGGGATGTCACATTTACATTCACGGCCGTTCAGATTTAGTGTGGGAATCTTGTACTTGTAGTGTTGTAGTGTTGCATTGTGCGGCACAGGTGCGAATCAGCAGTTTTCACATCATGTCCTGAACTACCCCCCCCCCCCCGGGGGGGGGGGTTGTTAGACAGAGTAAATCCAGAGAGTGTGTATGTAAAGAGAGGTTTCACTATTGGTCCATTTGCACTGTGAGACACGGGAGGCTCCGCGAAACCATGGTTAGCATGGAGCGGAAAGTAGGTCGCTGCGGTAAACAATATCCGTTTGTGCATTTCCACAGGGCGTAGGAACTTACAAACGGCTCAAAATAGTTTCAATCAGCCCAAAAATATGAACAAAGCACAGTAAAAAGATATGCACACTATCTTTGGTGAAGGCGGTCTGTTTCAATTCTTCAATTTCTTGTTTAATGCAGCGGCCTAGTTTCGCGATTTGTCGGAAGTGAGATCTCTCTATAAATCTCTACTCCCTGGTGAATCCTCCATGTGCTGCAACTGTTGGAATCGTGGCACACTGAGTCAAGTCTGTTTTGTCTCGGGGTTAATGTGAGATGTGTCCTGTGGAGTTAATTACGGGACCTCGCGCACTGGCTAGACTAAAAACAAGTCTGTGACACCAAAAGACTAGAATTGACAAGATGAGATAGCTAGTGCCTTTAGCGTGCACAGATTTCCCACCGCCACCTAGCGGCAGACGCGAGGAAGTCATGAAAAATGCCGTATTTTAGAAAGCCAAATAGGGAAAATGTTGAATTTTCTTCACTGTTCAGCTATCGCTATAGGCCTTGATTGACGTCACTTATTATGGAATTATAGCCTCAATCGCTGTGGGAAGACTCTGGCTATTTTTATTGTTTTTTAGTCGCAGTAGCACTGTCACAATTTTGCGTCATAAATTTACCATTATATCAAGTATTCTTTTCATACTATGCGCCATCGGCCCCGTCCCCGATCAGTGCGCAAGTTGTGTGCACAGTTTTTTTAGTGTTGCGAAGAAAACAGTGTCTCATCCCGTCTTGAGTCAGCTAGCGTAAAGAGAGATTTCGTGCACTGAGTCAAAACAGTCGCAGATCAGACGTGACCCGTTGCACCCCTAGCGTGCCTCTTTCGAAGTTCTCTATGATTTTGTTTATTTTCACCTAAATTTTTCCCAGTTTCATGCGGCAGTCAAGCTTCTTTGTCGTACCGAACGTGAAAAATCAGCGAAATTATATTTAGGTCCAGCCTGTAACAGTTGAGATCATCCACTGACGTCATTGGAGGAAAAGACGTGTACAAATATAATTTTTCTCTTTTTTTTTTTTTTTGACTCGCAAACAAAACCGGTGGATTAAGGGAGAAGAACGGTGTCATTCTTATTTACGACACGTACAGACGTCACTTTCTCTGCGCACACGCAGTGAGGCGGGGCACAGTATGGGTGGGATCGAGAATGGTAGCAGAAGTTGTTGTGTTTTTTTGTGTGGTATATTTAAGGTGCCTGTTCAAGTGGTGCCCTTAGCTTGATAAACACATTGCTATAAGCAATCTTTCTAAAACGTAGATTGGTGGCAAGTCTAGTTGTGCCACTATGGAATGCAGCTTTTTTTTTTTCTCGAAAGAACTGAGGTTGGGGAGGACTGGTGGGATGTGAAGAGCAGTGGGCGTAGTCTTTTCGGGTTTTTTCCGAGTTTTCGGTTATTATTTGCACTGGCACGGTTTCATTGTTTGTTCCAGCGTCATTCTGTACACATTTTTTGCTACTTTTCATGGGAAACACCCCGTCTCACTTTCTCCGCGCTGAAATTGTGATCTGAGAAACTTTGTAACCGAACTCGTGGAATTATCAGTTGTTCATAAACTTCAAAAGAAACTGCGGGCGGACAGGTATTTGGTCTTTGTTCCATCCGCTAGTGAGACCCGCATGTATCTTTCCTCAAAATTTGGATATCTGTCACTCTAATAATAATTTTATTTGCTGATATACGAAACATGGTTTTTAAGTCTCCAGAAAACGATATTGGACATCTCCAAGACGAAAGAAAACTTTCTAACGCCGAACAAACTGCACCTCTTTCTTACTTGTTGGAGTGACCAAAATGGAACGTGTGTGATTGGAAAAGAGACATTTTGAACTTGTCGTTTCGACAATGATTGGATAATGTTGGGTTTTTTTTGTCTTTTCTGTTAAGTCACCAGAATGATTAGCACCAGATACAGATTCGGCTGTGAAATGGAATATCAGAATTTTTTGAAAAATGGTGATTGCCTTTTGATTGCTTTGAATTTGAGTTTAACGGTACGTCGGCACGATAGTGGCCAGTTTGCGTATTTCACGGTATTTGGGGGGGATGGGGGGGGGGGGGGATCTTACCTGCATTGTGATTTTCAGAGCCTAATCAGTTAAAATTTGACGAATAAATTTCCAAGGGGGGGGGGGAAGGCCCATACAGGTTTTGCTTGTCTGTGTAGTTTCATAAAAGTATGAATTTTCTAAATACTTTCCATTTGTTCTTTCTCTTTAATTGGGTTATTGGCGCAATACAGCTGTTGGTACCACGATGGTGTGTCGTGAACATTAAAGTCAAGCACAGATGGACATCAGTAGACTTCAGTTGCCTTTCTTGTTGTCTTTACTTCTGTGAAGCTAATGAGCGATAGGTCTGTCCAAAAGGGTATCTGTCTGGTTTGAGAAAGATTAGCCCTGTCTTCGGCCTGGCTCTTCTGGGGCTAAATATCTTCAGAAGTTGTAACCGGAAGCGGCAGAGAATGATAAGCTTTGCAAAGCTGTAAGAAATCTAGTATATCAGTTCAAGTGATGACAACAAGGATAGCATGTCTAAGAAGGGTGGCATATGCAAACACACGCATGTGTGAGACTTCTTTTTTCTTTTTAACGGTATTAAAAATGAATGAATTAACAACTCGAAAGAAGTAGTTTTTGTCGTCAAAACAGCAAAATGCAGGCCGTGAACTGTTTGCTAATGCCAGGATTGGATAGAGACACTAGTACTGTAGTTGTAGTGCTGGAAATGTTGTATTAGTTGTGGTGATAGTGGTGACAATATCATGGCCATAGCAGTGAATAGAAATATTTGGTAGCAGGAATAGTCGTAAAGTAAACAAGTCTGAATTTATAATAATAATTATACAATAAAATACTGATGAAGAAGTCAAAATTAAAAGATAACAAAGCAGGGGAAAAAAACGATAGCCAAGAGACAACAATAGTAAAGATGACGAAGAGACGGAGGGCTTCTTGGGGGGGGGGGGGGGGACATGCGACAGAACAGACTGTTTAATAACAAAAAAAGTCTGCACATATTCTAATGTTTATTGAGGTGTGTCTGCCTTGAGGGACAGCGAACCTTCAAAAAGAAAGACCTGTACACACATTTTCATGGTAATCTACCGGTAGTGTTGCATACATGTATTTAAATATCAACAAAATCATATTGAGAAGTCTAGCCAGGCAGTAGAATTTAGTCTATGGATTCCACACAATATAATCCCGGCGAATTGATTTCAGATAGAGATCAGAATCGGGATTACTGCAGCCCAAAAGTGTATGAAAAGCAGGAACGATAAAGTACAGCATTATTATGCGACCAGCCAACATTCTAGCGTAACGTTTGTGAATACAACCAAAAAAAAAAAAAAGGGGAAAAAATGTAATCCGGACATTCCATAGCCTGCCATTCACACTTTTTTGCAGGGAAGACCACCAGCTAGGCTTGTAATAAGCGCGTTACATTTCATACGGCGTGTAACCGACAAAATTTGCATATTGGTGAGAGACCTTCCTTCTCCCCCATTCACGACTGGAATATCTTGAAATTTGTACAGGCAAGGCTGAAGAATAATTGTTACGCATATACAATTTCATAATATCAGGCGATAGTTTGAAAGGGGGGTATCTTATTACAGTTTTTTCCCTTGCCATGGCTGCAAACGGTTAACCGTGATACCGATAAATGGGACGATTTACGAAAAGCCATGAAGTAATAATGATAACAATGAATTTAAAAATTAAACAGATTTTTTTTTCAAGTGGCAAAGGTTTTGATATCTTTGAATCTGTTAAAGTGCAGTTTATGCAAGCTTCTGACAGCGTAAATAGAGATGATTTGATGTATGCAAGACCAAAAAAGTATGTCGCCAAAATTTTTGTATCTAATAAAGCCAGTGCATATATAATTTGTGTCGGAGTGAGACAGAATGATACGCAGCCTCTCAGCACTACGAGAAATATATTGGCCCAAACCCGCCGACCTGAATGTCAAGCTCTGTGGTGCTCTGCCAGAACTGCAGAAAACCGTAGATTTTCTTAAAAGAACAAAATTTGCAGATTTAGATTTGGTGAACGAAAGAAGAAGAAGCCTCAGACTGGGGCACCTAAGGAAAAAAAAAAGATCTTCATCCTCACTTGCTGATACGTCGGAAGATACTTCAGACTTGACCTTAACAAGAATAACATCATCAGTAACGTGCAGGTGGCCATTGCAGAAGACATGATGAAAGCAATTATATAGCTAATAAAAAAACAAGTAGTCAAATTATCTTGCTCGATTTCCCTGAAGAGCGCATTCTTTCTTTTGGCGTTGGAATATTATTAAGACCACCCACTCACTGTGCAGGATTACCCAATACACCGATATTGCTGTCTTCATCCAGGGCCAATATAATTGTATTCTAGAGGGCACGAGGACAAGGGAGCTGTAATTCAGGCAAGGCCTCAGGCTTAGTCTAGCCTCTTTTGCGTCGGTTTTGACTCGGAACTACCTTTGAATCAAGTGGCGTGATAGACTTGTTTCACTCTCACCAGAGCATTAGGTCCAGTCCACTTCCATAGTCCATAAAGCCTAGGCAGATCGAACTTGACCCAGTGCGTTGTAATGGGCTTTTAAAGACCCTAAAGACAAAGACTGACCGAGGGCGTAAAAACAATACGTCCACCAATCACTGCTCAGTCTGGTTCCTGAGAACTTCTTTTCTGAAACTCACAACTCAAACACATAGCCGTCCCTCCATCTGGTGATTTCTTCCATATCACAAGATTCAAGAAGCCCCGTGGCTTTTCAAAACGTATCTGTCTTCATTTGATTATAACGTTACGGGGTCCGACCGCCTCATTTTGATTAGCATTATAATGGACCAGATATTTGACATGTCTTTTATCTGGAGCCAAGCCTCTCGTGAATAAACGAATCTCTTTTCCTGTTTCCTGACATTTTTGCCTTTCAAAAGGAAACAAAAACGATTCTCAAAAGTGTAATAAAATCTGCACTGTTGCATAGCGGTTCGCTGTTGCCGCCGCTGCACCAGGTTGGCCTTGCTGTACTGATATTTCTGTTTTTGTTGTTGATGTTCTTGTTGTTGTTTTGTACTGAAGAAAGGAATGAAGGGGTAGAATTCAGCAGCGTGAAACAGTCTGTGAAGGTCAGGATTTGGCGAAGAGATTCTTCGAAATATGCTTTAAGACCCGTCTTATCTATCTATTTGTCTGTCTGTCTGTCTATCTATCCATCTGTCTGTATGTCTATCTATCTATCTATCTATCTATCTATCTATCTATCTATCTATCTATCTATCTATCTATCTATCTATCTATCTATCTATCTATCTATCTATCTATCTATCTATCTATCTATCTATCTATCTATCTATATCTATCTTTCTGTTTATCTATCTATCTATCTATCTAGCTAGCTATCTAGCTATCTATCTATCTATCCGTTAGCCTCCCCTCTCCGGTCGTCCGCCAGCCTGTCTTCTGTCGGTCTATTTTAGTATCTATCATCTGTCTATTTGTCCGTGTATTTGCTTGTTTGACTGCCCTTCCTGCCATGCGTCTGTCGGTCTATCTTTCTGACACAAGACTTAAATTTCCTCAAATTTTCTGTTCCAGATTCCTACTACAATGGCAACCCCTCTGGCTCATATCTGGACTCCCGCTCCTCCCCGGGCAAAGAACTGCCAACCAAATCCCTGAAGCAGGACCGTGTCCGAGACCGACAGGACATCAGTGGGGCCCTAGACGCTGACAGAGAACACTCGGAGCGCTTGTGCAATGTAAAGAAATCTGCCAGCACACAAACGTAAGTCACTATTTGTGGTAGTAAAGTTGTTGTTGCTGTTCTTCGTGGTTGTTGCTGATGTTGTTTGAGCTGGCGATGACAATGGTGATCATTATACTGGTGTGAATTGTCCTCCCCAAGGGCGGGTGGTTGATGCACGCCTCTGGTAGGATGTCCTTCTGTCCTATCATTCTGTTATGTTCTGACCATCGCCTTGCGTCCTCCTAGCACAATGTGACTGTTATCGTATCGACGTGCTTTGTCCAAGCCCAAACTCAATGCTGACCTCAGCCCCATAGAGATTTCCGTCTGCCCTCAGCCTATGTATAGTCATGTGTCATCATGTATTCATGAAAGTACCAACAGCTGGGTTCAGAACTGTTCAGTGGTTTGGGGTCCATTTTCAACATCTATGAAGGTTTTCTCATCCCCACCAATGGATAGAACTGATTGAGTTAACCTGCATCGTGACAGCCAGATTCTGTATTCTCTACGCAGTTTAAATGCGAAGACTTTTGGAAACTTCGAGGGAGGGCGGGGGGGGGGGGGGGGGGGAGTGTCGAAGACAGTATTATGCTAAAACTAATAAAAGAAAGAGTAAAGCATTAGAGACGTGGAGGAAGAGAAAGAAACTGAGAGGCAATTTGAAGAGAAAACAAGAAGGAGAGAGAAAAATTCACCAAATCAGGAATGTCTATCAAGTTGTTGGGGTTTTTCCCCTGAGAATGTGTGTGTATGTGTTGGGTGTGTGATTTAGGGTAGACAGTAATAATAATATGATGTAAATGTTGCAAGGCGCCCAGAGCTTGCTCATTGACGGGATGGAGTGCTATATAATTATATTAATGCTGTGTATTATTATTATTTTTATTTATTTATGATTATTATTATTATTAACAACATAAAACTATAGCGTAGAAGCAGAGAAGCAAGAACGAACACTGGTACAGATAGAATTGAAACGGGATAGTTTGAAACACGATTATTCAAACAGATTATTAACTTAACAGAGAACTGTTTCTACGCACCACAATTAGTTAATAAACGAACCCAGGGCTTTGTTGAGATTGAAAGAAGTCATTAGTGAGTCATGATACAAATGGGTTTTACGAATGTCCCGGTACACAGCGACCCCAGTGAACTTTGATCCGGGTAGCGTTCTGTTTTTTCCCCACTTGGTTTCATTATTGTAGTCTACAGAGAATTAGTTTTCCTCCCCCCCCCCCCCCCCAGTAGACACAGAAACGATGTCGTAGCTTTAAAGGGCTCAGTAGCAACCACTTTTAAATGTCACGGCCATTGAAACCGTGACAATCATATTTTACGTAGAACGCCAGCTACTGACGTCATATGTCGCGGTTGTGTTATGATTCAAATGAGGCGTGAGAAGCCACCGGCACGCCACGATTAAAGTCACAACTCAGCGACTGTACGAGGAGTTTACTTTTCTACGCTATAATATGTAAATCAATTTAAAGACCTCCTACGCCGATGTCTTCGGACTAACGAGACCGACGTAGGAATCGTTAACACAATATCAGAGCATTAAAAAAGGGTGTTTGACAGCTTATATGGTGGAAAGTACTTCACGCACGGACGTTTTCCGTACCATCGAAACGGAGTTTGAACCTAAGACAATTTGCTTCATTTTAGGTGTTAAAACACGGTGATAAAATTGTAATAAAAGTACCACTTTACTAAGTTCACAAAGGAGCATCTTCTGTGCCGTCTGTATCGGGGCATGATTTTCCTGGAGCGGAGCTTGAACGAAGGACAATTTCCGTAACTTTTGTGGGTTACAGACCGTAACGAAGTGATAAAATAGTAATAAAACTACCATTTTACCACTTCAGACACGAGCGTCCCCTGTACTTTATGCAACGGAGCTTGGACTTAGGATAATCTGCGTAACTATTGGGAGGCAGACCGTTTCGCATCTGCAGTGCACCGCTTTAGTAGTTCGTACACGAAAGTGTTCTGTACTTTCTTGAACTTTCTTTAGCGAAACTAGAGCTTAAGACAATTTGCATAATTTTCGGGATACTGATCGTAACGTTGTGATAATATTATAATAAAACTACTACCTTACTTTATCATATGTGAACGTCTTCTGTAGCTGAGCTTGAAGGAATATAATTTTCGTAATGTTTGGGGTTACAGACCTTATAAGGAGAATACTAGCACTTTACGGCCCGTAGCTCGAAAGTTGCGTTGGGATGAAACTTGAAGGCACCTATGCTCAAAGTTAGGCCTCCAGATGACTAAGATTAATTGAATGTGGTTGTCAGTATGCGGTAGAGACGACTTATACTGGCGCTAATTAACATATTACTAATACTGTTGTCGCAAATTTGATCGCGATTGCTGTCAATACCTGCAGGTACCGTTATGTCATCCAATGCAGTTGTGGCCACAACCGCCCCCGGTCAAAAGCGCCATTGTTAAGCCTGTGAGCGATATACATCACGTGATGTAAAAGAAAAGGCAGATTATGATGCTCGTGATATCTTTGTCCACCGGCTGTGTTTTCTTTTAAGTTCTTTTCTTCTTCTTTTTTTTTTCTGTAGTTTAGAAATCATCATCATCATCATTGCCTTTCTCACCCTGGATCAGGGTATAGGCCACCAACAAACACCTTCCATCCCTCTCTATCATGGGCCAGCCTCTTTACATTATTCCAAGTCTTTCCGCTTCGTTGCACATCATTTTCTCTGGCTCTTCTCCACGTTCCGCGCGGCCTTCCTCTTGATCTCTTGCCCTGGGGATTCCAGTCCAATACCTTCTTCGTGATGCTGTTTCCTGGCCTCCTGAGAGTGTGGCCGATCCATCTCCATCGCCTCCTACCAATTTCCTCTCTGACTGGGTTCTGTCTTGTTCTTTTCCATACAATTTCATTGCTGACCTTGTCTGTCCATCTGATCTTAAGTAGCTTCCTCAAACATCTAGTTTAGAAATACCATAAGTTATAATTTCAACCACGAGCCAAGAATTTATTGTGGTAATTATTTTATAACACAATTTTACCATTTATTTTATGACTCTAAACAGGCTTTCGAGAAAATTCTTTTCTTAATTCACACAGACGGAACGGAGAATTGTTTTATTGGATTGCAAGTTGAAGTCTGAATATGAGGGTGATAAAGATGTAGACGAATAACAGGGGAAAAAAGAGAAAGGGGGGGGGGGGAGAAAATGACGGGAAGAATAATAAATGAACAGCCTAGAGAACAATAATAATATGAACGAAAAATAAGACAGTCTGCTGTGTCCTGCACTAGCTGATTATATTTAGATCAGCCGGCTAGTTTGATGGTGAGGTCACGAGTTTGAGTGAAACTTCGTGCACCAGCCGACTAGTTATATCTAACTGAAACTCCGTGTCTTGACACCACTATCCAATATTATCGGCCATTCAAAATCGGATAGTGCTTGCCTAGACCTGCGCCATCGAAATGATATTCTTGTTTCCGTTAATAAAAAAAACGAAAAACGGAAAGCCGAATTCCCAAATCAGTATGTCGAATAACCGACTTTATCAATTAACCGTACGGAAATGCAAAGCAAAAGCACGGGCTGCCGTTCACAATTACGGAGACAACAGAGCTGTCACTTGTCCGCACGTATTCAACCCTCGACTGTAACAGGATCCTGAATGCACCCGTGTATGATCCTGTCTTTGCGTCTTCTAGATAGACAGTTCAAGCAAAGATGCGATTTAAACAGAAGGTCCTTTGTCCATTGGACGGGCAATTAAACACGCGATATTAAGTGCAAAATAGCTGTTTCACGGTAAATTTCCCATGAGACAAGTCACTTAAATTCATAATTGGAATCTACGATAAGACAGGCCTCTCACTCCGCCCCTTTTAACAGGGAGAAATATGATAAAAAAGTGCAAATTAATGAGGAAATTTACACAAATTTAAATATTGATAGTGGTTTTTGATACGTGCAGCTCCCTTTTAAAATCTTTATTTATGTATTTATTGATGTGTTGATTTATTTTTTTGTTTTGTTTTGTCTCAGTATTTAGATAATTTAACTGGAATTGTATTCTTCCATTAATCTACATAGATGTCTACATGCACCAGATATAGTATACTATGCATTCAATGTACATCGCACATTTTTATTTGAACGGAAAAAAAGGAGGGGGGAGGGGGGGGGGGGGAAGAGAGAGATTCACAAAGAGGATAATATTTGTTGTAATCTCCTATCGGTCTTGTCTCGAGATCTTTGAGTATTGCAATAGTTTAACTGATTCTTAAGTCAGACATTAAACTGGTTTCTGGCCAGGGTGATATATTATATTATATTATACTGGTATCTTATTATATGGCCGAGTATCACTTCGCTGTAGTATTAACGTCAGGTGTGTTATACATGCATATAAATATAATATACTTCGAGCCATGTCTGATTGGAGGAACATTCAGACTTACTGTGGTGTGGGGTTCCATGTGAGAGGGGGCAGGAAAGGCGAGGGTTAGACAATAATGTGCAGTTTAAGAAGAAGAAGGAGATTAGGTGATGTGTGTGTTAAAGAAACGTGATTCTGCGTATGATCTGGAAGTAAAAAAGATTATGGAGGATGGTTGTTTGTCGTAGGGATACTTAATTTTAAAAGGGATTGGTCGTAATTCAAGATGTTTGACTTACGCCTTTGTTCGAGATGATACAGAATACCGTTGAGTTATTATTATTGTTGTTGTAACGATATTAGACATAGATAGTTAGTTACACGCGCGCAAACACTTTGCCAGACAAAAGTTGAGTCAGTGGGAGGGTGAGTATGCGTGTGTTAGTGAGTGGAGTGGGAGAGAGAGACGGGGGAGGGAGAGAAAGAGAGCGGGGAAAGAAAGAAACAGGGGGGGGGGAGGGGTGATAGAAGGAGAGAGAGGGGATAGAAAGAGGGAGAATGGGAGAGAGAGAGGAGAGAGAATAGAAGAACGCGTGCGAGAGAGAAAAGACGGGAGATTGAGATGGAGGGAAGGAATGGAAGAGCGGAAGCAATGAAAAATAGAGAATGAAAGAAAAAGAAAGAGTAGGTCTGAAACAGATTACCAAGCTGCAAAGCGGGGGATAAGATGATAAGTAGAGGTATAGACAGACAGGCAGATTTAGAAACTACTCTGTCTATATGTCTATAGAAAGAAAAATCACGGAGGCTGATCGATAGACATTTTTGAGACGAGTAGTATAGAATGATGGATCAGAACCTTCAGTACAGACAGACAGGGCCGGATTTAGATGAAGAGAAGCCCTAGGCTGTTCTGGCTGTGAGGCCTCTCCCAATCCCACACCTTCACGCCTGCGATGATGGAAGTGTTTTAAACTATTCGCCTCTCGAAAGGCCATAAGCTATGAAAATTACAAAAGATGTGTTTAGAAACTACAGTGCATCGCAACATCATAATTATTGTTATGTAAGAAAAGGCTACACGTGTCACACAATATTATGCAGATTGGCCTGAGGCGGCGAGCGCCCGCCCCCCCCCCCCCCCAGATTTGGAGGCCCTAGGCTTCCGCGGCACTGCAGACAGACAACGTAGGTAAGACAGAATATTAGACAGACATTGTTACGAAAACGCCGAAGCTTTGAGGGGAGAAATTAGACCGATTCAGACAGTGTCTCTCTGGTTGTAGACAAGAGCTGGAATGATGTACATGTAGCAGAACCTATAGGAGAGAAGCGCTATCCAGAACCCCTGAGAGAGTGGGTAAGATGATTGAAGTGAAGAAGAGGTCACCGTGCCCCTGCTCCAAGCACTGCCTTGTTTATTCTTGCGCATAAAAAACAAACATTGCAACCAGTTACGGCATTGGAACCTTTCCACCAGATGACTCATACCGCCAAACATTGTACAGATAGAAACACCGTGCTCCCCGTGACTCTCTTTCTCTCTCTGAGTCTTTCTTTCTCTTAAACACTGGCATTCTTGTCTTTCTGTTTTCTTTATTTTGGGGGGGGGGGAGGGTGGGGAGAAAGAAGGTGAAGGGGAATAGGTGGGTCAATACCTGTCTACATAAACATGTATATTAAAACCGTGCGGAGATATAAATGCGAGCAAATGGATTCAATTGAAGCATCCATTCCGGTGTAATGTGGCAATATTATTCTGTTACGTGGCTCTGTCAGACGCCTACATTCTTTCCTTATCAACCCCTTCCTCCTCTCCCCTAGCCTCGCTATAAGCTCAACAGCCTCTTTGCTCAATCATAAGTTTCGTTTGGAAAGAAAATGTCATGTAGCATGTCAGGGAATTAGGGAATTGTCTGTCTGTCTATCTATCTATCTATCTATCTATCTATCTATCTATCTATCTGTCTGTCTGTCTGTCTGTCTGTCTGTCTGTCTGTCTGTCTGTCTGTCTGTCTGTGTGTCTGTCTGTGTGTCTGTCTGTCTGTCTGTCTGTCTGTCTGTCTGTCTGTCCGTCCGTCCGTCCGTCCGTCCATCCATCCATCCATCCATCCATCATCCGTCCGTCCGTCCGTCCGTCCGTCCGTCCATCCATCCATCCATCCATCTATCTATCTATCTATCTATCTATCTATCTATCTATCTATCTATCTATCTATCTATCTATCTATCTATCTATCTATCTATCTATCTATCTATCTCTTTGTCTTGTTTGTCTGTCTGTCTGCCTGCCTTTCTGTCTGTCTGTCCATTTGTCTGTTTGTCTGTCTATCTGCCTATAAGTCCGCCCCCGGATCCATTCCTGTCTATTTGTCTGTCTGTCTTTCTGTCCATCTGTGTGTCCGTCTCCCCAGCTGTACATCCATCTAGAGAGTGTTCTGCCATGGACACACAACTTGATATTATGTTTGTATGTGTGTCTGAACATGTCTCTAGATCTCTGTTGAGTCATATTCAATTCCCTTCCGTGAGCGTTGTCCTGCAGTTTCATTGGACTCGTGCACAGACACACTATGATATCTCATAGACTGACTCGGTCAACATGACCTGCACATATTGCAAATGCGCACAAATTTCTTCTCTCTCCTACCCAGAAATGGCTTCGACATCTTGCTTCATGTGTATGTGTGTTTGTTTCTCTCTATTTGTCCAACCTTCTCTCTCTCTCTCCCCCCCCCCTCCTCTCTCTTTCTGTCTCTCTCTCTCCTTCTCTCTTTTTTCGTCACTTAATGTCTATTTATCATACTGGTGTCTGAATGTATTGGACGTTAAGTGCATTTTATCACCAGTCATTTAATTTATCTAGTGATATCGGTGGGTTATTAAAAGTGACAAGTACGTATTTCCTCATCTACAAGTGAAACGAGATGTACTCGTGCACTATAATGTGCGTAACGATAGTGTTATCACTTTCTAACGCGGCACGACAATCACCGAGAAGGGCGTAGAGAGCCTATACATTTAAAGATGACTGTATCATGAAAGTTCGCATATAATTATAATTCAATTATTATATTGCGCTTTCCATTAGCAAGCAGCCGTTTTCATCACGATGGCCAGCTGCCTCTGCGGGCCTCACCCCATCCTACCATTTCGCTAGTCCCGTAAAATCATCGTAATTGGAATTTCCTGTGTTGAACAGTAGAGCGTCAACACATTGTCCTAACTGACGTGGTCAAAGTGGCAGTGAGTCATAGTTTGGATGTTTGATTGCAGATGCATGTACAGTTCAAATACCGGATTTTACATGATTAAAATGTAAAAAATTCTGTGTGTGATAACGGATAGATGCCATGAGCAATGATTTTATTTACTGTGTGTGTGTGTTGTATATCATATTCCAAGCTGAGATTAAATGGTAAATTGTGCACATACTTGGACTCCGATGGTCCCTAATTTGATGTTTGGGTGTGTGTGTTTGTGTGAGTGTGGGGGCGAGGGGTGAGGGCAAAACAGAAATGAATGATTATTATTGTGATATTCACGAGGTGCCATCAGCTGAAGATTGATTTTAGCGGGAACGAGAGTACGGCTTATAAAGTGAAAATGACCTCTAACCTGTAACCTCCAACCCACTTGTTATGGGAGGATTTCTGCCAATTTACGGGGAAAGACCGGAAGAGGCAAAAAAGAAATTTTATATGAGATGCAAAGAAAAAATAAAAAGATATTTCTCCCGAGTTTATTCTTTCTGCGTTTTCCATTTTGTGATGCCCAAACCTACAAACTTGAAACGTGCATAGAACAGATTCCAGTTATGCTGAAAAATGAAATAATTGATTTAGATCGGCACAGTTATCCGGTCGTATTCCTCAAAACGGCAGATTTTGGGAGGTGACAGAGCTGAGAAGAGCCGAAACTGGTGGGCATGGGATTGTGTGGTTATAAAAGATGTGGCCTATATTCAGTGGTGGATCTACCATGAAAGTAATCAAGCTTAAAGCTTCAGGGCCCCTAATCCTCCGGAGAGGCCCCAGAGGAACTTTTTTTTTAATGAGTAAATTTTGGATTTTCGCCCCATTCTTGCTGGTTGTGAAGGGGCCCCGTAACACTAATAGTTCAAGCATCAGGGTCCCAAAAAATGTAGCTACGCAGTGTTCCCGGTGACACCAAAATGTGACTGTACACTCGCCCTGTTTTATCAGCCCGGACGGACGTGAGGAATGACACGACAGCTCAAAATAAAATGCCCAGCGGGAGATGTTTTTGAGATGCGTGTTTCAATCTGATATCGCCTAATTAGTTCCGGGTGCTGAATTAATTCTTGTCCCAGCAGTTTTTGGGTGATGAGCTAGACACATAGGTATGTCACGGCTGCAGCGAGAGTGCAGATCTATGCAGCAATTTTCTGAAGCACTCCGCGTGTGACATGAGCTTTTACGGCATAATGATAATTATCATTCATGTAATAAAACTTGTCCAGCGAATAATTACAAGTCAGAAAGTGATGTCACTTCAACCTTGTTTTGAATCCCCACCAGTAGGCTTACAAGGTAACTAAGGTAGATCAGGTGGGGCACGTGCCTGGGCGCCAAATATGGGCCATAAGGCATAATACATGTATTTTAGTATGAGAATTCAGCCAGAACTGTATTATAAACAGTTGTTTTTGTTTGTTTGTGTGATGTTGTTGTTGTTGGGGGGGGGGGCATTTTGTTGTTTTGTTTTTGGTTTTATCTTCGTTACTGTTGTTATTGTTATTATTAATATTATTTGACTCTGGGCGCTACTACTGAAGTAACGCTCGCATTATGTTGTTTAACTTTAGTGGACAGCGAACAGACTTCAGGGCAACAGGATGCCAATTATTGATTAAGGGCAGCAGAAGGTCAAGAAATTTTGATTTTGAATTGGTTTTAATGTCATCTTGACATATTTCTCTTTTCAGGCAATTTTCAAGTTTGAGCTGTGAGAACCTTCCACCCCCGCCATACTACACAGCACATGACACTATAACTCATGACAAACTACACACTAGCTCTGCTCCCTCCCATTCGTATCATCACCATCTGCCCCCACCACCCCCGCCCCTGGTCCACTACTCTCACAATTCATCCTCACACAACAGTTCGCTCCCAACACAGTCCATCCCTCCTCCATCACAACTGCCCAGCACGTCCCACCCCACCTCCTTCCAGCCACACGCCCCATCTCACGCAGCTGCCAATCGGCAGGCAGTATCACACACGTCCCCTTCACCGCCCACTGCAGCCACGCCCTCACTGCCCCCGTCCCTCTCACAAGTCAGAAAGTCATCACCTCATACATCTCAATATCTGCCCCCTTATCCCAGCTCCCCCCATGGCTGCAGTCCTCCCCCTCCTCCCCAGTATACAGAACTCACGAGAGTCCACGTTGACGTCCAGCATGCCCCCCTCAACTTGTCCCTGTCGTCCGTCCCGTCTGCCACAGCTCCGCCCACTCGCCCGTCAGTCATAGCCAGTGCCAGCGGTAGCTCACCAACAGGAGAAACTGACTCGCACAGAATCGAGGCTAACCACGAGGAAACTGCCAATCAAAGAGTGGTGTCGTATAAAAACGGAAGTAGCCACGAAACAGCCGCTCAAGGTAGGGCTGCTTTTTTTTTCCCTCTTTGTCGATGAAAGTGGATATATAGATACGTTGTACATATATTCCATTATCGACACCTAGCTATGAAAACGGGAAACTCATTACCAATAGTCTCATCTTTCTGCCTTAACCCCACCCCCACCCACTTTCTTTGAAGTTATGTGATTTTCAACAAAAAAATTTTTTTAGCTTCACTTCCTTACCGTCATAATCACTCATTGCAAGTTGTGACGCCCTATAGATCTGAAAGTATCCGAGGCGCTAATCTGTCGGAAATACAAATTAGTCACACTTCCGGTGCAGTTAATGAAGTAGATTTCTTTCTTTCTCGTTAAGATCACTGCAACAAAGTTTTGAAGCGTCTTTCACCATGTACATTATCAAGTTGCTTCAGTTTTTTGTTTATTTTGACTCACTCCACTGGATTATCAAACAAACATGTTACAGAATTGGCCCATCAAAGAGGGCTAGAAAAACAAATACATTTGAAGTTATATTTTCAAAAAGTGTATAAAATTGTTGCTATTATCATCATTAATTTTATTATTATTGGTATCACTGCATCCCAAACATTAAAAAAAGAAACAAACAAACAAAAAACAAATATTATGGTGGCTTTGATTCTGCTGATTGTAACATGGATTTTTGTTGGAGTTGTTGTTTTAACATCAAATGTCACAATGGGTAAATAAACCACAAAGCCTTCAGAAGACATTCACATAAAAACGGTTGAAGTTATTTCCTGTGGTTTTTGATTTCGGTTTAAATCATTGACTCACATTAACATTAAAGCTAGTCTAGACTTCTATTCTGGACGACAAAAATTAAAGTACATGTCATTATACATAGATGTACATGTTTAAGTAGCTAGCATTTATATTTTCTTATTGAAACCATCTTTAGTTTCAGATGAGGCCATTGAAGAGCACTTCCGGCGCTCTCTAGGAAACTGTTACGGTGAAGCATCATCACCGCCCAAAAAACAGGCTGTGCACGTAACCGAAAAAATCTGTAAGTCTGTGCGCTGTGTGTGATAGTCACTTAGGTCTTATTATGCATGTGTGCTGTAGAAAATATTGAGACAGTCAGGCTTGTTTTCACGAGGGAGGAGTTGCAAGGGCCAGAGAGTGCTTGACACTAACTGACAGATCACTATCAATCATTTGCTTTACTTTACTAATGCCTCACATAATGTGTATCCCAATTTTTCCATGTTTGAGACAGACCTCAAGCCTCCATCACCAAATGCTGCATTGTCAATGTGAAAACTATTCACTAGTCTCAAACTCAGAAGTTCTATCATGTCTGCATTTGTTTCATATTTTACCAGTACTTGTACTTGTAAAGACAGATGTTTTGAGCCACTTTTTTTGATAGCCCTTTCATCACACAACTTAATAAAGTGGGTGAAATTATTTGATGAGGGAAATGGTTATCAGCAAGCAAGCTGTTCAACATTACATATGATTTCTTGCTTGAAATGGCAGAAACACTGTGCTCTGTACTGAGAAAATTGAGAGAAAAGGTGATGTGAAACTAATTTTCAGTTTTATTTCGGGAAATAATTTGAGTGTGATGCATTTCTTTATCAACCCCAGGTTCAGTAGATGACCACTTTGCCCGTGCGTTGGGTGATCAGATGTGGACGGAGATAAAATCCAGAT
Source organism: Onchidella celtica (assembly GCA_963931925.1). Lineage (NCBI taxonomy): Eukaryota > Metazoa > Mollusca > Gastropoda > Systellommatophora > Onchidiidae > Onchidella > Onchidella celtica. The sequence continues at coordinate 16,250,979 of OZ007572.1, forward strand.
CCGAACCCCAGCCTCTTGATTCTGGAACTGTTGATGCCCACTTTGCTAAAGCTTTGGGAGCAGCCATGTGGAAGAAACTGAAAGCAGATAACAAATTAGTAGATGATACTTCATCCCCACAGCAACAACAGTTGCAGAAACCGCAGCAACTTCCGCACGAACTTCAGCAACAGCAAAATCAGCAGCCAACCTCTCATAGTCCATCATCGCCCACCCCTTTGAAAACATCGATAGTAACATGAATGATGCACAGCTTGTTGGGATGGGTTAGGGGTTGGAAAGGAAAATTGAATAATATTGTCTCCAGTACACTGTACAGCCTAGAAAATATTGTAATAACAGGATATTGAAAAAAATTAATTGCGGCATAAATAATGATGATTTTTATGTCTTTTCACAGCAGATGTGAATTCCTGTAGCATGCTGTGGTCTGTGACATGCCACAGGTTGGCTGATAACACAGCTAAAACTTTTTGACATGAAAGATATGTGTGAGTGAGAAATGCTTTATCTTAGCGTGTACATGTAATATATACTGATGCTGTTAGTGATCAACATTAAATTGTACATGCTGGTGTATATCTAGATAAATTGTAATTCAAACTCCCTTGATCAAATTCTCACAGCTGAATCATTATTTGAAACATTTCTACTGAAATTGTATTGCAAATGCATCTATAGTGTCACGAACATGAAAATAAGCTGGTTTGAACTTAAATGAGAAGTTTTATATTATTCTGTGAACATTCAATGAAGTTCAGGCAAAAATATCACTGTTTTGCATTGTAAATGAGTCTGTGGCTTCTATATTTCATGCATTTCGAAATCCAGCGTTGCCTTTTTACCAGATGGATGACAATTCTGTGACATCACATTCAGTTCTCATTGATGAAAAAAGTGCCAGAATCTTTCCATGTAAATCATCTGCGAAATAGACTGAGGAAATTTGCTCACATGAAGCACAAGCTGTGTACAAGTTGATCATTAACATTTATTACGTATGATTTGTCAAGGTACCGAGTGATAAAAAGATTGGAATACAGCCAAAAAAAAAAAAAAATGAAGAAGAAAAGCAGCATGATGAAGGTAATGGCCCAGATTTTACCCGTTGTACATTATATCACCAGTCGGCTGTTGGAACCTTGTTAAAACTAAACTTTAAGGCTGTTGTTACGGCAGCATAGTCTAAGTCTTCTTCTTCTTCTTAAGTGCCGGATCTGGAACAGATATCGACGATCATGGTTTGCCACTCATTCCTCCACTCGGATGCTCTCAAAAGCCCATATTGTCCTGGTTTTTCCCTGTCGCCCATCTGTTCAAACTCTCTAAATATGTTATTCTTTGTCTACCTCTGCTTTTTTTGCCCCCTATTTTTGTAGTCTAAGTACAAAGGCAAATAGAGAAAATACTGAGGTGTGTTCACTACTCAGCTCTTGCTCTCTGTGTACTACTGAGGTCCCCTAACAACAGCCTCAGTGTATAGTTTTGTAACCCGGTTCTAACAGCCAATCGACGATACATAACTTTTCATTGGTCAGAGTTTGTCATGGAGTGTACTTGTAATGCAAGCAACAATGCAGCATCTGTTATTATAGTTATTGTATAGCAAATCTCTTCACAAATGCCCCCAAAAGCATTTCATGGTATATATATTATATATAAAAAAAATACATCATTGTCATTTTAAATTCGTGCGTTACATTGTACATTATACATCGCTTGTACAGATTGATCCTGTGTGCGTAAAATGAACTTTATGTACAAATCCAATTGCCTCACTTATCTACACAAGTACAGACATTTCATTTGCTGAATTTTGTCTTTGTGTTCCCCCTGAAACAGACAAATGTCTCTTGCAGTTAAACTTTTATTCTTCAAAAATAGATGTTTTTATTTAATAAGCTTGAAAGTTGAAATGAAAAAATGGCTTTGAGCAGTAAATTGCACTTTTTGGGCAAATGATGCTGTACAGTATCCAAAATTTCAGTCTTAGTTTGTGCCTGCCATTTGATTGCAGGAGGGCGGTCCTATTTTACTGATATTTGATACTGATAGAAAAGGTTTACTCATTATTATTATATATTTGATTTCAATCTAAGTATAATTTGTCATCTCGTAGTCTGCAGCCACATTTGCATTAGTATTATTGTGTTCATTTACCATATATATACAGATGGGTAACGAATGATTTTTTTTAGTAATGAAATGAGATATTAAAAATCAAGCCATTTATCTGACACTAGAAGTGTAAGCTTTGGATTGATATTGTGAAATATTGAACAGAGATTTGAATTCATCTGGATGCTATCAGAGTTGATATTAGAAACTTGTTCAAGATATCATGATGGTACAGTATTGCATTTTATTGATGCAGTGTAGTCTTCATCAGTTAGAAGGATTTTACTTTAATTTCATGATAACCTGCACATGCTATGAGCAATTTGTGTCAGGGGATGAAACCAGCCCAGGGAATGTCATGCCCAATGGTTTAACCTTTTGCATCGCAGGGATCACGGCTCTCACATATACACTGTATGTTCCTTCTTCACAGTGGCTATTACCTGTGTACGCACTGTTTTGGGGGGTGTTTTTGAAAATTCATATAAAATTTCTGATATTGCTAGGTTTATATTTGGTATCACTGGAAAGCTAATTCAGAGGAGAATAATGACAATCGCTTGTTTACAAAAAAAAAAAAAAAAAACAGTATGTGCTATGAAACCGCGTGCGATCTCAGGTGGTGCGGGGTGCCGCGAACGGGTGTACAGCCGGTGTATTGATGGGTTGTAAAACAGCCTGCACCCGACTGGTGCGGGGTGATGTGAAAAGGTTAATCCCTAGCTGACACCATTGACCAGCACCTTGCAGGTATGTCAAATTCTGACAGCTGTCCACATTATACTCATGAGTTACAGACTCTGTCCAACCCTGGTGCTACTCATGTCATGATCTATCCATTACAAGATGGGTGCTAGAACTGAAGCACTGAGCGTATTCAGTTACATGTTAAAGAATTCAAATGAAGGCAGAGGAAAAAAGTAATCAGGAAAAGGTTATAATTTGTAGTTTCGACTTGCCATGAGTAACTTTGGAAAAGACTAAAACACAAAGACCTCGATTTTTTAGAATAGAGGACGTGCATGCTATATATAATATTTTTCTTAATTTCATTGTTAATAAAAATTGTGGTAATAACATCTCTGGATTGGTGCATGCTGTTGTGGACATCCATTCTTCAGTTGGTAAATTATGAAGACATGAAAACGAAATTCAGGGGAGACTTTGGAAATATGGCAAGGGTGGTATGACAGGTTTTTTATTATTATATGTGTAATGCAACAGTAATGCTCCAATATAGTGCCATACCAGATTTTTATCATTTTCATCATTGACTGGAAGCAGAAAAGAAAGTAAAAAAAGCCATACTGCTGTACATGTTCATTAAGAATACCATGTTTTGATGAAAATAATGTTATGAACGCTGTGTATTGGGAAAAGCTAGCTCAAATGTGTACACTGCATTAATGATGTATTTGGCCATAATGAGCAAGTTCACAGTTTTGAATATACATGTATGGAGATCTGTCCATGCTCAAGTAAGGGTTATGCTCAGCCAAGAAGGGTTTCACATATTTAAAATATTTTTAAAAATTTATTTATTCTTTTTTTTCTCTCGTTATTTTGTGTAAGCTGGGGGGGGGGGGGGGGGGGGTCCTGAGAACACATTATCCTCTGTCAAAGGAAGATACTTGATCAGTGCAATGAATCTTGAAAAGGGCTCAGTATAATTTATTGAATTGAATGTATTCGGGGCATACAATACCTCAGGTGATGCTACAATTTATGCATCATTTATGTATGATAAGCTATTGAATTGGGTGATTGGAAGAAGCACAGAGAACATCACAACTAACCAGAAAGATTGTCAGTAAATGCAAGCCATTATTAGACATATACATGTATATAAGTATTTTCTTGCTTTTTAAACTGATACGGTACCAGAAAACTCCAAATAAGATATGTAATTGAGCCAATCTATCTCTAACATATTGTACACCATTATTTAGAACCACAGAAGTTGAAAATGCCCCCTTATTTTCCAAAGTTATCAAAGATACTAGAAATGATAAGATGAGACACCCCTTTCTTCACAACTCTAAATAAATCGTACACACATTTTGCACACTGATTGGGGGCGGGGCCCACGGCGCACAGCATGAAAAGAATGCTTGATATAATGATAAATCAATGATGCTAATTCGTTACACTACTACTGTGACTAAAAAAAGAAAGAAAAGAACAGCCAGACTTTTCCCACAGCGATTGAAGTTAAAATTACAAAATAAGTGACGTCAATCAAGATCTACAGCTATAGCTGAGCAGTGAACAAAATTCAATATTTTTCCTATTTGGCTTTGTAAAATACTGCAATTATTCATTATATCCTTGCATTCGCCACTAGTGGCGGTGCGGAATCTGTGCAGGCCAAAAGCGCTGGCTGTTTCATCTTATTGTTTTTAGCATCTTTGATGTTATCAAGCATTGATTTCACTAATCAGGACACGAATATTCAATTTCAAACGCTTTTACTCAGAATGTAGCTGGTTAATTCAGATTGTTTAATGTGAAAAAAATTCAGTTATTCTACAAAGTACGATACAGACACAAATTTGCCATTAGCATACTGGTCATTTGACTGTTATTTCAAACGCGATGTAATTTGTTACAGCTGTAGTTGTTTTTTGTTTTTTTTTGCCACAAACCTGTTCCTTATAATATCCTATTTGGAAAAAAATATTTTTTTTAACCCTTTGACCACCGTGGCCATGAAAGCTAGATTTTCTCATATCCAGTTTATGTTGAAATCCACTTATTTTCAGTTATTTCAGTGGCAAATATGATCCTTCATCAGGCGATTCATCTGTCTTTAAACTGGCTAGTCGCGGAGAAACAAAACCTGTAACTGACAGAGCAGTAAAGAGTTACCAACTATGGTGTTTCAGTATTGAAAGGGTTAACAGAAGGCATTTAATGCAGGAATGTATTTCAAAATTTGTCTGATTGGATGGAAATGAAGGAAGAAATTGTGTTAGAGCACTTCTTTAGTTCATAAATAAGTAGGCATCTCAAGCTAACTTGATAGTCCGCATATCTGTAAGAAACCTCTTTGCAATAATGAAGAAGGAAATGGGAAAAGGAAGCAGATAAATTGATGATAATGTAAAGTGTGATGACACACTTGAATACAAATGAGTTGTAATGGATGAAATGTTGAAGCACATGAGAGGTGTAGAAATGCAAAATAAGATTTTAATGAAATATGGGAATCCAATGTAAAAATACTTCAGGCCATTTACTCTCTTATGGAACACTTTGATTGCTTGTCATGGACGTAATTCCCATCTCCACTTTTCATCAAACTTCAAGAAACGTGTCACTGCATCTCAGTAATGCAAAGTTAATTTTACAAGTAATATTGTATGTAATGTTGAAATTGTATTTAATAATTTATGCTTAGTTAGATATGCCATAGCTTTCATTTAATTAGGTTATTAAGGAACCCTGTCAAGTATGCAAGTTCCGGAAGATAAGTGCATATGAAATTTTCTGTTCATCTGTACAGAGAGGGTGTTTTGTAATTGTATTTATTTACAGCAATGCCATTTGATGTTGATTGAAAATACATGTACCTACATTCATTTATTTGAGCTCATACATACATTGTATAAACTCTCTGAAATGCGTTGAATTAAATTATATTTTAAAGTTGATGACTTTTGTTGCCCTCTTGCTATATTGTGTTGATTTGGAAGAGTGAATCGTTGAATGTGGGAACAAGCTTGGGAGATGGAATGTCAGCTATTTGTGTTGGTGATGCAGAAGTTGACGGGAAAGTGGCTGGTTCTTGGATCTGGAAAATGGAAGCTAGCCAGTTGATTTTTTCTTAGTTTTCCTGCAGAACAAGATTTCAACATTCCTGTTTGAAACTTATCAATAATTTTGAGTGGGTGATTAATTAAAATGTTTAAAAAAAAAAATAATAATAATAATTTATCAAAACTGGGCAAAAGAGAAACTAATGGACGTGAAATTCTAAGTCCTATGAACCAGTACATGTATGAACAAGTGATATATCTTTATGAAAACCATGTAACAAGCACATGGCTAACTTTACAGGAGGAGCAGAATTTTAGCACTATACAGTGACTCCCATGACATTTTTGTTGTCAAATTTGATTTGTCCACTGGATATTCATTCACAAAACAAGATGTAGACCACTTTCCCATCCTGCTGCACACATACACACTTTCATCAAGTTAAAATGTGGCAAAAGAAAAATTTGTATGTTGCTTCATAATTATTAGAAACCAACAACAACAAAGAATAACTATACAAATAAATTCCAGAGGAATTAACAAATGGAAGAAATTGCGCAAACCCCTTGGGTTATAAAAATGCAAAATATATCAGCTATCTTTATTTCTCTTCTTCCAAACAAGAGTTGTAACAGTCTGTCCAGTCTTTCCTCCAAATGTAAATGTGGGAGCTGGAATCTCATGGAACAATTCAAATTCTGGGGAGAAATGAAAACACAGCCATTTTATAGCAATATCAGTGAGTATTATCAGTTTACCTTGTAATACATGTAGCTGCACGCACAGCAAAGACAACACGATAACAAAGGAAAGCCTTTGGCAGTACGTAATATGTCCCATATCCAATAATTCTGAACAATGCTTCATTTGGACGTACAGAAGGTATAATGTTTTGAAACTAAGATTTCACGTACAACTTCTATACACACGGCGCAGAAAGAACTCAGTGCATTTGTGAGCACTGTCTCCTGCTAAAATAATGAAGTTGCTCTAATTCTTAGGGTTGTCACATGACAGATTGCTACAGTGGTATGAAACTTTGTGAAACTGTAGAAGAAAATACTTGAAAAATAATTTCCTGAATAAGCAAAGCAAAACAAGGCTGTTACTCCCAGAAATATTTTCAGTTGTTGGTACAATTTAAATCTGTGTAAAATACTTGCTATTAACAAAACACTTGCTCACTTTAAACATTTTTTTCCTCAATTTTTGTCTTTTACAAATAGTTTAATCTACACCAACATACAATTCACAAGACTTCTGAAAAACTGAATACAATTGTTTGTTCTCAATAACATGGCTTGCAAGCATTGTCTGTGTTGAGATGGGAATATTTGGGCAGGTTTCCTCAATTCCTTTCAAATTGTGAAATGTCATCTAATAATATTTTCACCATTATACATAGTACTTTTACAGTCATTATTAGTAATTATTACCAAACCAATTTATGAAACCAAATTTCTTTATTAATGGCAATCAAATGAAAGTAGAAATCCTTATTTCAATGGATTATGAAACTTCTATTACACTGTGCAGAATACATTCTTTCCCAGTTTGGAGTTCCTCCCGTGGCTGAAATTCCTCCATAATTCCTCCTTTTGCTAAAATTCTTCCCCATAGGTTTGAAATTCCTTCCCCGGGAGCCAAGTGTCCTATTTTATAATCAATGGCTTAACTTATTCACTACGGTAAGCTGAATATTCAGCTCGCGGATTTTCACTTCCCTACGGATAGACAAATATTCGATTTTGGACACCGATTTTCCAATACTAATATCTAAGCCAACCTTTCAAAATATCGAATCCTATCCTGGTTCAGTGATTTTCCTTTACTTTAATGTGCAATATATTATGTCTTGAGTTCCTATTTCAGAGTGAAAGGAAAAACATCTTTGAACTACCTCGAAATTTTAAACTGGGCAGTGTTGAGAGTTCCCGTCCACACCCACAAAAGTTACCATAGGAAATGAGTTAAAGATACTATTTAGTATTGTCCTTCTCTTCTTTTGCAAGTACTGGCAGCTTTGATCTTACCATTGTGAAAATTCTGCTCTAATTGCTCTCTTGTCCAGTTGCATGAAGCTATGATGAGAAATCCACCCTCCTTTAACAAAGAGCTGACATTTAAACTGTATGTCACTCGGTCGCTTGTGTCCTCTGCATTTCGTAGACTGATTGCATCAAATGTTCCCTTATCAAGGCAAATGTCAAACAGATTGCCATTTACCAGGTCTGCCACTGATGGTGCTGATAGTATATCACATACCTGGACAAACAAATTCCAAACAGCTTCATTAATATTCAGAACATGCCTATTTATGCACCTTTGATAGTGGTTTGCTAATTACAGTGTCAAGTTAAAATATGGTACAAAAATGGTTGCATATTGCAAAGCCCTGCTGGGGCCCCACAGATTTTCTGTGATTACATTGCACCTAGGTATCACTGTTACATTTCAGCAAAAATAAAATTTTGCTGCACAAGCAAAATTCCTATCGCACGCTGTGCTTTGCTTAAAAAAATACCATGAATAATTCTGCCAAATCTATAATCATTCATCCTGAAAAATTGGTCCGCTGATAATTGAATATGTGCAACTGATATAGTGATATTAGATCAGCGCTAATTTACCTACATGTCAGGTGTGAGATTCGCCCAAAATTTGAAATTCAATGATGGACACTAGAAAGTTGCCTCCAAATTCCATGTTATCTGATATAAAAATGATTTACATTTCATCTTTATCATGACAATGTGAGAAAACATTTTTAAAAATATGGTCACTAGGTTACCATGACCAAGCTGATTCCCTCAACACAAGAAAATAATTTATTTCTACTGTCATCATGTGGTAGATGGAATGACATCTATTCCTGCGGAATTACATGGAGCATTTACTAGGCAAGCTGTTTTATCTTATTCCACAACAAACATATCTGACAATACAAATCTCCTGCATGTAGTGCATTTTTCTTTAAGTGCACTGCATAACCTATGGCAGGAAGTGAAGAAAAGGGCTCCCTGAGCTTCAAACTGCTGGGGAAAAAAAAGGGGGGGGGGGGGGGTAAAAAGAAATACTTTCACTGTATTTCTCTTGTTGCAACCATTAAAAGCTTTAACAAATTTATAAAAAATGTTCATCAGGTTTCATGAAAAGGGAAAAAAATGAGAAAAAAATACACCAGAATTACTGAGCCTAAGCATAAATTACGCTTCGCCTCGCAAAACCGTCAGTCAAACAATACATTTAGATATTGCTGATACTACCATACAATTTATAGCAGCATAACCCTTAATGTGCCCCCGGTGCCTCAGTTCATATCCACCATTTTTAAAATACATGGCGATTCCAGTTCTGTACCCATACTGCCCATATCAGAATTCCTATAGCATGACTAAACACCGAGACTAAACACCGAAGAGGCCCATGGGTGCAAGGACCTAAATCACTGAGACCTGGATTCACTGCAAATCTTTTACTGATAACAATAAAAATGAGAAGATAAGATTGCAGCCCAATTTCACAGCACCAGAAATGAGTCATGGTGTTATCACGTACCCCCAGCTTTGTAAATGGTCCCAAAATATAACAAAAGGCATGCCATGCACTTCAGACTCAGATAACACAAGAAGGAAAGCAAAGACGAGGTGTAGGCAGGGAGTCAATGATTCAAGGAAAGTAGCCCTAAAAAAATCATCATTCCAATGTTGACAGGTGAGAGGCCTGCTTTTCCCACACAGGTCTTCAAAAAATAAAATTAAGGTCCAAGATCTTTTTCTGAACTAGTTTAGGAATGCTATAGGATCCTATGTTTAAGTATCTGCAACAGAACAGCTCTCTACGTAAACGTGCAATTGTTAGGTAGTATAATGGAAATTATTTTAAAAATTGAAAATGTTACTATATTTTCAATTTACAGTGATTAATGAGGTCAATAATAGCAAAAAATTGTAAGAAAAATCCCCACCATACAGGTCGTCTTTCAATTGCAACATAAACAAAGTTATGACGATCGGGTATTTTGTGGATTTTGTGAGGATCTTATGTCAAATTTTCAAGAATAAAGACTTTTTTAAGGCCTTAAAATCAATTTTAAGAAAATTAAAGAATCTGAATTTAAATGTGCCTACAAAATATATCATGTGTTAACATGCTGAAAGTAACTATGTAATACATATATTATAACGTTCCTTCCCCACAATGTTTGATTTCATATAATTTAAGGGAAAATTTGCTTAAGTGACAATGGTATAAAGCTCTAATGTCAAGCAAAACACAAATTTTCATTCCTATATTTAATAATCGGTTTTCCTGGATGTATTAGCTTGGGAATGTATGACAAAAACTTTTATTAAATGTGGAATCACCGACAACCTAATTAATACCATAAACTGAAATTAATTATCATTTAAACTTTAAAATTTCTGACTCTTTCTGGTAATCTTAATATATTTTAATAAGCAACAAACAAACTCAATTGACACCATAGTGAACACAGCCAGTATTAACAGTGAAAAGAGATAGGGCTGCAGCTGGGATGTGGCTTTTTATTTTGTTTTGTTTTTTCGGTTTAAAGATACGCAGTTAGTGATCAAACATTTGTGATGATATTTCTGACAGCATGTTATTGAGAAAGAGTTTACCAACCCAGATGAATTTGTTAAGGGAGGAATGGCTCTTCTCTCCACACAATGCTTGAGTTTGTGTGTACCAACCCATCAGCATGATAACGGCCACTTTGCGCCTTGCATAGTTACTTGGGCATCTTGCTGCAGCTTGAATCTTAGAACTTGATCAATTAAAATTCAAAAAATGAAAATCTCATGAGAAAACGCCTACCGGTATGTAAAATATATTTATACAGGTTTGACATGCACGAACACATGTCATGTTCCAAATGTCACGGTAATTTTCAGCATTGTCTTTTCAAGTCAGCTGATTTGATTTATCATGTCCACAGGTCATTCACTTCAGAAAATTTTTCAGCTCCCTGACGAGACCCTGGGAACTGCAGCAACCTCGCTGTAATCAGAACATTCCAGCAGATTAGCTGCTGCTTACAAAGAAGCAAGTGGGAGGACAAATAATGGCTAGGGTCCCGTGGGTAAATAGTTATGAATGACTGACAAGTAGGAATCAAACTGTAAACAAACCTCAAATTTGATATCAGTCACGCCTTCTTTCTCTGTGACGTATCTGGACAACTGGATAGCCCCATCAGAGTAGTCTACCCCTGTCAGTGCCGTAAATCCCTCTTGTCTCTTCATTAGTGGAGGGAAAGAGACAAAAATTATCCTTAAGTAGTCTTAAGACTGACTTTGTTGTTGTCATGTCACATTTTGTAAAAGTGAGTTAAAAGGACTGATAAAAGAACAGAGCTGTCAGAAAGCTTATCTCTAGTTCATGAATGCTACTGACATGTGAAACTGATGTTAAACAAATAACTTTCCATGAGTTTTTGCTTTCTAAATTTTTTTAGTTGGTTGTGTTTCAGCATGGAATATCTTCAGGACATGAACCGACCTCTGGCCCTTGTATTCAAAGACCGGGCAGCCAGACTTGTTAAAATGACTGTGACATGCAGCATCTGTCCAAATGGCTTTTGATGAACTTTATTTATTTCATGAATTGAGTATGGCCTCTAGGACTGCTCAGGTGGTTTTCTCACAAATAACATTAATTAAGTTCATGGAATGACTAAGCAAATTGTGAGTATGCATGAGAAAACCCACAATATGTCAACAGAGCTGATTTTGAGAAAAACGGCTTTGAAGTGAAAATATGGGTCCGACACAAACTTCCAACTTGGCTGTTCTTTAGGGGACCGTGGCATGTTACAGGGTAAACTGTAGACGAGCAGTGAACACTACTCACTATGATCTCTATAAAGGCTTTGTAATTAGACTACGGTCTCCTAACAAGATCCAAAAACTTCCGACTAGGCTGTTGTTTAGGGGACCGTGGCATGTTACAGGGTAAACTGTAGATGAGCAGTGAATGCTACTCAGTATGATCTCTATAACAGCTTAGTTATTAGACTACGGTCTCCTAACAGCAGTCACTCCAATATTAATGGGTCAATTAGCTATTGCCACTTTTAGGATTAAATGCCGTTTTCTCAAAATCTTGTTTTACAGGGGTCACCGACTTCAATTTATCAGAAATGTCTTGTCTTTTATTATGTGTACAGAACTCAAAATGTCATGTTGACGACTTAAGCCTGGTTTTCTCATGCACACTCACAATTTCTGAAGTTCATGGAGCACACATGACAGATAAAGGACTTTTTCATAATGAACCTTATTTAAAACATGTAACACAATCAATTGTACCGTAATTTATATAATACTTAAATGATGAACATAATTACATTTCTCATTTAGTATTTCCAAAAAAAGGCGATCTTGAATAGAAATATGAAAAAACTGATTTTACTGTTCACTGAGGTTCTTCCTTCTTATCAATCATTATCATGAAGTATACAAATTCTGGAACACAATATGGAGCTGGGTGAAGAGACTGTGTGAAGATACCAGAGCACACATTGTCATGTACTTGTAAAGTTCAGTTTTCTGCAACCTTATGCAAATCACAGTTGTATTTCCAAAACAGTGGTTAAAACCTGTTTCCTTCTCTTTTTATGTCTCAAGCTCTATTTCCCCAACAGGTGGGTTTATAAAAGAATTTATCTTTCTTCCTCTTTGTAGTTTCAACTCCAGCCAACAACAGTATTTGTGATATCATTTGGTGCGTTTGATTCTTTAGAGCTGTCAGCACCCATGGAGCATATCCATCGACCAAATTAAGCAAGACTGGGATGAAAATGGATAGAAATATTTATGCACAACGTGGAATAAAAAAAAATGTAAATGTGTCTCTTTCATACATGTAATATGCATTATTTCTTGGCTTTGCTATTTCCCCTCCTGAAAATCCAAAACTTCCTCTCAGGGGAAATTCCTTCCCAGATAAAGAACAACTAATTGCAACATAGTGTGAACTCTCAAAAGTACCAAAACTTTCGACATGTTTCAGCTATCACAAGAAATCTAAACTAGGAAAACAATCAATGTCTCTTAAAGATCATCAAAAAATTTCAACTTTCCACGAAGAAACAGTATTACACCACTTTAATGCGCCGGAGTCTAACTGAATAGTCTTCCACTTCAATGACAATTAATTATAGTTCTGTCGTTCTAAGTTGTCAAAACTGAATAACTTTTGCATTTCTTGTTTTGATATTGATGAAAAAATGTAACTATGATCACTACTTGTTCTACCACTTTACTAGATTTCACAATGCCTTACAAGTATGCTTTAGCTTGTGCTGTATTCATCACTGAAATTAAAATGAACACTGGGAATATTGCAGTTACAAAACATGTGTACCCCACTTTTATCAGGGCTGGGAATGGGCAGTAGCAAAAAAAGAGGAAACAGTAATGCGGCCGGGGTCCAGGGGCAAGGCCAGACACTGATGAAAATAAACAGGGGCTTAATTGCCTGTTAAGTGTGGTTTTTATTTACCACGTAAATGCTGAAAGAATGGTTGTAACATAATGTAATGTCATGAGGGGATCTAAGAGTGGCCTGGAAAAAAGAATTCGCGATGAAAGAGCTCCGCATCTCCTTGACATGGATGGTGATACCTGCCACCATGCCCACATCGCTGCCAAGTCTTTTTGCAAACCGAGGAGCTGAAAAACCATTTCCGCGGAATTCCGCGTTTCCGCGGACAATTCCCAGCCCTGTTTTATAGAGGGCAATAAAATGTGAAACTAAACCGAACTGATTCAATTTCTCTCTACAGTACATCCCCTTGGAGTGACAAGGTTCTGTCTCCACTTTTTGGCTGAACGCAATTGCACATTACACACTACTTCTGTAGGCCTTCTCCATTGTGTGTCAAAGTATCAAGCAGGTTCGGTCTATAATTTGTAAGTATTACTAAAAAGAAAAAAAAGTATCTCTAAAAGCTATGAACACATGAAACTTCAATTATCAAATTTCTCAAATGTTGACAGAAGGAAGCTAGTAGAGCCTTGTCATTCTAACTCTAAGGGGATGAGTAGTAATCATATATAACAAGTTCTTTGATTTCAGCACAGCACAATCATGCACTGTGGAAGTTCAGACAATTTTGTTCCACAGCCCCACCACATCCTTTGAACAGCTGTGGTAAACACTCACCAGTGCCAACAGGAGCATACCATTGCCACAGCCCAAGTCAACTATGCGTGACATGGGAGGCAACTCACATTTTTCTGTCAGCCATCTAACCATTCTGTCTTGTGCCTCTTCTCCAAACCTGAAATAAGTAAACAAATGAACATTACTGAAAAATGTGTTTTAATTCAGATTCTGTCCACAGTGGGAACAATACTTAGTAACAATCATAAATTCTGTTGCATTCCCCATTGTGTCTATGAATAAAAGAGTAGTCTGGCCCCATTATTTTAATTGTTTCTGAGAAAACTTGAGTTAAAAAATTTGAAAGAATGTTATTTAAACAGGAAGCTAAGAGAAAAGGAATGAAATAAGGCATTGTATTTCATCTCAGGGGAGTTAGATCTTCATTCCATTAAAAACTTGGAAGATCCTGCACATGTTCATGGAGTTATCTCAGTTTTCAACAAAATATCATAAAAACCACAGAAAAACTGTGGGGTCTCAGCAGGGCTGTATGTTGCGAAACCCTGAGTGAGAAATAAAACCCAAACAATAAAAAGCAAACTAAAGAGAAGACAGAAAATACACAAAATATTTTTTTTTTCACTTGACAAAGGCGAAAGCCGAAAATTTTGTGTATTTTCTGTCTTCTCTTTAGTTTGCTTTGTATTGTTTGGGTTTTATTTCTCAAGTAGGGTTTCGCTACATACAGCCTTTTCTTTTTGCCCAATTCTGACTCAGTTTTCAACAGCACAGGAGTTGGACACTTTTTTTCATGAGCTCTATTTTATTTATCTACATCTACTTACATTGCATTTGTCTTTATTAAGAAGATGCAACTGAATATTTTTAATACCAGTCAAGCCAAAATTCACTTACCAGTATCAGGAAGACATCTGCAACCCAAAAATTAAATTCTTTAGTCATCTCCTGAAATGAACACTACACCAGTCTACATTGCTTTCCTGGACAAGATTTAAATAGGCCTACATCACCATTTAAAATATATTAAAAATAACGGCGATGCAAAATGCCCAGTGATGATTTCATGTGTTCATTCTGATGTCGTACAACTGGAACAGGGATTAACCCTTTCTGTGTCACAGCCCTGGGGTACAGTGGCAAATTATATTGCCCGAAAATCGCTGATGAAATTCATAGCAAAGAAATTATAATACCCATGTTCGTATTCGCACAATACTTTACCACAGATCCAACCTACCCCCCATCAACAGCTATAACGGTCTTGTTGCACGTATTTAGGAAAATGCTGACGACCGCTATGGAAGTCCATGACACCAAAAGGGTTAGTAAGAAATAGCTTATGGGAATGTTCATGTCATGCCCCTAAAGTTGAAATAAATATCCAAAAACTTGTTATTCAGATATGTAAACAGTATTTCCTCTGACAATAAAATCTGTGTCTCAGATCTGAGACCAAGGGTTGGTTTCTCTCTTTGGTTAGTTTGTTCCTTCAAACATTCACAGATTTACTCCATTTGCTATAAGGTTTAGACTTCTTCCACCAGTTCAGTTATTTTCCTTAGGTTAAAACAAATCAAACTCTGGTATTTACAAGCAAATACATTTCACTAGTAGTAACTTGCATTTCAGATACTTCATAAGCTGGAAATAAAAATCAGGACTCTCAAAATAAGTGCTTTTCTCTTACTAACATCTTGGGATTATAAAATTTCATTTCACGCCTTTATAGGAGGCACACTGATAAATGTCTGCCTGAGTGTGATTCCAAATTTGATCAGTAACAAACATGAAACTAAATGACTACAGAGTCTTTGCTCTTTAACTCTTTCCATACTGCAATTCAGCCCAAATTAGTCCAAATGCGTCAGTCGGGGGGACCGATACATCGGCAAAAAGTACTCTCCTTGTTACCCCTGGGCATTTCAACGATACTGTGTCCATCTAGCTTCCCAGTGTTTTTGTTGTTTGTGGTACAACCGATGCCACTATTACTGCACTTCAGCAGAAATTAGTCCAAATGCGTCAGTCGGAGGAACCGATGTATCGGTGAAAAGTACGGAAAGAGTTAAATTGAAATGATTCGTTTATTAACAGCAATGAAATAAACAGTCTTCAAAGGATTATGAACTTGCGGTCTGTAACTGCCATTATTTTGTGTACTACGTCACCGATCAAGGAATCCTTGAATGGTGCGTTATGGTGCAAAGCTGAAATACTAGATACAAGAACATACATAATAAATGATAATCCTCTATGCCCCCCCCCCCAAGTCTTTGAGAGGTATAAATACAAAGGCTGAAAATGAACGATCACACATAATCACATTTATATAACTTATTTTAGGTATAAGAAACATTTTGATTATGTCAACATAGAACTAGAGCCATGGAACCATAACAACTTGTAGACATCCATGAGAAAGCAATGCTCCCTGCATTAATGAACGTAAAAGTATATAATAGCGACAACATGAAACTGCTTGTTTGAATGGTAATTGTCCATAAATAGCTCATGATGATCTATTAATAATTGGATGAATGGTATTGACTTTGCAAAGCTATAATTGTCTGTGCTAATGAAAGAACAAAATGTATCTCAAGTGTGACCTGAAAGTGATGTACATGTATTATTGTATTATACAGGTTATTGGGGATAATAATGTATTCTATGAGTCCATAGCTTTGACATGTTAAAGTCAGAGGGAGGGAGAGGTTGTGATGGTTGTTATTATTTGCGCCTTAAGCGAGTTGAAGGTAATGTTTCTTCTTTGAGGCCAGCTTTATTGAAAGTTTTCAGTGCTCGCAAAGCTCTGGGCGTGCGGTTGGGTGTCTTGCTCGGTGATTTATCTGCAATAGGGGGACAGACAGGTTGCGGTGTATTAGCCTGGAATGGGTTGTCATCAGGGCTGCCACCATCCGCTTGTTGGTGTTGCAAGGATTCATCGGTTGGTGATGGGATGCGGCTGTGAGGAGTGGTTGGCAACGGTGTTGTTAGTCTAACTTCTGGTGTTGAAAAAGGTTCGGACATTTGGGGTGGTGCAACTGGATGCCCTGATGGTCTGGCTGTTTGGGTTGTGGTAGCCGGTGAGGGTAGAGCCGCCAGTGGTGATCTGGGTATGACTGGCAAATATTTTCTCAAGAACTTCCTGTTGCGTAAGGTCATCCTGCCTGAACCGTCCACTCTCACTACGTATTGGTCAAATTGGCGAACCTCGATGACGATGCCTGTTTTATCCCATTTTGTTGGATATGGTCCAGTTTGATTCTGTATGCGCACACAGTCACCCACTGATAGTGCAGGGAGGATTCTTGTATGAGCTGACAATCTCTCTGCATCACGCATGTGTCTATTTCGTAATGCATCCTCTCGCAAGGCCAATGTCTCCTGCCATGTCTGGCGGGGTAGGTATTTCCCAGGAAATATTGGAATGAAATCCCGCACAGGCCGACCGAATATGCATTGGGCTGGCGAGATATGGGTATCCCTGTCAGGTGTGTTGCGGTATTGGAGGATGGCTCTCTGAAAGGCATTAGTGTTAATGTCACCATTCTGACCACTATTGTCAACAATCAAGCGTTTGATCGTTTTGACACCTATCTCTGCCCTACTGTTGCTATGAGGAAAAGCCACGGATGATATGCGGTGGTGCACTCCCCAGTTGCGTAAAAATGTCTTGGTAGCAGTAGAGGTAAATTCAGGTCCCCCATCTGAGGATAGCTCGTCACTTATTCCGAATGTGGCAAATGTACGTCTGAGGCTTGATATGAGGCCTTTGGAGCCGTCACTTGCTCTCTCCACAATGGGCCAGTTACTATATCTGTCCGCTATTACTAGGTAATTGTGTCCTGCATAGTGGAAATAGTCTGCACATATGGATTGGAAAGGGTAATGTGGCGAAATAGGTGGTGTAGGTGGAGCACTGGGTTGTGACGGTGTCATTCTGTTGCAGGGCGAGCAGCGCAGACGCATTTCGGTGATGGCTGTGGCCATGCCTGGCCAAAAGAATGAGGCGTCTGCGCGTGCATGCATCTGGGAGACTCCCTGGTGCGCGGAGTGCAGCGAGTACAAGACAGCCTCCCGGAGGCTGGGTGGCATGACGATACGGTCATTGTATAGGACCACACCATCAAAGCTGGTGAGCTTATCTTTGTATTGGTAAAAGGCCCTCAGCTTTTTCGGTAGATCATCCTTGGATTGTGGGAATCCGTTTTCTATATAATCAATCAGCTCTGAGTATTCACTGCTTGTAGCTACACGAACATTTTCCCATGTGAGTGAACTGGCACCCAACATCTCGTCTTCACTTGAGCTAATAGTTGTGGTGTCCGATTTAGCTCTTATTGCCATGAGGAAATCATGATGTCCCGTCGGGATATTGTGATCCACCTCCATCACAGTAGTAATGTCGTCGGGCAGGAATATTTGGGTGGGTGGCCCGACTGGGTGACGTGACATAGCATCAGCAGCAGCATGGCGAATCCCTGGGATGTGAACGATTTGGAACCTGAATCTGAGGGTCTTTTCTTTCAAGTTCCTTAGGCGTGGGTTAGGAATGGCATCTAGGCTCCTGTCACCAAACACTTTGAGGAGGGGCTTGTGATCAACAACTATTGTCAAGTTGGTGCATCCAAGTACAAAATGGCGTGTCTTCTCGAGGGCGTCTACCACTGCCAGTGCCTCTCCTTCTATAGGCGCATATCTGGACTCAGCAGATGAGGTAAAGCGACTGCCAACCAATGTCATCTTCCATCCTGTACGACAGCAGAATGGTTTTGTAGATATGCACGCACAATGTTTCTGGAAAAGCCAGAAGCCAATACCTTCCTTGCTGTAATCTGTTGCAAGGCATGTTGGTTTGGCTTTGCTGAATATCTCCACACATGTTTGATTTCCTCGATAATGATGTGCTTTGTCTCTTCAAATAGATCATCCATAGTGTTTGTCCAAGTGAATGGCGTATTTGGCTTTAGGAAGGAGCGGAATGGTTGCATTCTCTCAGCAGAGGCAAATGCGTATGCAACTTGGTTCACTAACCCAAACCAGCTCCTGATGTCTGTCACGTTTCGAGGTTTGGGGAAATTCTTAATTGCCTCAAGTACTTGTGGGCACGGTCGAACGGAGGTGGGGGTGATATCAAACCCTGCAAATGTAACAGTGTTCTTAGCGAATGTGAATTTGCTTGGGTTAAGGGTGATACCGTTTCGGCCACAGATGTCCAACCATTCAGCAGCCTGGAAGAAGCTATCCTCTATGGTAGAGGACCACATTATGGTGTCGTCAACAACTTTTGTTTTGTTTTGAACGTCACTGACAAGTTCATCAAATCTTCTCGTGTAAGCGTCTCCTGAGGCTATATATCCTTGAGGGCAGACACAATACCTGTACCGACCCCATGGTGTGATAAAAGTGGTCAAGTGTCTGTCCTTCTGGTCAAGGAGAATGCTGTGGTAGCCATTCCAAGCGTCGAATGTTGTTTTCCGGGTGTTAGGTGGAACTATGCGAGCCTGGTGGAATGGTGATTGGGTGTGGTGTGTCTCTCTGGTGGCGTGGCGGTTCAGAGCCTGAAAGTCGACCGTGCGCCGTGGCTTGCCAGACTTCTTAGCGCATATGACCATGCGATGACACCATGTTACCGGTGTGCCCACAGGGACAGGTTCGATTACCCCGAGTTGTACGTCTTGATCCAAACCAGCTTTTACTTCACCTTGCCAGTGAACTGGTACTGGGATGGGATTATGGTATGCCACAGGCTTGGCATCTGGGTCAATCATGATTTTCATTGGAGGGCCTGACATCATGGGTAGGGGCTGATGTTCACACACATTAAATGTGCTGCTTTTGTAATGTTTCAACAGCCACTGTTCTAGTTTTTCCCTGTTTTCCTCTGTGGCGGGGAGGGGAAGGGATTTCGGAACAGTTGGAGGAGCTTGTCGTAGAGGGCATCTGCATTGATCAGTGGTGCCAGGGTTGTCTTGATTTTCATTCTCCAAACTGGAGGTTGAGCCAATTGAAGGGAAGTTGGTAGACAGTAGACCTAGGGCAATGCACGCTTCCATGGATAAAAATATTTTTTCTGTTGACTCTGTAATGTACACTATTTGGCGGGTTGTGCATGGTTCTTTCCCTCTTTTGTAGCCGGTTATGCGGAGGACAAGCGCACCTATGATGCCGATGGGCTCTGTATTTGCTGCCTTCATCCTCATAGTAGTGGGAAGTAGATGGCTCTTGGTCAGACCAAGTTGGTGAAGCAACGTGGTCCCGGCGAGGCAGGATTGGCATCCTGTGTCTGCCACAGCAGGTGACCTGACTGTTTTTGATGCAAGCTCAAAGGTGGGTTTGATTCCCAAGTCCACAGCATCTTCTGGGAGCGCCTGAACGCTGATCATGATGGTGGGTTGGGGGTCAGAGGGCCGTCTTTTCCACAAGTCTTGTATAGAGTCATAGATATGATGATCAAGGGAGATGGATTCGGCCATGTGCTCTGAGGGTGTCTCGTCGTAGATTGTGCAAAGGGACTCGAATACCGCAGTCGCTGAATCGTTTTGTGGTTTCTTGGATTTCCTGCATACACTTTCAAAGTGGTGGAGTAAACCACATTTGGTACATGTGTGGTTGTAGGCCGGGCAGTGAGCCATTCGTTCTTGTTGTCTTCGGCCATGGCCAGTTTTGCCGCAATGGCCACATGGAGGAGTGTTAGGTTTTTTATCCGGTGGGCGGGTTTGAAACTTTCTCTTTTCATACTGTCTGTATGTGCTGGTGGCATCAACTGCTAATGGGACTGGAGACGGTTTGATGCGTCCAGCCGAGCGCTTCCCACTTTCTTTTGCTTCCACATACCGAATGGTCTCCTCGACCGTCATGTCCTGGTTAGCCTGTCCTAACACATCCAGGCGAATGTCATCATCTGCCAGGCCGACAATGATTGTGTCCCTAACCATTTGGTCGCTGTAGCTGATCTGGGCACCACACCCGCAACCGACCGAGTATTGACAAATGCCGGCCTGTCCTTTTAATCTAGCCGAGAAAGCCCTTATTGGTTCATCCCTGTCTTGTTTCATCTGCTGCAGTTCAAGCCGTGCCACCATGACATTCTCCTGGCGCACTGCCAGGGACTTGATGAGCTGGAGGAGTTTGGGCTCGTCGTTTGATGTGAGGGATTTGAAGCTTCGTGTGAGGTCTCGCCTGAGAACATCGTCACAGCACTCAAGCAGTTGGAATATGATGTCCGGGCCAGAGAGTTTAGTGGCCTGTTTGTAGTCGGTCCATCGTTGAACAAAGTAAGCCCACTCTTCGCTGGTACCCGAAGCAGATATTGACGGCCTCCTTACTTTTTCTGTCTTGGCCCCTGTGGCATGGGGTGTGTGTGCAGTGACCGGATGAGCTGTATGCTCGTGAAGGTCCAACAACCGCACCAGGACTTCAGCAGCTAGGGACGATGGCCATGACGCTGTGCAACTGGGGGCAGGGCATTTGATCTCTGTAGACTGATGTGCGTTCTCTGGGTTTGACATTCCGTTCAGTTTATTTCATAAATGACTACAGAGTCTTTGCTCTTTAAATTGAAATGATTCGTTTATTAACAGCAATGAAATAAACAGTCTTCAAAGGATTATGAACTTGCGGTCTGTAACTGCCATTATTTTGTGTACTACGTCACCGATCAAGGAATCCTTGAATGGTGCGTTATGGTGCAAAGCTGAAATACTAGATACAAGAACATACATAATAAATGATAATCCTCTAGAAACTCTAGATTTTTCACTTCCTATGTGAGCACACTGACCCAATCACAGAACAAGAATATTGTATTTCAGGCACTAGGCTGTCTACATTTTCGTTACAAAAAGTGAGGATCATGATTTACAATCATATGAGGACCAAAATATTTTTCTCCTTTGCCATACAATTAGACTTCTCCAGTAGGTTATAAACTTTTTCATACAATTAGATTTCTCCACTAGATTATAAAGACATGTGAGCAAAGCTAACTATAATTTTCTAGATACTTCCTTCACGTTGCAATGACCAGAAATTTGCAGATTTTTTAAGGAGGGGTAGTCGGGGGGGCTATTCCAAATTTCGAATACACACTGTATTCACAGGTCAGAACTGCTGAGTTCTACTAGTTAAAACTTGGGAAAAGGAAAAGAACATAATCATAATGAATTCAAAAGTCTATCTAGGGTAAAAATATTTTTCTAAATATTTTCTACTTTTTCTAAATGCAGTTATTGCTCCACATATATGAGAAACATTCACAACATTTAAGATTTTATTTCTGTTGGTGTTAATGCAAGAGTTTATGCAAAATCTGAGATAACCAGCAACCATATCACTGAGCCGAAGGGTTCAAGCCCAGATGGCCATGGGTTTGAAAAAGTGAAAAATGAAAAGTGCAAAATCTGCATTTTATACAATTTCTCATACTATTTTTTGTATCACCCACCAAATCTCACCAACATCACCCACATCTTCAAAGGCCTTCAGTTCTCTGTTGTATGCATCATCCCAACTGCAAAAAAAAAAAATGGAATTCCGAACATGTAAAAATTTTCAATATCTAAAAATTTGAGCACTGAAAATATGGACAACTAAGAAAGTAAGCTGTAATCTATCTTTACTGATATGATGTATTACGAATGTCACTGCAGGGATATCTTTTCATGAATGCTCTAGAAGAGCAGTCCCTATATCTTGGCTTCATTAAAGTGAAAAATAATACGTAACCTGAAACCTGATAGATAAGAAGTTTAATTACATCTCAAACTTATTATACAAAAATTCAACAAGAACAACAGCTGCATTGGAATTATCCTTGCTTCCTCTCATGCAAGCTTACGGACTCCAAAAAACTACTATTGTGTTATTTAAGGATTGGCTGAGTTAATACCAGTACAATGAAAGATCCAGGAACATCAAGACAAGGTAAAGACGAGGAAGGGGAAAGTGAGGCCAGGTTCAAAGAAACAGAGGAAATGAATGAGAAGAGAAAGTTACGAATATGAAAAGAGAGGAGAGAAAGCAGAGAGTAAGTAATGAAAGAAATAACGTAACAGTAAAAAATAAAAAAAATAAGCAAGAAAACAAAAGGAAGGCAAAGACAGAAGAAATCTCTCCAGTCTGTTACTGTAAATGCTTAATGTGAGCAACTTGAGTTGGGGGAGTTGGGTTTTATTAAGATGTGTCAACTGACAGTACAGGAAGTGAAATGGTAAAACCAACGAAGCTCTCCATTATGTTACTAACTTGAAATAATCTGTAGTGAACAAGGCTGGCAAATACAAGTTCCTGGTTTCAGGATTAAGAGGTTTCGACATTACTCTGTTATAAGTCATGTGTTTTTTTTTTCCTATTGCTTTTTAACAAAGATGAACCACAGATCACTTTAATGTACATGATAATCATGGTCACCATAATATGAAAAAAAAAATGTAATTTTAGTAAAATGTTAGTTTCAAACTGTCCCATGCCACATTATCATCTTGCTACTCAGAATAATCATTGGCTGGCACACTGTGTGGTAGAAAAATGCTCAATGTTACTCATTCTTGTTTTCAAAAAGTCAATCTGCAGTTACAAACCAATCACCCTTCAGCATTTTTAAACCACTGGCATTTCTTTCACTTTTCTAAATGGACAACCCTTTTCAAATTAATTTGAATTAAGACATAATATCCAAATGGGATGACTAGCACTCACAATGACCAATAATTCAAGAGGATAAATTGTTAACAGTCCCAGGCATAAATCGCCTCATGCTAAAAAGAAAAATGGGAAGAGCGAACTGGCACGGTCTGATCATAGGGTTGCTTTTTTTGTTTTTTGTTTCTTTTTGCTGTAAAATACTATTGTACTTGATGGAGAATGAGGTTATCTTCTGTTTTTACCAAAAATAGTAAAATGACAGAATTTCAGAGTGAGGCAGTTTATGACAAAGGCCATCAAATCATTGTCAATCTTTAAAATCAAATCTCATTTCATGGTCATTAAAATCAAATTTTACACCCTTTCTCAGAAATGATCCAACAGTGAAAATGAAATAGCAAGAGTTTGATACAGCTGCATTTGAGGCAGTATGCATTTAGAGCAGTGAGCTATTTGATATATATCGGGATGGGCAAGAACTTCAGTAATTAGTGTTACATTAACTTACAGTGAATGTGAGTAAAAAAAACAACAACATTATAGTTCCACCACAAACATAGTTTCTATCCTTGTGTTAGCAGACCTAAAATGCAAACACATTACATAATTTTATACATCACACATTTGATTTGAATACAACATTCTATTTGTTATACCTTATTAAGCTTAAATAAGGAGTTCGAACGATCTATAATCACTGCCATTTTTCCCTCCATATAACTCATGAGCCACTCGACTATTTTTTTGGTCTTCATTTAGATTTGGTCACCCCCTTGGTAGAGCCTTAGTTACCCTGGATTTCTAAATGAGATCTATTCAGTGGCCCTTTCTTCCTTTCATTTTGGAACTGTGTTGCCTCTTCCGTGATAAGGTAACTACAACCTGCTGAAACATTAAGTTTCCCCCTGAAATTTATTTTTGCTTGAGACGAGTGCCTCGATCTCATGATCATGAGTAATGTGGGCCGATATCGTGTGTGCGTAGTAAACATGTATGAGGACGATGACTACTCGATTATGAGAGAAGATGACCTAGTTGGCCATCTCGCCCTTTGTTATAGGAAAATCTCACTATTCTTTGGTTCCTAGTTCGGAAGACTGGAAATCAGCTAAATCGCCACCCATTTCTGTCTCTGACATGACTTGCTCAGACAGCCAATATCCCCCCTTTTTACTCGTGGGTTTATCAACGCAGAGGCGTGGTCCCACACACGTCCTCCAAGTGAGCGAAACTTTTGTAATTGCACACCGGAAGATGTTAAAACAGCTGACCCCTGGAATGTGACGTCACTGGTCACGGGATTTAGCGCCATATTGTAGAGGGTGTTTATTTTCCCTGTTGAGTGAACTAAACTGATGGCAGCACTTGTTTCTTGAAAATATTTACTGACTGAAGGTAAGCTACTAAGTGTCACTACATCCCAGACTTTGCTTTATTCAGATTCGTGAATATGTACGAAATTTCATCTTGACTGAATGCTCATATTCAAGAGGCAAGAAAATCGTTCAACATGTAAATTAGTAGGAGGATAGACTATCTGATCTAGTCGACGATCTAGTGGTCAGACTTATGTGAACGACACTTTAACTATAGGCATAGTGAGGTCTCCAGATGAGAGTCCAGATCAAGAACTGTAGTGGACTAGAATTTCAGTAAGTTTAAACTAAAGCTTTGTTGAGCGAAAGTTTGCGTAGATCTAGATCTAGATCTAGATATCTAGATCTAGATTTAGACCTAAAAATCTAGAGTGTAGATCTAGACTCTAGATCTAATCTAGATCTAGACTTTCTAGATATCTAGATCTTTAATACGAACTGTAACGGAGGAAAGACATTAAAGCCCAATTTTGGTTGCAGAAAACCAATGTGAAAATTTATTTAATGTGGTAATCCCAATTAGGCTGCCATTATGGGGGGATAGTCACAAGTGCCCAGGTTTATCCGCCAACAGTATCAGCCTGGGTTTGTCAGCCTGTGTCAGTGTTGAGTAAATACCAAAATAAAATGGATTTATTTCCTATTATTAGTATTACCAGACTGTCTATTTTTGTTGTTGGATTAAAAAAAAACAGATTAGGCTAAACAGATTGAGAATCGAACCATGGTCATCTGATTGGCTATGCACCACGCTATTGCAGACCCTGTTTAATTATGAAGAAATTCTTCCCAAATAAACATCACTAGATCTAGACTCTAGATCTAAACCAGTTATCAGCAGATAAACACTCTGTTGTCTGAAAGTAGCCAATTACTATTGGTGTTGACTAGGCTAATTACAAAAAGGAAGAGGCTAGGGAGACCAGGATTCTGGTCTCCCAAGACCATAGGCTAGGGAGACCAGAATCCTGGTCTCCCTAGCCCCGAGTCTAGGGAGACCAGGATTCTGGTCCCCGAGTCTAGGGAGGCCAGGATTCTGGTCTCCCTAGCCCCGTTAGTTCGACGTGTCTAGCGAGACCAGGATTCTGGTCTCCCTAGCCTGTGGTCTTGGGAGACCAGGATCCTGGTCTCTCTAGACTCGGGGCTAGAGAGACCAAGATTTTTCCCGGCCAGTGCGCATGTCTGCGCCGGATCCTTCCTTCGATTTTTTAAAATAAGAGAACGCATCATTCCCGATCTCTTCACCTCACAGGCGTCAGCACCCAGCCTTGGCCATGGCGGCAACTTTGTCTGTTGGGGATAAAGCACCCTCGTGTACACACCGCGTTCCATAGCCCGAGTGAAAACAGTACATATCTACCCCGGCGGCTTTCCCTGATGTGTCATTCTGACTACTGCCCAGACGAACATCGGCCTACGGCCTCGATAATACAAACTGACTAGACCCTCACATCGTTACATATCAATCTGACAATGCCTATGCACTTGTCGAGTTACGGAATGCATTCAGAAGTCCTCCCAAAATCTTGGTCTCCCTAGCCCCGAATCTAGAGAGTCCAGGATCTTGGTCTCCCAAGACCACAGGCTAGGGAGACCACAATCCTGGTCTCGCTAGACACTTCCTTACAAAAAATAAACAAACCGGATATTTATTCCCTATTATTGTTATGGCCACCCTTATTGGGCAAATAAGGCTAACCCTTATTTGTCCAAATGGGCAAATAAGGCAAATCCTTATTTGTCCAAATGGGCAAATAAGGCTAATCCTTATTTGTCCAAATGGACAAATAAGGCTAATCCTTATTTGTCCAAATGGACAAATAAGGCTAATCCTTATTTGTCCAAATGGGCAAATAAGTCTGAACACTATTGGTCCAAAAAAGCTTAATCTTTATTATTTGCCCAAATAGGCAAATAAATATAAACTTTGTTGGTCCAAATGGGGAAATAAGCTTAATCCTTATACATGTATGTCCAAATGGGCAAATAAGAGTTAACATTTTGAGGAAAAGAAAGGGATGACAAGTTTCCAGAGAAGTTCACTCTTTACATGACTCTCATCCTGTACCTACTTCGATATTATTATCGAATCACTCCCGTCTCCAAACCGGTTTTTTCTTACCGTATTTTGGGCCCTTAAAACGAATATGTTATTGAAACCCGTCACAAATTTTACAGGAAAGAGGAAGATGTAAGCGTGCATAACTTTGTGCAGTATTTATAGGAAAATAATACAGAAATATATAGATTTATCTCCTCTTTTTAGAGACTGGAAAAATCGAGAGTGAGATGATGTAGTGTGAGGGAATTCCACCTGCCCATGGGGATGATTTGTACTAGAAAGTTGCTTTCATAAAAGTTGTAGTTGTACCTGACTCAAAAGTAAAGTTTGCTAACTGTTGTTTTAATGTTAGGCACCAAGAAACATTAGCAAGTTTTGATATCGATCAAATTCAATTTCACCGTGTTTTTTAATTTTTCTTAAGTGACTATTGCACAAAATGTGATTATCTGAACTTTTTTTGAAGGATGAATGAAGTACACCAGAGCAACTCTACTTTGAAAATTGCATTTTATTTCAGTGATGAAACAAGTCAGTCAGTGATCATACAGTCTCCAAGGCAGACCTAATATACATTAACCATGTTAATCTTTTTTAACAAAGGCAGATTGGACATCTCAACCAAGGATGTAATCAGTTCCCGTGCACTATGTTAGGGCACCAGAGCAAATATCATCTTTACTACAGAGCTGCATAATATATTGCCGGCAGCATCTCTACTCAACACAAAAATCAACATGTCAAGCAATATAACATGCTGAAGGCTACACTAAAAGAAAACAGCAGGCTATATTATTGTATCATGTTATAAATTACAGTGCAATCCTAATATCTCGATATCAGTGGGACCATCTGACTTGTGTCGAGTAAAAAGAAAGTTGAAATAGCAGATTATAGTGGTGGAAGAGGAAAAAAAAGGGGGGGGGGGGGAGGCAAACATCATCATAATGGGAAGTGTCCAATAAATAATGCAATTATGTCCTTTTAAAAAGGACATAATTGCATTGGCTTTTTCTTTTAATTATCAGCATATTGTCCCCCGTTCCTCCAATATCACTGTCATGCGGGACGGTTGCATGGCAAAGATTTGCAGATATCAGGGAAATGCTGTAGCTGTAAAATTCGCAGTGCTTTACTTATCTTTTTTAAAACCTCGACCTGACTGTTTCTTCAGAAGAAGTGGCGATATATCGATACACACACACTACGGCAGTTAACCAAGAAATCTAGGTAAAGGCCTAGTATCAACGGTGCACGAATGTTTTGTGGGGAAAAAAAAAATTACTTTGTAGAACTCTGTACTTTTACTGCCGTACACTTTGCATGGCACTCCGCACTCATGTTAGTATTGTTACTAAAGGCAAGGATCATCCTCCGTGTCCACAGGCCGCCTCTCCTACCCCTCCCCGCCAGCAGTGCAAAAAGAAATAAAGAGGTCTTATTGGGGAGTTGTGTGGGTATTTTTGGTAGCACAGTGGTAGATCTAGTGCACTTGTTTTGCCGCGGTCGGATAGAATGTGTTGATATGAGGAAAGAATGGAATAACACGTCGAGTTTTGATACTCTCTAAAAGCTGTTTCGAATTCTTCGAATGACGAAAACGCATCCCCTTTGATAAACGTGGCCATCCTTCGTTTGTATCACGCGCCTCTAGCCTTCAACATGTTCGTTACACACTGTATTGATCTTACATGTAGTCGGTAGGCTTAGGCCTATGGGCCATGCACCAGACCGACTGCGCATACCAATCAACTTCCGGAATTGGGACCAATAAGGCCCAGCTCGGCAAAAGCTTATTGGACCAATTGGGCAAATAAGCACTTCGTATTGTTATTGGATAAAAAAAAGCATTCGACAGATTGATAGACGATGAAAAGTCTTTTGTAAGAAAAAAACCTATCCTGCTGAGAATTGAACCACGGTCCCCTGGCTGACAGGCAAAGACGCTGCTGAGGACTCTGCAATTTTGAGGGAGTTCTTTTGAAATATAAGCATTGGCTAAACCAAACCAAGAAACCCATTTACAGATAAAACTTGAACCTGATGTAACGACGTGAGGGTCTAGTCAGTTGGTATCATCGAGGCCGTAGGCCGATGTTCGTCTGGGCAGTAGTCAGATTGACATATCAGGGAAAGCCGCCGGGGTAGCTATGTATTGTTTTCACTCGGGCTATGAAACGCATTCGGAAGTCCTTCCGGCTAGTTAATAAACGGTGGATCTCGAGATCTTCGCCTAGTCTTAATGATGTCCAAGACTTATTTGGTTGCAGTGATATTGTGTGTCCTGCCCAGCCAATGCTGACACCTCTAAGAATAGATCTAATCATTCAGAAGAGAGTTAGAGTTGAGCTCCTTTTTTTTTTTTGGCTTTCTAAACTCTGTGGGATCTGACCCACAAATTATAACTTCACTTCACCTTGTGAACAAGTAGTGGCCTATTATATTAATATTACTGCAGGGGCTCTTTACTTTCTGATGCGATTATTTACTTTTGGCATGATTTGCCGACAGCTGCACTGATATAGCTTAGCACAGCACCTAAAGTAGCCCAAACTGCAGTTGAAGATGTAGGCCTAGGCTGCTGTTGAAAAAGTCATCAAATTCTGGGATAAACTGTAAATTAGATTCAATTCTGGTTGATTATAACGGATATGCTTCAGTTGCATGTTCCTCTAAGTTTATTTCATCATTATTTGTTTGTTTCTTTGCTTTTAGATTTATAAAATCTTTATTGCATTCTCCATGCGCATTAATGCTCTGCACACCCCGTCCAGCATTTGAGGTGAAGTTCGACATGAAATCGCACACAGGCTGACAGGGTACTTAGTTTGTTTAAGTATTTCCTTACCAACGTGAGAGATTAAGGAGGTGGGGGAGGCGGTCAAGCAGTGTGTTTTGTTCTGCAGAAAATGAACGAAAGTAAGCCTGAAGTGTGTTCACCAAAGCGTGTCAACTCAGCATGGGTGGTCTCTAGTTCGAGAGTTTACATTTCCAGTAAGAGGCGGAAATGACGAAATTGACGGAAGTACATTATCAAGTCGTATTCACAATCATTAATTGATAACTGATAGTTATATATAACTGAATTTAAAGAGTTTCGGGAAAAAATTATTAGACCACGTACAGGCTTAATACATTTTACATACAATATACATGTGCCAAGTTTCATTTCTCTACATTGCATAGCAAAAAAGCCTTTGCGGGAACAAAGTTGGGCCCAAGCTCCATTATTATATGATGAGATGTGCCTGCACTTGTTACAATTAGGCCTATTAGTATACGTGGCTATTGCAAGATGAAAAATGAAGTACAAAAATAAACATAAAGAGCAAATACAGCTGTTCATTGTTACATTACTACTTAAGAGTAAGAGTAAGAACTTGAAATGATTGACCATTCCATGGCAAGCCAAAACAGAAATCACTTACTTGGCAAAATGTGTACTTTCTTATCATGGGGGCTAAAGCAATGAAATGGGACTCACAGAACAGTGCCATTAATAGTTGATGTTAAAGATAAATGGTAAGGCATGTAATTAAGAGTAAATTTTTACAGTCCACAATCTAGGGCTTTTTACCTCCCCCCAGCACTGAGAAAAAAATCGATCAGAAATGTAACACTAACAGCTAAGTGTCCTTTATCTTATTAATAAATATTATTATTTTAAAATATAGCTGAGGGAGGGAAGGGGGTGTATTTCATTATGGTGCAATTTTCGCCTCCCCCCCCCCCCTTTTTTTTTTCTTTTGCTCAAAATTACAGTCTGGATGACAGTTCCAAAAATTACAAAATCAATTTTATCAGGTGTGGACTAATTTAACCCAATGGCTTGCTTTTGTATCAACTGAATATGTGTTTTCTGTCTTTTCAAGCTTGAGTTTTTTTGTTTTTTTAAGTCCTAAAATCATAAAATACAATCGTTTCTATGCTGCAAGACTCCCGTAACTAACATTTCGAAAATTTTACAGGCGAGCCAAGAAATTGATTTTTCTTTGGCTTCATTGCCGCCAGCAAAGTCTAAAGACAATGGACTTGATTATTGCAATATTGTTATTTATAGGAATTGAGTCACGAGCTTTTGACACAAGGTGCGCCATTGTTTTTCAGACCCAAAGAACGTAAAAAGTGATTTTGGTCAAAAATGTTAGTCACGGGATTCTTGCAGCATAGCGATGCAATGATTTTTGTGTTCCATTTGACAATCCCACCACACATTCAGTTTGGTGGGTAACACTCTGGCCGGCATGAGTTCTGGAGCAAGACAAGACTTAGTTTAAGAGATAGAGAGCAGGTTTATTCTAGGCAGAGCTAGGCACCTTATTAAATAAAGAAAATATATTTCTTTTTCTTTGGGTAAATTTTATATTGATTTCCAATCAACACAATTCTCTTTTGCTACTATCTTTATGTAATGTAGATTGTGTTTTGTCATCTGATCAGATAAAATTGAGTAATACATCATATCAACCCAGGAGGTAAACATTCACAGTGACTGTGTAACTGAAGTTTGTGCATCTCTCACATCGTCTTCATTTACAATTGTGAAGAGAGATCTGACATCACCATCCAAGGCAGGTTAGTAATGTCTGTTGTTGCCGAGTTCTATGAAAGTATGATGAAGCTCTGAAATAACACTATATTACAATACTGTCTGTCTCTTCTTAATAGTGGTTACTAGTGAAGATCTGCATAGCGTTCTGGAAATAATACTTTTGTTCATCGAAGTTTGATATTTTTGTGATTCCCGAACAATCAGCATGGAGATGCTGCAGCTCTCTATCTTTAGTGTTAAAACCTACCATAAAAATTAATAAGGTAGGATTTTGTATGCAGTGCTTCTTGAATCTATTATTAACCCAAACAATAATGTGAAACTTTCACTGGTGGTCTGTTTTAATCCTTTCGTGTTTAACCCGGCCTTTAAATATGGCCAACGATTTTGTTCAACCCAGCCGAATCAGGCTTTGTCTATGACGCCGCCATGTGTTCAACCCAGCCGTATCCGGCCGGCCAGTGTCCCCCAGTTTAGTATACAATTTTGAGAGTGAGAACTGCATGAATAGCTATAAATAGTAAATGATATCACCAGGTAATCTTGAGATGCCCGCTGACCCAGTTTGAATCGTAAAGTGTGGGTTCAAGTAATGTATACTATTACACATGGTCATCCAATAGGCCTGTTCCTCCCTCTAAACCTACATCATGTATTGGTCAGCACACACTTGTAGTACTACTACTAGTACATAGTACATGCATGTACTACTACTAGTGTGGTGCCTTTGTGTGGGTAGTGTTGTATGCTTGGATAAGAAACAGGATGGGATGCAATAGTGTGTAATACATGTATTGTCCGTCTGTCTCTGCATTCCAATGTAAATAGGTTCTTCTTTTAGTTCATTATTCATTTCTCAATGAGTATGTCAAAATTCATTATCAAAGATGCAACATGGGGGCTACAATTTGCAATTTAGTGAAGGCACGCAGCTGCAGCGGCCATTGGGCTGAAAAATGTAAACAAATCAGGTCGGCCTCGTAGCCTGAAAGTTGGCCATTAGAGCGCTTCATAAGTAGCCAGAATAGAAACATGAAAGGGTTATGGTGTAGTTATAGGTGTGCTTTCGAACATTATTGTAAACGAAAGAAAGTATAACAGAAAATGATAAATTTTGTTGAGATCCAAACAGCTGATTCAAAGAATCTAAGACTAATCAGTTGGTAGAATGGCTATGTCACATGAATGAAGAGCCAATCATTTTTGTGTCACTTTTGGAAATCTCTTAAATTGGCATATGAGCTAAGGTTCAAAATGTGATCCAGAATTTCTGTTATCGTTGCAGACTTTTGTTACTTAAGTTTTTGTGCTTTTCTAAGAGGCTGGCTTTTACGAGTGAGACTCAGAAAGACACATTTGGCTTGAGACATTAGGTATTGTAAAATTTAAAAAAGAAAAATGTTTAGAAATGAACTGGATTTCCAGCTATGTAATGATTGCAGTCACGTTTTTGTTATCAGTATGATTTGGTCTTCTGTCTTGGAGTTTCTATTTTAACCTAAAAAAATGACTGGAATTTTCAGTTTGAGTTTAAACTGGTGCTTGTTCATCCCAGTAAGAACTGCTCCAATTCAGCAGAATTTTTACACCATATGATTCAAATACATTCTCGATGAACTCAATTTCTGAGCATGACAGGATAACCACTTTATCAGAGGCATCTAAAGAATACCTACTGCAATTCTGATGAAAACTCCACAATAATGGCAGATGCAAAGCAAAGTGAATAGGTCATTTTGAGCTAGATGAAGAAGTTGGGATAAATTATAAGAAAAGGAACCCTCTTCAATTAAATGTAATTCCAACTAGTATGTATAGCTGAGTCATAAATGTCACCACTTGTGACCTACTACATGGCACAATTTTTTTTGGTAATACAAAACTTGCTGTTGGGTCTTGTAAAATGGTAATATCAAGCTTACAATAGTTAAAAACAATAGGCTCGTGTTGGTGGTGTCTTTGCATTTTGGAGTTTTTGCAACAGAACATAATGTAAAACTAAGAAAAGTGCAGGTTGTGTAAAATCTTCTATTTCTTGTCTGTTTTGAATAATTTAGTGATTTAGAAATGGGTTTCTGAGTTTCTTTCTTTCATGCCAAGCTCTGTATGAAGAACATCCCTGAAGATTAAATTTCAGTCAGAGTTCAGATGATAAACTTGAACTTCATCTGTGTTATCATTATCACACCTAGGAAAAAAGGGAAAATTCTCTATCCTAGCACAAGTATGGTTTATGAACTTCATATGTGGCACACTGTACAGAGTATGATTAGGTTATTACGTTCATGAGATAACCCAGGTACACAGTCTCCCTTGAATCACACTAAGTCATCAGCATAATGTACTGAGGTAGTGATTACAGGTAACACGGCGGATGAAGATTTGAATTGACCTTTGTTAGTAGCATCCAGCTCATTTGGGTCACATCATCAAGGTAAATGTTGCCTTTGGGGTTTGGGCCGAGCAATTAAGTGAGCTCATGTTTAATTTGCTGTGTTTGGTCAGCATTACCTGCAGCGGGCTAAAGTGTGGGAGAGTTTGATTCAGGCATGTAATTTCCCCAGGCTTGTCAATTATTTAAAAAGTAAGTGTGAGACATTTATATTTGCTGGATTTTTTTATTTTTTTTCTTATAGATGAAATTCTTCCATTTTAAAACTTAAGTTTTCTGGTTTGATTATCTTTGATTACTTTGAACATTTTTTTTTCTCTTTTACAACAAACCATGAAGCTTATTGATTATCACCATGCTACTCAGTATCATGTGTCAACCCCCCAATCCCTCTTCCAAGGTTAGCGGTGTTTTTTGAAACTGTCATATTCCAAAATAGAATATTAAATACATCACTGTGAAATTGGTAAAGCAGATTCTGCAGTGTGTGGGAAATCTTAAGACAAATTTTGGCTAACTGATTGCCATGTGTCACATTGATTGCTGATATCAGTGAGCCTTTGTTAGAGACTTGTTATCATGCACATAACTCTCTGATAAAGGGCTAATCAGTGAACAGAAAAGTGGAATGGCAAATATATACAGGAGCAAAGGAAACTGAAATTTTATTGTCAGCCTCTGTTGGTTTCAGAGCACAAGATTTTGTCGCTTCAAGTTGATTAGAGCCACTTGTGTGTCAGAAACCAGCATGTGATTTGTGAATTCTGGGCTGATGGTGGATTTTCAAGCTTTAATTTGGTTGCACAACATATTTTCTAACAGTCAACCTCACCGTGTCCTTAAATGTGATTCTGTATTGACTGAAAAGGAAGATTGGTGGGTTTTGGGTTTTTACAAGATGGTATTCACAATACAAAAGTGGGTTGAATTCAGATGAATGCTTTTATTCGTAAAAAGGGAAATTAAGCTAATCGAGATATGTACATAGTTGTTTATCCCTAACTAGCATTTGCCATGGCAGGTGAAGAGGTGTTTAGTCAAGCCTGTGTGCTGATGTTGCCTGGCCTGAGATAAAACTGTGTGCTCCGATTGTTAGTTAGTCAGCTCATGTGACTGATGAGCCTAACCAAGGCCTTTCTCATCTGTAAAAGAAATTGGGTTTCTCCATTTTCCTGGGTGCATGATTTTGAGTTATGTCTTCCTTCATTGACGAGATTGTTGTACAGAATTGAAATACGGAGGGTTAATGAATACAAAGAAATTGAACATAAATACATAGATTTTGTAAACGCACTTGAATATTGGAATGAAAAACACTTTGAGGGCTTCAATCAGAAGGATTTCAAGCAACATTACAAAATGTATTATTCAGATTTGAAAAGTGAACAACTGCTTGGTGAAGCAAATTGCAGAATAACAGATATCCCTAGCATTATTATCTCCAATTTGTATTGGAAAAAGCGGATGCATTGAGTTGTTGACAGGGATCAGAAACCTGATTTGTCAAGTGTCACTTTAATTAAAAAAAAATTTTTTTTTTTTTAGACATATTTGAAGAGAAACAATATAAGGATGTTATGTTAAGACCAATCAGCAAGAATCGAGTTGAATTCATTGCTTGATTGTCGAAGATCGCAAATTCCCATCACCCTGAGAATTTTACAGGGTGTTAATCTGTTATGAACTGGATTACTACAGAATAAAGACAACCTGTAAATATCATTTCATGAATGGGAGAACCTTGCAAATGATCGAAGCAGATGGAGACAAAAATTGCGCAGTGGCACGCTCGCAATAGACTTCAAGGCAAAAGAAACATACCTGACAAAACGACAGAGGCAGAATGAAAACACTCGCCAAAGTGAACCCAAAAGACTGACCTGCAATCACTGCCATCGCACTCTCGGGTCAAACATTGGTAGAATAAGCCACGAGAGAAGCTGTCAGTCAAAGTGAAAGTGAATATTCTAGCTGCTAAGACCGTCTGTAAAGACGCTAAAGGCCATATATATATAAATATCAACGTGAAAAGATTATGTTGATAAACAGCAGTTTATGTGAGCAGATCACTTCCACTAGAGATGGGTTTAATCTCTATATATAATTGGGTAAATACTAAAATTGGACGGTTGTACTCTATAGCTGAAAAAACTACTGAACGTAGAGCCATGAAAAAATTACTGAAAGTAGTTCAAAGACCGAGCAAGGTTTGTATAATTCATTTTAAGGATGCAACAACCTTAAAAATTTAGAAAAATAGAAAACAAAATGGGCCGTTCGAGGTTTTCCGATTCATCATTTTTACAGCTCAGACAGGGCCGAGTGTAGTAAGATATTTTGGTAACTCGAAACTTTGGTCACCTAAGGCTCAGGAACCGCATCACACTCAGGCTTCAAACTTTGCACAACAGCATATTATCAATGCGAAATTAACATGGGCTATATTAGAAATTATGAAATGTTCAGGCTTCTACGTTTCATTTTTCATTGTTTCGGCATCATTTAGATCTATTTCGAGTCATGGTTCGCCATTTTAAGGTTTCGTTATCACTTCCTGCGATGTGTTCACTATCAAACACACTAACCCTTGCGCAAATCATGCTATTGTGCAGTGTGTCAACTCACAAAGGCAGAGCAGTAAGACTTAATTAAAAACAAACAAACAAAAATAAAATAAACAAATAGGAACAGGCAAGATGAAACAGGTCCATAATAACCACTCAGAACTGAAACTAATATTCAAACCGATTTATCCCGGGCAGGGCCGGGGACCTCAGCTAGTTTAATATATTTATCTTGAGGTTGTGAGAGTTTGGTAACTAGAATTGATCAACCCTCATGTCAGTGTATTCTAGTAGTTTTTAAGTTATTTAGATGTCCTGTTTGGCAAGTACCTTGTCTGTTGCCTTGAAATATAGGTCGGGCTACAGTTCACTGAACATCTGAGTTAACAGCTGTCTTTTTCTATTGATGAGTAATGTTTTTTTAGTATGGGCTTTTATTTTCTATAGCATTTATGACTCATATTGAATGTCATGGTCTAGTGGCCCATATATATCTACTGTATGAGGCTACACATTTATGTGTGCTGAAATCAGAACTATGTAACAGCTCCACTATGATTGTTTAATAGTCTGGTGTAACCCAAGAGAGCAGGAAAGTTGGTCAGAAAAGGTATCATCCTGTCTGCCATAAAAAAAAACTCAATGTGAATAACATCTGTGGTGTGTAAACTCCATCCTCCATCCTCTGTGTGTCAGTAATTACTGTGGAAGTAACATAAACTGGGCCGCAATTGTAATGGAAAACCAAGGTAGAACTTCCTCTGTGAAAGGTCCAACAAATAGTATCTTTTTTTACCAGAGCAGAAAATGAGTAGCCGTAATACATCATGCTGGCCAGATAATACAGAAGTAGGCTAAGGAGGTACATGTACATGATGTGTGACAACTGGGTGGTTGTATTAACGGAACTGAAACCTGGCAGTAGGTCTGTCCCAGTTCCCTGTCATTGTCATCTATTTTGTGGGTTCTTTATTTCCTGTGCAACACATAAATAAATGAAATCATTGCAAATACATGTAACTTGAAAATGGATCACGGTTATATGGGGAGAAAAAAAACAGTTTTTAAAAAAGTGGCTGAATGCAGAGGTTACACTGAGGCAGTTGAGGAGCCTGTGACATGACAGTGCCTGAAGTATCTGTCAAGGAATTGCCTTACCTCTGCATTTCGTGTTTTTCTACTTCACAGGACTGGCATTCAGAGAAACTTCATTCTGAAGAACAGATCACAAAAGAAGTCGCAATGGCATCCAGGAAGAAGGTGCTATTGAAAGTCATTATATTAGGGGACAGTGGGTAAGTATATATGTAGCAGTAATCATTGTGTTTTTTACCATGCTAGCTGGTCAGCACTTCACTACCACCACTAAAAAACTAAGGAAATCAGCAAATATTGAATCCGTGGATGACTGCATCACAAAATGAATTGTGTTGGAGGGGGAAAGGTCATTTTCCATTTGTGACAGGTTTAACTGCATTGGGGGAGAGGGTTGTTAAGTTGCCTGTTTCATTCAGTTGTGAAGATAAAAAATTCTGGGAAGACAAGCTGGAAACTTTGTTCATCACTGACCTAGAATATTTGTACGTTTATAAATGCAGGAATAATGTTACTTGGGAAGCTAGAAGATCTATTTATTGTGTTTAGGTGATACAAGTCATAAATTACATCTTTTTGTTTTGCTGTTCAGGATACTGTAAGCCTCAATCTTACATTGTTTTCAGTAATTTTTTATTTTTTTTTAGTATGATAAAATGCTGGCAATTAAATCTCAACAGCTTAACCCTCACCTTGCGAGGGGCGGCAATTGTCGGTATTGACTCGCAAGCGCTCACGCCGCAAAAGTCGGGAAGGTCAAGCTGATCGCGCCACGCCCAAGCCGTATTTTCACGCATCAGGTCACTGACCTTTTTTAGATGTAACCGCCGTGTTATTGTTCACTGTATCTCTTCTAAATCAAACGCATTGTGACATGGACATGTCAACCAGTGAACCACTGGTCGGAATCACAAAGACTAAGCTTTCAAAGGCTCTCCCCACACTTTCAAAAGATGTAACATCGACATGCCAACTGTTGCTCAACAAATTTGCAATATTATCTCATTTTCTCACAAGCTGACCACCATCTGGAGTTGTCTGTATCTAAGAACCAATCAGAAACAAGCTCTGAAATAATCTTTGCCCCAAATGCCCACATTGGTTTATTAGTATGTGGCAATCAGGATGAAACCATTTGTGTAGGGCTTGGGAGGGCGTGGCTAGTTACCATGCTTCATTCTCACGAAAACTACAGCTGTCAGTTTGGAATCATAAGTCAGATCATTGGTTAGAGACTGACAGACTAAGGTTTTGCTGGTTAATTCATTATCAAGCGTGATAAGGCATAGCAGCGAATGTTTTCATACCGATCAATAAAAACCGAACCACGTGGACAGCATCTGTGGTCATCGCATAGCGGCACGGGTCAGTGACCCCAGATAAGATTCTCCGTGAGTAAGGTCACTGACCGTGCAGCGGGCTTTACGGGTAGCGCGCGGGGTATGGGTTAAAAATGCTGCAGAAACTGAATTTATCTTTGCCTTTGAGGAAAGTTATATTATCCAGTATGATTTCAGTTATAAGTCTTTTCAGATTCTCTCCATTCTTTAGCACTGGATTATTTTCAACATACTATTGCCTATAACCAGTAAAATTGAAATATATATGTGTTCTTTTTATGGCTGCCTGTTACC
Organism: Onchidella celtica; assembly: GCA_963931925.1. NCBI lineage: Eukaryota > Metazoa > Mollusca > Gastropoda > Systellommatophora > Onchidiidae > Onchidella > Onchidella celtica. Next base: position 16,290,330 of record OZ007572.1, read on the forward strand.
ACCACCTTATCTTTGTAATGATTTTTCTTTTTCTATTTCAGTGTGGGCAAAACATCATTGATGAACCAGTATGTCGCTAAAAAGTTCAGCAACCAGTACAAAGCAACGATAGGAGCAGACTTTCTCACTAAGGAAGTAATGGTTGATGACAGGCTAGTCACCATGCAGGTATAGTCACTGGATATATTAAAGTCTAGGACAGAATATGCATATTTGGTACTTTTAGCAGGAGAATTCCACGAGGTGTAAATTTCTTACGGTTTTGGGTTTGCTTAGTAAGAAATTGTCATTTGTGGGACACAGATTGTAGGCTAACTTATCTCAGGAGTTCAGTTTGTTTGAATGTCAGTTGCCAAGTTAGATAAAAGCATTATTAGAAGGAGTATATTATTGGCTTAATGAAAAGGTGTTTTTTTTTTTTGTCTTCAAACATGAGGATATCTGTATAATTCAGGTTGTTAAATATTAAACGCAATATAAGTTGAAAGGAGTCTGTCCATTGATCTGAAGAAATTTGCAGTGCATTTTGCTTTGTCCAGAAAAGGATACTAACATTGATGTAATATTGAAAATAAAATTACCAGCATCCTGAATTGGATTGTTAACATGACAAAGTTTTTATATTTACTGTGTTTTAGATATGGGATACAGCAGGCCAAGAAAGATTCCAGTCTCTAGGAGTGGCCTTCTATCGAGGTGCTGATGGATGTGTTCTTGTGTTTGATGTCACCATGCCCAACACTTTCCGTTCCTTGGACAGCTGGCGAGATGAATTCCTTATCCAGGCTTCACCAAGGGACCCAGAAAACTTTCCATTTGTGGTTATTGGAAACAAAATTGATTTGGAAAACAGGGCGGTAAGTAGCGTTTTTTATTTTTCACTCATGCCTGTGGCATCCGTGCATACAGCACTTATTATTAATTCATTCCAACCCACTGCAACCAGATGTGTTTTTACCAGCCACAACCAGATGCACCCAAATGCATCTTAGAGTTTGCCATCTTTCATACTTGTACTTTTGTAATAAACTGTCCCAAATGGAAGTGTGGTAAAGTATGATAATATCTTGGAAACCTCTTGTAAAATTTTGAAGTTGTTTGCTTATTTTTGTAAATTGCTTTCTCTGGTACAACAGGTTTCAGCTCGCAGGGCCCAAGGCTGGTGTCACAGTAAAGGAGACATCCCATATTTTGAAACATCAGCTAAAGAAGCAATCAATGTGGAACAGGCTTTCCAGGCAGTTGCAAAAAATGCCATGGCCCAAGAAACAGATGTTGAGCTGTGCAGTGACTTCCCTGACCCAATTAAACTCAAGGATGATCAAACCAAGCCTAAAGAAGGATGCGCATGTTAAGATTAGTGATATAGCGAACATTGTCTGTACAGAATTTTTTTCCCTGTTTGGTTTTTGCTTGTCGTAATAGAGATTTATTTTTGTATGTGCAGCAGAGTAAGGAGAAAAGGTGGATTGGTATAATATATTTTGAGAACCAATGTTACTTACCTTTAGCGGTTTCTTTTCTCCTGTCGCTCGTGAAATGATAGTGCAAAGTTTCGAAGGCCAAGTTTCAGGTGTGCATAGACGGAAAAGATATCAATTTTCTGTGTCTTTCAAAATGAGTGTCATAATGTGTCTCCTTTCTGTGACGAGACTACATTCTCTTGTGGTAAGTCTAGCTAGATAGAGCAGCTCTTTAGACTTCTGTGCTGATGGTGTTCTCAGTCAGGTAATGCTACATTTCAGCAAGTTTATTATTCTATACATGTTCATTATCATTGAACCATTCATCTTATTTGAGCTGTCATGTTTCTGGTTTCTTGTATCCTGTTATCACGCGAAGTGTCGGAATTTTGAAGCCCTTTGTTTTTCACACGGACCTTGTAAAAAAATGACTGGGGGGAAAAGATGGGAAATGAATATTTAGTTTCATTGGAATTGTGCTGATTAAAACTAATTGATTGTATAGTAGTTGCACTTGGTAGATTTGTTAAAAGATTATTTACATAATATTAATAGTGGTTTCAAAGCCTGAGATGGATCATGTTGACTGCTGATTTAAATGTCACAAGTTTTGGGACACTTGTGAGCTTGAGCAGATTAAAGTTATATATCCTGTCATTTTTGTAATTTTATACCCTCTATAATACGTTCTGAGAGTTTAGATGACAGGGACCAATGAATTACAAGGTGATCGTTTTTTTTAAACGATAGTTGTTGTTCTGATAACTTGTTCCATCAGTGGCACTTTTATCAGATTCTGTCTGAACGTGTGTTATCTACACACTGCCTATATCAGTTACCTCTTCTATTTTTTATTTAATGTCATGTAGGAGAATAACATGAAATGTAATAGCATGTACAAAAGAATGATAAAGGCTTCTGTCTACTTCAAAATCATATTTCAAACCTTACTCTTGTTCTGGTACTATACCAGCAGTGTCCTCCATTCTCCTCCCATGGAAAATATTAAACATGGGAGAGTTTTCTTGATGAAAACACAATGGCCTGTTTATTTCCCCTATGTGTAACCTCCCATCGTATCATTTGTTCAGAGATTGTGAATTATGAGTATTTTTGCATTGCATTTGCTCGCTTTTTTTTTTCCTCGGCCTGCTACAATTAGCCGACATCCCAGGACAATGACTTAAGGAAGAACACTAAATGTGTTTCTTGCTGTGTTGTCTTCGTTGTAGAATTTTAAATTTTCTTTCAAGTGACCGAATGTCTGCAGAACATTATCATCAGTATCCTAGAATTAACCAAGCTTACCATTCAGGCCAGACCTATAACAGTGCAGAAAATTTGAGGTTAAAAATAGTTTGTGAAGGCTCTCAGAGTTATTCAGGACTCACTCTGAAAACTGTGAACACTACTTGCTTAGTGCAAGGAAACAAACATGAAGAGATGCTGTCGCTTGATTTTGCTAATTCTGAGCCTGTTTTGTTTCTTATCCTGTTGCAGCATGTACTTGTCAGCAATTTTTTAATACTTTTTTTATTGTGTCTACAGAATGGTTGCTCACTACCATTACTTCGTCAAAAAAATTAGTAGATACTGCCTGTCACTTGTCGGAAAATGTTCAAAATGAAAGATGATTCACATTGATTGGGAATATTTGCGTATCGGGACAAGCAGTGCTAAAGACCATGTCAAAATGTTTTTGCTGGTTCAGATTTTGTTTAGGCATTTGGTTATGTCAGACTGTTTGTGCTAAAGGAAACTCTTAATTCCTTTAATGTACTGAGATTGTCTTCACACAAATGTCTGTGATGTGGATTTGTCTACTAGATAAAACTGTAGAGCTGATGTTTTGTCAAGTCGTCAACATGTGAAAATATAAAAAGTGGAGGTGGTCAGATGTTTTGTCAGTGTGTATTGTACAATGTTGCCTCTATTTTGTTTGGAGAGGAACAAACAATTAATAATGTGTCACTTACAGTCATGTTAAAATGTCATAATTTATAATATAACATCATACATTCATGAAAAATGCTCCATGTTTTTGTTGTTGTTTTTTTCATTTAAACCATTCATTGTAAGTAGTTTTTGTCATGTAGCACTCCAAAGTTTTACAAATATTGGGAAAAAAATTAAGCCCTTCAGGAATTAATCTTTCGAAATCTGCACAATTTTTTTTTTTTCAATTTGTGACATCCATGACATAAGAGCTTAGTTGTGTATCATAAGTCTGTCACAGGCTATCTCTTATTTCACTGTAAAAGTAATACAAATTGGCAGTCTGAAAAGTGTAGAGAAATTTGGTTTGGAAATTCAAAAAGGGAAAAAAAAAAGGGCATATCATTGCACCAGATATCTTGAATGCGTACTCTTGCTCAGATTGTGGAATAGAAGCAGTGTGTCACTTTTCTCTTTTCTTTTCTTTTTTTTTAAAATTTTGTCAGTGCGTGACATTTTGATAATGTCTGTCCTTTGCCTGTTTTCATCAACATTATTTCAAAGCAGAATTCATGTCATTTGAATTTTCACACTCTTTTTATGTTTCCCCTTTCCCAGTAAATTGTTCAATGACTCCAAGATACACTGTTATTTGATGTGTTATCATGAAACCATACATTGTGTGACTGGGAAATATGTTTGATATTTCTGTTGACTAAGCTGGCATTTACAGTTTAGTATGTCAGAAGAAGTCAGATGCGTGGCTTGTGCGCTTGCATTGATGTGAAATCGTATTGAAATAATTGTTGTTCTCTGTGGAAGATGAAAGGTGAATGATATCATTTAAGTTGACAAAAGAAAGCTGACATCACCTTCGATCACTGCTTCTTAATCCATGAGAATGAACTTTTACTGTTTCAATTACAAGTGATTTGATTCCCGATTATGACCTAGACCTATTTTAGCAGGCAAGGCAGTTTTGTTTCGGCCACCTCCTTATTATTTATTGAAATAAATACTCCCTTTCAGATAGTTCTATTAATGTTTCTGCCTAGGTTTTGAATTGGTTTTATTGCATTCCATGTGCTTGCCAGTTTTTGGGTATACAGAAAGGTTTTGACAATTCCTTTGTTTTAGAAGAAAGTAGAGAATGGTGTAACATTGGCTCACTCGGGGATGAAAGTCACGAGCACATTTCATAGTGGTTGTCTATGGATAATGAATGTTGAAAAAAGAATATTATTGCTGGTGGTAACATTTGCCATTAAAATACCATCAGTGGGTAAGTTGGCACCTGAATTTGCATTTTTTGCAACTTGACCACATGTATTTGGCCAAATAGATGTCATGGTGATATTGTCAAAACATCTGGAAATGTGCTGGCTTCCATCCTCATTTATCAGATTGAAACTGCTTAATAATGTGCATACAGGAATTGAAAATGTTGCCATGATATTTTATACTGACAGTTTTTTCTTGCTTGCCCAACATGGAGATGTTTTTTGGTTTCAAGTCCATTACTGAAAAAGGCAGAGGGTAACAGCCAAATAATTGATTGATGATACTAATGTACCTCTGGGGAAACATACATTAACTTGATTGGTATTGCAAGACTAAAGCAAAATTGAAGCGATTTACAGGGTATTTATCTCATGAGAAGGAATTTGTTTGCTCATTTTTTTAAATAATGATAAAAGCCCGAGGGATAGAAAACAAACAAAAATTTGTACATGTATCATGATGTATGCAATACCTGAGCAAACATATTGTTTGTATACATTAACTGAATAAACGTCATAACATAAAAATGTTTTGTACTGTGTGAAATTTTCTGGTGTTTTTCTGTTTGTGCTGTCAGTGATAATTTTATCTCGGTTTGAACATTGAATATGGGAGCAGTTATATTTATATTATAGAACAAACGAAAAAAATGAAAGTGTGGTAGCCGTAGGGATTAGGGCTGTCTGCTGATCCGGAACTGCTCCATTGTTGACGGAATTCCCAATTTGAAATGAGATGCTGATCAGATTACATGGTAATGTTGTAAGCTGTACTATAATGGTTGGAAATTTCCATGAAATGTGAATTTTCTTTGGATCCACTTACTGTATTAAATAAGATTTTTTTTTATAAATTATATCAACACACCAAATTTCCCATCTGATACGATAGTGTTTATTACCAAAACAAACTAAATCATCCCCACTGGAAAAGCATTTGAATTATAACAAAAGATTTAGTAATGGTGATATAATGTATGTTATTGTGTGTGCAATCACGTCTGTAGATGTGTGCATACAACATGGACATATATTGGATAAAAACGGTGAACTGTATGCAGTCACTGGAAAGATCACATGAATGCAAAGAGAACACAGCGCACTTCAGTGCTATGTAAAATTCATCATGTTACAGACACGTGGGATGTTCAGAATTTATCCTGATTGTCTGATAAGCTTATCTGTCTTGACCTGTGCAGCATTACTTCACTATAACACTAAAAGGTTATCTCTCAGGACATTTTTAGTTGATGAACTGAATTGGTAAGACTCACGACAAATACTTATGGACCAGTCTATTGAATCATAGCTGGATATGATTGCCAAGTTTTTCGTCATATGCGCATAGAGCACAAAAAGGCAACTGAGTTCAAACTGTGACTTAAACACACTTGAAATTGCACTTGTCATGTTATTGTTATCAGTATATGTATATTTGCCAAATCTTTCACCTGGTGCGTAGCGATCAATTGAGATCATTTTAACACGGGATCACTGTTCATAAGAGCAGCACTTTATATTGCCATAAACAGATTTGGCTAATTATAGAGTTCTGTAGATTAGGTGTATTCCATGTATGTTCAGTACATGTGAAAAGTATATGATGAGATTGATGGTGATATTGATAGATAGCCTAGGGATCACAGTAGAGCTAGATACATGTGTAAATTCTGCTTTACGTATTTGTCAAGATTTTCATTTAATGATCAAAAATCTCATAACCCATGCACTTTCATAGGATTTCACAAATATTTTGGGTTTTTTTGTTTTGTTTTCCCTATGGTAAATACATGTACACAGTTATCAGCACAAATGGAAAAACAATTCTGTTCCTTAATGATCTTTCCCACATTTGTTATGGTCCTGATTTGCTGCCAATTTTTACCTGGGCCATCTGATGTGGTTGGGTTTTTTTTGTTTTGTTTCCTTTTTTTTACAACTCCGTTCCATTAGAAATATTTCAGTAAAAAACTGAGGATAAATGAACTGCACATTGAAAGAACAAACTTGAAATAGCACAAAAAGCACTCTTTTATATTTTATTTATGATTTGGGGATCACAGTTACTTTTTTGCGGCATTCTGATTGACAAACATTGGGATACTGGATCTGAAAGCTTCTTTCCATGACTGCTTTGCCTTCACCGACAATAAAATGCTCATCATGAAATTCAAATCCAGATCTTTGCTTGCTTGGTGGCGCCACCTGAAAATAAAGGAATGGATTGAAAAAAGTGCACCTAGTACTTTGTAACATATTGATTGTGGCAGTTCTGCAAAAGGTTCTTTTGACTCTGACTTTCATAATCTGTTTGTGAATATAATACCAAAAATGAATGTTATATAACATTGAACATCAGTTTGATGATGAACTGAATTTGACATCAGTACTTACCAACAGTTGATAAATATAAATTGTAATTCTACATAATTCTTATTCATTAAAAGATTCCTGAGATATTCTTCAATCAATGATGAAATCCTACACTACATGTCATCAATTAGGTAGTCCAAAATGCCCCATCAAAGGGGTGAAATCCCGTTTTGGCATGCATAATTTTGGCCCAACATTGCAAGGCTACAACTGCATGTTTATGTCAACTTGCATACATCGTGTTTTGAGTTGAAAATCCTTTGAAAATCATTACTTGAAAAGTCTGTCGACTGAGAAACTGGTGGAAACACTAATAAACCAGGATCAAAATCCTATGCAATTGAACCTCAGCCCTTGTACTATTCAGTTACGCTAAAATCGAAAATGGGGCATGTTCTGGCACGAAACATTGGCTATTATTATAGATCCACCCTATGCTTGTCTTCGCCACCTTTGTTCAACGCTCAATGATGAGTCAATTTGCAGAAACAAAAATCATTATTTTTGTCTCCCCCGTAAGAATTCACAAAAAACTAATTTCGGGGGAAGTTTAATGTCTAAGCTAAATGATATGCTCATACACAACGTATATTTGTAACCCTCGAAAAAAAATGAGCATGATGTACACCCCCTAGACATGGGAGGGGGAACAGAATTGTTAGTGCCCTTACTCAGAAGACTGTCACCTTATGTGATGTGCAGTCAATGGACAACCAGTATCACACAATTTGCAAAAGGTAGCAACTTCAAGATGTTTTTTTCCCTTTTCAAAGTTTCATAGCCTTCAAGCTAGTATAGTAAATTTGGTCCTAAAAATTCTTAGAAAAGCAAACTCCATCAGATTAGACAATAACTGGTGAGTTAAGATATAAAGTAAAAATCAATTTGGACAACCTGCATCAATCATTTATTTCATCAGTCATATGCAGTACAATTGCAAAACATTTTCCAATACAGTTGTAAGGTTGACCAAACTGCATCAACAACATGAAATTTTACATTAAAAGTTATTGTATCGTTATCCATTCTCTCGGGAAATGAATTTCACTTGATTCAACTGGCATATTATTCCATAGCCTGTTCAACAACTCAGCTTTCCTTTTTTAATCCAGTGACCTAACCTATGACTTATATCTTCAATCTTTCTGCTGCTGTATTTGAAAAAACTGAATGCAGCAAATTATGTTTTCTCAACTGATGCTCCTGAATATGACACTGCCAGGTATCACAAATATGAGTTTATTACAACCTGGTAACTTACCTAACATGTTCATCGATGGGGAGCCGTACACAGTGAATCTTCTCTTGTCTTGCTCTAATAAATGAGCCTTTCTTGTGGACTAATGGGTCGTAATAAGCTCCCAGAATATAAACAGTCTCTGGATTGTACGTTGTTAAACCCTATACGTGTGACAAAAATATTATTGCTGTGAAATTACAATGGCTGATTTTCTAAAACACAATGTTTTTATTCTATCTGTAACTCTTATGAAGGAGAATTTTGGACTCCTCATAGAACTAGTCGAGGCAGCTCATGAAGAAAACTCTACTTTATTACTTTAAAAATTTGGAATCTTAATCTTATTTTATTCACTTTTCCCAATTCAAAAGTTTTAATTCTTCTGAGCCATGTCTTGTGTTGAAATAATTATTTTCACAGAATAATTAATGACCACTAAAAAACACACTGGTAAACTGTGACTTAATGGCAATGCTTCATGAATTTCATTTGAACTTACTGACCATGAAAATAAAAGGCAAAAACATTTTACGTGGTGGGTGGTCCTTGTTGGGTGTCATGATCACATTAGGATCATAAATGCCGTGCTAGGTCACGACGTCAGTGAGTTAATTTTTACGATCTTGTTGATTATAACCAGCGTAATTTGTCCTTGAGCTGTTCTCGTGAACAGTTTGTTTTGAAACACCTTTTTTCTGATGGATGGAGAGAAGGAGGGGCGAGACAGAATAAATGTATAGCTAGGAATGACAGAGCAGTTCTCGACCCCGTGATTTTGATTAACATAGATAAGGGGCGAGTAAAGGTAGTTTATTTAGACGCTTAGTTGGCGTTCGGAAATTCGTGCATAAGAGTAGAAAGCACGGGGTTTGAAGATTTTAGTAGTTAATGTTTCGCATTTTAAATTTTGTCTAGACCGTAAAATTGACCTTGATTTTGGCGCAAGACCATGACAAGCATAAATTAATATTGCAGGCTGAGCTGAAGCGACTGCACCAATCAAATGTATGAATCTGGACGGAAGGTCGAGACATAGCTTTAGTATTTAAACCCGTGCAGAGCTTAGATAGAGGCCACATGTAGACAATCCATTTACGAGGTGGACGGCGATAGTCCTCAGCCAGATGAGAGACATAGAGACGCAGTTGAGCAGTCCATATTGTGAGGAGCGTGATGTTTTAAAGCTCCAGAGCCTAAGCTACTTGGTTTGATATGAACCCACAGCGTTTACATCCAGCACGCTCACTCCCAGTGAGGGCCTAATGGTGAGAGTTCATACTAATTTGTAATGATGAAAGTGAACCGTTCTACTTACTTTTGAAGACAGTTTCAGAGCTACCGCCAGACAACGCATGGTTGTACAAGCATTCTCCATGGCGTGTCTAGAGGAAATGTCCATATCATAACATGTCTCATTGAATTAATAGAATTTAAACTGTTATATCTGTCGCCACGTGCGCGGATTCTATTTGGCATATAACTCATATGACCTGCAAGTAGTTAGAGTGAATAAGTTAGTCTTTATAGAAAGCTGTAGTTTCATTAGTTAGATTCAGTTGCCTTTGAATTGATATTTATATTTATAATTATATTTGTTACATTAATTCCTGTAATTAAACTGCCCTACAGTTCTGCTAAAAATCAAAGCAATTGATTTATTTAGTTTTTAGAGTGCAAGTATTTTTTTTGTGTGTTCGTCAATTGTGGGAGCGGACCTCGAAAGAGTGTCAGTCGAATTCTCCCCATCTAACCCACATCGCGACATTGGGATTCTAATACTCTATTAACCCCTTTGATCCCAACAAATTATTGTGCTGGACTGTACAACGTACGTCTCGGAAGAAACCGAAACTCCCATTCTCAAAAATTAGTGAAACCCCTCCATAGCAAAAGGGTTAAGATCTACTGGAATTATATCCTACCCCTTGATTTAACATCTTCCATGATTCCACTCTCCTTACTGTAATGTCAAAACATGCAAAAAAAAACCATCACAATTACCTGTTTAGCCTGGGCACTGAGATAAACCATTTCATGTTTTGGAAACAGCTTTGTGTGACTTTCCTCTGTGAAGGTAGCCAGAATCACGGCTGACTCAACCATATGATGCAATTCCAGGTGCCTGTGAAGATTGAATAAATCCACTGATCCAGCCAGTTTAAATTCAAAGCAGACAGAATATAATAAACAAGTTGATCCAATAAGTTTGGTTGAAACAATACAAAAAGAACAAAATGTCTGAATTTCATCTGGTAAACAGATCTAGAGACATAATGAGATAATTACCCTACCAGTACCATTCATTAATTTTCATTTTGAAACTGACTAGGTAAAGTAAATGTACTTCAACAGGGTACAACCTTAGTTCTTATTTGTTCCAACTCCATTTTTTGCACAACTGAGAAATTTGCAGCTTTAGTATTATGATGAGGATTTAGAATAAATCAGAACTGTCAAACAGCTTGACTACTGCCTTTATTTTATGTACCTCTTCTACATACTAAAAGATCTTCGGTTTGACAGCAAATGAGACTGCCCATGAGACAGAGATACATTTGTGTATTTGCATTTCATTGTTGTTCAGTTTTGAAGTCTTAATATGTGGCACTCTTACTAATTTTACTCACACAGTTATGAATTAGGTTTCACATTATTGATATTCCAACTCCCAAAGCCTTCTGCCATAGTTCCTATTCCGTGAAAACAGAATGAAATGACCTAACACGATAGAGAACGTGGAACATTATGCACTGGTAAGATTTCTCCTCTTAAGTTAAAGGCTCTGCTCTTTGCTAAGAGGCTGCCTAATACTAATCTAGTAAAACCAGAAAATACATTTGGCTGAATCTGGGCACAGATTTAGTATTGCAGTAAAACTAAAGATTGGCCACTGACAGATGTTGTTCAAGAGCAACAGGGTGTGTTTTTCTGTAGATCTGCAGATACCTGAGAAAAAAAATTCCACTCTCAAAAGAACTGCCTCCATGTGTTGTGCCAGCCACCGTATTTCTTTACATTTAAACTGCCCATATCATAAACAAAAAATCAGATTTACTGAACTCTACATAGTAATGAAGGACTTTACTGAGATTATAATACTGAATTATCGAGTCCTGGCACAGAATATTTACAGTCAATTTATGAAATTAATACTTATAATATTGTAAACAAACAAGAACACATTAATTTTACAAAAGGAATGTCACACATAAACTAAACACCAAGAAACATTTGACTGCTGGAATAAAAAAAAAAGTCTTTTCCATTAGGGGTAAGCCAGACCAAGGCTGGCATAGGCCCCGCACTGGTGGCTCGCCACCTAATTACTATGCATCACACCAAAATGCTACTCATTGCCCATACCACCGCGGTAGGTGTGGGTAGTGAGAAGTGCTTTGGTGTGATGCATAATAATTAGAAGTGGAGAGCCAACAATTTGGGCCCTACGCCAGCCTTGGTCTGACTTATCTCTAATGTTGATCCAGTTTATTACAATAAACTAAAAATCACACCTGTATATAGGATTATCTCTTGGGCAATTTGTAAATATTAAATGGAAAGGGTCTGGGCTTGAACGATTCACACAATACATGTCCCAGAGCTGTTGGCATAATGGTTCCAATTCCATCGAAGTATTCATGTCTGCATAATCCATATCAATCACAAGGGAAATCCCATGCTGCATAGCTGATGCTAACCGGTAGTTGTCCCATCTGGCATGTTTAAAGATAAATTTCAAAGTCAACAAAAGCCACAAAGTTGACAATGTAGAGCAGTGATTGTCAAACAGGAGCCCTTGGCTCCCAGGATAGGAATTTCAGTCAGAGCAGGAACTCCAAACTGGCAATGAATGCACACTATACACAGACTAACAGAAGTCTTATGGTCCGTTAAAATAAGGATTTCTTTTTTCATTTGATTGCAATTAATAAAGAAATATAGTTTCATAAATTATTCCAATCATTAGCATTGTAGAAAAGCATAATGGTGAACAAATTATTCAATGACAATTCAATGTCGGGAAGGAACTGAGAAAACCTGGGATCGCAAGGGGAAGAATATGGCCCGGCACCCTTGAAAACCATTGACCTAAGCATGAAAATTAAAACTTCATGGAAAGTACTCTCACTGTCATTCATGAATACATTATCACTGGTATCTTACTCTGTTTGGCTCAAACTATAAAGAAAATAACATCATCTGAAGAAAGCAAGATGGAATACATGAACAGTACAAACTGGCAGCTACAAAGCTGAATGTGGATGGCACTGTAAGCAATGCAGGTAGATGGAAGCTGTTTACATTATTATTTTGGTGTTCAATGTAACTTCCCATATATCTCACAAATGAAACAAATAAAATGAAGAGTGCTTCTCAGTAGTTCTCTGTCTAGCATAGAACCCTATCGATATCAGTGGAAAATGTTTACCAGCAAAGAATCAGACGTGCACTCTGAAAAGTTAAAATAGAGATGGGTAGAAATTCTAGATTTAACAAAGCCTACAACATGTTTTCATTACAAAAATATGTTTCAGTTTTACTTCTTAATCAAACTTTCCTACCTGACTTGTAACTCTGGGTTTTCAATGTCATAAAATACACTCTGACATCTTTCTGAGGTTTCACGTGATGACTGAAAGTCATTACTTCTTGCATTTAATGAGTTATTCTGCCTCACTTTTGCACACATCAAAGCGATGTAATGTTGAAGACGCTCTTCCATTGTTGTAATAGTCATTACATCCAGCCAGTTTTTACTAGTCATCTCTTCAGGAGGCTTCATTTAAAAGAAAACACATAAAATTTAAAGGGTTTTCATAAAAATTTCAGAAGAGAGAAGAATGTTATTTACTAGGGCATAAAAATAAATGACACAGACAAATCAAGTAGATACAGCCTTCTAGGCAGATGTAAAAGATGTCAAAACTAAAACTGTAAATTACTGACCTAAGTGGCTGAAAATCAATGAAATCAGTTAAATATTCAGTTTGATATTGGGCTTTTTTCTTCTATTTGTCAAGAACAATTTTTTTTAAATTCCCACTTTAAAGGCCTAACAATACTTTTCTTACAGGCAGTTATGAAAATGCCGTAATGTATGTGAACAGTATTACATGGTCTGTGCAGTGAGAGACAAAATACTATACAAAGTAATTTAAATTATGAATCACTCAGGTATAGGTGTCCCTGCAGAGGTTTTGGAAAGAGATGAAATCAAAACATGTCAGTAGAAATAGATGGGTTCAAATGATCTCTATTCAAAAGATATCAGTCAAGAACTTACTATAGTAATATGTATGGACTTCTTTCTTAACCTATCATGGATAACAAAAATTCCATTGAAGAATCAGGTGAATTACTTACTTAAAGTTGAGCAAGATTAGGGAAACAAAATTTAAGGGTCAAGTTCTTCAAAAGATGTACTTAAAAGTAAATCATGCTTGGGGCTCTTAGAAACAAAAACCTCACTTACTGGGATAGCATAGCCTTCTGAAAAAAGGAAGTTGTGTTCCAACTGGATGATCTTCAGTGCTCTCTCTTCCTCTTTACTAAAATTTTCAATGGCATGATCAAATCTTTGGTCCAGCTCTTTTTTGACAAAGTCTTTCATACAAATTCTCGAGCCCCTTTTCAACTCAAGTTTCTTGCATTTTTCCTTCAGCTCGTCAATGTCAAGATCTTGAGTAATTCTGGATACTACTGACTGCTTAAGAGCAACATAATGGCGAGCACACTTGCAGAAGGTAAATGACAGTTTTTGATTTTGTGTACCTTGCTGTACTAGTTGTTTCAAGCTGCTCAAATCAGTCATTAATCCACATGATGAAAATTTATTGTAAATGCCTCCTTTATTTGAGAAATTCACACTTTTGAGATACTTGGAAGCAATTGTACTCCAAAACTTATTTTGCACATTCATGGTGTGAAAAAGTAATTTCTCATTTGCTGAACCACTAGCAGTGAAACAAGCCGTTCCTAAGCGGAAACAGTTTCCATTCCTCTGAAAAGCAGTAAATTCTCTGTAAAATAAAAATGAAAAACAGCATTACACACAATAATGCTTTTCACTATTGGACTGTATTAAAAAAATCACCATCAAAATGACCAGTATCAATATTTATCTGTCTGTAAATGAGCTCGGGGGGGGGGGGGGGCAAGCTCATCTCTCAAAATACCAGAGGTTAGGCTTGTCGAGACAACAGAAGAAATCACCAATGGTCCCAGACTCCACTAAGGCCTGTCAGTTGCAGAATTTCAATGCTGCAGTGCAAGTATCTTTGCCTGTTTGACTTAAACCTTTCCTTTTTGTAAGTCTCTATTGAGGCTGAATTTCAAAGCCCATTCCCAAAACTTCACTTACAAAACTCATAATTTTCAAATCTCTGTTCTCATGTATCATCTTTCTTGTTTTGACTGAACCTTGTATTCACTCCCTGGCTGCAAGGAAGGGTAAAGCCCACTGACCAGGTCAGTGACCTGTCTCACTATATGGATATTTGTAATTCCTATGGTATTCCTTCTCCTGAGGTACACAGTACAGCTGTGCATGTTGTTTGTTTTCGCAGGCATGAAAACATTTCTCTTTTGCCTTACCACACTTGATTATAATACAACAAAACCTTTGTCTCTTATCAATGATCTGACTTATGATACCAAACTGACAGAGCAGCTATAATTTTCTTGAGATCATAGAATGTAGCCACACCCCCAACTCCTAAACAAAACATTAGTACGTACTAATGAGCAACGTGGGTATTTCGGACAAAGGTCATTTCAGAGCTTGTTTCTGATTGGTTCCTAAACACTTACACAGACAACTTTAGATGATGGTCAGTTTACGACAAAATGAGATAATATTGCAAATTTGTTGAGCAATAGTAAAGTTTATGTGATTCCGACCAGTTGTTCACTGGTTAACATGTTCTTGTCACAATGCCTTTGATTTGGAAGACATAGTGAGTGATATGGCAGCATTACGTCTCACAGCTCTAGGACAGTAACCTGAATGTGAAACCACGGCTTCCACCCAGCATGGGGCGGCTCGACCTCCCCATTTTCACTGTGACTAGTGTGAGCACAGCGGATGCTTGGGAATATGGCATCGGAATGGTGCGCCCATCACAGCGTGAAGTTTAAAAAAATTGGGCCTACTGCCTTTGGACAGATCGTGCAGTAGCCTATGTCATTTCTGGTAGATTTAGATCTACAGTTTTTTTTTCTTTTTTCTGTTGTTGTTTCTGATATTCCATCATATGTTTCTTATTTGATTTTCCTCATTAAATCTATATTCTAGATTAGATCTAGAATAGTTTTGTAGATGTTAAATTGGGAGGCATTTCGTGCTTGTTCAACAGAAGTTTCTTTCCAGTAAAAATAAATAAATAAATAAACAGATGATCAAACCAGACTGTCCAGAATATAATTACATACATAGGTCTCCAGTGCCAATCTTGTCTACCAATTCAGTCACTGTGCAAAGAATTAGCACCATCCAATGTTAGACTAGCAGTCCACGAACAGAACTAAGTTGTTGGGAAGCAATGGGCGCTACCATTGTCGGAAGTGTTGAAGTAAAAATAGTGGTTTGGCATAAACTGCCTTTATCAGTAGATCTACTTGTCAGGTCACCGTATTTATGCCAATTGTGTCCAATGAAAACAGTTGTTGGTTTTCTTTTCGCTGTTATTTTTTTTTATGCCCATTTCACATAAAATAAATACATGTATATTTGTAACATTATCAGTTTCTTGTGTATTGTTTTGTTATTGTTCATGTTACTTTCTTCTCGTACCGAGAACAAAAAAGTTCCGCATAACAAAAATCATGAACGCATATGGTTATACTATGTTCAGGGATTTTGTAAGCTACGTGTCTGAAATCGTTCATTTCTTGGAAAAAATAAGTTTTTTAATAAATATTTCAGCTCTCACCCTCTTTCTAGGCGATTTGGTCCAGGCCACCAGTGCAACAGATATACCATTTTATCGTTTAATTTATGATTACTATACTCACGTTTTAACTGGTAGACTTACTAAGTCGCAACATAGCTTTAAATCTGAATCTAGATGACACTAGACCCAGTTGAAATGATAATACTTTTGACACTGCAGTTTGCTTACTTCTTATCGGTGGAAAGCCTACATCGATCAAATCCTGACTTTGCAAAGTATTTCTTCTAGTTCGAAATTTCTGTTTGGGATGAACAAAAATGTCTACATTTTCCAACTGTCTTCATTTTCAAAAGAAAACAATAAGGTAGATAATAAACACCCCTTCAAAATCCACCATTAACGTTACACAATAAAGAAAAAAAAAACTTGCTCATCACTTGACTTTCTTGGAACAGTCATTAATATTTAGAAAATCTACCCTCCCCCCCCTCCTCACCCCCCCCCCCCCACCACCACCACTAGATTTTACTGTACACGCTCATGTCTATCAGAAAATAACGCTTACAGTTTTGAAAAAAAAAAAAAAAAAAGAGGTGTGAAAATTAGACACCTGCTCTCGAATTTTGGTAACATTTTCTTCCAAAATTATGCCCAGTTTTATAAGATATTGGGGAGATCATAATGACCAAAATCCTTTTTTTTTTGTTTTTTTTTTTGTGCATGTTCCCATTACTTGAGTTGAGTGCAAATACAACGTTTTATCTTCCCTTTTAGCCAGTCTTATCAGCACCCCCACCCCCCCCCCCCGCGACCAAAGGCTTCTCATTGTTTTAAAAACCACAGAAAAACTGGGGTTTTGCAGCAAGGCCTGAAAAAAAGCCAAAATATGGCAAAAAGAAAAAGTTGTATGTAGCAAAGCCGAGAGTAAGAAAAAATACCGAAATGATTCACTAAAACCTCGTTTCTTTGCGTTGTATTGTATCGTTTCGGTATTATTTCGTATGTGAGGTTGTGTTATAGACAACTTTTTCTTTTTGCCATATTTTGACTTTAATGATAATTATGATATTAACAAAAAAGAATGCCAGTTACAGTGCAACCCGTTTATTTAATATCACAGTCTTCGTCTACATTTTCGTTGGTATAAAGTCACTCCACTCAGATATACAGAGGAGAGCTAAACAAGATGGCAGTTGAGATCGAGTCGGCAGAGTAAGACTATTCATTCAAGAATTTAGATTTTTGCATGCTAACTTTAAGATTTTCAAAGACTACTTCAAAATATGGGTGATAAACGTTGGTTCTAATGTGATGCCTTACGCAGAGGCTGCCTTGAGGGCAAGAAGAGTCAAAGAACATTTTTATTAGCCTAGGCCTACCGGTCGGCGCTCTTTCGGTTGTTCCCACCCCAACTTACCTGGGCTATATTAGTCGATTGTCAGATTGATATGTAACGACGTGAGGGTCTAGTCAGTTTGTATCATCGAGGCCGTAGGCCGATGTTCGTCTGGGCAGTAGTCAGATTGACATATCAGGGAAAGCCGCCGGGGTAGCTATGTATTGTTTTCCATCGGACTATGGAACGCATTCGGAAGTCCTTCCGTTAACTAGGGAGGGGTGGGAACAACCGAAAAAGCGCCTACCGCTCTCCCCAAATGCACAGTAGCTAATTTGGGTGTCTAAGGAAAATCACCAGTTTCTTCATGTTTCACCAGTGTGCATGCAGTCATATTTATTATAATTTGATTTTTGAGAGAAATAAATGAAACACTGCCAGGGACGGAATGCAGTCGGTTAGTGTCCATCGAGCAAGAGATTGTGAAAGCTTCATTGTAAACCAGCATTAGATCTATATTTTTTATAAAGCATAAATTTACAAAAATGTTCTAGACCCCTGATTGGGAGTCTCATAGATCTACGTGTCTACCAAAGCAAACCTCATGTAGTTGTACTGTGTACCATGGCAAGGATCACTGACCCAGATAAGATTCCCTGTGAATTAGGTCACTCACACTGACCTGGTCTGTGGGCTTTACCCATTGCCCACAGCCTGGGGATTAAATGCAATAATATATTGTTGGAGTTAGTTTTGGCTGCTGAGTGGGTAAATTAGATTGGAATTTTAAATCAGTAAATAGCAAACTGCTTCATGTAAAATAACAATTAATGTAATATGGGCATGCCATTGTCGGTGTTGGTTTTGGCTGTTGAGTCGAGTGGGTAAATCAGATTGGAATTTTAAATCAGTAGGCCTAAATAGCAAACTGCTTTATTTAAGATAACAATTAATGTACTGTAATATGGGAATATCACTATGGATGTTTGGTTTCATTGGCCACAAAAGTTGATAACTTCTGTCAACATTGAAACATTTATTTTCATAATATTAATATATTGGGAGGTCCGCGCCAGTCAAGAAAACACACTAAAGAGGGGACTTTTGAGCGGGCTTATCAAAAGGTTGGGTTTAGTATTTGTATGGGACAAAGAAAGAAGAAAGAAAGAAGGAAAGCGCAGGTTAGGGGAGGTCTTCATCATATTAAATAATTATGTTTGTTAACTTTTTGGTAAGTGGCACGGACGGGGGGAAGACCTTCCAATATATTATCTCTCAATCTCAAGACATGAATGATTCTGATTGTCACCCATACTTTTGTGCTTTTGTTTGACAGTGTGGTTCGTCTTATTGAACAATATCTGAAGGAAAACAATTTGTTACGGACCCTAGCATGCCTGCAGGTAAGATTACAATTATGCTTCAGATTGTAATTTACAAACCGTTTCTGAAAAGTGAAATATTTGTTCAACTGTTCCGGTCCAATTGATTTTCTCAATTACTGATTTAGGTTCATTATTTTTATGAGAGGCTGATGAGTTATTGCAGTATACCAATAAAACATCTTTTGAGATTAGTGAAGGAGTTACATTGATTTTTGTCAACAAGGCATGAGTCAGAGATGCAAGAATCATGTAGCTACTGGACAGCTTGCTTAGCAGGATACATCATACATGTCAAAAATCTTTGATGAATAAGATAGTATTAGAGGAAATTGTAGTGAAATCACTGAACTTGATAGATGACTCGATTAACATGAAAAACCCTTACAAGAAATAAACAGCCACTACATTCACCATATTGTATTATGAGTGATGATGTCAAAGGCTGTCTGCAACCTGCATGGAAAAATGGATCTATTTGAGAAACTTAATTACGTAACATCAGACTGATTTTTCTTTTTTTTTTTAAAGTGCTACTGGATGTTGGCTGTTAAAGCCCCGGCGGCAAACATGCTTTTTTAATCTTTTCATTTTTTAATAAGTAATTTAAGGGTGTTATTTGGTGGAAGACATACCCACATCATTCAGGTGTAGGGGTTTCAACCTTTTTGGCTTTGTGATCTTTGAAAAATCTGATCACAGTGACCCCTCCCCCAAACATGTACACACAATTTGCTCTCTCTCTCTCTCTTACACATACACAGACACACAGAGAAATATATTGTAGAGTCAGACATGTAGAAACTTATACAGAGAGGGAGAGAAAGTTATTTTTTTAAATTCGGATCCCTACAGATATCTTGGCAACCCCTGATTCGATAACACTGGAGCTCATAGCCATATATCAGTACCTGAGAAATCTCTCTGGCATATTTTCCTTTTATGAATTTTATTTAATTCAACCAGTTCATATACAAATTCCTGATACAGATTGACAATATGACCACTGTTCTTTGGATTTATGTTCATTCAGGAAGAAAGTGGAATCTCCTTGAACACAGTGGAATCTGTGGACAGCTTTATCTCAGACATCACCGCTGGTCACTGGGACAGTGTCCTGCAGGCTATCCAAACACTCAAACTTCCTGACAACACACTAGTGGATCTTTATGGACAGGTGAGGGAATGTTGGTGGAAAAGAAAGTTCTTAGTGACTTTACTGTTTTACTTTTAGTGATATTGAGTTTCACAGTTTTGCTGTGATATACAGAGATTTGCTTTGATATTAAGATTTGCATAGTATCGAAATCTATGGATCACCATGGTGACAGATCTATGGAACATGCCAGTTGTGAAAAAGATGTCGATCATTTCATAATTCTCATTTAATTTTCATCAGGTGTTTGAGAAAACATCAGGCATAGTTGTAGAAAAGAAGAATTACATCAAGCAGATTTCTTGTTGTTGTTGGACTTGTCAAGCTCGCCACCACATTGTTTTTTGTAACAAAGACCTGAATAAAATAAATGCTCGGTGTAAAAGAAATGACTGACTATATATTATGGTCTTTATCTTCAGATTGTGCTTGAATTGATCGAACTACGTGAGCTGGGTGCAGCTCGTTCCCTTCTGCGTCAGACAGATCCTATGATTATGATGAAGCACAGTCAACCGGACAGATATATTCATTTGGAGAATATGTTGGCAAGATCCTATTTTGATCCACGCGAGGTAAGATTTCCTTTATGTATTTTTTTTGCTTTTTTTAATTAAGGATTTGTCAATTTTTGTACAGTTCTTCATTTGTGGAAAGCTTTTGCAAATTTGTATACAGTGGTTATTCATTGTTGTGCTTATATCAAGATTTTCAGTCTCACAAAGTCTCCTTTCATGTCTGTCATCCACTAGTAAAATAGTATCTGTCCTGTTCCCCCCTACAACTGATTTTTTAAAGAGAATGGAATGTTATGATTGATATTTCTTCGTCCAGTGTTGAATCACCTAATTAATGACATTTCATCAGCAAGAATTATCATAAGAATATTCATGCTACGAATGTAAGGATCTTCTGAAATGTCATGAGACACTTTTTATTAGTATTCTCCTGCAGGTTAATGATCTTGTAAAACCGGTTGCAGAAGAAACAGATTCAGACTAATTTATGGATGTTTTTTTTTGTTAAACTGTAAAGGCATATCCTGAAGGCCAAACCAAAGAAAAACGACGTGCTGCCATAGCTCAAGCCTTGTCAGGAGAAGTGAATGTTGTGCCTCCATCCAGATTGTTGGCTTTACTTGGACAGTCTTTGAAATGGCAGCAACATCAAGGATTGCTTCCCCCAGGCAAGTGGCTGTTCAGGGCTTGTTCACTCATTCACAGCTTGTATCTCCAGGAAACCCACAATTTATATTGAGCAGGTTAAGAACAGACAAGAAGGTTTAGGTTTTAAAATAAATAGAAGTTTGAAATGAGACTCCAAAATGTGTTTTTTTTGCCATGACCAGAACTGATTGATGGGTACGGAACTGGCACAGCTATTTCACACAGGCACTGCAGAGGTCGTACAGTTTACATTTTTTAAATTAGATTTAATATTAAGTGGAAAATAGAAAATCATAGACCCAAAACAGCAAAATTTGACATTTCGTCAGCTTGGAAACACTTACCTTGGACTATTTTGAGGTATTATATGAATAGTGTTTTATTTGTTATCGCTTCAGCTTTCCAGGTTTTAGGTGAAGATTTACAATATTTGCACATTTTTCTGTTTGTCATCATTAAGTGCTGGAATCAAATATATGTAGTTTGAAAGGCCGCTATTTGGTTTATGCTTTGTTAGAAATTTTACTGTTAAAAAAAAAAAAAAGGGAACAACAAAAGAAATCAGCAGAATAGTTAAGAGAGGAGAGAATTCTTGCAGATTACATCTGGCACTTCTGTGTGCAGTAAATTATGTTTTTTCATGAAACACCAGGTACCACTATTGATGTGTTCAGAGGCAAAGCGGCTGTGAAGGAGCAGGAGGAAGAGAAATACCCAACCCAGATGAGCAAACAAATTAAGGTACTTATAACCACTTGTCTGATTCCAGAAAATCCATTGTGAATGAAACGATTTACTGTTTCACAGCAGTTATTATATTTTATATAAATGGAAAGTGGTTCTTGTTGTCAGTGGCCTCTCAGAAGCTGAAGCATATATTGCACTGCTCATATGGTGGTTGGTTTGCATGTGGCTTTGCAGCCAAAGGCCAAAGCTTAGAGGTGGTGGCCTATAGAGTATTTTGATTAGTTGTGCTGGTGATTCAAGATTCAACTTAAAACCATAGCCTTAACCAGGCCTAAGCCATGATTAACAAATCGTTTTGTTGCAATTATAAACCACTGGGTGCTGAATTTCTATTCTCTTTAGTAAAAATAACAGTAAAGTCCTTTGTACTCAGCAGCTGTAAATTAATTTCTTGAATTGCATTACATTAGTTAATAAAGTTATTTCATACCCTTTGAATGGTTATTGAGGTCAGTGCAAAGTTAAATTGCCCATGTGGAGCATTTTTATAATGTAGGTACTTATTTTTTGTCTGTCCATTTTTTTTCTGGGGTCCATCAGAACAGAAACAATTTTACGTGATCTTTAATTTTCAGTTTGGTCAAAAAGCTCATGTGGAATGTGCACGTTTTTCACCTGATGGTCAGTACTTAGTGACTGGATCTGTAGATGGATTTGTTGAAGTCTGGAACTTTACCACAGGCAAGATTAGGAAGGACTTGCGATATCAGGCACAGGTACAAATAAATCTTATCTTTTAATTCATTGTTTGGGAAACAACATGTCACAAAAAGTGGAGTTTCCATGTGCTATCTTTTATCAATTATCATTATAAAATCATGGTGAAACTACTTGTTCTTATTTCCTTATAGTTTGTGTGTAGTGTCTTTGGTACTCTTCTGCCTGATCAACAAATTCACTGTGTAATAAGGCACCATTTCAGATGCCTACTTTACTAATGAAAATTGGGAGACTTTACAGGTGATTGTCGCGTTGGAAACATTGGTTCTTCAGGAAGTTGCGTGAAAATGAAGTCAGCATCTTCATTATAAAATAGACTAGTTTGTCATTTGCGCAAAGTGCAAAATATTTGGCAGGGTAACTTTTTTTGCAAGGAATGGAAGATCGGGGATAGCAAAATGGCTATATAAATGTATCTCTGAAAAAACATGAAAGCATTTGACATTATTCCAAGATGACATGGTGATAGTGTTCTTACTTCATTCCTAGGACAACTATATGATGATGGATGAAGCTGTATTGTGTATTTGCTTTAGTCGAGACTCAGAAATGTTGGCGACAGGAGCACAGGATGGAAAGATCAAAGTGAGTACTACAGTGTCTTCTTCGACCAGTTCTGTTTTCAATGAAATATTGTGGATAATGATTACATCGGTAACATTTGCATGTAAATTGATGTTATGTTCCAGATTATAATCAGCCTTGTAGTTGTACATTTTCTAATTGATTTTTTTTTTGTTTAGGTTAGTTGGTGAAAGAATTTGCTTATCATATATGTGTGCCATAGCTTTGACTGATTGATTCAGCTGGAGAGTTCATACCCACAATATGATAGATCAGCATTTCAGCATTGACAACACTTCTCATTGATTTTAATACGGGCTTGGGATGGTATTCCAGGTGTGGAAAATTCTATCTGGTCAGTGTCTGCGCAAGTTTGATAAAGCTCATGGTAAAGGTGTGACATGTGTGAACTTTTCTAGGGACAACAGCCAGCTTCTCACAGCTTCTTTTGATCAGACTATCAGGTAAGAGCTCTGTATTCATCTTTGTGCATCATTCTGTTATTTGAAAGTATTAGAAAAGCATCAAAAGTATCGCAGATATTGAGGTCGTCCAGGAACACGGGTGGTAGCAAATTGAAGAAAAAACTAATGTGTATATATCCGATATGGAATCAGTTTATCAGCACATTATATCCTGCTTTGGCAGTGTTATTGTGATATATAGGTAGAATGCGCATATCTGCCATCTTTTGTGTAAGGACCCACGCATCACCATGGTGATTGTGGCATTGATTTTGATTTGTTAGCTGATTTGCACTGGGAGGCGCTGCGAACCAACCGGCGGCAAGAGTAGTTCGCTACAGTAAACAACGGCTGGTGTATACATATAGGAGACGTCGGTGAATTCTTTCACTTCCTTTCCCTTGTTTATACAGGTGGTAGGGAATCTGACCAGCTTGGATCCATCCTTTCCACCCCTGTCATCACAATCAACTACAATGTAACTAGGAGGCATTTTAACCTCTTAGACATATCTCGAAGTTACACTAATCAGCTGATCCACCAGCCATCTTTAGTGTAGGAAGATCAAAACAAAAACACTCTGTGACATCATGTGCATTCTATTTCTACCTATTGTGTAAAACTTTATAGAAGTAACTTTGGTGAAATAAAGATAAATTTTTCTATGAAGAGAATAATTTCATATATAGTATGCATGCACTTCCCATGCTTTTCAATTATTAAAGTGGTGAAATCATTTCTGTCACTGTTTTTCACATCACGTAATGCATAAATGGACAGATAAATTATTGAAGTTTTCTTTTGAAATGGTTTTGCTGCATTCTTTCAGGTCTCGCGGTTGTTCAAATCACAACAGTTCTATCATCGTAACTGCAGAAACTGTCATAACTGCCTTTAAATTCTATTTCACAGAATCCATGGGATGAAATCAGGCAAAACACTGAAAGAATTCAGAGGTCACACATCATTTGTCAATGATGCTGTGTTTTCTCAGGATGGTCATCATATCATCAGGTTAGATACTGAAATGATCTGTTACATTTGACATAATTTGAACATTTGCTCTTATGTGTGTTCTACAATATCTCATCGCTATGCTGCAAGACTCCCGTAACTAAAATTTTTGGCCAAAAACACAAAATCACTTTTTTCATTCTGTGGGTCTGAAAATCAATATTGCACCTTGTGTCAAAAGCCTGTGGCTCAATTCCTATAAATAACGATATTGCAATAATCAAGACCATTGTCTTTAGAATTTGCTGGCGACAATAAGCGAAAGAAAATCAGTTTTTTGGCTCTCCTGTAAAATTTTCAAATTGTTAGTTGCGGGAGTCTTGCAGCATAGCAACGATCTGTCACGCAGTCTTTATGTTCTGTTTGGATTAAATTTCATATCATAGTCTCAATATTTTTTTAACGTTTGTAAAATCATGGGCAAGAGCATGAGAAGTGTAGATTTGTGAGTATAGGAATGCGTGAGATATATACAGCATGTTTTATTCATGTGAAGTATTTTACATTTTTAGACATGTGGGAGGCAGCAGTTTAAATGTTTTTATTGATAACTTAACAATTGGTTACGGCTTGCCCAAAAACTTTGTTCATTTGTGTGCATGGGAAAATTTAATTTGATACATTCTATAATTTGGCACTTTGAATTCTTTCAGTGCCAGCTCAGATGGTACTATTAAAGTGTGGAGTGTGAAAACCACTGAATGCCAGAATACTTTCAAGTCACTGGGCGGTGTGTCAGGGGCTGATACAACAGTACATAGTGTCCACATTCTGCCTCGTAATGCTGAGCAGTTTGTTGTATGTAACAGATCAAACACGGTGGTCATCATGAATTTCCAAGGGCAGGTCAGTTAAATTCTTTGTAATTTTTCACCTTTGGTAATAATTGATTAGTGTTGAGGAAGACTTGTATCTTCAGATTTTCTAAATGCAACATTTTTTTTTTTTTTCATCTACATACAGCCATCAGATAGCCTTGACAGGTCTTTGGTTGATTCCTGACCACTCAGAATGGATTTGGCACATTGTCATTGTCATTTGTTCCTAGTCCTGTTTACACAAGATTTATTCCTAAATTTGAAGCCAGGTGATTTCATTTATAAAAGTGTGTCCACTTTTGCATGTGCATTTCAGATTGTGAGGAGTTTCTCCAGTGGTAAGAGAGAGGGTGGAGACTTTGTTTGTGCCACCTTGTCCCCCCGTGGAGAATGGATCTATTGTGTCGGAGAGGATATGGTGCTGTACTGTTTCAGTGTGGGCACTGGGAAGTTGGAGAGAACCATCACTGTAAGTTATGAGAACTGACGTCTAATTTTTTTTTAAGCTAGTTCAGACTGATGGTTAAAGACTGACGTGTTTTTTAAGGGCATCAATTTTGTTCAGTATTTCTGAAATCTATTCGGTTATTCTAAAGTTGCAAGTGGGACCAAGTGTTAACTCCTTCGTTGGCTGTTACAATAACCTTAATCAGCGGCCTAGTTGTCAGCAACATTAACTAGGCACTTAACATGTCTTTACCAAAGTAACTAGAAGCACAACTCGGCTTTGTAATGTATCATCCGCAAAAAATGCTATGATATTGTGTGGTTTGATTACTTCAGTTGTCAGTGCAGAAACTAGCCCATTTCTCTTTTGTAAGCAGTGGTTGAAGTGGTTGGTTGAAGCGGCGAGTCCTCCAACATAGGATTTTTTTTCCCCCTGTTATTACTAGTGTCATGTAGAGACTTAAATTTGTGAAAATTCTAAGGTTGACTAGTTTCATGTGGATTACTTTGAATGCACTAACTTTAGAAAATTTAACATTCTTGTTTGTTCAAGATGAAAGTTGCGCTCATTTTTCAAGGGTCAAGATTATGCATGAATGTGTGATTTTAAACAGACAAGAATACTTTTAACAGTATACTTTCAGATCAAATGACAGTGAATACACAATAGAACTTTTGAAAGAGAAAACTAATCTTATGGTCACCAGTTGAAATAAAGTACTGTCAAACCACAGCACAAGTATGTTGATACTGTAAATACAGCTAGCTGTCTTATTCTGTTCGTTAGATTTGAACATCCATAATGTGGAAATGATTTGTGTTTTGGTTGAACAGCATTGTTTCTTCATGTTCAGTGTCTTGTCACACCAATTTCATTTCTTTGCAAACTTCAACAGGTTCATGAGAAAGATGTCATAGGAATCGCTCATCATCCACACCAGAATCTGATAGGTACATATTCGGAGGATGGTCTTCTCAAGCTCTGGAAGCCCTAACCAACTCAAGCCATTTTACACTTCCATGAGAGAATGACAGAATATGAGCAATGATCTTTTAATTGTGAAATGTTATTCATCATTTTGCATGTTATTCATAATTTTGCAACATTTAGCTATCACAACCTTCATTTTATGTTTGCCTGATTTGAACCTGGATATTTTATGAACACTTTGTGAGGAGATAAGTATGAAAGAAATAAAATCTTGACAGATACAAATAACTAGGCTCTGACCTATTTTTTAATAATTTTTTGGAGTGAAGTGTTTTTGTTTTTTTTTTAACTTGTCCATCAGGTCTCATGAATTAAATTTTTGTTTACATTTTAATATTTTCCTTAGCCATGTGGTATTCAGGATTCTGCATACAAACAAATACACAAATGCAGTTGACACAAAAGTTCAAAAAGGCTTTTTCTTGGATTATGAAATGACACCTTTATTCCTATATCAACTTCACAGTATTAAAAGACAGTGTCGACCAAAAACAAATGCAGAAGCATTACTTTTTCACTTGTTTTCTCCGACAGGAAAAATTTATTCTTTTCATAAATTGCTTTCATCTGGAAGTTACCCAGATGCAGCAAGGTCATAACAAAACATGTTCCCTTGGATTAGTGATTTTTAGTTCCTTCAATGCTGATGCTTTTTTTTTTTTTTTTGTTAACTCAAATCAAAGTATCGGTACACTGTTTTCTAACACTCTGATGCTGATTTTATAATGAAAGTGAGTACAAAAGGGAAAAAAAAAGTTTATTGCACATTAGTCCATAATTGCATAATAAGGGTAAATTAAGTGAATAAAAACTTTATACAACCACCTAGAACATCATAAAGATGTCTTTCTTCATCAGTACTGTAATGGGGGGAAAAAGACATCACTGGAACACTGTTAACAAGCACTGGCTACTAAATAAACAACCAAATTTTCTTCAAAAATTATAAATAAAGCTACACGGAACAAGGAATGGGAATATTTGGTGGGTAGAGGAATGAGATATCAAGATATCATGCATTTTCCTCAGAAACAAATCGGTCACAGTGATTTTTGTCATTCACACTTCACAACAAAAAACTCATGCTGAGTTGTATACATGAATACCCGAGTTTTAAAATCAACCACCACAACCATGTAGTTATGGAATCATGTAAAAACAAGATTGTAAAGAGAGAGAGAAAGCTGAAGATAGCAGCAATCACTGCTTGCTGTACAGCATTAATAAAAAATATATACACTGACATTGGCACAACAAACATGCAAATTTGTTTTCATTAGTGTGATAATACAATGGTAAGCTATGACAGTAAGTCTTGTGCCCAATTTACCACAGCATTATATTAACTCATGTGTAAATAAAATCATCTCATGAACCAATATGACTTCTTTTTAACCGTTTGAACACATAATCACGATGTATCAGGATGTTTCTTGTGGCTCAATACAGCATTTTTACCAATATAAATTTAGAAACTGAGGTCAGGCCTTGATAAATTTTAATGAATTACTTAAAATACCAAAATATATGATCTCACAAACCTGTAAGTAAAATTAGACGTCATTAAAGAAGGAGGTACACTGGCATTGCTGATTCTTTAATGAAACCAAGTACACATGAACATCCATGAAGTTCAAGGTTGAAAGGGTTAAGGATAAAAAATATGAAGTCGGATGAAATGGTTAACTTTTTTTACTGAGAGTCAAATCTGCAAACTGAAAACTCTCATTCATTACCCTGTTTATTTATGACTTGATGTATACGATGACAAAGCATCAGAAATCATTCTGTATCATAAACTGAAAAACTCATTTTTTCATCCTCGAGAAAATGTTGGGATTCCCGATTAATACCTTCATTAAAGTATAAACATGCAGTAAGTAGCAAAGTGAAATACAGCACTGATATTAAAGCACTAGTTTCAGGTGAAATCTTTTTTAGTGACAATTCATCACTGGATCAAATATCACATTTCCAATTTTCAATTTCAACCTGGATGATTAATCGAATACACAATTACTGTTAAGAACTACTTCAAGCTTAAAAACAAGATTTCTTAAACATTAGACTGCTTGAAGATGATCCGGATTCCATCACCCCAATTTTTTTTTTCAGTTCCTTTGCTTTTTCAAGAACAGTTGAGCTGTGTAAAGGTAGTCGCAGTCATGATAACAATTCAGCTGCACAAACAAAAGACAAGTATACTTTGTGGATATATTCAGACATGCCCCACAACTACTGGCTTTCATACTAAAAAACAAAATATAACAGTTATCTCAAAACAAAGATTCATTTTACTCCTAGTCCTACTGAGATTGCTCAGCTACCGCTCTCTAAAAAAGATACCAAGAAAATGCAAGATTGAGATTCAGAAAAAAAATTGTTCTCAATAACAACAGATCCACTGTTAAGTAGGAGATGGTGAAACAGTTAAACGGGAGCAAATGCACAGTAAATGGATGGTGTTTTGTACACCAAAATGTCCACAAAACAGACTGTAATCGTACGTACGCATTAAGAAGCATATTCTTGCCTTATTTTCTTTCTTATCTTCATCCTGGAAACATGACATCACAAAGAATGAAGAAAATACATGTAGTTCTATTAAGACAACTGTTTCTATTGTATCACAGTATGATAAAGCATCTAATCTCACTAAAGAGGTCTTGTGAGTTGCTTTTGTTAAATTCAACTATTCAACACTTCAAATTTTGCAAGATCTCCCAAGCATGATAGAAAAAGCAGTGCTAAAGTATAAATAAATGTTGACATAAAATAGCACAAAAAAAATGACTATCAGTTAACACAACCTGACCAGAAAACTCGAAAGGCAGGTTTTGGATAATATTTTTCCTGCCACTTGACAGATGGTCAGGATTCACCTTCTAGGTCGAAGAAAGCATTTATAAATGACTTGTGACATTAGTTCCACTGAAAAGTGTTTACCTTCACATAATTCTTCCAAATTACATGCGTATAAGTTTGCTACCATGTGTTATGTCATAAAGGTTGAAAATGTGGCACAAAAGAAATAGTTGTATTTTGCGAAGTAAGTATGACATATCCAACTATGGTCTCAAGCTACAGCGCTGTATGTGGATGCATATTACCATTGTTCAGTTATTTTCGCTCAATTTTTGACAGCAATAAGGCCTAATTGAGATTGCACTGACATTGTCACCACTGGATCATATAAACAAACTGATCTTTCTTGTACTTTCAAGTAGGTTTACTAGAAAGGAATCACCAAATAAGACTCAGTACCCAAACTGATAATATGATATGTAAAATCGATTAAAGCTTTTCGAACTTGATGATACGAGAACATGGGAAAAATTAATAAGTATGATTCTGCGATTGTTGTAACTTAAAATTAAATGCCTATATACATAAAACTTATGATTCCCAAACACTAAGACAAATAGGTCCATAAGTGTTTTGCACTGCTTGTAGGTTCCCTCGTGTCCAATTCTCTAATGACAGATTCATTTTAAAAAATATAAAAATTGTATACAAAATATCTCTGGCACAGAATAAGCTGCAGATAAACAGTTAAAATTTAACTCTTCTTTGCTGGGAACTGTGGAAAAATGCCGCATCCAGCTTTGGTGGGTGAACTGTAATTGTATTCATGATTTATCCAGACATACAGTGGTATCTCTCCCTTCAGACAGCTATATCATATTGCTACAATTCTACATAATTCAAAAGCAGACAAAGAATTCAACTATCTGACTAGTTTTTAACCAGAATTCACAAACATGAAAGCCAGCAAAAAGAGGAAAGAAACTCTTCTTGCTACATAGTATGACAAATAACTAAATGTAACTGGGAAAAATGCACTCATCTTTGCACTATTGTGATACTTTTTACTCAACAGGGAATGTTATAACACCTCAGCCTCTTTTATTAACAAAGGGATTAACATATCTAGGTCGGGGAATTTTGTTTACTGGTAAAGATTTGATACTATTCGTGGATTAATCATCACTTCTCTCCCACCACTGATGCTCTGCTTTTTCAAACAGTTTAATTACTTTAATAGCTAAGATTATGGCTAGAGGTTAAGAGCATGTTATGTTTTCAGCAACATAACCTGGGATTTTTTTTTTACACTAATTAACTTCATTAAATATCTTGTTGTCAGTTTCCAGTTTGTGTACCTACAGCTTGGTCATGAATGGGATGGAGTGCTTTGTAAATGCTGTCTTACTATTTTTTTTATTACTTGGCCAGAATCAGAATTAAAATGGCCACTCATTCAGAATAACTTTCTTTACCATAATCAAAAGTAGTAACGCCCAGTAAGTGTTCACAAATATCACGCAAATGCAATCATAGCCATCTGTGCCCACATAGAAATTGGAAAGGAATGATAAGAATACTGAGAAATGCATATAAGTAATACTTTAAGAAATAAAAATGACATTCTGCCCATGGTTTTGGAATAGATGGCAATAGAGTTAAATATGAACACTACAAAAATAATAAAATCATTTCACAATATTTGGCATTACATACTGGCCTGTCCCTGTCTATTCAAGATACAAAGAAATAAACAGTACAAGCTGATTTGATGACAGAAAAGTAAGTAAACTGACCTGTAAGTGACTGCCACAGGTGTGTTGCTATCAATAATAAATAGAGCTTAACTAAAATGCCATCTTAACAACAAACAGTTGCTTTAGCGAGAGCCACGTCAAGTGTTAAATATGGTTTCAGGTTCCTCTGACACAACATTTCATAAACAATGAAAGCAAAAAAATCATCATGTATCACAAATTTGTCTGATCACAGAATCAAGAAGTCGTACATATGGTAAATATTGCACTGTTCCTTCCCCCAAATCCTTGCATCTATAGGCATATCCATGCTCAGTGGGGCCTGGTGTAGTTGGTTTTACATTCTGGACAAGATATGACCAGTTTATAGTAGATAGGTCTGCTTAAATTGTATAGCACATTACCACCATGGCAACAAATAGTTGAGGAAGAGAAAAACTATCTTACTCAACTGAATGAATAGCTTCACCACTTGCGTTCAAAAGAAACATCAAAACCACCTATACGACATGAATACCGACAAGGTAAAAAATATTACCGATCCTCCAAGAGATCATTTGATGAGAAATATACATAAATAAATAAACGTGAATTTCATTCATCTCTCACTCTCAGGAATAACCGTACTGGTGTTTGGTAAAGCAAATTCCATTGCACTGCTGTAAATAATCCACTGGAAATAAAATTTTCCAGGTAATAACCTTAGGCACAAAACTGCCTTGCGACATTCTAAATGTCATAAAATACCCCTGACCTTGAAATATGAATTCATGAATTTTTAATTTTTATACTTCTACATTTAACAATAGATGGCTTTTCTTATAATATTAATCTACTCATGTGTCTCTGACGTCCCAATTTTTGATGGACCCATCATTAAAATTAAAATTTGTCCAAAAGGGTCTTTTTTTTGTCATGAGGTCCATAAAAAATCAACTCTAGCCCAAGGCAACAAGCAACACAGTATTTGCTAGTCCTTTAATCATGACAATGAATCATATCCTTTGCTTATATTTTTTGTATTTCTTTTTGTATACTTCGTTAATACCATTTGGGAAACTTGCCTTAGTGTCATTGCAGCCCAGTTACAACTGGAGCAGACACATCCTTGCCACAGTGCAGTGCCGGTCGGAAGGTTGCTCTTTGTGATTTCCAACTGCCTAGGTATCTTTAACTTGCACAACATGCACACTGGCCTTCAAATTTTTTGTCCTTGTCCGAGAAGACTAGATGCTCCATCCTACCAATCACAGGATCAGGGACAGGAAAATATGAGTAAAATCCCAATATGCCTGCACCGACCACGATTTGAACCTGGTACCTTCAGCATGAGAGGCGACTACCTTGCCTCTTGACTACCTCTTGACTACTGTGTCCTCTAAAATACTTCCTTAAACCCACACATAAACACGAAAGTAAACTATTTTTAAGTCATTCCTTTTTCTCTTCACCAAAATTTTCAATTAACTTCTTATAATGAAAATCTGAACATTCAGTCTTGACAGTCTTTCACCATGAATTGCGATGTGAGAAAATTGTGGAAAGGTGATTGTAAAGTTCACTGATGATTGCAACATTTCAATAAGAAAACTGTAAAATGTAATGTTATGTAATCATGGGTTTTCTGTGACCTGGTATTACAATTTACAACCATTCATGAAGGGTCTGCCACAAAGAACCAACAAATTTTTGTAAAAACAAACATTAAGAAAAAAAAAATGCAAAAAGCATCAATAACATTGGCCTCCAATAACAGAGACAGGGAAAAATGCATTTTTCACAGTGAAAACTAATACAAATAAGTTTTCGTGTGTCACAGAACATTAGAATACATTAGAATACTGATCATGTTACATTACTATCAATGTCATGGGTGAAAACATGAATTAACAGAATAGCAAGCCTAAAGAGGGTGCTGCTAAGGCCTATAATTGACTGGGCACCCCTGTCCCCACCCCAGAAAGAAAAAACGTGCAAATGACAAATTACAACACAGTGCAAGGTAACTAATTCTATGAAATAATCATAACAGATAACAAAGAATCTTTTAGCCCAGGGTCTAAACAGTCTGCTTAATAAACAAACAAAAACGTGTAATCTCTAAGCAGACTGCAAGGACGAGGGCTTGGCACATGTTTGGTACATATAATACGGTTAAATTTGTACATTCTTTATCACTTATTCATTTGTTTCCGATGTGAAGCCACTTTTGTCAACTCCTGCATACATCTTTATTTGTACTGCCATTTATTGATTAAAATTAATATGGAAGCAGAAATTCTTTTTCACTGGTTTCAGGTGTAAATGATTTCTTTACACCCATGCAATATTTCTGTTATGCTCACTAGGGCAAGCCAGTGGCTCAAACTCAGACATCCACAAGCCTTTTGTCTCTTCAAATTCCTGGAACTGTAAATTCCACACAATTGGCCTTCTTATTGCCAATGGGCACAGGAAATACCCAAATTTCTGAAATCATTTGGATCCAAAACTATTACACAGAATGCTGTCAGCAGTGTAATCTATGGGTTTGATTTTTCAAATTAAACTTTTCCAGTGTTTTTTTTAATAACTTTTTGGACACATTATCACAACATTAGCTTTAATTTCGAACTTCTACCACATATGAATATCCTGAGCTTTGATAGTCTTTTTTCACAGGCATTTTGGACTACCAAGTCAAATTTGTCCTGGATGCGGATAAAAATTACATCAGTGAAAACCAAAGATGATATTCTACACATATTAATATTCTTCAGTGTCCATAACTTATTCTTTTTCACAGGACAACAATCAGGATATAAAATTCACAGAAACACTACTACACAGTATAAGGCCTTTCCTCTTTCAAAATTCCACAAATATAAGACTGATGGAGCTTCTCTCCTTTTGTGGCCAAGTCAATCAATGACTGAAAACGTAATGCCAGTCTTCATTATTTTCGTCCTGTGACATTTTCACAGAAAATGTGGTTGCTCTAAAATCAGCACAATGTGTGTGCATCCTGATATCTTATGCCACAATAAGTTCAATAATTATAGCCAAGCATTATTTTCAAACTCCCACTGACTACCAAATGTTTGTTCTTATGCTGTTTTGACAAGAGAAACAGGAGCTCATACCCAGCCTTATTAAGGATATGAGTTGTGTCTGCAGTTCCTAATGTCAATTTAAAAACAGCATTTTTTCTTCCTCGCCTGACAAGAGTTTGAGTTAATACTCTACATCATGCAATAAAATAGTATCTGCATGCATAAAGATAATGACAAAGCAGCTAATGTGGGCATATCCTAATGGAAGTTTGGAGAAGAATTTGAGAAACAGTCCAATTAAAATGGATTTTGTCAAGGTCAAGACCTCAAAGAGCTTGTGGTCCAGTCTTCAGGATCAGCATATGATTTAATCCGAGTCATCTCCACTGACAGCAGAGGAGCTGGCTGGTTTGCTGAGAAACGTGCGGCCACTACCCTCCGACTGTGTCACAGACTGCGTCGCTTCTTCAACCTGACGAGATTATCAAATGCAGCAAATGAAACTGAGTTAAAGGTAAGTTTTGCAGGACAATCATTCAATCAAGTACATTAAAATTACAGGTTCCAGTAACTCACAAGCCATATATATGACTAAATGACAACAAAGTTTTGGGAGACTTTACTGTGTGAAAAACTGTCTACTATTTGGCGCAAAAACAGACAATTTCAGCTTGATAAACCCATCAAACAAAAAGACTGTAGACTACCTGACCTTTGTTGAGCAAATGCACAAAAACAAATGGCATACATAAAGAAGGCATTAAATCCATTTAGACCTACTGGGATATATTCTTTTCCATAATGAAGGCATTAAATCCAATTAGACCTACTGCGATATATTCCTTTCTTCAAAGAAGGCATTAAATCCATTTAGACCTACTGGGATATATTCCTTTCCATAGAGAAGGCATTAAATCCATTTAGACATAGTGGGCATATTCCTTTCCTTAAAGAAGGCATTAAATCCATTTAGACCTACTGGGATATATTCTTTTCCATAGAGAAGGCATTAAATCCATTTGACCTACTGGGATATATTCCTTTCCATGGAGAAGGCATTAAATCCATTTAGACCTAGTGGGCATATTCCTTTCCTTAAAGAAGACATTAAATCCATTTAGACCTACTGGGATATATTCCTTTCCTTAAAGAAGGCATTAAATCCATTTAGACCTACTGGGATATATTCCTTTCCTTAAAGAAGGTATTAAATCCATTTAGACCTACTGGGATATATTCCTTTCCCTAAGGGGAGGAATGGGTAAAAATCCTATTTTCCTTAGTTGTTAATAAATTTCCATAAAATTTGGGGTAGTGAATCTGAATGAAAATGTGATTTGAAAATGTATTCAATTTTTTTTTAAATTTTGCGTTGCTATGGTAATGGTGGCCATATTGAATTTTCATTACACTTTTTAATTAATAATTTTGTGAAAACCATTGGTTGAAATGAGCTCAAATTTTGCATAAAAGTCAAGAACTGGTATGCAAAGAGAGTTACAGCGCCATATTTGCAATGAATCTATCCAATTGGTCATATTCAAATGTTGAAGCAGTATGTTACATTTTTATCCCCCAGAAAACTGACAACAAGTTTTCTAATTACTCTGTCTGAAAAAATATCGCACATGACCCAAATCGGTCGTCGTAACATCAAAGTATATATATTCACTGACACATGTCAACTTTTGACAGCAATCTGTTCACTGGTTATGAAGAAATTAAGAACTGAAATTGTGAAAATGCGTTAAAAACAAAATGGCCTAAAGGCTTTCTAATTGCTCTAGCTCACAAAAAATATCACATATAACCCAAATCGGCCATTGTAATATCAAAGAACATACATCTAATTGCACATGTGCAAAGTTTGGGGGCAATCTGTTCACTAGTTATGGAGAAATTAAGAATCGAAATTGTTTCCCAATTTTGTCTAGATCTAGTCCCAGTGGTCAATGTTTTGACCCGCTCCTCCCCTTAAAGAAGGCATTAAATAGATTCAGCTGGGTTTTTTTTGTTGTTTTTTGTGATGGTTTTCATACCCAGAGCACCATTCTGAGCATGATAATGATTCAATTTTTTTTAAAGTAATTCCAATTTAATGTTGGCAACAATAATTATCAGAGAGTACACTTTTCACACCAAACATACTAACAAAGTTAACATTTAATCTGGTCAGCCATTTCTTAAAGAAATACATATATATGTATACATGTAGTTAGTTTTTTTCCACAGATTTTCCTGTAATAGCTCATGCTGAAGGCAGAATACAATCTCCCCTCACAAAATCAGTCCGCCTCATATTTATAAAATTAGGAAAGGGTAGATGTAAGAAAGTGTCAAGTGATAAAAGAAACTGGTGCCCCTTCATAAGAGCTTAGGTGGGGTAAGTGTCACCGCTAGATAATGACTGGCAGAGAAAAGACAGAAGTGCATTTCACCCTGGTGAAGTCAAAAGGGCATTTACAGAATCCAGACCAGGAAAGGTACGGAGTTTCATCCACCACTCCCTCAGCATAAAACACAAACTAGGATGGATGAACTACCTGACATTCATTCACATATGATACAGATATGAAGGGAAACTGAAGGTTCAAATAACAGCGATTGAGATTAAAATACTTTATCATTCAATTTAAAATCTTTGCTCTCTATTAAACTTTGATAACTTTGAACTGGGTTATCAGCCCACACTCTTCCTACAATTCTTACCAAGTAAAATTTTCATCAAGCATAAAGTATTCAATAATTAAGCGTTAAGATCCTGAACATTTTTCTCACAATTATTACAACAAAATTTTCAAATTTCAGCAAGTATGCGAGCACTTGCAAATTTAAAAAAAAGATGCCCGTTTTAACTAACTCAGTCTTCCAATTATTACGATTTGGAAAGCACATACTGAACAAACAATCATATTATGATCACTTGGTAATACTTGAGACACAGGAAGGACATGTCAAAGATGCTTATTCTGCTGAGATACCTTTTTGTATCTTCATATTACTCAGAAATGGATACTGCAAAAGATTTGGCAATTTTCAGATGCAAATTTCACAGGGAAATGATCACATGGCTAATAGTAGTAGAATAAGAATGAGATGATCTGCTGATCAGGGACATTTAAGCTTCTGTAATGCACCTGCCCACAGAAGATGACAAAATATTTTGCACATCCCTCATCAAATGCTTACCCAGTAAAAAGTAGAGAAATGCAATTCAATTCTGCCACGAAGAATGTAAATTTTCAACCTTCCCAGTTGGAAGATGAGAAAAAGGAACATTTTTACCACTTATCAAACTGAAAAGTTAGCAGGGAGAATGAGAACATTAGCGAAGATGTGTGAATGTAGTCATTAGCAAACTTTTGTCTTTTTGTATTTTTGTGCTCTGCTGAGTCTGATAACAAGGAAACATTATCTCTTTGACATAATCATTGCAGGATAAGCTACAGATAGTCTTTCTACAATTAAAGTATGAGATAACATTGTCACAGTCCAAAGAATACGGCTGTGCCCACTACCAAAACTCTATGATACAATTTTAAGCAAAACAAAATGTACTTAGTATTATGTCTGAGTAATGAAGATCTGTATTTTTTCGTAAGTAAAGAAATTGATCCTTGTCTCAGGAAATATATTGTTCACCCACTAACAAATATCATTTCTCTACAGAAAATATTTGTAAACAATATTGTTTGTGCATGAAAATTCCAAACAAAGCAGAAACTTTAAGAACTATTTGGGGAGGAGGGGGTCATGAAAGATGAAAGCCCTATATCACTGGCTGACTACAGTTTATGGTTATGGACCTTGAAGTACTGAAGCAAAAGGGTTAGAAGAGAAGGTTAGTGTATCTTAAACTGTTTACCTCTCCAGGTACCATCTGAAACATTCCATTTTAGCCTTAGAAGTTTTTACAATGAAAACAACATGAACAGAAGAAAATTTCATTCATTAAATCTCTGCTCACGAAAATTTCCTATAACACATTAGTGTACTCATCCTCTTTTTTTCTCATTAATTTTTCTCTTCATGCTGATGATATGAGTTTCAACAATTGAGAAAAAAAGACAAAAGAAAAATATCAACTGAGGAATGGAGGAGATAACAAAATTTGGGGGCCAAACTAAAACTAATACAGAAAATAAATAACAAGCAAAATTATGACATGTTGGTACAATAAATGCAAACAAGCAATACAATGATGCCGCCATAAGCTTTTGCACTATAAGAACTTGGTATTAATAATAAGTTTAAATTTGGTCAAGCTCAGCTATGTAAAACTTCATTGTTGACTTACCTGTAATCTGCTGCATATGGTTTGGTATGTTTTGCTGTTTAGTATGTTCTCATGGACTCCTTGAAGCTCAAAGTCAGAAAAACATTTCTAGGGGAGAGAGGAAAAAAAAAATCACAAAATAATTACTGAGAACGTACATTACGAAGCTAACTTTCATAACAATGTATAACATGTGTGCTGATTATCTTCAAACAATAATCAATTTTTTCTTTGAACACAAAGAATGGAAAGAAACACGAAGGAAAAAATAATTTTACTCAGACCAAAAGGGCACATTAAATACCTGTTGCCATTCTCTTGCCTCTATCATTGTTAAAATGGATGACTTCATTTGCTAGTATTGATCATCACTCAGTGATGCAACCATTACCGCTGGCCTTTGTCTAACAGCCTACTGTGGCCAGAACTCCAGCATCAGACATGCAGTAAATATTGATCCATCTCCAATTCTAAACCAATCTGGACTAAACTTATTTTTAAAATACTGCATCTGAAAATTTCTGAGCTGTGACATAATGCTATGTTTACCATTCTTCAACTCTCTGAGGCTCAAAGGTAGATTATCTTCCCAAACTCAAGCTATATAAATCCCATTTAAAATGGTCAAATAAATCCCAAAATACAGATATTTCTCAAGCTCATTAAAAAGTATCTACCAATGAGTTAGAAAGTGTTCCAAAAATAAAGCATTAGGCATTAGGTGACATGTTTCAAATATAGGATGCTGGGCAATGGAGGGTTTGTATCACACAGGTTAATCATTTCTGAGAGCCTGAAACTCAAACCATTATAACATATATGTTCTGAAAATAGTTCTGCACCCTGTATTCTTCTGGCACTCTGCATGTGCATGCTTACTAAAGTTCCAACAGCACTGATCTTCACCACAATATTTAACAAAACTTACCCTGTTAATGGTCATTAAACAAGTAAGCTGGTATGGGTGTAGTGAAAGATCTAGTCTGTCAGTCAGCCAATCACAAACCATCTTCATCTGACCACTGTACCATTGCTGTCAAATAAAACCACAACGATTTGAAATATGAATGGAAAAAAACAGTCCCAAATCCTGTGAGTATATACTTGGTCAAATGCAACATTTCTGCAAATGCAAATTTCCTGGTCACAAAGTCACTTACACTGATTTCTAATAGATTTCAACATCTTTTCCACTGGTCTTTAGGCTCCAACTAAAGATTCATGCGGTTAATTAACAAATGAAAAAAATAAAATAATTAATAATAATAAACTCCACTGCAAAAGTTGGTGAGTAAAAGAAACAACATCAGTGAAATGTTAGTCATCTCCATCATTTACTTTACTGCCTACCTCAAATAAAGATAAAGTGTACAGTTCATCATTGATTTTGTTTCTCATCTGGTCCAAATTGCCCCTCATGAAGTCTACATAGGCTTTGCCCAGCTCATTCACAGGTTTCTGATAGAGTAAAGGAGACAAAATAGAATGGGCACCACATGCAACCGTGGTTGTAAAAATGGTCCTCAGCATTTCATTCACTCATGGATGAGGAAAAATAAATACATGTATATCAATTGCAGTGAAATGTTTCAGGATTAGGGGCATTCATTATATTGAAAAAAAAATTAACTTTCAATTTTATTGGGTAATGCTGCAAAAGCAACAAATAAAAGGTAAACCTGAACAATCATTTACTTTCACACCACAATCTTAACAAATCCATGTTCTGTTAAGATCAACTTTTCTTCATCTATATTAAAAAAAACATTAGTTTTTCAGATGTAACATGCAGTTTTGTTTGTCAGGTACTCACAGTAAGAGACAGCAGGGAAGCAAAAAACGTGCCTTCATCATAGCGAGCCAGCTTGCTCAGTATACTCTCCAAAACCGACAGCAGCTAAGACAAAGATGGCAAAACATTTAAATTATATGTAAATCTATATAAGAGAGTTGAACGGTGGTACCTTCAGCAACAGCATCACTATTTAATTTTTGTATGTACTTGTTAAACATATACTGGAATATGACCTGATCAATACCACTTCATTTTCTATGCAGGTTATGTGATGTTCAATGAATAAATTAAAACTATACATTGCCCATGTCACTTACTTTTTCAATGAGACACCGGGCCATCTCAATCTGAGCTCTCTCAAGGGATTCATCAATCTTGGTATGGTACTGATGCTGAAAATAGTTGTGCAATTACTGTTTAGTACAATAAAGTCTGGCTACAAA
Source organism: Onchidella celtica (assembly GCA_963931925.1). Taxonomy (NCBI): domain Eukaryota; kingdom Metazoa; phylum Mollusca; class Gastropoda; order Systellommatophora; family Onchidiidae; genus Onchidella; species Onchidella celtica. The sequence goes on from OZ007572.1 coordinate 16,331,426, forward strand.
AGCAATGTTAATCATATAGATAACAATTTCAACAAGATGACACACATTTTCGTGACCGACAGATACAACTTTCATTTGCACAGCTTTCAATTGCAGTTTCACTTTTGATGACCTCTGGGAATTAAATTTCAAAATGGAGAGATACAGTATAAAGGTCAGGCAATCAGTTAAACTGCTTATGTGAAATGAGAGAGAGTCAAAGGGGCTTGAACTTGAAAGGACAAAACAAGGTGCAAGAAGATAAAGAAACATCAATGCACTCAAAATTCCCTGTTTCGGCTCCAATTCATTTACAAATTCTAATTTTTAAGGATATCTGACTGACTCACCATATTTTGTCCATGATCCAGAGCGCATAGATGCAGAGCTTTATTTTTACTGTCAATGATCACATTCATCATTGTACAAATTTCTGTAAACACCAGGTAGTCAGTGCTCTTTCCACCTTTGCGAAGCCAGATTTCAAAACACTTCAGAGTCCTGCACAAGATACATTCACATCATTACTTCATGCGGCAACTGTCAGCTTTACAAATGCTCATATATTAGACATTCTCCATGTTTCAGGAAATGAATGAAATTTTTAAAAAACCTAAAAGACTTTTCTAAAATCCATGACAATAAATAGAGCTCTTAAAAGCTTCATGTTACTCATGACTTAGTGAGACAAGCATTGCTCAAAATGAGGCAGATAATAAAGACTGGAAATCATGCACGTTCATTCTGTATTCACCTCTTCGCTGCTGCCTCTATCATATCTGCTGCCATCAGCTTCAGCCTATGGTCAAGATGTTCTGCAAAGACTTCCTCTGGCCAGTGCAAGTCTCTTATGAAAGACTGCAGGGCATCCAGCTTCCACAGCATGTCCTCAGATGTAGAACAACCATTCCTACAACAAAATATATGGCAAATTTTATTGCCCCTCTGCTAGTGTATTTCAATCCTGATGAAAGTACAATCACTAACTCTTTCACATTCTCTGTTTTGCAGTCAGGAATAAAATTTGGTTCATATAAAAAGTTCAAATTATGCCACTATCCCAGTTGTGTTTAATGAATCCCGTTGTTCTCCTCTCCAAGCAGTAAGATTTGAACTTTGGCAGAAGATGTCTGCAATGTGTGATAATTACACCACAGTCCAGAAAAGAAAGACTCAAAAAGTTTTATCTTATACACAATCACTTAAGTGTCAAAATGCTAGAATATAAAATGTTGAGTTTAAACCACTCCTATATCCATTTCTATTTTAGCGCAAGCACGGCAATTTTTTTTTTTACGTGACTTTTTTTGGTTGTGTATGTATGTCTCTTTATTTTTCATTTTCAATGAAAAGTATCACTTGGCAGAAATAATCCTGCCAAAACAGATTTTTTTCTTTGATATTCTCTACACACTCTCTCATACAACAATCCTCACCCTTGAGGTTCCCATTTTTCACGCTCAAATCCTTTATGTATGGACTGGGCTATAGAGGACTCCATTAAGTCAACATAGCGCACAACTTGTGGTGCAAATACATCTCGTAACTGTTGGTGAAAACTTCCATTACATAGATTTTCTGCAGAAAAAGATATCTGAATAATGAATATCTAAGAAAATGCAGTAATGGTTAATGAGTGAACAAGCGTGGAATGATGAATGTAAAGGTTTACCACCTATGCAAAAGACTTGATGATCAAACGAAATATGGAATGGATGGTCCACTACATTATATAATGAACGAGCAGTTGGGACAAACTGATCTGCAGAGGGAAAAAGGTACTGGAGCAAGACGCAGATCTATAAACAGATACTGTCATATTACTGCCCTTAGCGATTGATTGGTTCAATCACCACAAGTTGATTCTAAGAAACATAAAGACAAACTGTTTGTTTCATGTCTTCCCAGGCCCCATAACTCCCCTCTGATTTCTCTCCTCAGATACAGATTGGTTGGTTCTTTGTATCCAAATGGATCAACAAAAAGGTCTGCCCACACATACCATCTGTTCTGAGGTAATCATTCAGCAGCTGGAAGAGAGGGAAGCTGTCCCAGGTGTCTGGTGGTTGGGCATCCAGCACTGAGTTCATGTCCACCCCAAACAAGGACCAGAAAATTTCAGCATGCTCCACCAGCAAATCACTGAACCATGCAAAGGCCTGAAAATAAACAGTACACTATCAGAAATGAGTAATATTCGAGACTTTTGGATTCTAATCTGGGTCTTGGATGATGCAAAACTGGTAATAAATCCACCACACCTATGTGAACAGGACTAGATGTAGATGCAAAATCTGCTGTTTTAAGCGAGCAAAGCTTTTATGAAGCAAGCTTTGCCCCATTCTTTTTCCTTTAAGACTATTCACTGTTCCATTTAGATAAATGTTCTAGAGGAGATTCTTTTCAAAAAGGTCACAATATATCAGTAATTTTATTTAAAAAATATTCATCTCCCATGAATGTTTGCTTAAGAGCTTCTTCAGACAGTTACTGCGAAAGCGGATGGTGTCCAACCTTGCCACATTACATTCTCCCATTCCTCATTGAAAACTGTAGGAAACAGGCTGACCATAAAAAGGTTTCTAACATTAAGATGCCTTAAAAAGCGAGTTTAAAAATGTATCTGCAGGTAATTAACCAGAAATGTGACTTGTTTCCAACATTCAAAACCATTCTACACTATGTGCTTATAGAGCGTACGACGTCTCCTACAACAACTACCATTTGAAATTCTAAGAACCATACTTTTTACTATCTATCATCAAACTGACTATGTGTGTGAGAGAAAAAAAATGAAAGATAAGCATTGTGAGGAAATAAATGGAAAAAAAATTAATAATAAACAAAAGATGACATAGGTGAAAGACAGATAATTTTCAAATTTTAGCCACATCAATTTTATCATTTTATCACTTTGCCGTGAAAAGTGTGGTGGAAGAAGCTTAGTTCAAAGCAATAGGTAGGTGTACAATACAACACAATTTTTCCAAAAGGATAAGCAAATCAGGTTTAAAGCTTGGATGTTACGATATAAGTTGTGGATAATTAATTTTTCAAGTTTATGTTCAGGTTTGTGCATACTTGCACTTCCACTTTGCCATTTACTGGTTTATCCTTTCAATGTATCCCCAGAGAAGGCACACTGGAGAGAATTTTGCTTAAATATTTTCTAAAAAACTTGCACTCTCTAGTTCTTTGGTTCATCACAGATTCTATTACAATCTCAATAATAACCCGCCTCCAGTTACACAAAATACACAGCATGTCATAAAATAAAATATATAAAAATAAAAAAGATATGAGATAATCTCAACTCGCATTGTTAGTCTACATATATCATCATTAATTCAATTGGTGCAATCTCTAGACTGACTATAAAAGAAATGAAAAGAAAAATGAAAAAAAAAAAAAAAACTGAGTGTTCTTTCATTCTCCAATTGACTACTTCTTTTTGGCTATGCTGCTGCATGCAAGTCAATGCAACACAACAGTGACATCTTCAAACACGAAAAATGTTTTCAAATTAACAAAAAAAAAAAAAAATCTGACACTTTCAGATGCTGCTAAATTAAGTCTAAATTTCTAATCTGGGTAGGGGGGGAAAATAGAGAAAAAACAGCCCAGGCTTTTGAACCTTGATATCCTGAAGTTCAGTCAGCGATAAGACAAAGAAAGGTGAGAAGGGGCATAGGTGTTAGATGAAATGTTCACTAAATTCATTAACACACAAGAGTATGGCAAATGTCAAACAAAATAAAGTACCAACAAAAATTTTAAATAACAATGTTGTACAAAGTATTAAGAAGACAAAAAAATATGGCTGAGCAAGGCCCAAGGAGAGGAGATAACGTATGACTGTGCAAATGGCCTTGACTTATAAAAAATTGTTTAACTCAATACACACGAAAAAATTCCAAAAACAAAACAGTAATCACTGTAGGCAAAAATCACATTCAGATAAAACATTGCACTCTTTCTCATATATTCAATGAACAATGGGAGTTTAAGGTACCCACATGAGAACAAATGACATGAAAGACACTTATATTCATTTTTAAAAAAATAAATAAATGTAAATGCTTCCTAGCCTGTTTGCATGCAAGGGAGAGCCACAGTTATACAAACACCATAAACAAAAAATGCATCAAAATGCAAACAGAGTGTTTTTCTATTCTTCTAACAATAACATTGAGCCAAAGAGATAAGGGTGGCAATAAATAAAGTGTTCTTGTACATGCGTCAAATTAACCCATTATTACAGTGGTGCTAGTTATAGGAGACAATGACCAATCAAACTGCAGGCAGAAAAATGCATCAAATAGTCTGATCATTAACAGAAACAAATAGTTTGGATAGCATTATTCTGTACAATTGTTCTATATCTCATTTTTCCAATGAACTGCTGTAGCAGCAACATTCATCTTCCTCTTACAATTGGAGACCAACTATGGCATTGCCAATATAAGAAAAACATAGCATGGATAGTTTCAATCTTTTTATACACTTGCTGAAAAATTACGTCCAATCCCTTTGAGCCCAGACCGCCTGATTTTCTCTCTACCATATCCCTGAGCTCAGGTAACAAGTGGCAGGGCACTCGGCACTTGTGTACCAGTGAATAGGGATACTGACAGCCTACTGCATCATGAGTGTACAACTGGGTTTGTCCGGTTAAATTGACCCATAAAAAAATTTCACTATGAAAAGCGCACAGCATGTAACTTGGTCAGGAAAAAAATCTCCATGCCATTCTAATGTCTTTTCATTTTAAAAGAAGTACATTTCAATAAATAAATTTATGCACATAGTACATTATATTTTCTAGTATTTGTTAATGGACTGCACAAAAAACATATTATTGTTCATAAAATTCCAAAGCTGTGACATTGATCTGCAATTTCTTGACTGAGTGCAATAAGGGGTTAGGCATTAAGGATGGCTGACAATAATAATATAGGATGACAGACAAGGTATCTTATTATACATAGCACTACCCTGTGACACTAAAACTGGAAAACATCTGTGCAATTGACAAAATTAATGAAAAATTTGTGCCAAATTGGGTCCCTCTTTGAATAAATAAGCTTTTCTACATCTTCCCTTTGTCTTGTGCAAATTCAGAAATTTTACTGTGATTTTCTTTTTCCATCACCTGGACATGAGGTTAATTAACATAATAATGTTATAAAACTTTCTCCCCGGTCTCCATACTTACTGAAATGCATGATTCAATAAACCTTCAAAATACCAGAATTTTCAGGAGTAGCCCCTTTTGACAACTTAATGTTGAGAATGAATTAGGCAAACAATGTGCAAAGTGTTAAAGTAAATTAGAATTTAAGTAAATTTTAAAACAGAAAAAGAAATAACCAAAGCAGGTCTGGTTGGTAAGATTCATAGTATAAGCACACAGATCAGGAAATCAGGTCTAGCTGGAGCATCATTCAATTTTAATTTTTTTTACATACCCACATGTGCTTTATGAAAAACAAGGAAGAACATGTACACTTTGCATCAATAACACCTAGAGTTTTCATTGCTAGAGGTACAAAACTAAACATAAAAATACCAAAATGTACCATTTGTTTACAGCAAGATCAAAGTGTTTTTCACCAATAGAAAACACACTTCTTAATTTTTTATTTCCTTACCAGCATGAAAATAAAAATTTCAAAGCTCTCTCAAAATGTTGCTTGTTGTAAAATGAACGGTATACTCAGCAATAATGTGATGGAGTAGTGCTTGATCTAGGGATGAAGCATTCTACTCTAATACTATTTCAGGAGTGTTTATCATCCTAGTGAGAAAACATGAACAGGATCAGTATAATCTCTTTCTGCACTATGTCACCAGTTTAAAAATCAAAACAGTGGCACCCACTGGAAACACACTAAAATTTTCATCCAGTTTTATTCATTTAGACTTTGGTTACAAACGAACCCTAAATGTGTAACACTTATGAATTAACAGTGTGGAGGAAAGAGATGGAAACACACACACCATTCTAAGCAACTCTGATTTGTATTAGATACTACACAGAGCTACATTAGTTGGAAGGGATATTGATCTGGTTGCTACATGAGGTTTACTAAGGCTGAATGGGTTTCCAACCCTACCCAACCCTCAATTTTAACAATTCTGATAGAGTGCGCAGCTGTAGATCCATATTATAAACATAATAACATGAAACGCTGCTGACAATCTTCTTCATTACCTGCATACCCTCAGAACAGTGGAGAAAATAGTTTTGTTTCAATGTTTTACAAACAGAGCCTTTGTACAAAATGACGCGACCCTGAAGAGTATGCCTGCTGAAGTTTGGGAGCTTTCCTATCACATGAATTTCTTCTACTCAGATTTGGCTGCTGAAGAGCAGGTATAAACTGGCTCTCCTGCTGCCTTGGCTTGCATGTAACTGCCATGGCATGAGAGTTAGTTTTGTGTAACAGAGGTACACAAAAATATACCATATTTCAATTACAACAAACTGAATACAAAACTTTCTTATATCATACCAGTTAAGTTCTTGCCTTTCTTAGGTGTAAGTTTTCAGTCAAAAAATTTGGGGGGGACACAGTGATCTAGAGGCCGAAGGTACCGGGTTTGATCCCCGGTCAGTGCAGGCATGTTGGAATTTTTCCAATTGTTCCCTGATCCTATGGTAGGTAAATTGAGCATCTAGTCTTCTCATATAAGGACAAAAAACTTGGAGGGCCCATGCGCATGTTAAAGATACCCGGCAGTTAATAGACGCAAAGAGCAGGCCAAACAAGGCCGCTGCCTGGGCAAAATTCTAAAAAACTAATCCCTACCACAAAAACACACAGAAACAAGAACAAAAAAATTAAAAACAAGAAACGTGAGGTGTAAGTGCCAATGACAGCGAACCTCCTAAAATAAAGATCTAAATACAGAACCTTTTTTTTTTTTTTTTTTGTATTTATGCTCTTTAACAGAGGGGTCGACGTGGGTGTTAGTTCTGTTTTGTTAATACAAGAGTGCAGGAAAACCAAACAGTAACCAAGTGTGTTAAAAAACAAATTCCTACACAAATGTTAAGGAAAATTAATTAACTTCTTATGTTATATCTATAACAGAGCTCTCTGCCAAAACCATTATTTTTTGCTGTTTTATTCATCAAAATAGAGACATATGCTCATTATTTTTTATATATTTTTTTTTAACCTCCATGTTGCCTCGGTAACTGTACAAAACGATCTCACGCTGGAAAAATTCAAATGAGTGTGGACGATGGTGTGGATATTTTTCTCTCTACTGTGTTAAAACATACACTGAACCTTACTCAGGATGGCTCAGCAGACTTTTTTCTGTAAGGAGTTTTTTTTTTTTTTTACTAATAACATTCAAACTGCTTCATAAAAAAAAAAAAAAAAACATCTGTATGACTTAATCAAAAAGTGCATGGCTTTGTGCGGGGCAAACCACACAGGTGCTAAAGTGCAGTGACACTAACACATGAAGTTTTTAACAAAATGTTCACACTGAGAAGGGTAAGGTGAATTCAATACTATTTAAAGAAAATATTTGTTCAAAGTCCAACACTAAAATACAAATGAAAGATGTGAGAATGGAATGTCAGTCAAGATGCTTGACAGATGACTCACCGATGAAAATGCCTATTTAGCAAAGGGAGGAGAAAGCACAACAGCACAATGTTAATGTGTAGTCATGCAACATACCACTGACATGTGTACACAGTAAGCCCACTACACATTCGGTTTGGTTAGCTGGCTACATGACCATTCTCCACACACCAAAATGACAATCTGAATTCATAACTAAATGACACATTCAGACTATTTTCCTTGAATAACTAAAATACAAATTCGTATAATCAATTGCTAAAAAATGATCAAACCAGAAAAACAATGCTAAGCTTGTCTGAATATAAATTTTGTCGCTGGACTCAGATCAAAATATGGTAGATTTCAGTTTTCAGTACGATGATTTTATAATCCACCAGTAATGTCCAAAAATATGCATCATCTGACTGCCTTACTGATTTATGGCAAGCCGATCTACGACGTCATAGAACACATGTAAACTGGGCCTTTCCTCACCCATATTTTGCAAAGCTGGTATTTCAATAACAAAATTAATTTATTCCAATGCTATCACAGGTCTTCCTCGCTGTTGTTATTTTGTTAAAATGCAACCAAGATGCATCTTCTGAATGCCATATAAATGCTGTTGGACGAGCTTTCACAACACACAATGACTGAGTCAGTTCCACAAACTACTGGCAAGCACTAAATGACGCACAGCACTTTTATATTTTTGTTAATTTGCACATCATGTATTTGGCCCACTACCCTTGGGGTCCTTTTCTTGTGTGGGAAATTATGTTATCCTTATACTATTACCTGCGACAGAAGCAGGATTGTAAGGTTTCATTAAAACAGGACTGAAAATCTCACTGAGCTTTCTGTTTGGCCAAATAAACCCTTTACAAATAAATCCTCTACAGATCAGGTAACAGTACTCCAACTGATTTTTCCCACTAACTGTAATGTAACAGCATGAAAAATACCTTTGTCAGTAACAATGTGAGGGTGGATGAAGGGACTGTAAAGGGCACAAAACAGCCACCACTGACAAGACTTGATACAAGCATTTGGAAAGAATCAGTACATTCACAACAAATACAAAGGCTCACCATTTACACAAACAGAGGAAATAGTACCACTCAGAACATAATTCTCACACTTGTTTCTACGCAGTAAGAGATGACGTAACAACAGCTTAACTTACAGAGCTACAACACATTCACAAGTGAAACTTTTGTTAGTTGATTCACTGATGGGGGTTTAAACTATGGTCTCATTCACCAGTAATAAACTGCATTTTTATACAGTGATCACATGATCAGGGTTATACAAATTCTGACAAGACCATCGGATCGATGGCAGATAAACCCAAAGAAATGCAGATCCCCCGGATGAAAGGTTTATGAACTATCTTGAGACTCATAGAAGTGAAAATGGAGAAAGAGATGAAAAATTTTTATGTGTGCATACTATCTTTCCCATCTCTACAGCTCTTGATGGCGGTTATGAATATTCATAAGAAGACATGTAGAAGAAACTAGACACAGGAAGAATAAAACTGTCATAATTCACTTTAGACTGATGAAGCTAGATCACAGACACAAACCACACACATTTCAAAAGCAACTGGGAAAAGACTTCATTCCACTAGACCATGAAGATCATCCAGTATTATTTACAGGGTGGGGTGGTCCATGAATGTAAAGACAAATACCAAATAGAAATGATGCTAACTACTGTGATAAGACACAGTGAATGAAATTTATAGTTTCAATACTTTGAAGTTGGCCAAGTTTTCATTCTTTTCAATACTCATAATTCTTGGTCAATACTGCAAAATGCCTTCAGATCATAATTCCCAAATAGCCTTCAGCAGATCACTTGTACCCACCAACTTCGTCATATCCCAAGCAGGCAAAATAATACAGCAAATGAAAATGCTTTTACCATCATTTGTAAATGCCAACTGGCTGCTGCTGCTTCTTTTTTTTTTTTTTTGTTTGTTTGTTTGTTTGTTTCTTCTCTCTCTCCATATTTCTTTTCAACCTTAAACAAAGTTACTAAATGAAAAAATCCCAATTATACCATAAACTATTCTTTTCTTTTTTTGTTTCTTCTCTCTCCATATTTCTTTTCAACCTTAAACAAAGTTACTAAATGAAAAAATCCCAATTATACCATAAACTGTCTTGCCAACTAAGGACAGGAATTTGGAGAAATGAATCTTTCACCCCAAGACAAAACTGACTGCATGAAAAAAGCACTGCTCATAAGTTTACTACTAAATGAAATTGGGGGAAAAAAAGATGCCCTTCTGCATTTCAGATGCATAACATGAGAGATTAGAAACCAGTGACTGATGTGAACAATTACCTCTGCATGGTGTTCTTCATTTTGTTGCAACACTTCGATACACAGCTCGGCCAGGTGCATAATGTCATCCAACTTCTTCTTGGGTGGCACATCCTCCCCTAGGACTTCTGTGAGAAAGAATATCAAAGTTTCCAATTAATGTGATCAATGATATCTGTTTGTGCTCTATTTAAACAGTGCAATCATCAAACTGTGGAGAAAGAACACAAACTTTTTACATTGTCCTTTAAATGTTGGTTAAATAGTTGAACAAAGAACATAAGAGATTGGATCAATGAAACAATATAAGATATATTTACAGAGATACACATGTATTGATATATATCTAAAATGCTCGCAGCCACAAGAGCTTTGACTGAAAATACAATTTCATTACTGCTGTTATCAATATATGAAGGTGTCAATAGATCTTGAATGATATTTCTCAACTCCACTCCTATAAATACACTTAACAAATGTCTCCCGACTATGACTGTTTATCAGAGTAAATTTTTCCACACATTAGCTAACTGTACAACATGAAGAAACCATTTCCAGAAGATTCCCACTTGATTTTAAAACTAAAAGATAACAGAAAGCAATAAATGCTGTTTCCCAGAAGTTATTATTTTTCTTTTATTTTCAAAAAAAATTACAATAACATCCACCCATCTAATCAAAATAAAATGCACAATTAATGTTAAACAGACCGAATGCCATTCTCTGAATGAAATCTAACAAATCAGAAATGAAAGAAGAACCTGGTCCAACTTGTGAAGTCAAGATTTCACCACTCTAATTTAAAATATGGATGAATTCTGTTGCTTAAATTAAATAAAGAAACACCAATCAGCCTTGTCTGTCGGCCACGCTCAAAAATTGCAAACAATAATTACACGTTAAAAGCAAACTACAATGATGTATTTAAGAAATCTAATGAGAAGACACGTGGAAAAGAAAAAGGGAAAATAAAGGAAATGAAATAATAAGGATGTTGCTAGTCTAACACTTAGAAATGTGAAAGAAAAAAAGTCTTACAAGAAAAACGTGCAGACAGTCGCTCTGCTACAATAAAAAAAACAAAAATTAACAAACACAAAACATAGGACACTGACATCCTTCTTCCTCCCCAAACAAGTTCCAAACTAAGCTGCAAATGAAACAACTGTGACTTTTCAAACCAGTTATGTTATCATCTGTGAAGGCCTACAGTACTTTTGGTTCAAACAAATGTGAGATGAATGTCACTTCAAAATATGTTTTAGACTGATTCCTGCTTCTGGAAGATTCATATTAGCTTACACCAACATAGAAAAGTACAGGAAACTGAATAACAACAATGAAATGTTCAAACTGATTTTGGGTCAATGGAAATTCCTGAACAGAAGATATTGGTATGACCCTTTGTTTTAAAATGCTATTGTCGCACACTATTGCTTCAGAAAAATTTCTTCCAAAATCCTTAATGAAGTAACTTCGATCATGTCAGTGCTGCAGAAAATCTACCTTTACTGATCCTTCTTCACATTTTAAACATGATACAAAGCACCATTCTTGGCTCAAAGACTACTGACATTTATACTGCAAATAAATACAATAAAAAAGTGTGTCGAAAAGAGAAAAGTAGAGAATGAAAATATAAGGTTTGGTATAAAAGAGGAAAGCTGAATCGTGGAAAAAAACCCAAAAAATGCATGAAATAAGTTTGACAGGACAGAATGCATTTACATAGAGAAATAAGGCTGGTGGAATAAAAAAAGAAAGAAAAAGCATTCGGTGAGCCAATAATTATTGTCCTGCCCAAGCAAGCAGAAATGAAAAGAGTTACAGAAAAGAAAAGCCACAATAAGCTAAGATTCATAGCTCTTGTTTGAGCTTCTTCCTACACAGGTACAACTTGTTGAAAAACACAACTACACATGACATAGGGCCTTCAGTGACAGTATAGATACGACCCTTCTGATTTTCATTATAGCCAACTGGTGATACCTACCGCCAGCTCCTAGAAGGCAATGATGAAGACAACGGTAATACATATTAGTCTACTTTCTATGATCTCATCTGGTACTCCTTATTGATTATCCATATGTAGGCCTATTTAATGTATAGTATATGGCTGTAGAAATATCTCCTACTGGTGTTTCAGATAGACATAAAATAAAAACAAACTTTTACATCCTCTATGAACTCGCTAGTTAAAGATGAGACAATATTCTTCTTTGAATTTGTCTCCTCACATACTAAATGCAAATAGCCCTTGATTGCATACATGATACCTGCAGTGACAGCCAATCCCATAATGTAAACATTTCTTCCATCTGCATGCATAGAGCAGTTTATTGTTATTGATTAGCAGAAATAAAGCAAGATTCTAGGAATATATATTGTCCTTATACATAGATAATGAGCATATGCATGTCACCCTGTTGTTATCACATTTTTTTTTCCTCTCGCTTTCTGACATCTTCTGGATGAAAGACATTACAAGATACTGGCAGATGGATTCTGCACTGATGAGAATCTTATGCAGACTTTGAGCCTAATTTTACTTTTCCAAGAATTGCGCTTTGGCCAAAATTTTGCAAATGCAATGTACACATGCATAAATCTTTACAGAATACACCTCTGCATTGATTTAATGCTTCCATACAGCTGTTATGGTCAGCATACAAAGTTAAGTCAAGCTGTTAAAACACTCTGAAAAAAGGACAGGCAAACTACTCAGAAACTATAAAATAAAGGTGCAATAAATATAAAGGCACAACAAAAAATGTTTGATTTGCTTCCTTTGATATTTTTTTTTGCTAACTATAGCAACTAGAGGGTTTTCATTCATAAACACAGAAAGGACCAGCTTTCCCGTCAAGATGAAAAGATGACTTTAACTTCCAAAAGAAAGTTAAACAGGGAGAAAATGACACTGACTTTAGGTGGACTGAATAGACATTGGAGTTCATTATAATTACGTGTACAAATTTTTCCTAACAATAACACAGAGAGGGCCAAATTTCTATTGGGAATGGAAAAAAAAAAATCTGACAATAATGAACAGAAGCCTTTTCAGTGACGTATATAAATGATCATCTAGAAAATTTTTAAAATAAAAATGCAATTTTAACATTACTATGGAAATAAATATAACAATGTTCCACTTTTGTGTGGGAAATAAAATATTGCCTGAAAAGTCCAGACATGGTCATCTTTGTTTCATGTGCTGGAAACAAATGGCACACAGAAATCTAGGGGAACAAAATGTGATCTATCTAATATCTATTTGCAGAATGTGAAGATCAAAGAAATATGTAAGCCAGTGCTGTGAAAACAAATGTTTTAAAAGATTCCTTAAAACACTACACAGTGAAATGACATTCATATAGAAACTCCATTCAGGTCACCTTTCTTACGGCCTGTGTGCCAAAGATGAAGAAGAGATGGTTATGTGATTATGAATAGAAATGCAGGAGAAAAGTCAAAGCCCATTTCATGAAATTGAAATGTAAGGGTTATATAAACCGTGCAATCATGTCATTAGGTAGCTGTGTGCAAGGTGCCAATGAGCCCACTGTTATAGTATACAGTCCACCCCTCAAAGAAGATAATGAATGAGCATACTCCATAAGCAAGAGACAAGCACTACCGATGCTCAGAAATTAAAAAAGAGAAAAAGATTAAGGAAATTGCATAATCTTTCCTGGGGTAATTTTATGCATTATTCCACTTTTAAAATCTTTGTGATAGTATGTGAATTTCTGGCAATTTTTTCAATGAAGGTGAATACATTTTCCTCATACTTAACCTTACATAAAAGAGCTTGGGCACAACATTCACTGCACTGTGATCAATTGATAACATTCTAGCATTCTTAACTGAGCATTTGTGTAGTAACATGCTGAAAGTGGCCATCCGAGGTTGGTCATACAAAAAATAATCTCTAGCATTTATAATTGTTTGAAAACATCAAATATTTAGAGATGCTGTACCTGTTGTTGCTCACAGGCTTATTTTGTCCACTGCTTTGCACTTTTACAATTAAAAAAAACCTGTCCTCTCCTCCAATATACCTTTTTGTGGTACAATTTAATATCAATTCTTATACAATGAAATGCAATGAATATAGTTCTTTGCAGGATTCTGTGAACAAAACTGAAAACAGAGCAAGTATGCCATGTAATTGACTCACTTTCCTGATTCCATTTGAGAGTATAATTTTTCTCAGATAACTAAACAGTTTGTCTTTCATTCATGCATCTCAAATTATCAAAGTATGGATAATATTTCAACGTTCCCTGGGATGATATATATGCAAAAATTAGGTTTAGTGGGGTGTAGAAGGAGCTAGCCTATCTCTTCTCATGAACTGAACTCACCTTCGATCTTTGCATATTCTGAGATTCTGGTGTAGTTGACAAGGGCAGCATTCTCTAGGCATTTCTTGATGACTTGTCTCACCTCTTCAGGTGGTACAGGTGTAACAATATCTTTCATTAATACCTGAAATGACATGTGATTAATAATGGAGTGTTTGTACAACAGGAAACCAGCAAATTCTTTTCAAAACTACAGGCATTAACATTCACAAATATCAACTGGTTCAAAACATACCTACACAAAACTGTTGTTTGTGATTGAAACTCTCTTTTCATGTTTCATAAAGAAGCTTATAAAGATAGCAATAATGCTGGGAAATAAAACTGTTGTTTGTGATTGAAACTCTCTTTTCATGTTTCATAAAGAAGCTTATAAAGATAGCAATAATGCTGGGAAATATGACTGAGGTGTTGGATCTATTACATGTTTTTCCCTGCTTAATGAGTATTATATCCATATTAGTTTTGCCAATGGTAAACGTGGAATGGATTAATAACATGATGTTGAAAATGATACTTCTGGTGAAAAATACACTTGTTTAAAAAAAAAAAAAAAGGTGACATCTGTCTTTTTCGTCATCTTCATTGATGACCATGGTTCAAAATCATTATTTTTTTTTAAAATTAATTGCTATTTCTTTCCTAAGATGTCAAAACCTTCCTTGTACTGTTATATGAGCTTGGCAAGGGATAATCCACTCCGGTTTCTATCTGTCACTTTCCCCACTTTTCTATTCCATTACTACCACCATTTCATTGCATCTATACATACTTACTCTTTCAAGCAGTGACAGCGTTGCCTTCAAAGCTCCTTCAGGTCGACCAAAAGGAAAGCAGTATCTGCATAAAATTACAAGCATATCAGATTAGCCCTGAAAAATTTGCACATGGATCACACATATAACCTCAATGGAAATGGCAAAATCGAAATTTTCAGAAAATGGGATCAATAAACACAATGGGAGTAAAACGACAACTGTAGATGAAATTCTCTGATGCTTTTACAAAAAAAATGAGCGATCGAACTTCAGAGAGCTAATGTCATTCAAAGGAAAGGTAAGTACAGAGCCATCTTAACACATGGGCACATGAATGCAAATTTACATTGGCTTTTGAAATGGGTAAGAAAATCCCACGCATTGCAAAAGAGTCTGCCCATGGGGTCCATAATATGTTAAGACAGCTCTGGGTAAGTACTTTGCCTTATTGACATACCTGAAATGTGTGATCTGATTCTCTAACAGGATCCTCAATCTCTCTTTGATTTCATCAAAGGTTGTTCTCTCTGCTTGCAACACTGTGCCTATTCCATCAGGCCTGTGAATCACACAGAGGCAAGTGATAAAGCCAAAAACAAATTACAACAAACAAAGTGAGGAAGTTACACATAAATTATTCTGAAATTCTAAGATAAGGGCATGTGGAGACATGTCCAACAAACAGGCACAATCAGATTACTGATCATAAAGACAATCATAAACAGGGAAACTGGCAGGGTATCTTCACTGTCATGCATCATGTAAGAGCTACAGAAACACTGCAATCATGTGCATCTGTCACAATAATCTGACTTCATACAAGTTTCTTGCCAAACTTTTACCTAGTCCATCTGAGTTTTACAATTTTGACATAATACAACTTGTTTAGGTGCAATTCAATATTAAGTAATCAAAGATGAATAGCCTCAACAACTCAATGGCTTGGTCTATTCATGAAAATATCAAACCCTGATATCAATGGTGAGAATAGTTGTTTTTTTAAAATTCAAACCACCTTGTAGTTGTACAAAACAACAGTGTAGTACTGGCTGCAAACTTACATCTACATGACAAAAGTAATTGTATAATTATCTGCAAACACACCAATTTCAACTTATTTCAATTTATTTCATTACAGTAATTTTTTTAATCACATTTCAAAATCACTCCCTTCAATGACAAGGGTAGATGTGTACTGCAGAAACATAAATCAAGACATCATTTGTGAATTAAATCAAAAGCCCTTTGACAGCACTATATCTTTTCAGTCTCCCGAGATTTTTCGCCAAACTTCCCTTCTCTTCTACCTCTGCAAACTTATGGATGTAAACAACTCAACTGGAGTTTACCTGTTTCCATGAACATGTGAGGCACAAAAGGCAAAGCTATAATGAATGAGTGTGGGATCAATGAGGATTCCTTTCTCTGCTCGCTCCAGCAAATCATTCAGGTAGCACAGGTGTCTGTGGCAGCCCCTCACCCCATAGCGAGCACAGTACTCATCCAGCACAAATACTTGACCGGGGCTGAACCATCCCTGAGTGATGAAATCATAAATTATTAATAACTCTATTTTTTCCAACATTAACAACATATGAGAGAGAGAAAGTAAAGGAATATCTAAGCCACTTAGCATTGCCTGAACTGCCCAACCCCTGACTTCACAATGTATACTGGTGATCTTCAAATATAGAGTCCCATCAAGCACATTTTCAAAAGTTGCATCATTTTCTAACTCTCCTCTGGGACTGACATAATATCACAAAGATCACAGTGGGTCAAGTATACTGATCTGCTCAAAGACTTACATTTTGTAGTCAGATCCAAATAGATTTCCTATAATATTCAATTTTTATTTTCATACAAGAACTCTCATTCCACATCAACTCTCATTAAACATCAAAAAGCGTAATATCTTTTATTTTAACAACATTGTACTTTCTCAGTGCCTGATACAAAAAGCAGCGAAACATCAGAATTTGCTTGATCACTGAATCAAAAAAGACCTGATTCCACTCACCAAACATGTGTACGCATCTCCTAGTCTGTAATCAAGTGTAAGAGTCTGCAGTATACTAAATAGTTCATGGTGCTCAAAATTGCAAGGATTTGCTATTACAAATTCATCCAGTCCATGTTTCCTTGCCCTGTCTGCATCTGAAGAAGAAAACGAAACACAAAATTTTATGACAGGTCAATCTGACAGCCTGGTTCACAAAGGAGAAGGATATATATGAGTAGTGAATTTTTCCTTTTTCTCTTTACCTCCTCTAACTTTTCATAGTCTCAGTGCAGAATGCCGAAAGAGTTTATTTCAAGTTTATCTCAAATGACAGAAATGTACGAGCATTAGAAATATTAGGAATAGAATGCAAAATCTAGAAGATGGAGGTTTGCTGTGAATGCTAACACTGACAAAAAACACCACAGTTAGTTTGCTACCTCACGAGAAACTGTCAGATACTATCTATTATTCAAGTACAGGACTTTAAAATCCACAACAGCAGAGTTGAAGATAAATTGCAGCGCTGCATTCGATAAATACAATAAGAAATAGATTGTTTAGAGAATCAGAAACATGTCTTTTATGCTCCACAGAATAGGAGACCTGGGCCTTATTGAAATATTATTATGCGTGTACATCAGTACCAAATAGAACATCTGAATATGACCAAAACATTACAAACTGTAATAATGTGATTAAAAATCAATACAATGAAGCCCACATGTATCAAAATCAATAAATCAGCTGCTACAAGCTGCATTTTCATCAGCATTGATTAGAATCCTATACAAAAAGCCATTGATATAATGATAATTTATTGCTCTACGACAAGCCTATCGTTTCAACAATTCAAGTTGAGACCTTTCGAACCACAGAAATCTTTATGTAAATTCACAGGATTATTGAAATTCCAATACTAAAAGAAAGGCAAATACCCTGCTTGAAAATCAGTATCCTTAAACTCTATCACTGAGCTGAATCAAAGTTAAACACCACAATGCAAATGAACAAAACTTTTATCATAAAAAATAATGTCCAAGCCAGCTCAAATATCTTTTACACTAAGGCTATGATGAAGAAATAAGAAGGAGGGGTGAAAAAGCTACTGGGATGGAAAAAAAAAATCTGAGTGCTAATATTACAGAAACTGTGCCATCTGTTGTTTTTTGTTTTGTTTTTTTTTCACACTTGAATCTAAAGCACACAAAACAAATCAGAACAAGAAACACAATCGCAGGATTGGAATCTACAGCTACAGCATAATTCTTACAAAATTCTACCACTGATATGAAATCAAATTTTCAAAATATGGAAATGTAAAAGGGTGCACAGGAAAACTTTACCATTTTTTATTGTGTTTTTGCTTCACTTTTAAGCTGTTTGCTGTTTTTCCTTTTCCTTTTCTCTCTTTCTTTTTTTTGTTTCAAGGCCCGCCTTAGTCACCCCTCTAATCAATATTGACAGAAACATTGCACTGAAACCAGCAAAATATATCTTGGATGTATTTCAACCATCTTAATGCAAAGTATTTAAACTATCTGCAATATCCTATAGCAAACCTATCTGCATAATGTTACATGTTTCGTCAATCACAGAACACTCAGAACACTAACAGAACATCGTGTCCACAAAATAATTTTTTGATTAATACGTTTCTCACTTTTTTAAGTCCTTTATCCACGTTTCCTCTGAACACAATTTTGATTAACAAAAATTCAATCCCTCATTACTCAAGGCTGTAGTGGATGAAGACATTCCTGCATTACATGAAAACTTAACAATGCTTGTTTTAGAAGAACCTTTTGTTTAAACACATTCACCAAAACTTAATGCTGGGGTATTGTTGGCTATAAGGACACTTTTATTTCAGATAAGAATTTAGAGGAAAAAATAAAAGGTAAAACTAACTACTTCCATTTTGGAGGGTGTGGGTCATCTACATCAATTACTTACTCTTACTATCTGACTGGCTGTCTAGAAGAAAATGTTCAAGCAAACGATCAAATCTATGGACACACTGACACAACAGGAAACACATATAAAATACAGAACAAGAAAGGCTGAAGTGTGACTAATCTGTGATAAACCCAACACCTGAAGTCACAGAAATGTCAAAAAGGCCTTTGATCAAATTTCAAAACTAATACTGCACCCCCATTAAGCATATGCCATTAGGTCAGTACCACCCTTTGAATTTACCTCAGTAAAAAGTCTAATTCAAGAAAGAACTAAGAAATTTGCTCACACCTTCCTCCTTTCTCCATCTCTAAATAATCACAATGCCTACTCTCACACCATCATCCACCGACTTTAGAATGATCAAAGCCAAGCAGTTGCACTTTCAGGTATATTACTTATACATACTGACTGCACCTTTAACCCTCACCCTGCGCGGGCGGCAAAAGTCGCCCCGGTCAAGCTGACCGCGCCATGCGCAAGCCCTATTTTCAGGCGTCGGGTCACTGACCTTTTTGATTCGTAACCACCGTGTTATTGTTCACTGTATCTCTTCTAAATCAAACGCATTGTGACGTGGACATGTTAACCAGTGAACCACTGGTCGGAATCACAAAGACTAAGCTTTCAAAGGCTCTCCCCACACTTTCAAAAGATGTAACATCGACATGCGAACTGTTGCTCAACAAATTTGCAATATTATCTCATTTTCTCACAAGCTGACCATCATCTGGAGTTGTCTGTATCTAAGAACCAATCAGAAACAAGCTCTGAAATAATCTTTGCCCCAAATGCCCACATTGGTTTATTAGTATGTGTCAATCAGGATGAAACTATTTGTGTAGGGCTTGGGAGGGCGTGGCTAGTTATCATGCTTCGTTCTCACTAAAACTACAGCTGTCAGTTTGGAATCATAAGTCAGATCATTGGTTAGAGACTGACAGACTAAAGTTTTGCTGGTCAATTCATTATCAAGCGTGATAAGGCATAGCAGCGAATGTTTTCATACCGATCAATAAAAACTGAACCACGTGGACAGCGTATGTGGTCATCGTCTAGCGGCACGGGTCAGTGACCCCAGATAAGATTCTCCGTGAGTAAGGTCACTGACGGGGCAGCGGGCTTTACGGGTAGCGCGCAGGGTATGGGTTAACTACAATAAGAGGAGCCATATAAATCAACAATATTAATGTCATATGCCCACATTCTCATCTCAAAGAGCGCAAATATTCCCATGACAATTGAATATTGTCTGCCTTGCTAACGACCAAGAGGATTCATTTAGAAGACTAATTTTAGTCATCTGGATATAAAATGGATCATAATCAAAGGAAATATGCAAGATGACATTACAATATCATATGTGTTTCTGTGTATCCCCATCTGATATTCTTCTTACCATACTCTTCAACTCTTAGCAACCCCTCAGTTTCAACCCATGTATTAAATAAACACTACAACAGCACATAGACCTTTGACTATATTTCAGCTAACTTAAGTATAATAATATTGTTTCTTCTAAAGTACCAAAATTTCTCTCATTACAATTGCTCACCCAAGCCTACTTTTATACTCAAAACTCCAGGTAAAGTTCCTCAGAAAAAAAGCACACATGAAACCCTTAATAGGTCTGTAAGGACCTTCTTTAAATATATTGGAAAATCTCAGATTTTGAACATACAATGCATCATATGGATAAGTAACTTTCGACTCCTGGTATGAAAAGGCATTATTTTACATCCAGTTCAGTTTCAAAATTCAAGACCAGACCAGAAACGTGATTGCCACTTTTCTGCAAGCTCCAAACAGAAGGGATATACATGCTACGACATGAAAAGCTAAACGTGACACATAGGCTTATATAAAGGTAAATCTAGTGAGATTTTTTTCATTGAAAAGCACTTTCCACTGTCACAAATTAGCAGAAACACAAACAATATGATGGAGATACTGAGATGTGACATCAAAGCCAGAGGTCTTGAGATATCCCTACTTCCATTGGCCATGGCTATTTCTCTCCCAACAAAACCAGCCAGTGCATAATTATGCCGTGGTACAGCCATCATGCTAACACTGAGCAGATTTAATTGTCACACACTACACAGTACAAAGAAACATCAGTTTAGATTGAAGCTAATATTCCCACCTTTTTTAAGAGTCGGTGAGGATCATACTCTGTCACATATAGGGCTTTAACAGTCACTACTGTACAACAAGTCTTACAAAACAGTTCAGACGACAACGCAGCTATATTTGAACAATGAACAAGCATGAGGAGCTTACCTCCTTGCATTCGAGAAATTTGGGTGTTTGAGATTTTATTGGTTTGCACAACAGGTGGGACAGGCTTATGAGTTTGGCCAGTTGCTCTGTAGATGGCCTGCACCCAAAGTGTGCGCTCAGATTCATCTTCCGTGGCAAAATTTAAACTGTCACCTTCTTTTACCAGGTTGAAAAAGTTCTTTCCTCCATCTAAATCTGCAACACAAAATGTGAAGCTTCCATTTAGCTTCAGAGAATTTAAGCACACTTGTGGCAAATGACTGTCCATATGATTTCTCTATGTAACATCACAGAAATTCAGCAGCATCACTCCTAAACAATCTGAAACTCAAACTGATGATTTATTCAGATTTAGCATCTACGTGAGTGTGAATGACTACTGCTATTGCAATCACAGCTTAGCTCTGTCCTACAAAATTGTTCTCCTCTTGGTCCTGTCAAACTCCAGATGTGCCAATAAACATATCAGAAATATCAAACAGCTGACAATGACATTGCCTGGCCTGTCAAAGAAATAATCCCTGAATAATCCCTTTCTGAAATCCCCTGGTCTTGGTATCACATTCATGATGTTAAACATACCTTGAAGAGGTTCACAATAATCTACAGTGAATCCCTCTAACTGCATCATTTCTGTTGGGTCTGGTTTCTTTTCTCTATATGAGCACATTGCAAACGTGTATTGAGAGACCTGGATTGATGAAAGGTGGAGAAGAATGATATATAACACAAGATGGGGAAAAAAAAAAGAAACTTCTTTATGAGGATTTCAGTGCTTAGGACATTTATTTGTTACGAAAAGATGTGAATTCTCTTAATGTAAAACTAGCCAGTAGCACTGAACTACGTTATATGAGCCCATGAAGAAAAAAAAAACACAAAAGAACAATGGATCTATCAATCTCTTTTTCCAATAACAGATGCCCTTCATTTGTAATTGTGTATTATTATTCCCCATGAACAAATCCTAAGAATAGACCAAACTACATTCAAGGCAAAAAAAAAAAAATCCTACAGAATGCTCACTGTAGAAAGAACCAAATTTTTATCACATTTATCTCAATATCTTTGGACTTAAACAACATTTTTTTTTCCTAACATGACATATCTTACCTGAACTAACACAAAATATCTCTTCTTCCATTTCTTCCACACTGTTTTCCCTAAAGCATAAAGGTACCTGAAAAAAAATTAAACAGTAGGTAAAAAATAACCATGAAACATGTGAAGAATTGACAACAAAATGTGCAAGGACCAGCAACAGATAAGAAGTTTATGCATCTTCATTTGCCCCTTTTGATCAATTCTTTCATTTATTTACTTTTTAAAAAATATTTCCATTTTTTTAAAGCTCAATGAAGTGGCACAAAATGAGCATACTTATATTTTTATTATTTAGAACTTCCTGTATAGTTTTTTTTTTTTTTTTTGCTATTTGGGGGAGCTTTGTAATATGTAAGTTTTTCTTTCTTTGCCATATTTTAACTCTGTTCCACACGCATAAAACATCACATCCAACATTCTATACTCTAATATTACATGGAGTTTCAAATTAAAATGCTTACCCGCAATGTTTCATATTCTGAGGCTTATCCATTCTGACGGCAATTTTGATGCGTAAATCATCAGGAAAATTCTTAGCCTTGTGCATATGATGCCACTCAGGTGTCCTTGAACTGTTAGCAGTTGGCCTAATCACAACCTATGGAGAGAAGCGTCATATTTAATACCATTCCTGATAGACAGAGTCCACGCAAAGTTATTATCAATGGTATCTCGTCTTCCTTGCCATTGTCACAGAATCTGAAATAGCTATGCTCATAATTATGTAAGCCAGGGCTCAAAATGAAAAATCCACATAGAAAATAAATGAACTCCATCTACTACCATGTGGCACTTCGAAGTGTACACACATTTAAGTCTTTGTGTGCCATGAGTTTTTCCACATTTGCCGAGACAGGAAGAAAATAGTGGGGGAGATGAATGAAGACCAACTATAGCAACATCTATTATTACAAAGTTGCCTTCCTTTCTTTATGCAACAAAATAACCTAGCATTCTTGTGCACCGATACATTGGTGATTGGCACAATCATAACCAGCAGAAGAACCAACATATTGGTTATTGGCACACAAAGAGTTAAGTATGTACAAGTGTGTGTGTTCTTATGCTCTTACATTCACACTGAGCAAGCCCTAGAAATGGTGAAAATCATGTAATTCTGCAAATCTGTGATTACCCTTCAGCCTGGCAGGCATTTATCTTATACCATCAGGATAACAAGTCGCACAATCTTGAGCTCATGATGCTCTGAATGCACACTACTAATGTTATTAAAATATAAATGACTCTTACCTTTCCCAATTCTTTGTCCTCAAGACTCAGCATGCCAGAACTCTCTGTGTAAAGCTTTACTTTCACTACTGGCAGAGGATGTGTGGTGGTAAAATCACCTTGTGTGTCCCATCTGCACATAACAGATTAAAAGGGAAAAAAAAAAACTTATTTTCTACAATACTCCAACATTACTGAGCAGTAAAATATATTCTATGTATGAAAAGGACTCTGTCCCTCCTAAATTCCTCTCTGAATAACCTTTTAATGTATAGGAGAAGAAAAGTGCAATTTGTAAAGATCACAATTATACAAAAAGAAGTTCTAACAACAATGACATCATGATTTCAAAATTTCATGCATCTACGAAATCTAATTTCCTTCCCTTACTATTTCTCATAGTTGCTCAAAAAAGATTCACTGTATTGCAATAAATCTAAATGTTCAAAAACAGCACCCATTTAACTAAATGGGACACCAGAAAAAAAGGCTGGTGTGGCCTGCATGCGGTAGGCTGTGTGTTAGCGAAGGCTCTTCGTTTATTGTAATATCTCGAGTTTTCTATACCCTACCCTGATCATTTTTGGTGGACAGGTACATCCCTAGGTAAGGATTCCAGTGGTACTATCCTGGGTGAGTAAAGGTACCATTCTGCCGCTTTTAGGGTGGAATTTCTACTTTCTTGCTCTGTTTTGTTTTTTCCTTCACTTTTTTTTGGTCCTATTTTGCCTTCTTGTGTTGTTTTCTAGTGAGCTTGTCATCATCGCGGGCTCGTGTCAGTGCGCTATCTCTATCCCTGTGTCTGTTTGTTGTTTTTCTGCGCCTTTTGTTTCAGCGGCTGGTTTGCTCCGAGTTAGTTTTCTGGTGTAAGTGTGTATGTGTGTTTCCTTTCGCTTCTCCATTTAATATCCTGAGTAATTGATCATTTGGACGCTCCGGTTGAGCATTAAAATGAGTTGTCCCCCAGTCTTCGTGTTGGCGAGAGACCTGCCCGAGGAGAAAAACTCAGCCTACACACCATACGAGATTTGCCTAGTTGCTGAGAAAAGTAGTGGGCCTCTGTCTATCATTGGAGCACAGCGGATAGGGGGACTGTGGAGGATATACCCTAGGTCAAACGAGAGCAGGACAACTCTATTGTCCAAGGGGCTAAATATAAGAGGTAAGTGTTTGAATCCTCGAAGCCAAAATCCGTTTGTCCAACTAGGATCCAATGGGGAAGAAATTCCTTCGACCCGACTCATTATAAGTGGGGTACCCCTGTCATTTAGTAATGACAGCTTGGAAAAACATCTAATTAAGCTGGGGGTGCGCCTAAGATCGAATGTGATAATGGAAAAAATTAGGGACCCACAAGGTAAGATGACAGAGTGGCTAAGTGGCAGAAGAATAATCACTATTGATCTCCCAAAAAGCCCTATTCCCAAAACGCTCCAGTTGGGTCCTTTTGTAGCATCTCTGTACTACAAAGAAAGGCCGAATGACCTTTCACAAGTACAATGCAAAAAATGCCTGAGGGTAGGACACGTAGCCGCCGCCTGCCAGAACGAAGAAGTGTGTCTGGTCTGCAAGCGGCCCGGCCACAGAAAAGGAGACTCGGAGTGTGAAGCTTCGGTGGTACAATTGTCCCAAGTCACGGCCCCACTGCAAGATGACGGCCAGGAAAAAGCAGACGACCCTATTAAATCATCTAAGAAGAGTATCTCAGCGAGAGGGAGGTCAAGAGTAAGAGCAAGCAGCGCAGAGAGAATGAAAATGGCCGCCTTCTTGGATCGAGCACGATCAGCCAGTCAGAAACGCCCCCTCCCTGCCTCTTCTCCAGGCTGCGACACCAACCCTAGCCGACGGGCCAAAAAAGACAACCCAGTCGATACCACTGACCATAGCAGAACCACAAAGTCACACGAGGACAGTACGCTGGACATTGTCGAAGATAACATACAGGTGGATCAAGCTACTTAAGCCTTCTCTCCCATCATCCTACAGACACGGACTATGACCCCGACCTGGAAAAAGGATTTATGATATAGAATAATGGCTTCGGCACGGAATAGCGGTACGAGTTTGAGCATTGACTTACATTTTATGACCCTTAACGTTCGCGGACTAAGAAATAAAAAGAAGCGTAACAGTTTATTTAGGTTTTTTAAACAAGACAGAAACTCTGTCATAGCAATACAGGAGACTTATCTATCTGTAGATGATATAGAAATGATAAAAAAGGAATGGGGTGGATTAGTACATTACAGCAGCGGGACCACCCACAGTAAAGGCCTGCTTACGCTATTCTCCAAATCCCTGGATTTAACGAATATTGAATTTGTACACTCTACCGACAGAGCTCTTATCTCCAAAATAATCTTAGACAGTTCGATGTACTATGTCGTCAACGTATATGCGCCCTGTATAAATGATGAAAAGGGACCTTTTCTGAGAGATTTAAACAATACTATAAAGGAACAGATTGGGGGTGCAATGGATAATGTCATAATCATGGGGGACCTCAATACAGTTTGGAGCAATAAATTAGACATCATTTCAGGCCTCGCGCATAGCGCCCAGAATATCGCAGATCTAAGAAGTTGCATCAATGACTTAAACCTGAGTGACATCTGGCGATTACACCATCCCGGGAAGAAGGAGCACACCTGGAGCAGAAGCAGCCCTCCTTCCGCCAGAAGGTTAGATTATGTATTTGCTGGGGAAGGATTAACATCGCTGTTTACAAGGTGTGAAATTCAAAGTGTTGGCTTCAGTGACCATCGAGCTGTAAAGGCGACACTGTCTTCTTCTTCGTTTGTTTATGGCAAGGGCTATTATAAACTAAATGTATCCTTATTATGAGATAATGTCTATGTCTCTCTGATTAAAAGTGCCATTGCAGAAACCGTAGAGAATTTCCCAGAATTGAACCCTCACCTGCTCTGGGAGATGCTGAAAGTTAGGGTTCGTGAAGTAAGTATGGCCTATGGCAAAGAAAAAGCCGCTAAATCCACACGTAAAAAGAAGAATCTTATATCAAAACTAAATGAATTAGAACGAGAATTAATCTCAGATCCCACTAATCTTAGACTTCATAGAGAAATCTCTACCGTTAAAAAGGAATTAGAGGTGTACATAATGGCAGCTGCTAGAGGGGCCCAAGTCAGATCCAGAATCAAGTGGATAGAAGACGGTGAAAAATCAAGTAAGTATTTTTTGCAGTTAGAAAAGACCAGAGGCATAAATAACACCATCCACAAGATATGCTCTCCAGAAGGCCAAATTATCACTGACCAAGATGAAATATTAGAAATAATAACATCTTACTACGAAAATCTTTATAAAGAAACGAAGAAATCTGAAGATATCACCAATCAGCAATACAAGTTCATTGAGAACATAGAGGTTCCAACATTAAGTGACGGAGATAGAGAGATGTGTGACTCGCCACTAACACTGTCTGAAATTGCAATGGCACTTAAACATACAAAAAACGGCTCCTGTCCAGGATCAGATGGACTGCCTGTAGAGTTCTACAAGTTCTTCTGGAAGGATATATGTCAATTACTATTCAAATCAATAAATTACAGCTTTGAAACTAATACGCTGTCCTTTTCACAGTATAAAGGCATCATCTCTCTCCTGTTCAAAGGAAAGGGACTGAAACGCGACCTTCTAGAAAACTGGAGACCCATCACCATAACAAATACAAATTACAAGTTGATAGCCAAGGCATTGTCATTAAGGCTGAAGCAAGTTATGCCCCTCTTGATACATCACAACCAGACGGGTTTTATCCGAGGCAGACACATATCCTCCCTTCTGAGAGAGCTGGATGACCTCATAGAACACGAAAAGGAGAAAAACAGTAACAGCATTCTGCTATCTGTAGACTACCGTAAAGGCTTCGATTCTCTATCCAGGCAGTGCATGGTTAATGCCTTTAATATATTCGGTTTTGGCGGAAATTTCAAAAAATGGATGAACATTATATCCACAGGTTCCATTATAAGTGTCAAGAATGGAGGACATATTTCTAGGGAATTTAAACTGGAACGGGGCGTGAAGCAAGGATGCCCTCTCTCACCTCTGATCTTTATCCTGACTGCTGAGCTCCTAGCACTCAATATAAGACAGGACGAAAGCATACAAGGTATTAAGTATCCTAAGTCCCAGACGAGAACAATCATCAGGCAGTACGCTGATGACACAACGCTGTTCCTGCGGAATTTAATAGATTTTCGAGAAGTTCTTTCTAAAATCAAATCTTTCTCTTTATTTTCAGGATTGGAACTAAACAAGAACAAATCATACGCAATGTGTTTGGGCAAAAAGAATGTATTTGGACCTCTTCAGTTTGATATATCGTTTGTGGAAAAAATAAAGATTCTAGGTATTTTTTTCAGTTCTCAAAAGCCTGCCCAAGACCTGGAGGAAAACTGGACAGGCAAAATAGAGTACATAGAGAACATGGTTGGGGCATGGTCTAGACGTGATCTATCAATTATAGGCAAAATTCAAGTTATTAAAACCTTTGGAGTATCCCAGATACAGCATATAATACAAAGTATATCACTGCCTTTAAAAATTCTTGAAAAAATCAACCGAATATTCTTTAGGTTTATCTGGAAGCGTCGCTTCTCAAATACTAGAGCCTTCGAAAAGGTAAAGAGGAAGATTATGTGCGACCAGTACCACAAGGGTGGACTTAAAATGATAGATATCTGCATGATGCAAGAGGCATACTTATTGCAATGGGTGGAAAAACTCAGTACTGATAAGGAAGAGGAATGGAAATTACTGCCCATGTTCGCGTTAAGACATGTAGGGGGGCTCCTGGCCTTTAGGAGTAATCTTGACCATAAATCCTTTCAAGGCCAGGATAGTATCAATAGCTGCTTCTGGAAGAAGGTTCTGCTAACATGGTTAACGCGGAAAGGGGAGTCTAAAGAAACGGTTCTTCCAAAAAAAGATGATCCTCTGTTCAACAGTGATAAGGTAAAATTCAAGGCAAGAACCTTGCTGCTGCCAGGCTGCATAGATAAGGGCATAGTACTCATTAAAGACATGCTGGAAGGAGAAACTGGGAGATTATTAAGTTACCATGATTTTTTAAACAGGTATGGGAATTTTCCGAGTTCACTACTTGAATACAATATTTTGTTCAATGCTTTAAGCCCTCTCACTCTAATTGCCAATTGTGGCATAAACAAGCTGGTTTTTAGAGACATGGAAATCGGAAACTTAGGCCAAAGAACATTTAGATCTCTATTGCAAGAGAGTGAACCATCAATAGCCAATCAGTTTTGGCAGCGCAAATTCCAAATTGAAATAACAACTGAATACTGGCACCTACCATTTAAGGTGACCAAAGAATCAAGACTGAGAGCTCTTCAGTGGAAAATTTTACACAATATATATCCAACAAATATCCTTCTTCAAAAAATGAAAATATCCGAAACAAATCAATGTAAAAGTTGTCAGGCGGTCGATTTCATAGAACATTTTTTCTATGAGTGTGAGATGGTTAAGCAAGTCTGGGCAGAGGTAGAGAACCTGATTAACAGCAATACAGGTAAACGGATCCAGCTAACCAGCTCCACTTGCCTTCTTGGCATCCCCTATCATGACAGCCTGAAGTCTGCTGATCTTTTAATTCTAAACCACGTTATCCTGGTGGCAAAACTGACAATATCAAAATACAAATACGGAAAGCATGGTAACATTTTGGTATTATTTTATAGCGAATTGGCTCTGAGAAATCTATGGGAATAATGAAAGGAAGAACTTGTATTCCACAGATACTAATCACTGCAGATAAGGCCCTATTCAGATCCTGGCGCATCGCGAATTATATCCACACTGCAAGAGGTTAGATAACGCGACATGGCAGATAACAGTGACAACTAACTTTGCAACAACAGGTAGGACACAGCCGGGATAACACGCAGGAAAAACGCAACACACAAAAAGATGGGGTCTTAGGATGGGCCCCCTCCCGTATGGTCAGCTGTCCCCTTTCCCACCTTCGGGGCAGGCCACTACCTTTGTGGTCGTTGCCTGGCCTGGAGAGGGGAGAGCGTTTGCTCCAGGGAGTGTCCCGGGAGACCTAGTTGGGGGGGGTTTTCCCTGAGCAGCCCCGTTGAGTGAGGTCTGACCGTCGGGGGGGATCCCTGACAGAGAACCATCTATAACTCGGGAGGGACAATAAAACCATAAATCAGTACAAGAAAGCTAAAGGCCAGCACATCTCCTACTACATACAAGCAACTAACTCAGTTAACCACTCCGAATAGGTGTAAGGTATAACAGTAACAGAGTCACCGTAGTAAAGGCCCTCTTGCAGTATTCGGTGTTTTGGCTAGTGATAAAAGATGGTGACGAGAAAATATTTGACAGTGATGGCACCACTCTGGTGCGGGCTTGTGGGTTGCTCCGCCCCGTGACCCGTATGGGCCGGGGACATAGCATAGGATACTAATATTAATCAGTTCGTGTATGCGTGGATTTAACATTTATCGTTCCCTCCTCACCCTCCTTCTACCAGTTTCTGTCTACCCAGTTTCAAGGTTATGAAAAACCAACCCATTTACCATACCGGTAACCAAAGATAACCCTGATAAGGAAAGGTAAGTTCATTTATTATAACAATACTAAGTTACCATAGATTGTCAGATAACAGCAACGTACTAATCAACCTCGCGGCGCCATCCAAAAGGAGCGGGAAAAAAAAAAAAAAAAAAAAAAAATGGGACACCAATTTTTCATTTTTCCTACATTTGTGAAAGCACGCTTTATCTTTACTTTACAAGGTAGAACTTGACCTCAGGTCTCCATTCGGCGGGTTCTGCAAGTAACAATTTCCACTGTTTCAAAGCAAATTACATAAATAAGCAAGTCCTATATCAGATTGATCTCATTACTCACTGTGGTTTTGAGGCTTCAGCTTGATCCGTCTGTAATTTTTCTCCCCCTTCTACTTCCATTGTACAATACACAATCTTGTTGGGAGCTAAGGACTTTAAACCTTTCACTTCAATCACATGGACCTGCAAAGTATTTCATCGCAAGAATCATTAACATTTCATTTTATTTTTTTTAATAGGGTATTAGAAACCGCTCACTTCTCAAAATGTTCAGGCAAATACGTTTCTACTGGTATCTCAGTTAAGATCTGACCTCATCATACCATAATTATGCCTTTTTTTGAGCCTCCAAATGTATTTTTCACATTATTTTAACCAATAATTTGCATAATACTATTTCACAAATTTAAAAAATCTGTCGTCTTCCTTCAAATAAAAAAAAATTCCTGGAGGAACCTTTACAATTATGTGAATGAAAACTGTTGATGTGCCACAGATTATATTTTTATTTAAAATTATTCCTTGTGCATTAGTATTTAGACTGGTTACAGCCTTCTACCCAAGACAATATTTTACCTCCAGTCCAGAAAATAAAAGCAAATTTGTGTGTTTCTGATTGATTTAAATTAAGATCTACACAAATGCACACAATATCATTACATCACTAGGGAGTTAACTGACCTCCAGGGTAAAAGTTAGGACGACATCCATCTTGGAAAGACCGGGATCGTTGTCTTCATTGATGTCCAGTTTGGAGAGAGAGGAATGCTGGGTTCTGGGAATGGAGAGCATCTTTGAAATAATTTTGGTAGAAAGATGACAACTCACTGATTACGACATATATTTCTTTTAATGTACTGCAAACTTATATCTTTATTTATGGAGAGAAAAACAACTATATTGAAATTTTTTTTAAAAAGGTGTGATAAGAAGAAGGCAAATAGTTAGAAGCAAGCACCACACGAGTCCACAAGTTTCTGACTCCGCCGTTTTAACTGCTCTTCTTAAATAATGTGAAAAGCGATGCGCTGATTTTAAGATTTATTGGCAGGCTCTATCAATACTATCATATTAACAACTTGAAAGCTTTTAGGCTTTGTCTTCTCTCTCTCTCTCTCTCTATTGTTTCTAGAATAGGATTTTCTTTTTTTTTGTTGTTGTTTTTAACCCCTATGACTACATGATATAAATCAAGAATTGTTTCATAAATTAAACAAGGCTAGAAGTGTGAAAGTCAAATCTCTGTTGGGTGCCAAATCTGTGCCTTGTTGCTCAATCTATAACTGATTCCTCTGTGAAATACCATGTGCCGATGTATGTTTTGTATTAGATAACAACATAAAAAAATTATTAGGTACCAAACAATTATGCAAATAAAAGCGTTCCCCCCTCTCTTTGTTTGTTTTTGTAGATCTTATCCTGTCACTGACTTCTTTATGCAAATGCTGTGTATAATTATGTCTCTTTTTTGCTCCAATATTAATATATTCAAGTAGATACTAAGTGCCCTCAACCCCAAAGCAAAGTAAATAACACGTGCTACTGTTGTTTTTTGTTGGCTGCAGCAGCAAGAAAAATAACAAGTAACAAGAAAATCAATAACAGTGACAGAAGGTCACTTAACTCAAAAATAATAACTGGAACATTAACATCATTACCAATATCAATGTTGCTAATATGATAATGGAATGCTATAAATTAGTTTAAATTGTTACGACTGATGGGAATCTTATTTTTATTTCAACAAATTCAATCAGTGAGAAAACTAAGCATAAAATGCATGTTAGGTTCTGTATGCATTATTCAAACTGGTGTGTGTAAAATGTGAATGCAGTGTTAATACATAGAAGTAGACAAGCTGAAATGGAACTGGCAAGGTAAGACAGATCTAGCTGCCACCACAGAGTCGATTCCATAAAATATGGAAGTCTTCAATAAAAAATACCTTGGCTACAAATGATATTTTTAGATGAACAAATGTATTACCATATTATCATATCACCATAAATGTTCTACTGTGACCGCAGATGCTCTTTTCAACAAGATTAAACTGCTGTTTCAAAAAGTATGCTGATTATCTTTTTACATACTCATTAAGCAAATACATCTCACATGTCAATGACTGACAGAATGCTGTTTACACATTTCATCTGCCGCATTCAGTAACACCTGACACTGACCTCTTTTTCAGAGACATGGCTATACCGTTACAGCAAACCTAATCTTAAGCCATAATTGTGCATCTGATTCTAAATTAACCAAGTTTTCATGAAAATTAACAGGAAATGTGATAGATCACATTAAATTAAATAACAAAACGACACTGAATTTACTTAACATTAACACCTTTGCTAATCAATCTCTGTGAAAGATAAATATAACATTTTGACAGACCCTGAAAAGACACTCCTATGCAAGCTGAAAAATCACACCTGACTCCTGGAAATTTGTCTATTGCTATTTCTCCATTTCAGTCATGATTCGGGTGGTCAACAATCAAAGTGTTGGGGGATCAGCATGCTGTTCCACATCAAATTTTCACACAGTATTTTAGCTCCTTATAAAATGTTCAAGATTAATTTTCATACAATTAATTCTCATTCTTTATTTCGTGATTTTATATCTGGACTCTTTATGTCAGCATCATGTAAATCAAATGCAAATTTTATGATCCTGGACTAAGCAAATGAACAACTTTCATTGCTGCATCACCTTTCATTAATGATTACAGTCAAACCTGCTAATTTGATATATTACAGTTCAGTAAGATTTAACATGTGAATGTGTATTTGCTGGATGTTAATTGGGAGCATACCTGTAATTTGAAATTCCAAAAATCTACGTATAAAAATACCATTACTTTCTTGCATCAACTACTCCATTAACCAATTAGAGGACACCCAGGCATATTTCCAGTAAACTATGGGGAAAACAACAACATATTGAAAGAAAAATAATCTACAGCATGCTCAAACACATAGAAAATTTAATGTCTAAAGCATGAACACTCAATAACAATTGCTGTAAGGACATTTCCAAGGTAATTTACAGTGACCTTTATCTTTGAACCAGTCTCTGCATTTCTCAGGAAACATTTTGCCTTTACAGTGGTCTTTATTAAGGTGCAATGTCAAATAATTTGACAGCTTTATTAATGTAAATTGCCATTCATTTTTTTTTAAAAGTGAGTGAAACAGACCAAAATCACTTCTCCAGGGTCATTGTCCTCAAACTTGGAAACACCCATCTCTTGATTGCAAGGTCTGACATCTAATTTCAAATTTGCTCCAAGTTTCGACATGATTTATCAAAACATTCTGCATTATGGCAAATTCTACGATTATATGTCATTCATTCTTTCCTGAAAGACATCATAATTAAAACAAACAGACAAACAAGCCTATGTGTTCTTGAACTATGACAAATGAAACCATGCACACATGCGAACGGAAACATTTTTTACAAAAGAAAAAAAATTATCAAAGTGAAAAGATTACACTTTTCGGCACACATATAAAAACCTAGGTGACAAATGTGAAATATTCAAACATTTGCATTCTGCCTAGTTTGCATGCATTAATTCACTTCATACACAAAGCTGAAGCTTGCATAGAGCAAGGACTGAACTGCCTTAGTTACTATTTCATTTTCAATTACCAAATCTATTATATGATGGGAAAAGTTTACTTATTCTATTTGCTGTTGAAGCTCACAAATGTCAGAGCTCTAAATCTATAGACTGCAATTAAAATACTTCCAGCTAAATCTCATCACAGCAGCAGGAAGAAGGTCTGTCACTGGCATATACTCTCTTTCTTACTCCAATTAATGTAGTGCGTGAATGTCTCTGGGGTTTGGCAGGATACATTCTTAATCTTGTATATAATTTCCATACACTGAATTCAATCCCATGCACCCCAAAAGTAATATATTCTGAGATCTAAATATATGGATTAAAAAAAAAAACATGCTCAATTTTACAATACTTATGGAAAGGTGTAGCTGCTCCAGAGAGCTGCGTAACAAAGAATGTTTTGTTTGTTTCTGGTTGGTGTATAGATTTAGCCAATTATGTCCTTTCCTTTCACTGTATCACGAAACTGGCATTTGAAGTGGCTCAATGCTTGAAAAACAGTGTTTATTTCATACATATTGTACGGCAGTTGCTAAAAATGATTGACAGAATGTTCAGAGAACAGACAATTGCTGGTATGTACAACATCTACATTTTCCTGAAATGTGAGCGGCTCATTCCACAGGCATTACTCAAAGATATTCAAGGAAAACCTATTGAGGAAATACTTTTTATGGCAGCCACAGCAAAAATAACAACCAGTTTCTTCTGCTTCTCCAGTAAAATGTGCCTTTTGGACATCGTGTGAAATGCTGAAGATTTCCAGATGACATTGTTTTTTACCCAATGTATGCTGGTTGCTGTGCATTTATCTCTATGTGATGGTAAAAAAGCGCATGATCTAGCCATCTCATTGTATTTCAAAATGAATTAGTAAGTCCTATAGGGTAATTTTTAAACTAGAATATTAGTTTTGGGATGGATATTTTATTAATATGCAACCTTTCTAATATCATGCCATTAAAAGTCAAGACCTGATAAAAGCTTTGGAGTTAGTGTTTTAGATCTGTTAAAGATTTTACACTGAGCCTGCTCACCAAAATCACATCTGACAGTTGTTAAACAGATGTAATGACACCTGAGAAGTAACAGCATGATTTCAATTTTCACCATCCTTAAGATTTTTTTAATGTAAGCGATACAATTTTATAGTTTTCTAACCATATCAAACATCAAGAGAGAACACAAATATTAGTTAACTTAAATGCAAGTGAAAAAAAAATGTTCTTTCTTGAATTCATAAGTGCTCCCAAAGCATCCACACAGAGGACGGACACTGCAAACCCAAACTTAGGTTAACAATATTAACTTATAGATATTTTTCTTGTGAAAAATCATAATACACAGTCAGTTTGAAACACACGGAAAGTAAAAAAAAAAAAAAATTATTAAGGGGAAAAAGGAAAAAAAAAAACATGCTTGCTCATTTCACCTAAAACTTGCCCTTTGATTCCGAGAGAACAAAAACGAAGTAAAAGAAAGATATCAAAGGTGATTATTAGCAATGAATGAAGTTATATTTTCATATCTTCCATCTCCCAGTTATGTTCATAAGTTCCATGTATGCTGATCACTTAAGGTAACCTTGAGTGTTAACATGCTGTTTGGCCAATACCTCTCAAAACCCATTTGTAATCCAAGGACTCCATGCAAAGACAGTGTGATATTTAAGTGGAGTGGTTGCTGCTTCACACATTAGTGCATTTTGCAAACTTTTTTTCTTATTTAAACAGTGGGGGGGAAAAGATTCACAAAGTTCGTTTCACCAATCCCAAGCCCAATCATTAATACTGAGAATGAAAAATTTATAAAGACTGAAAAAGGAACAGATCAAATCATGTTATCTCTCAAGGGAAAAAATCATCACTCAACGTAAAAGACAGCAAACCACAACCACATTGAACATTTCATGAGGACTTCAGGACTCTCCCTTTACAAACAGATGCGGGTATTTTTTTAAACATATTTAGTGGCAGTGAAGATTAATGTTAAATTCACAAGATGTTATGACCACGACCGCCTACTACTCTACAACTTACAAGCTGGTAAATCCTTGGGCAACATAGGAATTGCCCATGGCAATCAAGTTCATGGGCACAGAAACTATCTCACCCAAGTGCCTATGCACAATATAACAAGAGGTATAAGGAAAATAATTCTTGAAATAAGCAGATTCTGCAATCTATTTCTAGGAATTTATCAAATCCTATCTAATCCAATCCAATTTTACATTTCTCCAAACATCATGCAAACTATCTGCTTCCCCTCCCTAGATTTCAAATATGTGTCCTGGAGAGACAACAACCATCAAGTGCATCTTTCAACATTGTTGAACGAATACAGACGAGTACATGCATGATCAAATGCAAAAATCTTTTTTCATTGAGTTGGTATAAAATTTAAAACAGTGTAAAATATATGGGGAAAGGATTTTAAACTATTGCACATTTTGAAATGTGGGAAGTGTAATAATAACTACATTAGATATTTTGGTGGGCAGATGAATAAATACATGAAAGGAAAGAAATTGGAAAAACCAACATCACTGGACATCCTTGTGGCTAACTTTTCTGAGAGATTCGATACCACCTTGTGCATAATTGGACAAACACAATAAACAATCTCTATAGGATAGGAGATGCATATAAACAAAATGGAGGAAAAAATATAGTATCTGATGATATACCTCTCAAATGGGCTCTTTCCCCTAAACAGTTATTAAAAAAAGTGGAGGGTTCAACTTTTACAATAAAAAAACTGACATAGAAAGAAAAAGGCCCACAAAACAAGGATAACTGATAAAACTAAAAAAAATTGTAAGATTGACCAATGTTTGTCATTTCTAGTTAGAATACCTTGTAGGAGAAGTTTGGGCGGCAGGCCTGATCAGCAGAGAAGGGTTAACAAAAGAACAAAGGGTACATATTGATTGAAACATAGAGGGTGAGTAATATTTAATATTTATAAACACCTGCTTGGTCTTGAGGATATTTTGGAGGCAGATGAAATCAATAAAGACTTTTATTATCCTCTTTATCAAAATTTTGGATTTCTTGATCAAAGACCAAAACAAAAAAAATTTAAACTGCAACAAAAAAAGTAACTCCGCAAAATAAACTTTTTTTTTTATTCAATCATATTTCCATTATATATGATAAAAACTGACAAAGTGACTGACATCCCAGAAAATGGATGGAAATGCAAAAAAACTGATATATTTGACACAATCAAAAGAAAGTTCTTTTCAAAGATAAAGAAAAGAAAAAGCAGAGAAAATTGGGAAGTAAATATAAAATAAAATGTAAACCAAATTCAGCAGTGAACATAAAACCTGCCAATCTTTTCCTGGTATTTTACTACACTTATCAAATTAACAAAGGGCATATCTATGAGCTATAGTGCAATGTGGTAAAGTTTAAATGTGGCTAAATAAAATTGCATCTACAGTAATATAGCTGCATTCAAAATGTGATAGTTCACAAATGGAAGCCACAGTGACCTGTTGTGATCTAAGTTTTAGCACAGTAATCAACATAACAGACTGAAATCTTTGCTAAAAGCTCAGTTTGGCTTACAACTCGTATCACCTTAAGGAATATTTCTGGCAATATGTTATATGCTTATGTGTCCAGTACTTAACAAACCTGTTGTATCTCTTTAGTTTCTGCAAGGAGTACTTAGAATCAGTCCCTCCTTTTGAGACAGGCAGGCTCTCCAGGTTGGACTTCAAGATATTGATGGAAGACTTGAGTTCTTCTAAATACATACTTTCCATTTCCTTCACTACAAACTTTGGGTGTCTCCGTGTCTGATAAAAGAGATCACAGGATTGCTTCATAAAACACGATACATGAAGAAACAGATAAAAAAAACAGTGTTTCTTACTCAACATTATATTCATTCCCACCTTTATGCCGTATCTCATAACAGTGCAGACTAGCCTCTTTGAAAAACAGATCAATTACAATAAACAAAGACTAATGGCATCAAAACACACTTAATATCTGACAAAACAACAGGTGGAGAAAATGAAAAAAGAATGCAGTTGTAAATTTAGTAAACAATTGCTCCAATGTTTAACATGGGCTATCTAAACACTCAGATTTGTTATTGCCAAGACAGGTATTGTCTGTTACTTCCTCCAAAATCTTGACAATCACCAATACTGATTACATGGTGACAAAGACAAAACAAATACACACCCTTGCCATCATTTCCACATTGTGTAGCCTCCCGTCCAGTTCACGTCTAACCTGTGCTGCTTGTTCATCTGCATTGTCCAACTGCAATAATAAGAAAGGGAGAAAATATAATATCTACATACATGCCCACATCCACTTGTAAGATATGTTTACCATTACCGTGGGGTTCATATTGGATGTGTGCAAGAGAAGACAACAGACGTATCTTGTTCAAACTCAAATTACCTGATTCATTGATAATAGCCTTCAATTCAAGTAAAGACAAAGTAGAAATGAGTGTTCATAAGACAATGAAGAAGCACCATAATACCAATGTGCTGAAACCTACTAAAATAATGCGTGATCACTTTCTGTCACAATATTCTGCCAATTTTATTCAAGTCAGTCAAACATTTATGCAAAAAGACGATTAGCTAGCAAGAATTGTACCATATTTAAATTTATCAGAGAGCTATAACCTGTTTTTTCATTGCGATTTTTATCATTCAACGATAAATGAATAAGCAAAGCTTGATCTTCTGATAGTAAAGCCTAATTCTTCCATACTTGTTAAGAAAGACTGGCATGTGTATGGGGGGGGGGGGGGGGGGGGTGTTTATGATATGATGCAATTTTGGAAAGTGGATGACAATCTTCTTACCCAGTGAATATTTCAAATGCAAACAATAAACAACCAGTGTTATGCAAATCTGATATCAAGATTATAGAAATTACACACAGCCAAACTGAGTTCAAGCTAGACACTGGCACATTACCTTATAAATCTTATTAATCTGACTGATGTGACATATTAGACACTTTTCTATTTCCAGCTTTTTTTCATGCAGACGATGGCATCAATCTCACTAAATGCCTCATTTCAGTCCTAAAATGAGCATATTCTTTGCTAAAGGGCATTGATGAGTTACTTGACCACACAGATATAGACCAAATGTAAAGTTCAAGTCTCCATGCCTTCATGACTAAGTTCAAGATTACAAGGAATGCCCGTCCAGCAATGAATGTCACTTCACCACTAAGCAGCTGCTTGTATAATCAATAAGTAGCTTTCTCTTGTGAACAAACATCTGCTAGTTGTACATACTGAAAAGCTAGTTCACTCATATCTCCAACTTCTCCTCAGCTCCACAAGAAGCCCGATAAATCTCCCACACTGTCTTGCTTCTTTGTGATTTCATGTAATTACTGTGGACATTGCTGGCACAAAAAGGGAATCACAGCAAACCCAATGGCCCCTAGATTCTTAAAATTATACTCTGAAAGTGGTGTCTATTATCTGATAATTTCTCATGTTGCACGTTCCTTGTTTGCTTTCCCCTTCGCCCACATTGAGTTACTGTCATACAAAACAAACCACTTATTGTCTCATATTCTCCCCATAATTCCCCAACA
The DNA here is from genome assembly GCA_963931925.1 of Onchidella celtica. Classification (NCBI taxonomy): domain Eukaryota; kingdom Metazoa; phylum Mollusca; class Gastropoda; order Systellommatophora; family Onchidiidae; genus Onchidella; species Onchidella celtica. The sequence continues at coordinate 16,371,104 of OZ007572.1, forward strand.
CTTTTAAAGAAAAAATACAATAGGAGCCATGTGTAGCAAAAAAAAAATAATAAAGTAGAATCCCTAGCCGAAACAATTCCAAGTCTTTCTGTATGAAGACTTTTCAGTTTTTCGAAAGAAGATGAACGCTGACAGAAAATTCTCAAGAAATAACTTTATTAGATTTTCTTTCAAATAAACTTTGTTCTTTTCAAAAATCTTCCAAATCTATCCTCTATATAATGAAATGCTCCTTGACTTGAACACTAAATCAGTTCTAAGGCTGTTGAAGTTTTGTCCTCAGCTTTTGTTGTTCGCTTTCATCTCTTCCCTCTCTTCATATTGCACATCTTTCCCAACAACTCAGTAACATTCTGGGATCTCTTGCAAATTGTTTGATGTATGATATTCATACTGTTTCTATATATAGACCCAATCCGTCTTCCCTTGCTGCCCTAAGATGGGCTCAGATTATTGATGTTGCTCCTGGGAATAATGGAACTCATATGACATTATCCTGGGTCATGTCATCCCTCTGACTTGCCTCCATATAAAATTTACTAATAATGCTTATAAAGGAGGGATTTTGGCCTAGCTTATGCACACAAAAAAATCAGGAAGCATGCATCATTACAGGCTGAAGTTTCTGCACAGCTGCGACACAAGCTAATCATGAGAACACCTTACAGAGAAGTAATCTCTATATTCTGTAACTCATGATTTTTCAAATGGATGCTGAATCAACAATTGGTGGATGTTGTCTAACACAGTCTCCACATGTATATTTGACCTGACCAGGGATGAAACTAAATATAGCATTCAGTTCACCATGAATGCAAATGATCAATAGGCCAACAGGGTATTTAGAATAGGAGACATAGTAACAGTCCTGGAGAGAAGCCACTTGAGAGACGCCCAATCAATAGAGAAGGAAAGCTGCGTACAGCAAAGCTTGCCCTTAAGATAATCAATAAAAGTGAGGGGAGAGGATGATACAAACACAATCATCTCTTCCCATTCACTCTTTCCAAGACCACTGAGACCTGGCTATGGTCCAAGACAATTACATTTCTTTTTCACAAATGCTTGAGTCCACTATGCATGAATAAGCATACAAAGCACTTCCAAATGAGACAGGAGGAATCTGCTGTGTCTGATCCATTTACTTTGCATACTGTGCTTTCTATTATATGCTGTCTGTACGTGCTTCTACAGGTGATTGCTTAAGGAAGTAAATCAATTTAAGGGCAGCAAAGCGCTTACACTATCTTTTCAATGTTAACAGTTGCTTTCTTCATAATCAAAGCTTAGATATAGATGCCTTGTGCTTGTCATGAAAATGGTAATTTTCCAAAACATATGACTAACGCATGTATGTTGTTAACTGGCAAAAAAATCTCAAAACGTATGATTTTTTTCACTTTGACAAAAACTCCGTACTTTCTAAGAAACAATGGAATTTGAATTGTGAGGAACTTTTTGTAGAAATGTTTAAAACTTAACACCAGGTCAGAAAATTGCTGGGTAAGCTAGTTCATTCATTCTGCCTGTCCATAAAGAGACGAGAGTTAAAAGTTTCATACTTTAGCCATCTGCTACTTACTTAGTCACTGTCACAGTAATTCAAAATAACTCCTATATATGCCTGATACAAATCAATACTGCTCTCGTTAATATTGAATTAATATTGATTTAGTAGATTTTGCTCGAGCTCTTGGCTCCACCATGATCTAAGAAGAAGAAGTTATTATGAAAATAAAATTGCATATTATATCTCAGCAAAAGTATTTCCAGCTGTTGTACATTACAAGAGTGCACTCTCATGACCTAACAAATCTCATTACCCCTGCCATCCTTTGCTTTCTGCTACTTTCATTTCTTTTCCCTCACCTTTACACCCGAAATTAACAGTACTGAAGGAAATGAAAACCAAACTGCCTGTCTTTCACTCACTCTGACTGAAAAATGAAGCCCCCCATCCAGCTTGAATTACTTAATTGCTTTAGAAACACACTGCAGGGTTGAGAATTGGTGGCAGAGGTAAAAGGAACAAGTTTAGATTCATACAAAACTCAGAAATCCAAACAACTGAAGTAAACAAAATAATACTTCTCCCTAACTTTTCCACCATGCTAAAATTTACAGCAGCAGCAATGACTGCTTAACATGAAGATTTCCTGCATAAGGGATATTCAATGGCCATAATGATAATAATAACCATAAAGAATAAAACAATATCAAAATATTCATTAAACCATTTTTGTTTGTCAAACAAAAATGTACTGTATGAATACTGACCACAGGGCTTACTGTGAATTTACACAATAATGAAAATGCCCCACGAAAAAAAAAAAAAAAAAAAGGTAAATTAACGCTGGTAAACAAAAAATATGAAAATTTGGTTTTCTACTAGGAACCGTTATTTAAAGTACCGATACATTAATTGGGACTATGAAAGCTGATATTCGTACTGTTTTGAAAATTGAATGAACAAATAAAAGAGTTTCATTTTTTAAATTCATTTTTATGACGATTCATCATCATCAGTTGCCCTGTCTGGAACAGACACTGGCGATCATAGCTCTCCACTCCGATCTGCGATCTGTCATCGGCCAACCTCAAGAAGGAGTTGTTGTGACATTTGTTTTTTGTCCAAGAATTAAGACTTTCAGTGAAAGTTTTTCTCCGTCTACCCCTGCTTTTTCTACCTTTGATCCTCCCTGTGACTGCTAGATGTTTGAGGCTCCTGAGGCGACAGATGTGTCCTAGAAATTTCAGTTGCCTCTGTCTCATTGTTTTAATTAATGACCTTTTCAGATTAGAGCCTCTCAATACTGACTCACTTGATTTTTTCTCCATCCATGGTATTCTCTATGTTCTTCTAAATAAACCACATCTTTCCTGCTTCTAGTTTCCTCTGTATTTCTTTGTTCATGTCCAACATTCACATCCGTATAAAAGCACTGATCACACATATGTTTTCAAGACTCTGATTTTGGTGGTCGTTGATACATTTCTGTTCATTAATATTGGTGTCATTTTTTTGAATGAATCTTTGGCCATTATTATTCTTTTCCTTATTTCACTTATGCTCCTACCAACTGACGTTATCAAATAACCTAGATATCTGAATTTTGAAACTTGTTTGATTTGCTCTCCTTTGCTGACCTGATTACATTTCGGTTTGATTGTTTTTTTTGGAGACCACCATATATTCTGTCTTTTTCACTCTGAGAGACAGTCCCATTTTTCCATTTTCTATCCACTGTGTCCAAAGGTCTCTGAAGTTGTTCCGATTCTGCGATTAAAACTGTGCCATCTGCATATCGTCATAGTGCTGACCTTTTGGCCTAAGTCATTACTTCTGAGAAAATGACAAAAAACTTATTTATTCTTTTGCAATGCAGTCAGACTTAGGCCAAAATGACTCTAGGTAAAAGTGGCCTTTTTCCACGTTGGGCTGAAACAACCCCAGAACAAAAATGGCCTACGTCTGTGATTATGAATGAGTTAGGCCATTACAGAAAGTTTTATTTTCAAGTTTAATTGCTTGGCACTTTTGAATGATTTTTACATTAATAGATGCACCATACTTAGGGCAAGGACGTAACAGGTACATTCTGTTTTGGCCTAAGTCTGACTTAGGCAAAAAGTTAGCACCATGACGATATCTAAGGTGGTTAAGATTTTCTCCATTTACTTTAAGGCCGGGATGTCTTCTAAGATCCTGAGGATCATCTCGCTGTATAGATTAACTCACTTGCGACGGATCCGCCAACATTTGGCGGACTGGACGCTTTACAAACTGGACGGATCTGTCACCTATTGGCGGACCGTGGCATTTATTTTTTTTCTCTGTCCCTAACCCGCCGAGAGCTGGCGGAACCATCGCCAGCGCTAGTATTGCCATTTGTCTTGTTTTGTGCACAGTTTCAGGGAGATCCCGGTTATACTTTTAGAGTTATGACTGATAAAGGGAAGTCACTCTGAGTGACCCAGACAGTGCATTGAGAGAGGAAAATGTACTCGCAGTGCTGTGCGATGGCTTCTAAAAAACGAAGGCCCAGAACAAATGTTTTTGAACTTTTTGATGAAAACAGTTCAGATTACGATGTAAGAGATGATCAAGACCCAGAGTTTTTGCTTGGGCCAGACGAAAGTGATGATTCAGATCATGAATTTTCCGAAAAGACAAAATATGGGCAATTTTTAATAAATCATTAAAAAAAAAAGTTTTGAACATACAGTATTTCTGTTTGTTTTATTACATTTGCATTGTTTTATGTTTACTGTGTCAAAAGAACAAGGCAATTGAACAATTTTGAGCTGCTTGGTGATTTTTTTAAAAACACCCTGAAAACACTAGTCTCCAGCTTATGTAAAATTTCCAAAGGTCCAGTCTCAAGTGAGTTAAAAGGATCAGGTGACATCATGCACCCCCATCTCACCCCTCTTTTAATTTTTTTGAATTCATTATGTTCTCCTCGATTCCTATGGCTGCGCTTTGATCCCAGTAAAGATTTCGGATAACCCTCAGGTCTTTGCCATCAATGTCTAGTTTTTCCAAAATGTTCTTCATGCTTTACTTTGTCAAAAGCCTAAAGTTTAAAAAGAGTAGTCAATGAAGAAGAGATGCAGGTCTTTTTGCACTTTAATGCATCTTTCCATGATCACTGATAATGTAAAGATGGCATTTCTGATATGACAATTAGAAACTTCTTAAATTCAAATTTGACCCTAGTAATTAAACAAGCCAATAATCAGGTGATGCTATGTTCAACATCGGTGATTGTGAAACCATCCCACTGATCAGCTGTGCCTTCATGTTACAAGGATTGCTTGCAATAACAATAGTATTGGTAAAATTTTCATGACAAAAAAAAAAATGAAAGAAACCTTTATATTATATATATGCATAATAGTACATTATTAAGCACAGAATTATGATCTATAAATCAATGCCAAATTTGTTAACAAATGCAATGTCAGTTTTTTTCTAAAAGAGAAAAGGTTAATGAATTGCATTTGCTCACTGACAGACTGAGTTGCCAAAGTCTGAATCTTCACAAGTGTAAATGATCATTTCTCTTTCGTTTGACAATAGTTTTAAAAATGCAGTCCTTTCCCATCCTATACTTATTTGAGTGCAAGATCACATTCTTTTAATTTGCATTTAATTCATCTTCATTGTCTTTCATCAAAATTAGCTGTTGCAGCCTTTAACTTTATTCCATTGGATAACAGAGCACCACAGTATCTATTTATTGTATCATTAGGTATTATATTATAATTGTGAATGAAGCCTTGGCTACAATGAGAAAACCAATAGTTCTCATGAGGACCATGAAAGACACCCAATCATCTCAAAAAAAAGTACAAAATGCATTCGGTAATGAAGAAAAAAATATACAAATCTCACATGCTAAAAGTAAATGGTTTTGAGGGCAAAAAATCATTTAATTGCACATTACTTTCTCCCTACACAGTATCGCAAGCAATGCGGGTAATACTTTTGACAGGCACAGTAATTTTTTGAGTTCGTCAAATTTTTTATGCTCTCGAGGACAGAAACAAACCAACAGTTCATGGCATCTCACTTGATAAGAGCCACTGATTTGACAGTATTACTGGCAAATTAATCTTTTGCCTTTACTCACTCAATAAAATGAAAATGAAATTCATTCTCCTGAATGAAAATGAAATTCATGCATTTATATTAGGCCTATATAAAATCCAACAACATTCAATATTATTCAAATAAAAACTCCCTGAATTTTCTTGAAGTATCTTGATTACTGTGGTTCTTATTACTTAATAGACTGACCACATCAACTGATATAGAATCTAATAGTTCAATTTGCACATGTATATTTGTTAGTGGATTGCAACTCCTTAAAGTTACAGTAATGACATTTTAAGTTTAAAGAAATGGATAGTTCTTGCTGACAGCACTTTTTGTTATCGTACAGATTTTCTTCAAGCTACAGGGGTTACTAAATTTGGGAGGTCTTCCCCCCAGTCCGCGCCACTTACCAAAAAGTTAACAAACATTATGATTAAGATATAAGCTTAAACAACCTGCATTGGAATGGTCAGATGGACCTGGGGGCGTGAGGGTCTAGCCAGTTTGTATCAATGAGCGGTAGTCAGATTGACTAATCAGGCGAAAAGGGGCTGGGGTAGTTGTGTTTTCTTGACTGGCGCGGACGGGCAGAAGACCTCCCCTAAATTTATTGGCCTGACATTGACAACAATTTGAAGTGTTTTGGAAAATGAATTGTCTATAATATAAATATATAGTTGATGAGAAGGGAAGAAAAAAGCAAACTCTGATCAACTTGTACAATATCATCAGTTAATTAAAATTTAATGAAAATTACCAGATCATTAATGCAAAGCTAGGTTTTTATGGTTACGTTACTCTAAAGCCTAGAACAGGGCACAAAGCCTGTGCATATTACTCTATATTCAATTGTCTCTAATTTCCTCCAAATTAATCAAAGCTTCAGTCTGTCTTCAAGTTATACAAATTATCGCAAGCCACACCAGTGATAAATTAACCATCTAGACATTGATTTCCTGAAAACTGTTGATTTAACAATACAACTCAAGATCTCAGGAGGACTTCCGAATGCGTTCCATAGCTCGACAAGTGCATGGGCATTGTCAGATTGATATATAATGATGTGAGGGTCTAGTCAGTTTGTATCATCGAGGCCATAGGCCGATGTTTGTCTGGGCAGTAGTCAGATTGACATATCAGGGAAAGCTGCCAGGGTAGCTATGTATTGTTTTCACTCGGGCTATGGAACGCATTCGGAAGTCCTTCCAAGATCTCAGTAAAAAAAAAAACAAGTAGCCTAGGAAAGAGATTGCTAAATGCTAGTGTTGTTCTTGGTCCTTACAAAGAAGAAAAACATCAATCAGAGTAACTTCTATCCAACAGATAGTGTACTTAGTAACATTAACAATCTTATGTATCTTAAATAAATAAATATCCAGTACCTGACAGGCATTGTAGAGGATTTGGTGCTCATATTTCTTGACATTTAAAATATTCTGGAACATCTCATACAACTGCTCTTTGCTAAGGATCAGCTCAGAAGCTGCCGTGGAAATTCTCTGTGGTTGCTTTCTTGGATCTTCATCACCACGATATATAGCATCAAACTTGGCCATCCAAGAGCTAAGAACAGTTTCTTTACTTAAACCATCAATTTCAGGTAAACTTCTGACTCTCTTTTCTATATTGTTCTTGAACACTTCACGAAAGTCATTAGCAGAACAACCACCACTACGCACCATATTCGCAACCCTGTCACTTTTCAAGAAGACTTCATAATAACTTTGCACTGCATTTGTGAATGCCTCATCAGCTACAATATGCGTTTCTCCATTCAAAAATGCATGAAAACGTTCTTTCATGGTTTGCAGTTGAGCTTTAGTCACTTTCATTTGTCTTCTGGCCATATCAGTCGGTTGCTTTGCATTGAATGGATAAGCAATGCAACGCATAACGAAAACATATAATTGCAAACGTCTTCTCCTCTCTTCTTCTTCTCTTTCACTTTTATCAAAGTCATCTATTTTTTCCCTGTCACTAACTAATGATGGACTTGGACTGGATGGTCTGATGCTGTTAGACCGAGAATGTCCACCAACAACACTCAGGTTATCCCCGCTAGCAGACAAACTTCTTTGCTCTGCACTAGGTAGACTAAGCACATCCGAATTTTCATCTCCGTCCTCAATTGTGCCATTGTCAGATTCTTCCTCGCTCGAAGACGGGTCAAGCATGTTAGCAAGCTAATGGAACCAATAAGTGCTACTGCCGACGAATAACATGCAAAGCGTTTATTATGCTAGCAGTACATCGGACATTGATATGTGACATTATTAGCTTCCGCGCATGCGTATAGGCAAAGATGTGTGCGGAAGTGTTTAAGAAACGCAAATTTAACATTATTTTTCAATTTTTTATTAAAAATCTTGTTTAATGGAAAATTTACGGAGTATCATTGTGTTTTTGAACAAAAATTTAAGGAAATAAAATAATTCCAATTGCCTCTCGTGAGATAAACCGTGCTAACCGTCTATGTAAACCCCTAAAATGTTCAATATTATGGCCGCCATAGTGGATAAGAAAGTGATCGGAAAATAATTAACTTTCACGTTTAGTCGGATTGTGCATCAAATGCAGTCAATTTTTATGTCTCATAATCATTCTATTTGTGGTATGGTATGAGCTGATTGGGTTATTAGTGTACCTGCATAAGATATTTGGCGCACAGGAGACATTTATCTGATATAAACAAATCGTGTTCGTTTTGTTTACGTCCGTTCAGCACAAATTTGAGTGACGAAAAGTTTGGATCCCAAGGATACCTGATTATATTTATTGTGCATACCATCTGTAATGGACTGACCGTATTTCAGAGAGGTAGGAATACAACTATTCTATTGTATACTACTTAATTTGTTGGTATCTGTATTATAAACATGAACACTGGTCTAGGCTACTTAATGCAGTTGAACTACTAGAGTCTAGATCTAGATCTAGATTCTAGATCTATCTAGAGTCTAGATCTAGATCTAGTCTACTCTAGATCTAGACATCTAGATAGATTCTAGATTAGGATCTAGCCGACCGAGAATCAAGATCTAGTCTAGATATATCTAGAGTCTAGATCCAGAATTAGATGAGTAGGCTACTATATCTAGACCTGGATCTAGTCTAGATCCAGTTGAAGAGCTGCAAAAGCAGGGTCCTAACAATTAACATCACTTGTGATGCAGAATCCGAAAGATTCTAGATCTAGATCTAGATAGATCTAGATCTAGATGTAGTTTACCACCAGCACTAGCGCTTGAAATCTGCACGGCTGAGTTAAATGCTTTTGCTCAGAATGTTTTTAATGGGAGGAATTCCCCATTCCGAATGTGTTCCATAGCTCGACAAGTGCATCTAGGCATTGTCAGATTGATATGTAACAATGTGAGGGTCTAGTCAGTTTGTATCATCGAGGCCATCTATAGCCATAGGCCGATGTTTGTCTGGGCAGTAGTTAGATTGACATATCAGGGAAAGCCGCCGGGGTAGCTATGTAGGCTAATAATATGTATTGTTTTCACTCGATTTATGGAACGCATTCGGAAGTCCTTCCGCAGCTGTCTGCTAGTTTCAGAACTAGTCTAGGGACTAAATTCAGATGGGTTCTAGATCCTAGGTCTCTCCTCTGTTTACTTTTACTTTTAGATTAGTTGAGGGCCTAATGTCGAGAAATGATTAGATTTCCCTTAAGTTAAGTAGAGAGTTACTCCACATATAGGCCCAGATCTGGATGATCTAGCCTATAGATCCAGAGCTGGGTTGCATGTCACATTTTTTAAGTTTCTAGTGTTAACCCACGTCCCGCGTTGAGTGAACTCGTCCACGTAACGCCCCGTTCGGGGATAGCCAGCGGCCAGTCAGCCGATCGTTCGCGTGTTGCCGATAACCTTGGCGGTCGGGTCAATCTGGTCCTGGTGAACACGTGTATCGCGTATACTTCAGGACGCAATAACAACAATAGTGGTGGATAAATCCTAAGGGACCCCTATGATATTTGGATAAAGTACTTGTGATGATATGCAGTAGGTTTTATTGTGAAATGGAAGGCCCCAAATCAAGAATTTTCTGCATTTACATGCCGTTTAACATACGTTTTATCATTTTCCCAAGACCTCTGCGCTTTTTCTGTCCCCGTATCAGGCCATTCAGGTGAATAAATTATTTTTTAAGCCATTCGCTTAATTTACTAACCACATGTATAGTGACAGTTTGCCTTCTCCCTCCTCTACTATGTAAAGCGTCCACTTACTATAATGTCAGTTTTAGCAAGAGATTTGATTTCCAGTTCCAGGTCGTAGAGCACATACATGTAGGCCTACTGAAAAGCGGTTTAATCAAAGGAACACAATATCTCTCTAACTACCACATCAAATAAAAACAATGACCAACAACAAAGTCGGTCATTTTCTCCCAGTTTTCCCTGATGAAAAACCTACTGACAGACGCCCTTATGCAGCATGCCCTAATATTACATCGGAATTCATAATTACAGACATAGAATGGCGTCTCAAATACGCACATGGCCCCTTTCTTCTCATTTCACATGTAGACGACAACCAGCATCAAAGTAAAAGTTTCCCCAAGATTTTCCCCGGTTCAAACTTCAGACCGTCAGTACTATTACACGGGTATGACGAATAGTTGCATCGTAATAAACGTAATCGGACGATACCATTTTGTTAGATATAGTACTTTAGTATGGGTGACAGGGATAGATAAACACGCGAAAATTGTGTGGGAAAAAAACGTGAAAAAACGACGACAGCCTTGGCAACCGAATAAACAAAGCGCGAGGCGCACCGTTGCTATACAAAAATGTGGCCACCCGCAGGACCCGCGGTTAAGCGTGTCGGACAAAATAATGGCCAATATAGTGGCCTCCCGCAGGACTAGGGTTAATTTGTTATTTCGTGATTAGACTGGATCTTGCCATCTTCAGATCTGTTCCAGTCCACGTATTAATGGAAATAGAGTCCTTGTGCATACTGTAACTGTAAGCACCAACAAGAAGATCTCGATCATTTCTCTGTTCACCAAAATAATAATTAGATCCAGATCTAGATCAAAATCTACCAGTAGAGACCCCGGGACTTCACGGGCCAAGGAAAGAAATTGGAATTCTACTCACCCTTAATTTCTTGGTCTTGCTTTAATTGGCATTTGTGCCCCCTCCCCTCCATCTAATTAATTTTCAAACTGAACACATGTCAAATACAGTCTCCCATGCACTGGGCTTATTGAGGGGAGCCAAAATAAGTTCATTGTATTTTACCATCATTAGGCCTACAACATTTGTAAAATATTGCCTGAAACTTCAGTAAACACAATGCCGCACTGTCTATAACCGTATTCAGTTCACCCGCAGACCGATGTGGAGTGGCTTAACTTTTAAAACCTGAGGTCAGGGTTATGGTGTATGAAAATTAGAGTCTAGGTGGTCAGGGTTCAAAGGGTTAAAAGATAGGGGTGAAAAATATGAGCCAGCAACTGGAGTTATAACAATAATAATGTGGGTTGTTAGGACATTGCAGTTCCCCACATATGCCTGATAGATCCATTCATTACATTCCTAGTGCAGATATGTGAGACTAAAAGATCATGTGGAATGTCTAAGGATAATTTCTGTTGGGGGTGTGAATTAACAACACCCAGTCATAGGCTCCATTTCTGTGCCCAGCATCATTTGTTTTACCTGATGATAGCATTCATCAGACCTCAGAAACATTTTTGTTGGGTAATATTTAGTTGTCTTCACTGACGTCAGTTAAACCCTTCACCTGCCTGTGCTGGCTATTTTAGTGTGATATAATTATTGGTCAGTCATAGTAAGATCAGAATATCTTTTGAATAATGTCTTCCCATTACTCCTACACTTTCCTAGAGTTAAGCAAAGTGAGCCTGTTGGATGTTTTGCTCTTTTGTACAGTTTAAACAGAAATGACAACATATTTTTCTGCTGGTCTTCTCATTTTCCTATGAATGTCGTAAGGGATATTAAATAATTCTGTTCTCTGAAGTTGTCTTCGTTTCTAGAGTTCAGAGATTACCTACAGGCTTGCCAGCATACCGGGAGTTGGGCCCAGAGTTGTGGATATTTTCACTAACTCGACGAGAAAGATCAGTCCCATGCTTTGGTCATTCACCTATATCTAGAATCTAGTCACTTAGTTGATTGTCGCTTCCTTGAACTTGAACTGGTGCTAGGCATAACCCTGATGTGTTATCAAGTGCAGAGGTCAACGGTCATGTATTTTTAAGTGCCATGCCTCTTCAGCATCTGCTACTCACAAATAGTAGTCATCTTCCCTCATTATGGCACCTGCTTTAGTGGGTCACCACAACATTCAGCTGTCATTGTTTTTATTCTGCCACGTTTGTTTGTTTATTCCTACCCTGAGATACTGTGTTATCAACTTTTTTTTGTGCCTAAAGCTGTGTTTTCATGTGTGCGGAAATGTCAAAAATCCATCAGGATCAAGTAGTAAAATATAAGAGTGTTTCTTTGTGAATGGAAACGGCACAAAATCATTCTTCCTGTTTCACTGCCTGAAGGGTTTTCGGCATTTCCATTTCCATTACATGAAAACCCAGCTTTAGACAACAAAACAATGAATCATCGAATGGAAAGTGTAGATGTAGTATGGAATGTGACAAGAACTTGAAATTTCAAAATGGCTTGAGAAATGAGGTGACTTCGGTGCGAAGTGCATTAGATCCATCAGTAGATCTACTCCATAACAGGGAATTTCACGTTTCAAACAAAGAAAATTTTTGGTCTTTTGGACCATGCAGAAGGTGCAACACGCAAGAAAAAGTTCTTTATCACCTGTGGCAATTCCAAACCCAGTTTATTTGTTAAAGAAAATGGTGGTTGAAATTTAACTGAGCCCATTACAATCTCAGTTCCAACTCCTGCGCATTTAGCTGCCTCTTCAGACTTACCGTGCAAAGGTGAGGTTATGAACAGTGAACTCATAAGCCTTTGGTTTTGCTAAAGCTTAATTGGTTTTGATTTTGAAGACAGTATCCTTTCAAATTATTGATGGATATGTACATGTAGAGCAGCAGAGTAGGCGTAACTTTCACAAAATACACATATTAATTCATTGTACAATATACTATCAATCTTTTGAAACAGCAAATGTACCATGTGTACAACAGACCAGAAGTTTTTGTTCTTTTGCATCTGCGAAACAAAACAGATATAAGTGCTGTGTTTTTACTCCTTTCTATTTGTCGTAGTTTTTGTATTAACAATGTCTGTCAAAGCAATTCGCAATGGTGCTTTGGCAACAGCTGATGCAGGTCGAAGAACTCAGGAATTGAAGACCTATTGCCGATAGATTCTATCGCGTTTACTGTATCTTTGTAGTCGGCAGCCTTTCCCAGTATCTTCCCAATATGATTAAGGGTTCAACAAAGTCAAACAATGCAGTTTAAATACTTTTAAGAGATGTTTTCTAATGCCCTACCCATGCTTATGTGCGATGGTCATATGTTTTGACTGACAAAAGTGCCTGGTTAGGGAAGTCTGAACCCCCAATTATGAATTATTTTCTGAAACCTGCCTTATAGTGTTTGGTAAACAAATTGAAGATAAGTTGATTAAATAATGAAACCAAATGAAGAGTCCATGGAAGAAATGGATTCAATCACAGAGATTTCATGTTCAGAGAAAACTGATTTTTTTAAGTTCGACTGAGCTCTTTCTTTCATAGATGGTGTTGTTTTTAGACGACAGTTTTAGTGGACTAGGTCCATTTCTGTCAAAGATACTGAAGTAGGTTGTGCAATGGAATATTTGCATGGGCTTGGAGCCAATAACACATTTTTTTCTACATTGTGACTTCGCCCGTTTTCGCGTGGACTCTTCAAATATATTTTAACATTAATAAATATATATATGCCACCTAGTCAACCAGCCTCGAGAGCCTTCAACACTGAGTTCTCAGGCTACGAAGGAAGAGGCAGACCATGCAAAAGATGGATTGAAGGAGTCAAAGGAACCCTGAAAAACAACATCGCAGTTGAAAGAGCGGCAGAGTTGGCCTACCATAAAAAACTGCATCCTTCCTGGAAATTATTTATCATGCTGAGTTAAGATTAAATGGGGAGGGTGGGGGTGAGAATACGAATATGAGTGAATTTATAATTATTGGACTGTGAACGTTTCTCTTCATCAGCCTGTCTACGTCTGTAATCCAAGAAGGTCAAGCAGTTTGATTTCTTTTTTCAAGTTGTATGACCATTTACAAGAGTGAAGAGTTCTAAATATTGGTTCCAGCAGATGTGCTTCAGTCAAATTTGGCCCTCAGTTTGAGTACAGGAAGGCGGGATGTATGTTTTTAAAGAAAATTACCGGTCGAACTAAACATTTTTGGATGATTTTTGCTGGTCAGGAAAGAATTAGGTGTAGATAGTTTCAAGTTCAGACTCTTGAAAATGGCAGACTCGTAATGATGTATTTGACCAGACAACTTTTCTTAGTAGTTACATCATGTACTTCACCTTGCCCTTTTTTTTTTTTGTTGTTTGATTGTTTTCCTATACATGGGTGTTAGTAATTACATTCTGTAGATCCAGAAGGTTGACTGTTGTTGTCAAGTTGATAACTATTGTGTTTTTTACTAGGCATATTATGACTTGATAACTTTTTACATGCCACATTGTCTGTAGGGATGGAATAATGTTGCGGTCTGTTGTTGGAACCTGGTTAAAACTAACCTTTGCTGCTGTCATGAGGGGACTGTAGTGTAATTATAGAGCCAAATAAAGAAAATACTGAGCTAGCTGTGTTCACTGCTCAGCTGTAGCTTCTATGTAAAATACCACAGTCCCTAGAAACAGCCTCAAAGACTAGCTTTAATGAGGTTCTAACAGCCAACCAATGATAATTGATATGACACATTTATTTATATATGGCTCTTTGAGAGTTGATTAGATGAAGAAATTAAAACTGGCTTGCAGTGTGTGATTATTTGTGTGTTTGGCAGATGATTGACGTTGGTTTACTTAACAATTTTCCGCTGACAGTGGCATTTAATATTTATTATATTATAACTATTAAGTATTATAAGCATTATTTCATACAAGTATGTATACTTAGAGGAAATATTCCAGGCAGGAAAGAACTATTGATCATGTGTGTGATCTTTGAATTCCTAAATTTATTTTTCAGATTTCACCATACTAAGTCTGCCATGCTGGGAAAAGGTAAAATAACGGTGGATGTGATTAGTCCACAACCCCAGCTAGTGCCCTCGCGATGAGTGTCATCTTGCGAGTTGGTGCTGTTAATTCAAGCGAAGGCCAGGAGTTACAGTATGGCAGTGGTGATGAGGCATCTTCATCTTACACCGAGTGAGTAGGATTAGAAATCCATCAAAAACAATGTCAGCTATCATTTTAATTTCTGAAATATCATAAAAACCACAGAAAAACTGTGGGGTCGCAGCAGGGCTATAAGCAAAGTCAAAATTGGGCAAAAAGAAAAAGTTGTATGTTGCGAAGCCCTGCGTGAGAAATAGAACCCAAACGATACAAAGCAAACTTTCCGTCATGCAGATCATCATGAACAAAAGTATTCCACTAACTGTCCCTTGTCCATCTGTACAGATTAATTTTTCAAGGAGAAATGTGGCAGTATGGTTTTATTTGTCAATGGGATTCATTTCACAATTTAGCAAAACTGGAACAGTATTAGCAGAAAGTGAAATCTTAACAAGACTATCAATACTATCATTCACTGATTCAGAAAGCTGGATAGTGCAGTAACCTGGCTTCATTCTCACAGAAAAATTATATTCTTGCCATGTAATAATTTGTATCTAGTTGTCCATTGTTGTAACATCTGACATAATATATGATTTGGGATTAACAGAGACAGCCTTACAGTATTTGAACAGTAACTCTCTGTGAAAAGACAGGTTTTAAATCAATGGCTGTTAAAACTGTGTTATAGAGACACTGAAACACACCACAGTCCACATAAACTCAGTGGAAAATTGATGTTAAGCTAGTTATTTTGTGGTGTGTAGTATATTAGTTAAATCACAAAACTTAAATTTAAGTCAATAAATGTGTAGAATATGCATGATCATTGTCAGAAATATGGCAGGTGAATATGACAAAAGAAATGTTATATTTTCTAAATAGTGCCGATGTGCTGGACATCCCACTGCCAGAACACACCTACCAGAGACCTTTGCCCCCATCCAGCTCACATGCACATAGTAGCACCGGATACTTCGGTTTGCCTTACCAGGTAAGAACAGTGAAGACTTGCACAGATGGAAAACTGGTGTGATTTATGTGTACCACTGATGTAAAGCATTTTGTAGAGAAAGACTGTGGACTCAGCCTTTTGCTGGTCAGTATACTGTTGAAATCTTCACTGCAGGAATGTCTGAAGATTTTACCTTTCTTTCTTCTCCTCAACCCCCTCCCTGTTTTTGTTAATTTTGTTTTTGTCACTTACAATCATTGTTCATGGTAACTTTGATGCTTTCATGTGGATTATTTGAACTATGCAATTCTTTCTTTCATCTTGTGCAATTGACAGCAACAGTTGAATGGGTTGCTTTAGAAACTGTCATAAAAAATGTGTATGACTAGAGCATGCATTATTTGATTATTTAAAAGGACCACAACTATGGCTTGCCTCCACCACATTCACCACCTCGGACAGTTTCCCCAAGACCACCCTCACCCTTACAAGTTAATGGAGTGGTGCAAATGGAGGAAGAGGTCAAAACTACGCCACTTGTCTCTGTAGTTGAGGAAGTTGTGGAAGACAGTGTCACAAGATGCATTTGTGGGTACCTTCATGATGACGGCTACATGATTTGTTGTGACAAGTGCAGGTAAATGGAAATGAATGAAAGCACTTTCCCAGGAACATACAGCTTAACATTTGTAAATGGTGTACGATGTGGAATACTTATTATTACCGACATGCATCACTGACTCTTTCTGTTACAGTTCAGTGTAACTGTAAGTACAAAATGAAAATCATTAAAAGTGGAGGGATTCAGATCCAGCAACAGAGACACCAAGCATTATTTTCATAACAAACAACAGTTCCTGAATGTGGTGTGGTATTTATCATCATTCAACCATATCCAGCCTTCTAAGTAATGAATAGAGTTACAAGTGGATTATGAAATAAAAAATAAACCCCATAGTTTTGTAAATTAGTGCTGCTTTGTCATATATTTTTGCTATTATAATTAATCACAAAAGTGGTAAATACAATTAAGATGAGTATGCAGATTTTTGCAGCAATTGTGCATGATCCAGACAAGATTTTGTTGTATTTTTAGTGTATGGCAGCACATTGATTGCATGGGTGTGGATCGCAACAACATTCCAGAAAGCTACTTCTGTGAGCTGTGTCAACCCAGGATCTTGGATGCAGTGAAGGCAAAGATGTTGCAGAAGAGGAAGAGAGAAGAATTAGCGGGTTCGTTCGTGTTTCTTAACATTTTTCAAAGAGTGACATAGATAGAGGATTAAATGAAAGCAATCTCACTGAGTGTGGAACTTAATTCCTATTAGCATAAATTGTGCGGTACTCTATGCATGGCATAACTATTTACAGGTTTTGAGTGGGATTATTTTAGGTGTACTTCATTTTGAAGGAAGCTAATAGAGGGCTGCTTAATAATTGTTGAGTAATAATTTTTACATGTTATGGCGAAAAGATTTATTAGCATTGGAGAATGCAGATATTAGGGCCCTATTGTGATTTTTCTCCATCAGTCACAACACCTGCTTACTTGCATAGCAAATAGATCTGTTTAAGCCTTTTAAGTGCTTGCCCATTATTTTTGGACAATGGTTACATGTATAAGTTAATTCCAATCTAAATGATTTCTGGATTGCTGTTAGTGTTATTTACCACTGTTTATGTTTTATTCATTGTTATCAGTGTCCCCTTAATTGCCATGCATTTTAAATTTGATTATTAATTGAAATGGTTTGTGTCTTTTTTTTTTGTTGGCAGCCCGCAACGTCCTGTCAGATTCAAGCGCCACAGATACAGATCCTGAGGAAGCTGCAAATGCATTGGCGTCTATGGGTAAAAAACTTCCTGGGAGCAAAAAGAAAGGCCTGAAACAAAAACGGAACACAAAGGTTAAGGACAAGCCTCCACTAAAGTTAAAGATTGGGAAGGCCCTTGCACAGAAAAAGGCAAAGAAACCAGGCAAAAAGGAGAAAGAAAACATTAAGGCAGCAAAGCCGAAAAAGGTAGAAGGAGATCACATTGCAGTATATATTTTTTTTTATCTGAGCCCATCCCTTTGAAAAAAAAATAATGAAGATGCATGGTGAGACTTGTTCCTGGAAGAATAGAGACAAATGCACAAAGCATTTATTGTGGAGACATCTTGGAAAAGGAAATCGTTTATTAGAAGACAAGAATGTTCAATTGACAAGGAGGTTTAGTATTGAAAGAAAGAGTGTAATCGAACTCCATACTTTCATAATTTGATTCAGAATAGGGGCAACTGCAAAATCGCTTGATGACTGGCAAATTGTGCACTCAGATGCAATAATCAAAAATTTACTCCTCGTATATTGAGAACTGGCTTTCAGTTATACATCTAGATACATTTTTTTTTTTTAATTATGATTCGCTTCATTACCTTTTTTTTCCACACCTGATGGCCAGGACTTTGTAGTATAGTGATTGTAATACAGGCATGAAAGACAAATAGACTCAATCTGTCGTGTATTTTGTTGATGTACTTTTTTTTTTTTTAATTTATTTCAGATGTTCAAAATGAGATCTCAGAAGTTGAAATCTGGAAAAAGTAAAAATAGGCCACTATTAACGTTAGATCAGTTGGGAGGAGATCCATGGAACAGTCATTTGAGGTAAGCTTTTCCATAAAATGATTTCATGAATAATGAATGTAAATGAACGGCTATTCTTTTGGCTTGGCCAGATACTAGAATCACTTAGTATAATTGTTTGTTTCAAATGGAAAATAGACACTGTATTGGGCCAAAATCTGGATTTTGGGATAGAAAATGGAAAAAAAAGTCTGCTATCAATTTTCCTAAGGCAGGTTTCACAAAAATGACCCTCCGAGATAACTTAAGACTACTCTCTCATTTATTAACTCCTCAAATGGTCTTTGCATGCTGTGTTTGATATCACAATATTTGTTATGAAATCAAGAAATAAAAAACTTAAAATGAAGACTTTGACTTTCATTTTGTGTTTGTTATGTGTTGTTTTTGATCCCGCGCGTGATCAATTCTGACCGGCCCTATTTCCCTCTTTTTGAGAGGCATGTGAAAATTCGCCACTACAAGTGACATATGAAGCCTACAAGTTCAGTTTCTGGTCACAAGTGACTAGTAAGACCTAAATTTCAGTATTAAAATGAAAAACACGCATTTTCGATAGAAGCGACCCATGTAGGCCGATAACAAAGAACGCTTTCTTATGCAACGGCGTCTGTCCGAACGTCGGATCACGCAAATTGACTAATGGAGACGAGACTATGCGAAAAAAATCGATATTTTTGATACAGAACGAAGCGCCGATGAAAGGACGATCTGTTAAAAAAAAAATCCAAAAAATATCTCAGGTTCACGGGATCGGGCTGCCGACTGTTACGGCGAGAGACCGCGAAACTTCATTGTCTCACGCGCCGTCATTGTGACCAGGCGCACATCGGAGTAGCTGTAAACATTCGTGAGGACCAAGGTTTGGATTTGAAACTGAAAATAAGTTTATTTCTATGGTAGAATTTTATTTCTGTAGGAATAATTGTGTGTTGGTCAGACACACGCGCCATGGTCACGCACAGGAATGTAACGCTGCGCCTGGATCTAGCGAACGCGGTGTCGAATAAATTGTCTCCCTTGATAATCCAAGGGAAGTAATTGCCTCAGAATACTAAGATTGAGTATTTCATCTTCTCTTTTCAAGATAAGCGGAATGTGTTTCTCTATTTTGTCTTTAACTGTTCTTCTAAGTGTATTCATGTCACTATTGCATTAATTCATTAATCTGTAGTGACAATAAATTTCTGACAATCAATATGCAAAATCAGAACACCACAATAACATCAAAAATGTTTTTAGAGTTACATCCCTTGATTAAAATGATGTAATTTTTAAACAACAATTTCTCTAAAATAAGACCTTCACTGTCTTTCTGATAAAAAAAAATATTATCCCCAGGTCTTAAGCTTTGATTTGATACATAATATGTGCAGGGGTTTTGCATCTGATTTTTGAGATAAAAAGCGAAATGTAAGGACTCCATTTTGTGAAACCTGCCCTATGCCTTTTCTGAATTACACAATACTTTGGTGGCCAGTGTTTTCATATTATGGAGCCCAAATATAGGGTCAGTTTGGTATGTTGTAATATTTTAAGCATGAGTGGAAATTGTTCACCTCAGGGCAAACCTCAGCCCTACTGAGATTTTCTTGTGCCCTCAGGAAGTGCATGAATGTATCATCGTGTACTCACGAAAGTGTGAAGTGTGTAAGCTAGGTTGAGGTCTGTTGAGTGGTTTCAATCCATTTTCCACCCTATGAAGATTTCCCAATTCCCACCCATGTTTGAGAGAATTATTGGATATCCTTTCTTTGTGAGAATTCACATGTTTATAGAATACATTTTCCATTTTTTGGCAGTGAACATTTAAATATTTGCATTTCTTTCAGCCCATGGGTAGATTCATATGATGTAGCGGTGGAGAACCAATACAGTCCGGCTGTCCAAAAGTTTCTCACAAATTCCCATCTTGTCTGTCAGTCTGTAAGTAATTGGCAAAATATTATAAAAACCATACAACTTTTTCTTTTTGCCAAATTTTGACAGTCTGTAAGTAGTTTTTGTTGACTTTGCTTCTGAAAAAATGGTGTATGTAAAGTTGAATAATCACTGCATCCTGTTCTTATGCTACTTGCAGTAGTTCAATAGTTTTTAGATGTAATTCATCTGAGGATTGTGGTGTAATTTTAAAAAAGCCCGCAGTCGATAGGTTTCCAAACTTGGTTGAGTATTTACTAATCATTAATGGCAGTGTATGCAAAGAGTTTAGCTCAAGCCGAAACAGCAAGCATTGAAACTCTTTTCAGAGCCTCTCAAGTTGATAAGAGTATCATGTATGTAGCAATATGTTCAGTACTAGTGTGTAATATTCAAGATGTCAAGTATTGCTGAAGTTTGTGTGCAAATGAATCATTGTGGTAGTTGTGAAATCAGTGATCATATAGATGTGTTGTTGTTTTTTTCTTCTCTTCTTTTAGGTGGACATATCAGTGTTATCAGATCAGCTGCTGGCACAGCTTACATGTGTGGCTGATGTAAAGAAAAACAGAAAGGTTGCTATTTGTTTCTGCTCTGTCCATAAGTAATCAGAGATGCCAACCAATATGAAAAATACGAATTTTATACGAATTTTTCTCGCCATTACGCAAAATACGCAGAAGCAGCGAAATTACGTATTTTACACGTGCTCAGAGAACAAAGAGAGAAATTTTCAAGATACACGAAGAAAATGCCGAACAGCCGCCGTATTCTTCCCTTTCCGGTCCGTTTCGACGCTCAGCCGAGTACGTGTAGTGGCATAATTATTTTTACGCCGATCCACTAACACTCCGTTCAGTGCTACCAAATACTCGGATGTATTTGTTATTCTCGATACCGCCATGAGATGTTGATTACATCAACCATTCATTTCGGGTTGAGTGTGCTTTGACTGTCGGTCACATGCGGTGATTCACGTGCGAACATATCGTATGGAAGTTCGAAGAAATTGGCGCTAAATCTATAGACCTACATGGCGAATTTAATCATGGCTACCCCTCCACCGACAAAGAAAGTGAAAGTGGAACCGGCTCAGTCTTCACCGTTTTATTTATAATAAGCTTTCGTGATACTGATAGGGAGTCAATTGCCACCGCGGAATACGGTGTCCATTGTCGATTCAAGTGTGCATTGGAATGGTCAGATGGACCTGGGTGCCTTGCCTTGAGGTCCTTTGTTTCTGGGGGTCCTCAGTCTAGTGCTGTTGGACCTGGGGGCGTGAACGTGAAGGTCTTGTCATCTTGTATCAGTGGGCGGTAGTCAGATCGACTAATCAGGCGAAAAGGGGCTGGGCTAGCCATTGGCGATCGGCATACCGTCAATGACCACCACAAAATGCGGTTGTAATTGATGCTACCGGAAAATGCGGCACTGACATGGTAATCGATGCTATTTTCGTGATAATACGCATTTTTAAATGAAAATACGCATTTTTGGCAATGAAAATACACATAAGTTGCAGGACTGGTTGGCATCTCTGAATAATTATCTCCAGCTGGCAGTGTCAGGATGTTACAATTCATACAGTATTCAAAATATCACTTATTCCATATAGATCTATTTTATATTCCTGAAGGGTTTTCAAACCCTTTTGAGCAAAGATAAGGGAGTAGATAAATACTTATGTTTAGTAGGACTGGAGTGATGGATATAAAATTAACCCTTTCAATGCCTATCGCCCGAATTCGGGCTATGGTTTCTTCTACCCTCTTAATGCCTATCGCCTGAATTCGGGCGACGTCTTCAACTACCCTCTTACTGCCCATCGCCCGAATTCGGGTGATCTGAGGTGAGCTAATGTAAACAGGAAATACACCCCCTAAAAACGTGATTAGGGCTCCGGAAGTCGCATAATCTAATTCCTGATTGGATAAGCTTTAATTTGATCGCCGGATCATAAAGATCGGCCAATCAGTTCGTTTTTTTATTCGCTTTTTTGTGCGGATACTCTCTTCATTACAAAATAGCGTCTTTCGAGTCCGACAACGACGATGTTGGTCAAAATATCGGGGATTTGTTTGTAAATTCCGACTCTGAAAGTGATTTTGATGGGTTTGACATCAACCAGGAAGATATTCACAATAATGATTTAGTTGACTTGCGTACATGCGCTCCAGTGTAGATCTAGATCTAGCTGCAGATCTAGCCAAAGGCGAGTGTATAGATCTAGATGTTACGAAGAATGAAATGAGTGCATTTTCATGGTAGCCAGTAATGAACGCGTTTATAAACATTGATCCCACACCTCTAGACTTTGTCAAACTGATTATTGATGATGTTCAATCATTAGTCTTGATGATTTTAGCAGTTCTGCTGCCAAATAAAAGTCAGAATCTTAGTATTACAATATGTTTATTTTCTTTGTGTAATTCTTGTGATGCTGCTGAAACCGCTGCAGCCACCACCACTACTATCATCACCACCACTTTGATATGTTCATTATGCAATATGGTATTCAATGTACTAAAAGTTTCTTTCTTACAGACTTATAAAATTCCCAATATCGTAAGAGATGTGAATTTTTTTCTATTACACCCTTGTTCGGACAAGTTTTGCAAAAATGGTCTGGCACTGAGGGAAAAATCACAGAAAATAGGCTGGCATTGAGGGAAAAGTGATGGAAAATGGGCCGGCACTGAAAGGGTTAAGGGGGTGGTGACCCATGATCAGAATATTATTGTTAGATTTTTGTGGAGTTTTTTTTTGTTTGTTTTTTTTTTGCTTAGCCTGTCAAGAATTTTAAGCTGGTGCTTTTCTGATGCAATTATGCTTAATTAAGGATAAGCTGTGCATCTTTTAAAAATAAGATGACACATTAATTTAACTGCCATTTCTTGGAGTTAATTGAAAAAAACTTGTGATCCTTGATATTTGCAACACCCATTTTATAAATGTTATCTCTGTTCAGGGCTTGAAAGCCACACAAGAGATCTCTGCTGGCCAGGCGATCATAGAGTACAGAGGCAAGGTGATGCTGAGACATGATTATGACAAGGAGCATTCATTTGTAAATTCTTTCAAAAAGTAAGTGCAGATTATACAGATATGACACTGTAATATGTGGACCAAGGGTATGATGATAGAATGTTTGAACCACTTTAAGTACAGAAGTTATTTTCATCATATGAAGAAATCCTAAGAGTGGGCTTAATAAGACTCCATCATAATAGCATTACCAAGAGTAGATCAGTGGTTTTGTTATTGAACTTGATTTATTGATTACCGATACTTTCAGTTTTTTCACGCTTGCTTTGAATGCACAGAGTGTGGACTTAATCTTCAGAAATTTTTTTTTTTTTTTTTTTTGGAAACAGTTATTGAAATGCACTGACCATTTTAATCTTGTCAGTTTTCTGGCCAGGTGCATTAGACTTGAGACTTGCAACACATGCTTTACCGAAATTGAGCTTCATAAAAAAGTTTCTTGATACTTTGTGATCGAAAACTTAACTCCCACCCAACACTCATACAATTTCGAAAATGGAGTGCAAGTGTCTGTTTAATAGCGGTCTTGGCCATGAACAGATGGTGAATCAATAAACTAGGAGAAATCATATTATCACATTTTTTTTCACTGCAGTGTCACTGGAATTCATGCATTCCTAAGATATGGAAATGACTTTATTTTCTCATGTTTCTAATCATTGGTTCTCTTACAGATTGCAACCATTTGTTTTATTTTACTCAAAATTGGATGTTGATCTCTGTGTTGATGCACGCACATTTGGCAACGAGGCTAGATTTGTCCGAAGGTCTTGCACACCGAACTCAGAAGTAAGTTGGTTGTTTCATGGGGCCCAATTTCAGAATTGGTCAATTACTCCTCACAGTAAAAAAAAGAACATTTAGAAGCTTATAGAAAAAGGTAAGGAGATGCAGGAACACAATTCAAACTCTGTGGAAAGTTCTATCAAAGAGGCTGAACAAGTCTCATAATTTAGGTCATATTGTCATTGTTGTTGTTTTCAGTCGGATAGAAAACTTTAATGTTGCACATGACACTTGATCTCAGTGAATATTTATTTGTTACGTCTTTATTTTTATTTTTTTTCAATTAATATTGTCTGAAGTTGAATAGGACCTGTGCAAGTCTGATCCACAAAGGGAGATGTGAATTCAATAAAATGCTTCCCATAACACAAAGAAAAAACTTCAGTGCAATTATTGATCTGTTTTCTCTGTATATTTTATTGAGATTTATTTGTTCTGTCTGACAGGTGCAGCATATTTTTTCCCAAGGAAAGATTTATTTTGTCATCTTATCGAAGAAAAACATCTTAACAGGATCAGAAATCACCATTCCCTTTGACTATAATTATGAAGAATGGTGAGTTTTGCCTGATCTTTTTGTCTTAATCTATGAGGTGGAGTATAAATTAAAAACAAAATATATATATTTTGTTATGATATCTGATATGCAGGCATTTCTTTCATTTTGTTGAAAACAGGATATGGTGGAGAACATAATATGGTCGCCCGGAAATAATACTGTCGTAAGTCCAACAGTCAGTTGTTGGACAGTAATATTTATGGGCGGCGATATTTTCTGAGGCATATAATTACATAAAAGTTGTAGCATGGTATCTGTATTTTCTGCTCCCAAAAATATATAGATCTAGATTTTAATTATGAAGGAATGCTCTGAGTTTTTATATTTACAGTTGCTGAATGTTAAATCATAATTGTTTATTTCTTGTCTAATTTGTTCCTGACAGCTCTTATTGTGTAGAGTGTGCTTGTGTAAAGAACAACTGTATTGTTTCAAGATACTGGAAAAAATTAAAGAATGCTCAGAAGTAAGAACCATTATATTATCCTTTCTGTCTCTCCCTCTCTGTTTCTTCTATTTTAACTCTCAATCTCTCTTCCATGCCATCATTGTCATATCTGGTCAGTTTTTTCTTTACATTGCTATCTGCTATTTAAAAATGTAATTTGTTTGGTGTAAAGAACACAGATCTCATTAGCCTTGAAAATTTGTGTTTTGGGACATAAATACTCTGCATCAAATTACAATATGATCCTTCTGCGCGATTATATGCTTGAAAGTAGACAAATAATGAATGTCAGTGCTTAAGTGTGATGATTTCTTATAAATAAACACATTGGGAAGAAGAGACAATTAGCAGTCCATCACTGTTTGTCTCTTACTTTCAGAATTGGGTCCACATTTAAAGTTAGCACTGCACACAAAAGAGAGGAAATGTCACATTGCAATATGTAGATGACTATGTTGATCGTGCTGTGGGTAATCAACTCTAGATAAAGATTTTATGAATTGAAACAAGTGTGAGCTGCTACTTATGCCTCTTTAGACATGATTGTTTTTCATAGAGTATTGTTTTTACAGGGCTTCAACGAAAGATTTCACAGTAAAGCGGAAAAGACAGTCATCTGGTGGGGATGGCAACCAGATTTCCATAGACGAAGCATTCAATTCTAGTTCATCCCAAGGGAGTCCATCTAAATCCTCCACATCTCCAGTAAAAGCCTTGCAGATGAAATTATCTGAAGCTGCCAGCCCTCCACCTCTTAGTAGCCCAGTAAAATTATCTAATGTATCGACATTATTAGCAGCCTCAGCACTATTGGATGGTCAGCCTGATTTAGCTTCTAGTCTCAAATTAGAAGTACCAGACACAATACCGGTATGTACTGTTGTTCTCGTCGCTTGTTTATTAGTTTTACTCTTTCTTCCTTTTTTTTTTCATAGCTGACATTAACAAGTCAAAAATGCTTTATAAGATCGTGCAGTGGCTGGGACAATTTTGAGCCCTGAATGGAACTTATTGCCCAGGGCCAGTGTGAATGTTCAAATTGATCAGGTTTAAATAAATCCACTACTATAAATTTTATTTTACACCAAATGTAGTGAATGCAAATCGCGCATCTCCCTCCACAAAATGTGTTGCTTTTGTTTTCAGCGTAATTGTTAGGTTATTGTTAGTAGTGTTATATTATGGCAGAAAGTTTGTTGGCATTAAAACATGCTTTAAATTGTTTCGGGTTGTAAGCAAATGTTGTAGCAGTAGTAGTGAATGTCCATCTTGAAAATGTTTGGGGAAAGCTATAGATTGCTAGTCTATTATGTGAGCTATTTCATTTACTTGCTAGCAGAAAATGATTTTTGGCTTCTTTTCTTACAGCCACCTCCCTCTGCACCTCTTCTTCCGCCACCCAAATCGGCCACATCATCTCGGAGAGGAAGCCGGATATCTGAAGACTCTATCAAAGAAGAGAAGCCATCTGTCACACCACATAGTACTACAAAAGAAAAACAGAACAAAACAAGGGAGGCAAGTAGAATTTACTATAAACAGTGATGTGTTTGCTTATTAGAAAGTACAATCTAGACTGCATTTTGATTGGGAGATTGAAGTGCTGTCATCAAGTACATTTGCAGAATTGTCATGAATTTTTGTTTTTGACACCCTGTATATTTGGGATTGAAAGTGATGGATAGTTTGAGCTATAAACTTCTGAACAAACAATTACCATCAGGGATGGAACCAGGTCCGGAAATTTTTTTCCGCCGTCATTTATCCCCACGCTATTGATATTTTGTCTGGCAAAAAAGTTAAACTGTGAAAAGAGCATTAAGAGAGCAATTGCCGGAAAACAACGATGAACAGAAATGAGCAAATTGGCACTACCGGGTACTTTCGTCGTGTAGGTCTTGGCCACCCTGCAGTCGATCAGTTCAGCTCTTTCCTTTATGTTCGAGTGATAGATCCAGCATCTTCAAAGAGAGATAATGTGATGAAGCATCGAGTGTGATCTTTTTCGTGACTCGTGGGTGATTTTCTGTTGGATTTGTAACTGGTGAAGCCTGTAAGATGATATTTGAAGGTAGTGTCAGTGATAGTAATAGTATCTAGTCTTTAATTTTTACGGCGTCGTTCAAATAAAAGTAGAGAACCAGCCACCGGGCACAAAGACACTTTGTCAACATGGTGTAATGTCAGACTAAGTCAGAGTCACGTTTTTCAAAATCTAGCTGATGGCTAGAAGAAGAAAAAGATCATATCTAGCATAGTACCTTTCTTTTTGGTGTTTCATTCAGGATGAATTGTGACTTGGTAGGTTGAAGATTATGGGCTGTTTAGTTGGAATATTAGTCTTGAAATAGAGCTTGTCTTGATCTTGACCTGTTTGAAAAAAAAAAGGGGGGGGGGGGAGTTACCAAACAAAGTTTGATCTACTTTGCAGTGGGTAGGGATTAGTTCAACAATTATTTGGATAAAGTCACTGGTAATATAAGTAAGTTACATGTTTTGGTTAGCATGTAAACTTGTGGTGTAACCCATCTAGATCTAAGATTGTGTGGTCTTAAGAGTCAAGTGAGAAATGACATGGGATGAAGATGGCACCTCATGTCATCCATACTTATCATTTATTCATATCACAAGGACAGGTTCCTGATGGTGATATTGACATGCCTTTTTATGTATTGTTGAGTCATCTTTTAGGCTACATTCGTGTGTGACAAGCGCTTGATGGAAAAAGTTCAGGAAATTTTTTTGTGGCATGGTTCCATCCCTGTACATTTCTTGGTGCTGCACATTCCTATATTTTGAGCAGTACACATCTTGAAAGATTCAAATTGAAATCATGAGGGTTTTTTGGAGTTTTTTTTTTCATTTCGTGAAAGTAATTGTTATGTGTTGAATTATTTTTTTTTGTTAGGTATATTTTGTAATATATTTATTTCTTGTATAGCCAAAACTAAAAGACAAAGAAGGCAAAGACCACCATTATTTCCACACTGAAGTGAAAAAGGAGAGACGGCCTTCCTCGCGGAGACAAAGCCAAGAAGAGCCTGAAGATACTGTAGACAGTAAATCTGATGCCTCGGTACCCACCACACCAAGTGGCATAGAATCAGAGGATTCCAACACTGGTTCTGATTGCCCTAGAAAAATGGTGAGTTTGCTAGCAGACCAGAAAGGGTTGATGCCACTTTGCAAATTAAAAAAAAAAATTTTTTAATGAGGTCAATATCTCAATTGTTTGATATTGAATGTCAGAAAAAAATATATAATGTAGTTTTAAGTCTGCTTTCTTTCAATTTTCATTTACCCTGCTGTTGGAAGTTTGTTTTTTGTGATGAAGATGACAGTTCTGTTATGTGATAGTATAGTGAAGGTCATGTTATTTGCAGACAAGAGAGGAAAGGAAGCTGGATGCCATCATGAAAGCCTTTGAAAAGATGGAGAAACGCCAGGAACGGCGAAAAGAAGCTATGGCTCGCGGTGATTGTGGTCCTAAGAAAAGTCAAGGAGAGGCAAAGTCATCAAAGAAGGTACAAGAGAACTTAGTTATAACGAAATGTAATGTTACAAAAATGTCTCACCGTACCCGAAGTCTCGCTATTCTAGGAAAGAGGAAAAAAGCAAAGCAAGGGATAAACATCCCCCCTAATTTTTATGGTCATTTCCCTCTGCATCAATGTTGTATCAAGATGATGGCAGATCTCGGCCTTCATGTCGGTCATTTTTTATTTTTTTTTTAAGCTGACATTAACCGTGTTTTGATCAAATTATGAGAGGAGATCAGAGTAGGATGCAAAAGTTAGAAATAGAGGAATGCATTGTGGTTTCCCTTGCTGGCTAATTCTATGATTGTGAACAGAGCAACCAAGTGATAGTGATACAAGGAGTGCAGGCATGTAGTCAGCCCAGTGTAGACAAAGAGCATATGGTGCGCAGAAGAGATTAGTGAACATTAGTGACATGCTACATGTAATAGTTATTGCACATGGTAGTGACTAGACAGTGCACATTGTCTGACAAAGCTACATGGTGGTAGCCTACATGACCTGCTCCATTTGCCGCACTGAGTGATAATTTATAACTTTGAAATGACTGCGTTAGTGTGCTATCATAGCACTTGGTCAGTAGGGAGAGAAAGCATGCCAGGCCTAAGCGTGAGGTGGCCAGGTGGAGCCATAGCTTGCAAGGCAGGCTTGATGGGTGTATAGTAACAAAGAACAATAAGTGTGTGTTATATCTGACTCCCTGTACAAGTTATTGCGGCCACCGCCACAATTTGCCGCACACCGGCAAAATTACACACTGTAATTCTCTGGCTAAAGCGGATGTTTAGATTATCAATTGCCGTTATCCAGGTATTTTATTATGAAGCTCATAAGGCAGGGAAAAAAAACAGGATTTAAAATGTTCTTGCTGTTGGTGAGGTCTCGTTATTAGCAGTGTCATTGAACACGATGGTCCACTGTAGTGAATTTTCCTAAGGAATATTTGCCTGGATATTTGGGAATTGGTACATCATGTAATCCATGGCAAAATTATTGTCCCCAAAATGCAACATAGGGAATGCTACACAATCATGAAAAGTGCCTGTTAGTGGGAATGGCTTTTTTTTTGTTAAACAGAGAGTTGCATAGTTAACTATCACAACTCAACTTTTTGTTTGAAAATTGAGATACTTGGTATGCTGGTAGCTATTGACAGTCTGCATGTTATGTTTTAGGTGAGGGCTTAAATACTAAAAACTAAGGGTTGAATAACATTTTTAAAATTAAGTTAAACGAACTTATCAGTTTCTAGCTTTTCCTGAAAGAATTGTTAAAACCAAAGTACAAAAGTTTATTATTTGACCTTTGATATATGTTGAAGGTCAATTTCTATTTTAGTGGCCAAAATAAAATAAAAATTATGAGGCTTCATGCAGAGAAACATGGGCTGCACACTTGAGTTATTGGCGAAATTCATTTCATAATTCTATTTTTGTTATTATATCATCTTGTGGGTGTAAATTCTATGATGCACTATTCAGCAGAGCAGGATTGCATGGTTTAGTGTAAGAAGTGATCATCTCCTCCTATGTGAAAATGGAGATAATCATTTCTTGCACCAAACTGTCAATTTATTGTAGTCATTTATATAAATGGCATTGTATTCAGAGCTTTTGTTTGATTCTTTATAGAAGGATGACACAGATAGCAATAGCAGCTGCAGCAATGTTCAGTCTCGCTCTGCCTCACAAGAAGGCCCTGCAGAAGAGAAAGAGACTATCAAAACAGAGCCAGTCAATGAAAGTCCTCAGGATGTGAAATCACCAACTGCAGGGGGCGGAGGAAGTGCTGTGCCTGAGACTACTGTCACTATCTTTGCTCCCTCAGACATTGATGGACTGAATGCCAATACTAATATGTTACCAGCCATAACCTCAACAGTTGTTCAAGAGACACCCAAACCCTTGAAGGAAGAGCCTCCCCAGAAACCTATCAGGAAAACTGGCAAGCGGAAAAGGAGGTAAAAAGTCAGCTGACATTTATTTTTTTGTCATTCAAATGTTTGCCATTGACTTGTGAGTTGTATTTGTTTGATGGAACTCCATGGCTGAGTCCACTGAATGCTGTGTTTAAAGTAAAACAACTTCACAATTTGAATTCGGTAATAATGATTATCAAAAGTTTACTTGTGGAGTGGATGCATGATACATATTATAGTTTTGATCATGCTGACTTATAAAATTATTTCCAAGCTTACAAGACTTACAACTCTCATCACTTTTGCCTTTTCAGGAAAACAATTTCATTTCAAATACGAACCCTGTACAGATGTCACTATTGCTAGTAACTGCGGCATATTTATGACTTTTTGTTTTTCTCATTTATTCTCAGACGAAGCAGAGTACAAAGTACCACAGCTCTTTCTGATGCTGCCTCCATTTCAACAGATGAAGGAAACAGTAATAGTAGTTTTCCTGTAGGACCATTGTCCACACCTTCTACTCCTGCAGTGACTCCAATCAGTACGCCAGTTCCTGTGGCTGATGACAGTGGTGGAATGTTCAAGTATCTTAAAACAAAAAAAGTGAGGGTTATTTAAAATATTTAGTTCATGTATAACAGCTACAGTATTACATTCCTTAACACATTCTCCACCATGGTTACTTCTGCATCAAGATCAAAATTGACTGAAGTCTGATTGTCAAGGGTTAAAACAGTCTTTAATTTACAACATTAATCATAAAATTACATGCAATGGTATTGATTGTTACAAATCTGTGCTGAACAGGCCTGGAAAAAAAATGGTTTGCGTGTAACAGATGCACACTACTTTAATAATCCTTTATGGCAGTGTGTATGTGGGCCTCTTTTCTTTCTGTCTCTTCGATCTAAGTTTTGTCAGGTCTTTTATAAAGTGGGTGTGATTTTAATCATTTTTCAGCATCTGTTTGAAGAATGGTCAAATAAGCAAGAGGATGAGAACAGCAAGCATGAAGAAGAAATGTTTGTCCAGTGTTTGCCCAATCCTCATGTGAATACAATGGATCATCTACAGCGGAGAAATTCCCACAGTGCTGGTTGCAGTAGCAGGGGCCCAGGCTCAGAGTCAAGTGTTGGTTCTGCGAAAAAGGTACTGCCTCAAAATGGCACTTGCAGCTTCACATTGTCATAAACTTCTCTTCAGCATGTGAATGTTGGTTTTTTTTTCTTTTTTACTGTGGTGATAGTTTCCGCCATGATAATACCACAGAAATCTGTGAAAATATTTCATCCTGACCTGACCAAAACCAGCCCAGCTGAACATGAAAAAAAAAAAACCTTGGTCACCTAGAGGGTTGATCAAATCAGCCAGATTGTCAAATAATTTCCTCATGGCAAAGGTTACCATCATTTAAGTAGATAAAAATTGCTGTATATTACATTGATTTCCATTTTGTTTGCCATCATTTATCAATACAGTACACCATATATTATGATTATTGTATTCAATACTCCAGCGTTGGTTGAGACAAGCCATGCATGAGGTGCCTGCCCCAGTGACTTTCAACCATAGCCTGTCAGTCAGCACAGACAGTGGATGTGGATCTCCAGTACACGGAGGGGCCAGCCCAAACCCTGGCACATGTCTAGGAAGTCCAGGAGCAGCTTCTCCTTTAGGTACATGCTGGAATCATGAAAAATTTGTGGCTGTAGATTGCAAATTGAGCAAGTGTGAGAAGTTGCAGTAGAATGAGGTGTTGAGGCAGTTAGAATATGAGGCTGATTCTTATTGGTGTTAAATAATTTCAGTCACTTGTAGTTTTAGTTTAAGTGAGAAATTAAACCTTATGGATATTTTATTTTTTATTGAGACATATCCAGAAAGGTAAACAAATTGGGGAAGAGCATGTTCAGCCACCACAGCAGTGTGTTTGCATGACTGAAAGTACCCAGCAATTATGAGGTGAAGAAATTTGAAATTGGGTTTGTCTTGTCTTGAGCTGGTGGTTGGTGAGCGCATCTGGTAGGGTGTCCTTCTGTCCTATCATTCTGTTATATTCTGTTTATTGTCTTGCTTTTTCCTAGCACAGTGTGACCTTCGTGTGGATGTGCTTCTTCCAAAATGAAACTCAGCTCTTGACTTGATATGAATCTTTTTTTTTTTCCCCATAGATTTCGTGACACCCCTCAAAAAACGAAGGTTAATGAGGGAATCTTTATCTGGTGAGAGCAATGGACCTACCGCATCCGCTGGTTCTGATGTTCTGACAGAGAATTTTACTTCAAACAGTGTTGGGATTTCATCCAAAACAAATGGAGTGAAGCAGTTTTTTCCTGCTCACAGGCACAGCACTGATGATGTAAGGAGACCCATTGTCTCACAAATCCAGTCTAACCAAACGATTATGCAAATTGGGTCAAAGCCAACTTTGTAACTGAAACCGGTTGCAGAAACCCATATTTACACCTTTTTCTTAAGATTTGTATGCTAAGAACTGTCATCAGCAATTGTGGGAGGGGGGATGATTTTTACTGTGAATGTGCGTGACGAATGATGGATTTGACTGGATCAAAATGTTGCATGTATGTCTATTAAGTGTAACTGAGAAGTACAAGAGGTGAAATAAAAGTCTTTCCTAACTAAGTGAAATGAATTTCTGCCTTCAACAAATTTGCAATTTCTCTTTTTGTTTCAAATTAATGGTTTTTTTATTGAAAGTGTTTAATTGTTAAGCCATGAAATCTGTAATAGTTTGCATTGTACATTTTGTTCTAATTCACTCTTTTTTTTTTGTCTTGTTCTCTTTTGGATTTCTTCTGTTGGACATAACAACAGAGATTGTTGTTACACAAAGGCTACCCACATCAGAATGGTTTCAGGGACGTAATCCCTCGTGCCGAAGATAGGAGATCTGTCACTGGTGCTGCTTCTCATTCCCACCTGAACAGCACAGCTACTCGTCGTGATCCCAATGAGTCTGAGAGACGCAGCACTGTGAGAGAGCAACGATTTGATCCTATTCCTGCCACTGACCCTTTGCCAGTAACTGTGTCGTATCCTCTGGTAAATGGCATGTCTGAAGCGGTGCCTATCAATTCTGTATCACTCACTCGGACTGAGTTCAATCAGCCAGCCAATAAGATTCCTATTAAGTTTCGTGGAATATTTGAGAGAATGGAGGTGGATAGTAGTGATGAAACTTTGAAAGACAGGGAAATCCAGTCCATTGCATCCTCTTCCAGAATGGAAGAGAATAGCATTCGTATGTCAAAGCCGTCCCGTTGTGTATTGGAAGAAGACAATGGAATAGATAGTTCTGCATCAACTTCTGCAGTTGTAGTTGTAAATAGTAGTGTATATAATAGTGTAAATAATTTGATGGATGAGGGTAGTGAGGCAGGGTGTGTAACTACCAAATCCATAATGGACATCGATAGTCCTGCTATTGTTCGTGTGGATTTAAATGCTCATGAAATGGAGCCCTCCTCATTGAGTGATGGCACTGCAGTTGTTACTTTAGATGATCGGCTTTTTACAAGGAATTGTCGAGACATTCGAGGTGTTGAAGCTCCCAGTGATTGTCAGGTGAATAGTTCAGTTGATGTTATTGAAGCTTTGCCTTTGGTCACGGAGGGTGGAAACGGTGATATCTGTGATAATGTTTGCACTGACTCGAGTAGTGCACAGATTGTAAGGGGTTTGTGGGATCAGAACAGAGGAGATGCCATGAGTGAACATCAAGTAGAAGAAGAGGAGGAGACTGTAGATAGTTCTCAACATGTAAATAGGGATGTGATTGGTGAGTTTGCAGCAGTATTTGAAGAAGAGGAAACAAGCGCAGGTCCATCTGTCCCAGATGTGGTTGGCACCTCACCCAGTCTCAAGCCAGACACAGAAGGTATTAGCTCAAGCGGTCAGGCTAACTCGCAAGAATCTGTATCAGAGGAGCCTAATGCCTTGTGTGATTCTGTTGAGGAATCTGAAAGTTTAATGGAGTCGGATGATTCTGGTAGACAATGTGTTACTGGTAGCATTAGTGTTGAAGGAAATGAGGTGAAGGAACCAAGATATGATGATAGTAGTGTAGACGGTGAAGAGACGAGGACCTGTGACTCTGCAGGTGGAAGTGTTGCTCCAGCTCTTCCTTCCACCAGCAGATTGGAAAGAAATTATGAAGAGGAAGTAGGAGAGGGTGTTGTCACAGAGTCTCATTGCTTAGAAAAACCATCCTATTTCGTCAGCACAGGAGACAATAATGTTGACTCTACAAGCTCCGAAACTGTTAGATCTGCTTCCCAGTTATTATCCTTCCATGCCAGTGGCAGTGCGGGAATGAGATGCAGGGAACCGGCTGCAGTGGATGGATGGTGTGACAGCAATTATGAACGACTACCAAATGCAGAGTCAGTCAGTGAAAATTCAGTTACAGGAGATGAGTCATCACTTGAAGGGTTAGGAGTTTCATCTTCAAATGTCACAGAGTTTGTGACAAACCATTCTCCAAGGGAAAGTTTTGGAAGAGTAACTTTGACTATGGACGCCTTGCCTGACAATGCTGTGTCTACTGCCATGAGCGAGTGCAGCTCAGGAATCTCTCCAAGTACTTCTGCCAATACTGGAATGCCTACACCTGTTCAAGAGCATTCAGATCACAGTCTGGAAGGAAGACCATCATCCACAGCAGTCACAGTTTGTCTGAGCCCATGCACTGCCAGCTGCTCTGTTTTAAGTAGCATCACTCTAAAGTCTCCGGGTCAGACCTCTCCCCTGATGGAATCGTCTTCTCACTTACACTCACATCCATCAACTGTGACCAGTGCTGATGGTCCTCTCAGCTCCACAACTCCTTCATCAGTGTCTCTGCCAGCATCAGCTCCCGTCCCTACCAATACTGTCCCAGTTACAAGTTCACCTATTTCATCAACAGCAGAAGCTGCCCCTGCTGTCAAGAAAAAGGTAAATTGTTCGGTTGTCACTTATTAAGGTTCATAAATGAAATTGGACAAGCTCACGTGAATTTGGAAAGATTTAAAAACATCTCAGTTGAATTACTTTTGTTCCTATTGTTCACATCAAACATCTTGGTATCAAGCATGTACAGTAAATGCTTTTTTTGGGTTTACAGCTTGCAATCATAATAACTGAGATTTATCATAACCATCTCCAATCTGATGTACTTTCCCAACAGAAAATGTACAACCATTGTAAATACCTTGTGATGCAGTGAACACAAGAATAAACTTATAACTTTCAGGCAAATACCTAAATGTTTCTTTTAACATCTGTTACATAAACTAGCCAACCCTTTGCCAACTTTTTTTAACCCATTACATGTGGGAAAAAGAAAATTCCCATAAAACACATGGACAGGAAATCCAGGAATGTTAGACAGTCTGACTACATGTGGTGTAAAACAAGTTTATGTTCAGTTTCGAAAATTGTCCATGCCAAATGATATAGATATATACCTTACAATTTCATTCATACATCACAAACTTCATTTTTTTAAAAGAATTTATGCGAAGACCACATATTTCTAGGTTCTGTGGTTGTCTTAGAGTTCGCAGTGTAAGTTAAATAATATGCTTTTATGGCTGCCTTTCAGTTATTGTGAGATGATGGCACAGAATCATTATGGCACGGCCACCCAAGTTTTAAAAAAGAAATTGAGCAAAATGGCAGTTGGGACTTGAATCAAGTTTTTTTTTTTTTTTTTGCTAATTTGGATTATTGGTCAAGTTTTGTCACTGCCGTCAGTTAGTGGAATTTTTTTCAGATAGGTCAACTGCATCATAATGCTGATTTTCTTTGTTGTCTTAAAATTGTCAATTTTAGTAACCGGTACTGGAGATGAAAATTTCCAAAACAAATTTTGTGATTACTTGCAGAAACTTTAGGAAATTTTTGGCCAGCATATTTATTTTTGTTTTTAAAACACCTCTTGCTTCTGTGTATTATTTAGGTTAGTTTGCTTGAGTACCGCAAACGGTTAAAAGAAAAGCCAGCAACATCATCAGCTACAGAGACAAAGACAACAGCAGTTACAGCTGCGTCGTCATCGTCTTCTTCATCGTCGTCATCTTCAATTACTCACCACCATAGATTATCGTCAACGCTTTCACAGTTTTTGGCATCATCATCACTGTCCACATCTTCTGCAACATCGACAACTCATTCAAAGTCATCTTATTCCTTGTCATCATCTTCATCAAGCAATGGCCATAAGAAACACAGAATGCCTACTCTAGCAACTTTACCCCTTTTCAAATCAGTTGAAAAGAAAGGTAAATTTTTGTTAACATGTTGTTATTTTTAATGAACATGCATGTCCGGCAAAAAGACTCACTTTCATTAAAAACATGCATTTCGTAGAGAAGAAAAATTCCAGGTTGCCATAGTTGTCAAAAGGACGAGAGTGATAGGGGGCACTTCCATTTTTCATTGCCAGATACTTAATTGGTGATGTATTTAAAATGCAGCCCATTCTGTTCATCCATCTTTCTGATCATTTCTGGAAATTTTTTTTAAATTTCTACAATAATCTAAACTGCTTAGTGAAAGTGGTATTGTCCAGAATTAAGTTCCTTCCTATAATTTACAAAGATTTTTCAAGGTATAGCAACAAAGGATAATATAGTTTGTGATTGCATTGTAATTTTTATTTGTGTGGAGGGAAAAAATTAAACTTATGGACATTTATTGCAGAGGAAGAAAAGAAGAAATCTCGGCTAAAACCTGAGAAGCACCTGAGTCTGACAGATCGACTTCGCTTGGAGTTTGGCTTAGATGATTGTGATGATGATCCCAGCAGGAAGAAGAAAGGTCAGTTGTAAAAATTCATGCCAACTTCTCATATTTCACTCTTTTTGACACACTTATGGATTTTGGGTGTATGTTTACGGGACAGATAGATTTTGGGTGTATGTTTCATGAGACAGATTCATGCCCTTCTTGAAATGCACTTTAGAAATGCTAATGAAAAATAAATGAAATAAGTAGAGCATCAATTAAAATTTTGAAATTCGTGTTTTATGATGATTGTAAATGCCCTAAGAATAAATTTGTAGTAATATTTCAGTGTGAGCACCAGTGAATTTTCTGAGCACTAAACACCCAGCGTGTATGCATCCATTTTTTTCCACGTAAATTGGTAGGCTTGAAAGAGCCAGTGTCTGCTTTTTGTATGTATTTATAACATTGCCAATAATAATACAAGCATTTCTTTGGATCATGTATAGATGACCGTAAGAAATACAGGGGTGGTCGGGCCACTCCTCCTCCTCCTCCCCCTCCTCTTCATCCTCCTCCACCCCTTCCTCCTGGTTCTACTCTGCATCATCATCACTACCATCCAGTCACCAGACACAATGTCAAGGACGGTGAGTGTTGGCGGAGGAGCATAAGTGCTGCTTTCTTTGCCTCACAGATTTTCATAGCAACTTTCCAGCTCCCTTTTGCTTTTGCACATATTTGTTGATTTTCTGTTTTGTTGAGTTTTTACAGTTTCTCCATTATTTTTGGAGTTTCATTTCTTAGCATATCTCTTATGCAGCGTTCTTCAGTTGAAAGATCTCGGCCTTATCATCTGTGTTACGTTTTTTGCCTTCAACAGAGTGTGAATCTAATTTTGGTGTGGATGATTTTTTTTTTAATTTCACAAGAAAAATATGGGCTAATTTATAATTATATGTGCTTGTTATAAAGTGCCCTATGCTTAGCTATTCTAATTTTGTTTCATTTTTGTCTTTTCATACTCGTATCTTTACATGGGTAAGTCAAGAATTTAGAGGTCGATGAATTTACATTTCCCTAGATTTATGTTATTGTTGGTCAGTGGACGATCTGTGTAAAGTCAGGATATTGCATCAAAATATTTTTTACAAAATTAAAATTAAAATCACCTTAGCCTTTATTAACTGTGAACCAGTGATTAAAAAAGATTGCTTTGAATTATATAGATAACCATGCAACTGCAGTTGAATTAGACAGATAAAAAAACAAAAACAGCAAATTCACTTAGATCTATGAATGTTATAAATTGTCAGCAACTGGGGTGTACACATGTGTTTGGTTTCATTTTTATTTGTGACAGGAGAAGAGTCAGAGGTAGCTTCTACCAGTGGAAGGGCAGACGAATCAACCCCACCACCCCCTCCACCTCCACCATGTGGTTCGGCATTACATTCTTCATCTTCTGCAACAGCCAATGGACTTGTCGCATCATCCACTCATTCACGTGCTGGCTACCAAAGTATGTTGATGAATGCCAGAAAATGGCTTTTCTTTTATCACCATATAATTGCTTTTATTTAGGATCAGGTTCATCGCCTGCGAACAGGGCAACAAAAATAACAAATAGAATGAATATTTGATCTTCTCAGAGCTCAGATGCTGCAGATTCACATGATAGTGATGAATGTGACATAGAATTAGACGATATTTCTTCATCAGAAGAAGAAGGGTCCCCAGTCTAGATTAGACAAAATACAGCAACAAGAAAAAATTGTACACCAGTCTAGATCTAGTTCCAGTTGTAGAAGTGATGAACACACAGAACGTCAGAAGCTACACCAGTCCCTGCTCCTACCACTAAGATGTGTAATATATGGTTGGAAAGTTTGTTCAGGTCTCTGTTTTTTTGGTTTTTGTTTCGTAAAAATATTTAGTAGCCCAGATATTTTTTTTTTAAAGGATGTCACTGTAAATTAGATGTA
This sequence comes from Onchidella celtica, assembly GCA_963931925.1. Lineage (NCBI taxonomy): Eukaryota > Metazoa > Mollusca > Gastropoda > Systellommatophora > Onchidiidae > Onchidella > Onchidella celtica. The sequence goes on from OZ007572.1 coordinate 16,410,484, forward strand.
CTCCCTTAGTTAGGGGGGTGTTGGGGTGTATGAGTTAAAACATGGAGCATGCAAAGGCAGGCAGCATGAGATGCCATTTGTATAGCTGGCTACCTGCAATTTAAACTTTTGGTTTATAAATTTTAAGGAATCTACAAGTTTTTATGAGTTCCTGTTTTTAACATGCTCTTTCTCAGTAATAGAGGTACATTGATTCCTGCCAAATAAATTTTTGTCAAGTTTACAGTAACAATACTTTTGTCATAGCCTTGCTGTAACTATCATTATTATACAACTTTTACCCTTTGCTCTTACTCTGGAAAGACATGCAGGAAAAATAAATTTCAATAGTGTTGTGCTCTAACCATGTAACTGGAAAAAATTGACCAACTCATTTTTTTTAGCTAAAAATAGTCACCACGCCTTTCCGGGGGTTCCCTATTCAAATGGGAAGTCTACATGAACTATAAATAGCAAAAAAGGCTTCGAAGCCTTCAATAGTTACAATTCTAACCGTGTAGGTGGCTGTTCTAATTGTGTAACTTATTTCTGTGGCAGAATTTTGTCGTGCTCTAGTCGTGCGTATCTCTAACTGCGTAAGTGCCCGACAATACTTTGTGGGATAACTGGATTAACCGGCTTAAAGACCTGCATTTTAAAAAAAATATTTATTACAACAGAAAGACACGTTTTGTTTGATTAATACGACCAAAAAGATATACTCCTGTGTAAAAAAACTCGCAAAAACATGTTTTTTTCATCTCCTGGAAAACAATCCCAAATCCAGTTACACGGTTAAAGTACAACACCATCGATTTGTTCCATCAGCACATTACATTTTTTCATCCACATCAGCAATTCTGTTGGTATTGAAGTTCACCACACTCTTATTTTCACAGATTCTCACGCCCCTTTAGTAAATGGAGGTTCAGGATCTTTCTACAATTACCAGCAACAACAGCCAAATATCTCCTCTACTTCACTGTCAACTCCTCCGCCTCCCCATGGTGTTGGTGGTAGAGAGCGACATGGGTCTGGGTTTTCGGCTCACAGTGGAGTTCCAGGTCCCGCATCCAGTCATTCAGCTGAAGCAGCTTATCAGACACATCACCAGCAGCCATCATCATCTTCTCTTCCCTCCAGTTCACACATAAACCCTCCCCCACATCTGCATGGATGGAATACCAACCAAGGTTCACTACCATCATCTGTTGCGCCTTTATTGTCAACGAACCCACACCATATTCCTCCACCTTCAATCCAGTACGATATGAATCGGCAACCTCCACAGTCTCAAACAACTGTCAGTGGTAACATTGTTCCTGATGAACATCCACCTCCACCTCCTCCACCACCACCCAGACCACATCGCCCAAATTCATCGTCTTCATCTTCATCATTGTCCTCATCGTCCCACAGACATCATCCTCATCACAGTGTGAATGGGAAGAGTAAAACAAGCAAGGCAGCAGCTTCATCTTCATCATCACGTCATTCTGATAAACGGAGCCGATATTAGGTGTCCATTGTGAAAATCCTGTAAATTTGCATGTACGATTGAATGAAAGGAACTGTAAATTTTAACAAATTTGACCATGGCTGGGTCTTAAACTTAGTTGTGAAAGGTGAAAGTTGTTTTTAAGGAATATAATAATCTATTTATGCTTCACATTTCAATTTTAAATGTATAATCATACGTTGTTTTAAAGGCAGCATTTTAAATGCTTTTGACTTTTCTTTACATGTCATTCATACAGCTTAACACTGTTTCAGCGACCAACTTACTTACACAGTAAAAATGCCAAGTAGCAGGCCTTCCTTTGTTGAAAAACTGGCCTGTTTCACTTTGAAAGTTTCTCCCTTTCACAGAAATACTTGTAATTGTCATTACAGTGTAAAATGTAAACTTCATAGAACTAAACTTGCTATAATAGACACATCTCTAGTTCATGGTTAGACATTAGTATTTTTTTGTCCATGTATCCCTCACTGCTGCAAAATACCTGTCACTCCTTTAGATTATTTTCAGTAGGAATGAAAAGGAAAAAACATTTCGCAGAATGAAGCCAATCACTCTGTAAGGCCAGTCCATTACTTTTCTCAACACTGGTCTATACTTTTTGGTTCTTTGCAGTTTCAGATCTTACTTTAGGTTATACATACTAGTGGTGTTATAATGAAATAAATATTTGTGGTTTTTGTGTGTGTATTTTTAGTTGTTTGTGTTTTTTGGGGGGAGGGTTGTTGTTTTTTTTTCCCTTTGTTTGTGTTAATTTATATAATATATATATATATATATATATATACATATATCTCATGTGCCAATCATTTCCATTCATTTTGTTCTGACATGTTGTGACTTGGTTCCATATTATTGCACCAATTTATGTGAACTTTATTTATGAGGTCCATAGTGAAGGTGGATGTACGTGTGTAGCCCTCTGCTAGTGTTGTGTTAAAGGAGACATGTAGATTCATAGCAATGTCGTATAATTATATTATGTACTTGTGCCCTTTGCCACCCTTCTCAAATTCAAACATAAACTTGGATATTAATTCACTTTTCTATCCACTACGTTGCTGTCTGGACCACAGAGAAGATGAGGTAAAATCCAGTTCCTATGGGAACCACACTTTTTTGTCACCAGTGAAATTAACTCAATGGGAACATTCAAGACTTTTCTTCATTTCTCCTGCGGTTCCTGTATCTTTTGGTATATGAAACAAGAGTCCGAGTTCTGATATGTTTTTTTTACCTGATCAGACTGTCTTGTATAAGAACAGTTTCTAGTTTTATGCAGGGGGGTATGAAAGAGGTGGGTAGCAAAACTGGACATTTAAGTCTCCTTAGTTCGTATTTTTATTTACTTTATGTACTTAACAGGTCTTTGATTTACTGATATAAACACGTGTGTAGCTGTGACAAACACTGTAATTTTCTTTAGTCTGTTATTATAAGATTTGGATGTTCAGTTGAGCTCTGAATATGGGGAAGTAACCCTATAACCATATCCCTGCACTGCGAGTTGCTGTTCATGCAAGGCTAATTGGTCTACATCGCATGATTTGTGTGATGTATCATCCTCCTATCCATTTTTCAGTGTTATCGTTGTTGGCTTATTTGCTATTGTTGGAACAAATTTTCTTTACAACTTTGTTACACTTATATTTAGTTATATTTGTTGTTGGTGTTGAAGTACACTGCCAGTAAATATTTCATGAATCATGGTAGAAACTCAGTGGTTGTAATCTTAAAAAATGATATTTGGGGGGGGGGGGGGGGGGGGGGGATTTTTCTCTAATTGATTCATTCGGCCCAGAATTCCCACTATTTTTTTCAACTAATGGACCAATCGTAAAAGATCAGTATGAAGTTTTGTTAGGCGAAATTATGTGATAATTTTACATTCACTCTAGACCTATCGTGATCATCATTTTCTTCCCTCTCGCCATCTGAATCTGACTTGGATCCAAATCACAATTCATTTTCCAGGTGAACTTCAAGCAAAATTCTGCCAAAAATCACATATGGTGCTGGGAAGCCACAGTTTGTCAAGACAACTCACATTTGAAGACTTGTGCTTGACTTGTTGTTCATCAAATATGGCATCTGTTTCAGGTCAAAGTAGCCTCCAGGATAAATTTGTTATGAATTGAAGAGTATTTTCTCTTTACTATCGTGATAAAGATCTTTGCATTTTCTCATTACAACCATTAAAATATGGCTTGGAATCAGGTCTGTGTCATCGGTTGCTGGGCATTTCTGCACCATCTACATGCCGGCGCCAGTGGTGGCTAGGGTTGAATGAGTTAATGGTTTGAAATTGGATTTTTTTTTTTAGTTGGTAAAATTATTTTGAAGTGTAATTACCAACTCTTTTGGGGTTTGAAAACACACAAGTAGTTCTGGGATTTTTTTTAGTGCTTTCACCCTGTCTCCCATATCTTTCAGCACTTGCCCTTTTATTCATAAGCCATCCAAGAGCCCTTCCTTGTAAAGTCAGTGGGTCATGAGGATTGTATTTGTAAATTCAAGAACATGTTGCAATTTTTGTACATAACATAAACCTATCCCATAATTTCCATAAATAAGAAGTTCTATATTTCATCTATATTTTACAATCAATCATGTAGAAACTTGACTTTTGTTCATTTTTTTATTGCTGTTTTTAATCTCTTGTTGTATATTTCTGTATATAATATGATGCTCTGTGGATTGTGGCATGTATATATACACACAAATTAAGTCGCGTGTTTATCTTACCAGTCCCTGTTTGTTTTGTTGTTTTTTTTCCCTCCTCTTCTACTAAATCTTATAAACCCTCTCTCTTTTCTTCTCCATTTCACCCATTTTCCCTTTTTTGAGGTTGATTTCTGAGCAGAGGGTAATCATTGAGAATTATTTTTACAATTTGTGATAGGTTACTATTTTGTGGACCTTGGACTCAGAAATTTCCGGAGTTAAACAAGAATGTGAAAGTCTTTCTCAGTAAATTCTTGTTTAATCAAAATCGAGGGGGGGAAAAAAAGTATACTTGAATTCGATTTCACAAAGAAAAATCATGTGCTGTGAAATCTAAATACATGTAGTGGTTGATAATCATGCCCAGCCTTTTTCTTCCTGTTTCTGTGAAAATCACTTTCAGCTGCCATAGGATGCATGTGACTTGTGTGTTCTTTTGTAAATTTATTTTCGCTCAAGTTTTTTGCAATAATATTTTGATATACCAAGTTTTTTAAAACATTACCATCATTGCAGTTTAAAGAAAGAAAAAAAAAACGTTAGTTGTTTTACTTTTGGCTGTCCACTGATTTTGGTTTGGTTTTTTAAGAGAGAACTTCGCTTCAAATCTTTTTGAATTGGGGATGTTCAGTTGGATCTGTTGTCAAAATTCATCCTCCACCATAAAATAAGAGGATTTCAGATCCTGAATAATAAAAGTGGGTTGTTGCTGACATACATGTGCCTACTCTGCCTATGCTGATTTCATTTTTGATGCTGCAGGTTCATATTTGTGCATAAAACAAAACAAAAAAATGCTTATGACTGTAAATACATGTATGTGAAAATGCTAGATTGTTTTATATGTGAAAATTTTGAAAAAATGCTTATGCTCTAGTGTTCATCATAACAAGTGAAAATTACAAATGCATTAAAAAAAATTATTTCAGTGAACCTTGGTTTATGGTATTTTCATGTTTCACGGTCTTGTGTGTCATACTTTGCCACGTATCATTCACTTCTTCCACAATAGTATATATAGTTAAAACCACTCAAATGCGACAACGCACAATAGTCTTACTACAACATTAATCACTTGCTGTTGCTGTGGTCAGTGTGGGGACATTCTGGCACTACACAAATCTGGCAACCATTTGACATCAGAAAGATACTTGACAAATCTGATATTCCAATAGATCTACATGTATCACATATAATTAATACAGTGCAATCCTAATATCTCGACATCAGTGGGACCATTGGAATTGTGCCAAGTAAAGAGAAAGTCGAAATAACAAAATGGGTGACGGAAGAGAGAAAAAGTCAGCAGGGGAGATCAAAGATCACTACATTTATTAAATTTAATACACAAAAAGTGTCCAATAAATAACGTAATTATGTCCACTGTTTCTTCTAATGGGTGGCATGTCGTCATGAACCAGTTCCTCCTGTGTCCTTGTGTGACAAACGTGTACCAATATTGGCGAGATGCTGTAGCTTTGAAACATGCTCGGTGATTTAATTTTTCTTTCTAATGCAGCGTAGCTGTTTATCCAGAAACTGATGATACCAATACACATTTACGTACAGCACGCAACCAAGAGATGTAAGCAAAGGCCTAGTAGTACTACTAGGGTATCAATGGCACACGAACGACCAATGAAGAAGACAGTACAGATGCATCAATTTTATTTCTATCACCGTCACTTATGCATCACGCTCCACACTCCCGTTATCAAAGTGCTCTCTTTGTCCACCCCCCAAAATCCAGCACTGATAAGAAATACGTTACAAAGAGATCCAATGTGTGGGGTACCTTGTGGGTGTATTCAGCACACAGTAGTAGATTTAATGCACTTGTGCTCTGGTGGAGAGGAGAAATATGTCAATCAGGGTTCCTGCACCTCTTTAAGAATTTTTTTCCAGGGGTAAAATGTTAAATTCCAGGGCTACTTAAAGGTCATTAAATAAGAGAAAAAAAACAAACGATAACTGATTCTCCCGCTTTTTTTGTTTTTTTTTTCATACGAGGCAAATTTCAGGACTATTCCAGGGGTCATTCACCTTTTCCAGGGGTTTTTAGAAAAATTTAAAATTCCAGGGGTGCGCAGGAACCCTGGTCAATATAAGAGGAAAGAATGGAATGACATGTCAAATTACCAGCGAATGTTTAGTCGCACTAAAGAAGGAACAAATTGGGACTTAACATTGTGTCGAGTTACCTCGAGTGTTGACAAAAGCAATGTCGAGATAAGTAGATTGGACTGTATTTCGTCCCCAATCAGGGAATCCGTCATGCACAAAGCACATAAAGTAAAGAAATGCCAACATCTTGTGTGATTGTGTGGTGATGTGTCATTTTATTCCAATCAAATTTTTTTTTTCAATATTTACATAATTAACAATAACAAAACAGGATCATAATCCATCTCTGTCCTTTGGCTTGTACCTGATCATGTCTGTTTTCTTTTCATGGCGTGACCTGAAACAAAGAAAAGAGCAAAGACATTTTTAAATCAGATAGTCCACATCCACAGAAACACAGTACCTTCTCAAATACATGTATGTACTTTCATAACATCAATCTAATCTTACTATAATGGAGCTAGGCCCATAAATGTGTTTAGTGAAAAGGTTCCAAAATTAATAGAAAAAAGTAAGAAAATTGGTTTCCTTATCACTGAAATTCAAAATAATTACGATATAATAGGATACAGACAATCTGGACATTTCAGTTCTTGTATTTCCAAATAAGCTATATTATCATTGGCCTTAGTGTTGTGAAAAGGGCATTGCTGCACATTACTCATGGGCTCCACCATATCATTTGTCTTGACTAAAGCACTGTTTCAGCCTTGAACCTTATGGTCAGTCCTTGAAATCTAAAATTTTAGAAATAATCATGGTCCACCTCTTCTCCTGGAAGTCTATACTTTATCCCTAGCTCCCCACCATGACAAATTACATTGATAACAAGGCAGTGTGTGTCATTTCATCAGTTCATGCACATAATGATCAGCTCATTCCCTGTGGATCTGATGCTGGAAATTGCCACAATACAGTGCTTGTCTGCTAACCCCCATGATGACCATACGTCAACATCTACCAAACAATAATTACACATACTAGTCGCCCCCTGACTCAGGGATTTTTAAAGTTGAGTTTCAATCACCTAAAGAGAGTTTCAATCACCAATATGTAAATGTATTAGCAAAACAAAATTTCCTGCTATACTTTTTAATGCGTCTTTTTTTTTTTTTTTTTGTTGGCTCTAAACGTCCAAACGTCGGAACATTCCCTTCCTTTCAACTCAGTTGTGGCTCAAAATCAATGAAAATACATGAATTGAAAAATAAGGCAAACTACAAGACCTTTTAGAATATGCCCTCGTACACTTTTACCTCTTTCTATGCATATATTATGATGTTTTGTAGAATATAAGGCTCAGCGGTTAAAAGCCTTTCATGATTACATCTGAGGCCTTGCTCCCTTTAAAATGATGCCACTTGTATAATTGCAAAGCAGATAGACTGGAATTACTGGAAACAACAAGATGATGGCAAAGATTTAAAACAGCAGCTGGTAAAATCACAACTCTTGTGATAAAATCATGAAATTGCACTTACTTTCGCCTAAATTCCTCTTTTGTGGTGTGAAATAGCTGGGTGAGTTCACTGACTGTAGGGCCATCCAATCTGTTCTTCAGTTTTTCATCAACCAAATACTGCACTTTTAACACAGAGTCTGCCTGGAACACAAACATATAGACAACTCATTACAGATTGTATGTCATGCGTGTAAAGTGTTTCAAAGATCAGACATACCATCCAATATTGATCCATTATGGAAATGGAGATAAAAATTATCACAGACTGATTTTATTATGACGCTGTTATACGATAGGCCTCATGAGCAATAAATTGGTGAAATTCAGAATGCAGAGAAAAAAGCGAGAATGTACAAAATCCTATGAAATCAGGAACTGTGAGTTAACTGGAAAGAACAAGGTACATGTAATAACTCCCCAACAAAGCAGTCAGTACTGAATATAACTAAACTTGTGCTTGTTGGTTTATTATTCAATATCCTGATCATACGTTTGCTCATAAGAATTCTTTATCTACACATCATAAAAAATGGCTGATAGATTAATTTCTTGTGTCTGCTTGAAAGAGTTCTACCCTGAATTATTTCAATAAATCTTTTAAAAATAAGACAATCAATTCTTGTAGAGCTACAAATCAGAATATGAGCATGATTAAAACTATCAAAATGGAAAAGGTATTTCTTAATCTTAATCTGCACCATCTACTGCAATCAAATTTTTAGTTTAAGATGTACTTGAAGCTTGTTACTTTTACAAGAAGAGGAAATTATGCAACCTATGCCTAAAGAGTTTGCTATCAATTATATTACAGTAGACAACGGTTAACCTGAAATCGGCAGGACCACGGGTTTGTTTTCGGTTTAGACAGAGTTTCAGTTTAGAGATAGGAGGCTTGAAAAATGCCAGTTTCAAGAGAGCAGCCCAAATCACTATCATAGAGGAAAAATAATGTAAGTGCACAGGCTAAACAGACTCAACACATCCTCGCTTGCTCTGTGTTTTTGACTGAGAATGAGGGTGGATGATTGCTCAGGCCTAGGCACACTCAGAGCATGGGTATGCGGGTAAATGTGGACTAACTATCAGAACAGGGAGACATGCGCGTGGATGAACAGTACAGAACCGCCATCCCGCCGATCTCGTTACCTTTACAGTATACGATGCCATGAAATGCGCTGTCCATGATAACTAGTGTTGTCTCTCTGATGTCATACATTTTACATGAAAGTATTGAAAGGTCAGTCGCGATGCGCCAAACATAACGTCTGCTGCCGTCTGACTTCAGATCTGTGAGTTTATGGGCCTCCCTCCCTCTGCCCCTATCCCTGTAATGCTGCCGCTTCCATGTAGGCCTAACTACCGGGCAGAACGAAGCATGCTTTGCTCTTATTTTTTTAGGGGGGAGGGGCTAGTGGGGTGATACAGTGACTTGACTCAATGTATGGCAAATCACAGTGGACTGGCCACTGAATCCAGCAATTTTCTTTTCGGTTTAACCATAGGGTTATTTCGGTTTACCGATAGTTTGTTAACAAAGACAAAGAGGAAAAAAATCAGGGATTCTTATTTTCTTTCAGTTTAGCACTAGTGTTACAGCAGTTAACCATTTTCGGTTTAACCGTTCTCCACTGTACTTACTTGCTATCAATTATATTACTTACTTCCTCAAGCTGACTCTTGTCTCGAGGTAAAGGCTGTGCGAAAAATGAAATATATGATATAATAATATGACAATATGAATATGCAGTATATCTGCTGAACTACATAATATTCTTTGTAAGTTTTCAAAAGACAGTTTGCTTATGAAATATCTATGAAGAATATTTTGTGACCAGTTCACAGAGACTGATTTTGAGTTAATTCTAACGTGATACCTTTTTTCCCATAAAACACGCACATGATCTTTTCAACTCTGACAAATTAAGATATAAAACAAACTGCATGAGCAATGAATACCTATCACCTACCTTAGGAGGAAACAAGAAGATGAAAGCCTGAACTAATAAATAAGGCTTAATAAACCCTCCTTGACTTCTTAGCTCAGAAAATTTTAAAAGTTTCCATTGTGGGTGAATGAACTGAACATGATTTAGTTGTTTTAAGTCAGACATGTGATAAATTATCACAAGTATCAAGACCATGAAAATACACAGAATTCCATCGTCTTATGAAATCTAATTTTAAAAAAACATACTTGGCAACTGTCTTAATTGCATTTCTGAGATATATGGGTTTCCAAATATGTCAGTTTCAGATTCACTATTCGTCTTTCTTGAAAAGCATTCTTTCGATTGTAAGTTATTTAATAACTTTCAACGTCTACTTACTTGTGTATGTTCATATGGAAAATCTGGCTCTGTGTGCCAGCACATAATCATACTTTTATCTGGAGACAAACAAACCTCTGGTGGCCTGGAATAAAATATTTTGATTAAAAGAAATCAGTGGCCAGTAAACTGAAATCCATGGGACAAGAGATAGAATGATTAGCCCACTTCAACATCAAGAATCACGGATCACACTACACATAAAATTTCAATTTAAGCTACATGTGTTTGGCTTTTTATTAATATCTCCAAGTTTAATAACAACTATTGCAAGCAAGTATAACACATAAACATTTCTTCCTTTTTATGGACAAGAAAGGGGGAAAAGATCACATTTCCGCAAGCTGAAAAGGTAACGCAGCAATTTTAGAAATTTCAATTGCCAGCAATATGCCAACTCCAATCCCCACCTCCTAGAATTGTCTCTGCAAAGCCCTCCATTTTAATTAGCAACAAACAATAACAAGCTTTTGAAAAAATATTTCAAAAATTTTAAATCACACACAAAATTTATGAAAATAAAATATGCAGCAGTTTATTCATACAGACAGTGTTCAGCATTGTTTGTAAATCCTGATAAGAACATTATGATGTTTTAGTGATGAGAAAACAGTTCCAATTAATAAATACAGGGTACTCAACCCTCAAAGCACTCATGCAGCAAAATCAATTTCACTTCACTTCACCTTGATTTCCTCTGTAGCAAGGTTATGTGAAAACTTCTTCCTTGATTTGAACAGTAACCTTGCAAGGCTGGAGAAGACAATTAATGAAATTTTCACCAATCTTTGCCTATGTACTATGTGGGCCTAATAATATAATTTGAGACAAGGGTCATCCATAAAGTACATACAGACAGGGAAGGGGAGGGGTTCCCCCCAGCATATGAAAAGTGCACATGGGAGGCGGGTGGTCTTGATAGCGTAGCTATGAGTATGATTTCAGGTGCGACGATGAATTTTTAAAAATCTTGAAATAACAGAAAAACATTGACAGTTATTGGATTTAATATATCAAATCTACTTATGTTTGTAGAATGAAACAGCCCATGGATGCAAAATGCCACCTAAAGTTTTAGATCATCAAGGCCTTATTGTGGACATTCATGATCCAGGAGGTCTACTACTGAATCCAGTTCAATACAAAAGGAGACTCAAGGACACTGTAACTTTCAGAACATTCATGCATGGGGAATTGCAAAGGGCATATGCCATGAACAGTTCCATACATCACAAGCCCTCATTCAATTCCTAACCCAAAACCTATTCCTAATCCTACCCTAAAACCATTCCTAATCCTTTCAACCCCAAAAACAATGAGATAGTCAATCCATAACTGAAAGAGTCCAAAGTACTAGTAGTCAGGATATATATGCAACTCTTTCCCAGATGCCCCAGGGGAATTTGACCTTGGATGTTTCCATATTTAACAAACATGAAAGAAACCCTCTTTAGAATGGAACTCTTAGCTATTGTATTAGGCTTGTTTTCTGTATTAACCGAATGCGAGGACTTCCGAACGTGTCTCATGACTTGAAGTGCTTGCAGTAATGAAATACTTCTAAATGCTGGGGTATATGGAGCCCCACAAATACTTAGGCAGCAGCTTCTCCCCCCCCCCCCCCCCCGCAAGTTAGTGTTCTAAACTGTCTAAAGGGATGTTTTCATATTCGACACACAGCACAATTTTAACTTCTGAGTACATTGTAAAGTGTTATCTGGCAATACTGGCATGAGACACATGCAAAGTCTTTCCGACCAGATTCAGTAGTCCTACCCATGATTCAAAGGGAGTCCTACCCATGATTCAAAGGGCCGTAGATCTACATACATACTGGTGGGGGCTGAAACCAAGTGTATGAAAATGAAATGCATTCTTTGAGGGGGGAGGGGGGGGAGAGCCAAAAATCACCTAAATCCAGCATACCTGGATCTAGTAGATTCCATGAGTGGCTCCCAAATTAGGCAATTAGCAAAATGATGGGAGAAATGCATCAGAAACTCCGATACACAATGAGCCTTATGAGGGGAAAGAACATTTAGATGCATTTAAATAAAAAGAGTTCAATTCAAAGACTACAAATATCATGGTCTGTCTACTGACGGCTTGTCACAGATTAGGTCTGGTTTACCACTAGATTTCTAGTCCAGCTTATGCACCAACTGGATCTAGATTCTGAATCTAGACTCTTACTAGATCTAGATCTAGATCTAGATCTAGTCGGGTACGAAGGACGAGCGAGCTGTGATTACACACGGGGAATAAATAACCCATTTGCTTTAATATCGGCTGCCAAATGAGGCAGTTCAAGTACCAAAGGAGTTTTGTCAGAAATTCCGGCATACTTCTATAAACAGGTATTCAAAAAAAGGGGGCATACCCGGTAAAACTGATTTCAGGTGCGAGACAGATCTTCTTGACAAGGACGCTGCCATCTTGCTGCTGTGTAAGTTAAAAACTTGGAATAGCCTACGGCCACCGCGGCCATTTCGGGGAAGAAGAAAACCCTGAAAATGTTAGGCCATGTGTTGCGTGCAACGTTAATTTCTTATGCTGCGTATCATCTCCACGCTCTTCCTCATAAGTTAAACAGTCTAGTTTTAATAGCTTCTAAAATTGCAAGCATTATGTTCAAATCACCACCATTTTTTTTTGGGTTGTTATTGTATGGCATTCATTTGTAAAAGCCTTCCTCGGAACTATAGAGGGATTACTATGATAATTATTCAGCAGCTCGAAGACGATCATCATAAAGAAAGACTTTTGATGCCGTTTAAAGACTTTAAAAAAGATTTATCAACTCAATATCTGCCAGCTTAGCTTGCCTGCTACCTGTCACAGCACTCATAAGAAAACATTTTAATTTGTCACCGGGTCACAATGTTGGTAGCTAACATTTACTCATTTACTCTCAAATTAAAATTTGTCTCACGCGACATAATTATTTTCAGTGGGCAATAGTTCGCGTAACTAGGTCTAGCAAGTTTGCATCGTAAACAACCTGAACAAAGAAATCATTTGGCAAAATCAGAAAGGAACCAGTACACACCTAAGCAACCGAAGAGCTAACGGGAGGAGGAAAGGAGGCAGGGGAGGGGGGAGTGGTGGGAGAGAACACAATCTACTGAACTCGTCAGACATCAAGTTGATGCCAGTTTGGCAATGTTTCAAGATCTGTCACTAAACAGAAAACAGGCATAATTATATCTTTATAATTATTGCAAAGATGGTCCGGTACTCAGAAGCAAGTGTGCTGGGAGATAAGTCTTACGTGTAAAGAGAGATTAGACAAAATTGTAGAACTGCATTATGATTCTGCTCTCTTCACCTGCTCTTATTCATTGTAAAACTACCTCTCCCCTCCCAACTCCACCCACACTCTCTGGCGTGTACAGTTCAAATTAACAAGGCTTAAAACATTTTTGATGTACATATGGTTCATATTTACTTTCCACTTTCCAACGTTTTCATGAGCTTCACCTTACTTCACATACGTTTTTACTTCGTTTCATTTCATCACTTCGTTATTTTTCGTGGGCCTAGTTCCGTTTCTTCAACAAACAAACAAAAAAAGAACTAATGTTTCAACATTTTTTATATTTGTTTCAGTTTAATTGGATTAATTGCTCGTGTGTGTTTTTGCGCTGCTCCGTTTGGTGTACCCATAGAAGTAGGAAGTACTTCCTACTTCTATGGGTGTAACCCAAAGATCTTAAAATAGTATTAATACTATTTTAAGATCTTTGGTGTAACCCTCTTTGGGTGCAACTTTCGGTAACAGGATTTGGAACAGCATGTCCGCCATTCTTGGTGAAGCTGTTTTTTTTTTTCTTTTAAAATTATTTTTTATTAATTTTTTTTTAGAAATATTTTCTTTACCATAGAAGCTTCTGTTCCATCGACGTTTTACAATTTACAACTGAAATAGTTTTGAGAGCGTTAAAAAATGTTCCCCAAAATTTCGTTGATTTTAAATAATGACGTTGTTTGTCTACATTCCGGGGAAGGGGTGGAGGTGGGCTGGGATGGGGGCCGGGGGGATGGGAGGATGTTGTTAACTTATACCTACTCAAAACAAATACATGTGCACAGACTTTTGAAATGCACACTTCTTAAATCAATTGGGATGTCATGTCGCTTTTCGTTTCAGTGTCCATAATATATAATATAATTATCAAGCACTCACACCCTCCCCGCCCCTACCCCACCCCAGTCCTTTTCCCATCTCCTGTCCCCAGACACAATCTTCACATTTACAAAGTTAATACAACATTGGCCAACACACATGCACATCTCTATTAACTTTGAGCCGATATGTGTTAACTCTAACTGAGCCGTGTCATTTTAATCATTTACACTGTTACCTGCTAACACAGAGGTGTTATTATACAGCCGATGGCGCCCAGCCCAAACAAAAGTTCTGCTGTCCTAGAAAACTGTTCTTTAATATTTTGCAGTTGTTGTTGTTGTTTTAAACTATTAGAACTGAGCTTACAGCTCCCCCCCCCATACACACACACATACACACACACGTGCGCGCACACAAATTGGCCACGACCAGGTGACATATCTCACCTTCCCTACCCTAGCTACGCCACTGAGTCCCCATTAGCTACGGGAGTAATGATTATGCCATGGAAAAAACGTGAACAATCAGCTGCCACCTTTTTTTTTTTTTTTCTTGCCAGCCTGTTGCAGGCTTAGGCAATTCGAATTCCCTAGTAGACTGTTTACGAATTTCCCCCAACACCAATCTCCAGGGCGTGACTGTCTCATTACTTGTTTTCCAGATTTAGCAGCGATTGTCAGTAAAGAAATGGCACATAAATTGTTCTTTTGGCCTGTATTCCTATCGCTCAACGACCACTTAAGCTTGTCCCATATTTCATACACCCAATTACTTTACGGTGTGGATTCTAGTCTCAGCTGAATAAAGTTGAAACACTTCCCGACATAGGGGTGTCCGATTGCTTATTCGCGGGCGATCCATTAAATCTATTAGGGAAACAAATTGCTCATTCAAATCGGTCTTCCGGCACCTTGAATAATGTTTCCTGATACGATCGGACCCTTGATAAAAATAGCTGTCGAATTTCTGGAATGTGCGGAAGTTTTAAGCTTCTCTGTGTTCCTTGTTCTTTTGCCGCCTGGCATAGAATGGTACTTCAGAAAAGGTCTTGTGTCAACATGGCTGTTAACGGCAACGCCTTTCTCTGGCAGCGATCGTGGAATACTTCAGTGTTTCTGACACTTTGTTTAGAGAGACTATTGAAGTGAATGTGTGGGCAGAAGTGAGAGCCACGAGTAGCAGAATGACTAAACGAAATGAAAAGGTGTTGCTAATGCATAGCAGTACAAAAAAAAAAAAAAAACATTCTTAATGATTGCGCCCTCTAACCTAAATGAGCAATACCTCAGTAATGTGGGAGATTTATCCAGCTCATTTTTAACGAGGATCACCAGCATTTCACTAAGGGGGATCGAATTAACAAAATGGTAACTTTACGCAGAGGGATCGCAATAATTATTAAGATACCTTGGTGACTTTACATAGAGAGATCGCAGGAACAAAATGTTAACTTTACTTAAAATGATTCAGTGGCCCTGTCGTATGATGCGATTTGAAAAAGTATGGCATAGGATGTCTACTGCTATGAGAAAAAAAAAAAAAAAAAGTAAATATAAGTAAATATGTTTGAAACTCCCATAATGTTAGAATGAAGGACGAAATGCGAAATATGGTAAATAATAATAATAATAATAGCGCTTCATCCCGTTAACAACCACACTCTAAGCTCTTTACAACATTTACATCATATAATCACACACACAATACACAGGCATACTGGGGCCCCCCATTCAGAATGTAAAAAGAGACTCTTCCGCTGATGTTTAAAGGTCATAAAATGTTCAGTCTCTCTCAAAGTCAGAGGCAGAGAATTCCAAATCTGAGGCCCTTGAAAAGAATAAAATTTTTCACTCATGGTCTCAAGGGACATCTTGGGAATTTTAAACGTTTTAGTGTCAGCAGATGATCTAAGATGTCTTGATGGTACACAGGAAGTCAAAAGATCAGTTAAATAAGTTGTTGGGTTTTTGTACATACATTTTGTGCACAGGGCAGCCAACTTATATATTATTCTTTTTTCTACCGGTAGCCAGTGCAAACTCTGCAATAGAGGTGATGCATGATCAGTAAACGAGGGGAGCAAAATAAACTTCATCTGCTACCTAGTTTAGACTGGTTATTAAATATCTACACTGCATGTATTTAATATGAGGGCATATTTACCTACAAACCAAGTGGTATGGTGTGTCTTCAACTGACAGTCACACCCTCAGTTACTACGCGCGTCGCCAAAGTAATTTAAATAAAATCAGTGAATGAATTGGCATCGCTGACATTTTAGACAATCCCAGAAGAACGGCATTATTCAACTCCATAATGCGTTTTTAGCCGATCCTATCCTTTAACTATTGACTGCTCCCCACTTTTCCACCTTTCTGTTTGGAATCTTACTGCAGGTACGGTAAGTTAGAATGACCTTTATCCCTGGTCTAGCGCCACATTCTTTACATAACTATTTCTCGTAGGGTTGCCAGCCTGTCGCTGTCTGGAATAGACTGGTGACGTCAGACTTTCTGATCTCACTCCAAAAATAGACACAAATTTGGGCAGTTCGAACTGTTACATTGACAGAGTGGATCAACGAATGGCTTTCACAAGTTGACGTTACCAGTTCGGGGAGAAGACAAATTGAATGTCCTGGGACAACCCGCGCCACGCCATTCTTCAGTACAGAACGTGCAAATGCTTCTTGATTCAGGTCAAACATTTAAAGAATTTCACAGCAGATTTACATGAATTATATCAGAATAATCACACCTAGCCAGATGGCAATGGGCTCGCACAATAATATGCAGTTTTTGCATACCTGATACACCATGGCATATCACATGACTATCTAGGGATTGCCTTTGCCCTGTCGTGAAATACTTGTATTATTATTAAGCGCAGTGCTATCAAAGAATGTAGAAGTAGTTATTTCTACAATCTTTGGTGCTATTCGTCTATTCCTCAATGGGTCTACACAAGGCGTTCTCACAAGAACGGTTGTGAGAACGCCTCGGGTCTACACAATTGTGCATTGACGCTGATGGTGCTGTTTCGAATTAACCCTACTGCGCCGTGTTATGACGAGTAAGAAACGTGTTTACTGTTTACCAGAGCCTGCCCTAGACAAATGACATTTCGTCGGTTCAGTGCAAGAAGTGATTATCTCCATTTTCACAAGGAAGGAGACAATCATTTCATGCACAGAACTAACCGTAATTATGAGGTTGGTGTTTACAGTTCAAGGTAGTGACAGAACTCCTCTTTTCAGAAAGAAAGGTGTATCAAAACATGCTAGAGATGTACTATAAGCTCCTTTGGATATTTGAAGTATATTGGAGTAACTAGCTAAACTGCCATTCGTAGACCGGTGGTCACGCAGTCACAACGAAATTTCCAGTCATGCTTTTCCATTGTACTCGATGAAAATGCGTCTCTTTCTTGCCGTTCAAAAAAAAAACAAAAAAAAAAAAACTAAATTTTGTCCAAAATGGATGTGTCCACGTAACTTATCGTCAAGAACTGAGGTAGTTAACAAAGTTTCATAATTGTTGGTAATGTAGTCACAAAGTTTTAGATGCATACTTGTTCACCCTCTGATTCCATTATAGCAAAGATATTACAAACAATAAGATGAGACACTCCCTTCTTCGTACTACTAAAAAAAATCGTGCCGACAGTTTGCGCACTGATCGGGGGCGCACTGCATGAAAAGAATGCTTGATGTAAAGAGAAATTAATGATGCGGATTTGTTACAGTGCTACTGTGACGTCAAAAAAAAAAAGCCAGTGTTGTCATAATAATATAGCGACTGAAGTTATAATCCAGGTTACAAACTAAGTTATTTCAGTCAAGGCCTACAGTGAGTATAGCTGAACAGCAAACAAAATTCAATATTTTCACTGTATTCGAATTGTAAAATAAGGCAATGTTCATGATTTCCGCGCATTCGCCGCTAGGTGGCAGTGCGAAATCTGTGCATGCTAAAAGCGCTAGTTGTCTCATCTTATTGGATCTATATCTATTCTTTGATTACTAACAAGAAGAGAACGCTAAAATAGTGATGTAGTGGGTGAATGAATGAAACCGGCGAAGTCAAACGATTATTCTGCCGGGCCATCATTAGATTTCTCATTAACTTTTAATAAAACAGTGTCAAACATCGGCATTTGTATATTTAGGGACCTCTACCGAATTGTAAAAAGTATGATTGAAAGAAAACAATTATTCATGACCTTTGCAGTTAATATTAGAGTCTACACAAATTCCTTTGTTTTTCGAGGCAAGAGTTTACATATTCCACACCTAATGTTGATGTTGATTTCTGCTTAATACTCCATGGCTTCCCTGTTTTCGATTCGATACAGCTGAGAAAAATCTTACTTTGTGATTCAAAAATGAGGCGACATTTTTTTCTGCACAGTATATTCAGACAGTGGGCAGACAGACTGGAGAATATAATACAGTGAAGCCTACCCGTAGAATAATTAAGCGATGTTATCGAGTGAAAATCAGTTTTAAAATAATGGACAGAGTTGCCGGTAAAAAAAATTCAAAAATCCCAAGAAACTGGTATAAAAAATCCTCTAAAACACATTTAAAATTTGCAATTTCGCTAGGTGTGAATATAAAATGAGCAGTGCAGTGATTAGCTGCAAAAGATCCTCTCACATAGGCAGTCTCAAATTAACCGTTACATAACCCTTAGGCCATTTAGCTTCATTTTTTAAAGTCGCAAATGAAGAGCAATTTTGTGATTCCCCCCCCCCCCCTCCCCCCCCTTTTTTTTTTTTTGACAATGAAATAATAGCAAAATTTAGAGTCCATAATAGCCTGAAAAATATCCCAAGATTTGTAAAAGTTTTTTAAAACAAAAAAAAATGCGAAGATCCCAAAATGTAACACCAAAAAATTCCAAGGATCCGCAAAGCCGGTAACGAAATACGAATTAAAGCTATGGTAGAATAATAGTGTTTCATAGTTGTATGTCTTCTTTACACGCAAGGGAACAGCAGCTCAATAGCACGATACGCCATGTCATTGCGCAATTCATTTCTAGTTAGGAAAAGGGAAAGTGATTTCACTGGCATCGTTTGCTCTAAGATTGCCCCAAGATCTGAGGCCAAGTTTTGTGTTGCAATCTTTACTGAGAATATACCGGAGCCGGTGTACACGGAAATCCCTACAGGAGCCTGTTTCCGTTCTCTGTGTACGAATGTTGAAACCATAATAATTTATGTGTCCAAGTGTGTGCTTCTGTGTGTTTGTAGTAAGTGAACGAGTGCGCAGGCGCAGGGCTTTTATCGTGGTTGTCTTTTTTTTTTTTTGTGGAAAGGCAAAAGGGGAAGGGAGCAGCAGAGGGGAGGAGAAGGTGCGAATGTCGCAATTTTCAAATGCAACCCACTTACCCTCACCCCCTTGATGAAAGAACAATTTTCTCGTGCTTTCCCTACAATCAGGGACGATTCAAAGGAATTAAATCGATGATTTATACCTGCGAAGAAACTGTGGACAGACCCAATGCCTAGAATTTGTTTCACAATTCTGTGGGCAAAGGACGGGTGTTTTCTGAAACAGGAAACTGGTTATCAATCGTCAATGAGGTCGACGTTGGAGAACAGACGTGGTGTAGTGTGAGATTATAGAGAGAGACAGAGAAAGAGAGAGAGAGAGAGAGAGAGAGAAAGAGAGAAAGAGAGAGAGAGAGAGAGAGAGAGAGAGGACTGGTCTGTGTAGTTCGTGTCATCAGATTCGCAGACCACAATCCGATTATTACATAACATTATTTTGTATCACAGTTCGCATGCTAGTAAATCCGAAGCGAGAAAAAGCTTATTAGAGAACTAAAATTCAGCCAAGATTTTTGTCCGAATGCTGCAGAACACGCGAAAGGCAATCCCTTTACATAACGACCGTTTTTGTTTTTCGTTTAAAATTAATATGTCCTGCCTTCTGCAGGGTGGAGATTTGGATACGGGATCTGCCCACGCTAGGGGCCTCGTTATTTAAACATTTGATACATGTTCCTGATAATATTACTGATATTCTTTTTCCGTGCGATTCTACATTTTGAATGTTTGCTAAATTTCTATAGGAGCGGATGATATTCAGAACTTTAAAAAAAAAAAGGACTAGATAGATAGATAGATAGATAGATAGATAGATAGATAGATAGATAGATAGATAGATAGATAGATAGATAGATAGATAGATAGATAGATAGATAGATAGATATAGATAGATAGATAGATAGATAGATAGATAGATAGATAGATAGATAGATAGATAGATATAGATAGATAGATAGATAGATAGATAGATAGATAGATAGATAGATAGTAGCTAAGCATGCAGACAAATCCAATATAAATGGATGGTTGGATGAATACACAAAGAGACAGACTGACAGACAACTCAGTGGATCCCTCTCCTGACTAATGGGTTGGGCGGATTGACTGGTCGGATAGTAAAGTTGGTTTGTGATTATTGATTGATTGATGGATGGATTCGTTTGACGCATCTTGGTTTGGGATGGAACAAAGAACATTTTACTGATAAAAGGATGTTTGGCCGTTTGGCTAATCTTACAAGATACGACATCGTCATCATCGTGTAGTTACTATTGTTCAACAAGTGATTCATATTAGTAACATGCTACCTATTTGATGGATGGGACGAATGCGTTGTCTATCGGTCTATATCTCTGTGTATTCATCCAGACATCCTTTAGATTCGATTTGTCTGTATGCTTAGCTACTATCTATCTATCTATCTATCTATCTATCTATCTATCTATCTATCTATCTATCTATCTATCTATCTATCTATCTATCTATTTATCTATCTATCTATCTATCTATCTATCTATCTATCTATCTATCTATCTATCTATCTATCTATCTATCTATCTATCTATCTATCTATCGATCTATCTATCGATCTATCTATCTATCTATCTATCTATCTATCTATCTATCTATCTATCTACCCATCTGTCTGTCTGTCTCTCTGTCTGCCTGTCTGTCTGTCTGCCTGCCTGTCTTTCTGTCTGTCTGCCTGTCTGTCTTTCTGTCTATCTATCTATCAGGTAGTTTTTTTTATTTGCGTCAGTGACTGACTAAAGAGGGAATGGTGGTAGAATGAGGATGGGTAGAAAATAGAGACAGTCGCACCAGGTCTAAGGATGGGGTCCCTTGGCATGGAGTGTGGCTTAAAATTATGTGTTTGTATTATGATCTTTTAAAAGAGACTGATTGTTAATGAAGCCCAAATAAATGGCCGTTGAACTGAACTGCGGGGAGCTGTGGACCACCATGAGATTTCTAAACAATTTAGCAAACTGACCCATTCATTTTGATAAACTCGGTTCCGTTGCCTGCCATTCTTCGAAATGGTAATATAAGTTCAAGTGTAAGTTCAAGAAAGAGGGAGTTTGGCTGTTGTTGTTTGTTTTTAAAAGTATGAAATATTATGCGTGAATAATTAACGAAACTAAGGACATTTCTGAGTGCAGAGCATTCCTTAGCTACCGGTGAGTAGGAGACCCGTGCACAGAAAGGCGAACTAGTACAGAGCGAAGGGGTCATACCAGTTTAGTAAAACACTTAAACAAACTTTTCTTGGTAACTTAGTAGTTAATGAGTGAGTAACCAACAACATAATGTACACAGAGACAGAATGTTACAGGTCTCACGGGTCGCATGCCCTTTGGAGTTGGTGAGTTTGACCCAGTACGATCTGCGAAATCACCCCGACCCAGCCCGTCTGCTCCCCGACAATCCTGCAGAGCCTATTTACATTTGCCGTCTTTGTGGCACAGATCAGCTATGATATGCAAATATTGAGGCCATATATTTGTTGTCTGGTGTGATCGATGACGCGCCATTGACCCGTGGGAAAGATTGTACGTATAGTAGGTACGGCCCATTCATTCATTCATCCATTCGTGGGATGTTTGCGTAAAGGGGATTAACCGTGTAGCGTCATTTAGTGGGGATGGAACAAGAGGGGAGTAACTCTAGTGGCCGGAAATCGGCGTAACTAAGGGGGGAGAAGCCGCGGGGCGTGGCCAATAGTTGTGAGGTATTGGAAAGGAGAGGTGCGGAAGAAAACTTTGGAAAGCCCACAACAATGGAAGTTGAAACAGAGCGAAAAACCGGTAGGCTGAGCCCAAACAATGGATAAACGGACAACGCAGAACAGAGACGGGCGGGGGGATTATATCGATGGTGTCAGGAGCAAACCGGCCAAGTCGAAATAAGCTAATTTTTACAGGAGAAACAAAAAACTGCCGTTAAAACTAATGGGCAATGGACCTAGCCGGTTTGATCAAATGCTTATTTTGAGTATTTCTACTGGATAATGGTAACAGCTACTTTTACATATGATAAAGGATTCCAGGCTTCATAAATTTATACTATAGAATGTAATATGAAATATTTGGACGACCGGTTTACGCCCGACACCATCGATATGGTTGACGTCCAGTTGTAATGACGTATTCAATCAAAACTAGAGGAGGGGAAGGGTAACCTTGAAATCATTGTGCTCTCAAATCGATAGGATCGAACAAGTAGTGTAGTTTGCTCTGGAAATGTGTTGCTTGTGTCCTCTAATTTTTTTTCTGCATCAGCTGCCTTGCTGGCTTAGTTAGTTAGTTAGTTAATTAGTTGGTTAATTAGTTATTTAGTTAGTTAGTTAGTTATGCAGGCAGATAGATAGGTATGTAGGCAGGCAACCACCTAGTTGGATACAGCATGCAAGCCCATAGGTACGGTCTGTAGACAGGAAGGCAGATAGGTGGACAGGCAGACAGGCAGATCGATAGTAGGTGTTATAAAATAATCTCTTTTCTTTGCCGCCGTTCGTTCTCTAAAAGCCAGTAAGTGTTCAAATAAAGAAAACCGAATCTGTTCTAGTTTCAATAAACAAACATAGTTTTTCCTAACTTGTACTTTTAGGCGAGCATTCCATTTATCTTTACCGCATAGCTTGGTACAGAAATCACAGTGTGGGTTTGTTGTTGTTTAAGGAACTTTGAGATAGGGAAACTATTAATGTGGACACGTCACCATCTCCCTCGTGCATGACTTCCTCGTCCATGACTCACGAGTACTGACGTCACAATAAAAGTGAACGCACGAGATCCGCATCAGAATATTACATTATCGGTGCTAAAAATCTAATCAAAGTAGTTTTTATTGATTGTGGTGATGATTAAAAGTGCATTCACCTTTGCGTGACTAAGATGTAGACAACGCAGTAGACTGCCATTATGACAGTTACTGTGATAGTCAGCGGCGGATCGGACCTACATTTTTGGGACCCTGAAGTGTGAACTGTTATGGGGTCCCTTCGCAACCAGCAACAATAGGGCAACATAAAAAATTCACTCATTAAAAAAATTTCTTCAGCCCCCCCCCCCCACCCCCGGGATTGGGGGCCCTGAAGCTTTAAGTTTCATAGAAGATCCGCCACTGATGATGGTAATAATTATATTCTTTCGACTTCATGAGAAAGTGGGATTCTGTAAACAAAAAAAGATGTAGATAGTGGTTTTCCCCTGCACTCAATATATAAATAATTAAACCCTGGCCCCTGTCATGAAACCGCACAAGCCCTAAGGATCAGTTATCCCTCCAAGCTGTATGTGTGAGCCCGCGCAAACACAACCGCAATCAGCGCACAAAAGCAATTAATGTGTGCACAAAAGACAAGTTACTTAAAATAATTAGTAATTAATATTTATTCTCCTAGAAAATAATCTCTCAGCTTTTTCTGTATTCACACTGTATTAAATTAGAACATTGCTACCGAACTAATTTTACAGGAGAAGACAAGAAAAGCATGTTTTTCTCGGAATGTATTCCTTATTTTGATTTACGTGGAAACATTTCAAATAGGCATATTTTTCTTTCCGTTTAACTTCAGTGGGTTCATGGAAAATCTGGCAAAGAGAAGAGTTATGTGGTGTAAAAACACGTATGAGGTTTCATGACAGGGTCAGAAGTGGTGGATCTGCAATGAACCTAATCAAGTTAAAACTTCAGGGTCCTTAAGACCCATGAAGAAACTTTTTTTAGGGACTGAATTTCGGATGTTGCCCTATTGTTGCTGGTTGTGAAGGGACCCCATAACGGTTCAGGCTTCAGGGTCCTAAATAGTGGGTCCGCCATTGAGGGCCAGTCAGTAACATTTTGTAATAGTATGAGCGTAATCTGTCGTAAACGTAGCCACTGCCTAATTGATATTTTCATGACTACAGGTATCACTGGGAATAATCATACATAAAGATAATAGAATTCATTTCCAGTTGTCTGTAGGCCCATAGGACAAACAAAAGAGAGTGAGATGAGAGACCAACTCTTCTTCATGGAAACAAATCAGTCATTTATTAGGAAATAACTTTGATGACATCAAAATGATCACATCGAAGGGACACATTAAAGTAACATTTTCATCACTGCTACAAAATTCAAGCTCAAATCAGGAACCAGCAAACAGTTTTGTTTTTAACTCTTTATGTACCATGAATTTATTTACGTTTGTCGATGCAGGTAGAAAATAGCTGGGGAGATGAATGAAGACTAACTACAGCAACATTTATGAACGGGAAGTCGGCTTTCTTTCTTCCAGAAACAAAATAGTCTAGCATTCTTGTGTAAAGATACATCGGTGATTGGCACAAACTTGGCCAGCGGATGAACCGATCCATCGGCTATAGGTAGAATGCGCATGACGTCACAGAGTTTTTGTTTTGTACTTCCGCCAAACAAGATGGCCGGTGGATCAGCTGATGAGTGTAACTTCGAGATGTGTCTAAGCAGTTAAAATGGCTGCTGGTTGCATTGCAGTTGACTGTTGTGACAGGGGTGGAAAGGATGGATCCAAGCTGGTCAGATTCCCTACCATCCGTGTAAACAAGAGAAAGGAAGTGAAAGAATTGACCGAACGTCTCCCATGTGCGTATACACACGTGTCATTGTTTACAGTAGTGAACTCGCCGCCGATTGGTTCGCGTCGCCTAAAGGTAGCCACACAAAGGCCACAGAATTCGGTCACCGAGCCACTAGGCGCTTTAGGTGAGAAGAATTGCACTATATAATTTCAACAACTGTACACAGAGCCCACCTAGATTCGGTCCGTTTATGTAGTGCAATTTTTCTCACCTAAAGCGCCTAGTGGCTCGGCGACCGAATTAGGTGGGCTTTGTGTGGCTACCCTTAAGTGGGTCCGGACGGACAAGATGGTGGATATGCGCATTCTACCTATTGGCACACAAAGAGTTAAATTCTTCTTCATGACGTACAGAGTTTCATAGTTCGGTTATATTTATTACTTTCCTTTTGAAAGTTTGGTGCAACTAACTGTGTTCTGGTGATGTATTAATGATGGAAACGTGACAGAAATATTATATGTAATTAGCTGGCGTATCACGATTCACATTGAAAAACCTATTTTTCTAACCAGGAAGCGAATAAAAATGAGGTAATGAATGACGTTAAACAGTATTAATGCTTTATAATTCCATACTAGCCAGGGAACGGTCATACAACCTGGTTGGCATTCGGCTTAAGGTGGGAGTAAATTAAAATCTGAATTTCCAGAGCTAGATTAAGGTCAAATGATGCACTAAACAGAGCCCAACAATTCAAATTAAAACGCCAAACTGGCAAGACATTCTAAACACTTGCATAAATTAGACTCGGCGGAAGTGAAACTCCCGCGCTCAGGGGGCCAACAGCACTGCCCTGAGGCCCCCGAGAAACAAAGGATCTCGTTGAAACTCCCACGCAATGAAATGGAAACAAAATCCACTTCCACCCATAAATTTCAGTGTGATCCGACACAAAACTTTAACTTTTCCAGAGTTTATTCACTCACCGTGCCAGAGATAACGATTTTTTTGTTGTTGTTTAAACATCAGTAAGTAAATCAAATACGCCAGAGCGATAAGGACAATGGTAATAAATTTGACCCACTTCGAGTGGGACAAACAAAAGAGCAAGAAAGTTAAGGAGAAAACAAAAATAAAAATCACTGCGATGCCTCGCCCTTCCTTTGGTACCCTAATCA
Organism: Onchidella celtica; assembly: GCA_963931925.1. Classification (NCBI taxonomy): domain Eukaryota; kingdom Metazoa; phylum Mollusca; class Gastropoda; order Systellommatophora; family Onchidiidae; genus Onchidella; species Onchidella celtica. Next base: position 16,436,809 of record OZ007572.1, read on the forward strand.
CCTGCTATAATTTTGCTTAATGCTTATTACTGGGCTGGTTCTCTCATAAAACAATAACTTTCTCACTCTGCGAATATTTAAGGATAATCATATATTTTAAGACTGCTTGTTGAGTCATTGAATAGCTATGACACACTGGTAACTATCAGTTTTTGGGGGTTTTTTGTCGGCCAGACCAGGAAATTTTTCACCAGTGAGATTCCTGGACGCGTCATGTAGCCGTCATCACTTTTTTTGTGGTTTGTATTGCCAAGAAGGCAGTGGGTAAAAGTTTTAAATTATTTTGGTTCGTAGTCATGATTAGGATTGGTACCAGTTTTTATTTTTTATTTAATGCCAGGATGGCAGTGGGTAAATGTTTTTGATATTTTTGGGTCATAGTCATGAGTAGGATTGGTATCAGGTTTCCGATAAAGTAGAATCAGCATCGGAGATGCCTACATGCCCATTTGATTTCTGTTAGAGAAGGCCAGCTGTCAGTCTTCAATGCATATGCCTGGCCAGAAAAGGGCTAACTTTGGAATTAAATTGGCCAGCCGTGAAGAAAAAGAATAACTTCAGATTTAGATTGACCAACCGGCCAGAATAAACGTCTCCTGTAGATAAAAACTGCTCACTAGCCCAGTTGACGCTCAGATACTACTACTGATGTCTTTGTCCTCCTTTCGCACCTTATGGCGCTCGCCACAAATAAAGAAGTACAGACATCAACCAACGAACAACGAGGAACAACAATCAAGAATAGGGGGCCAACAGCACTGGACTGAGGCCCTCGAGAAACCAAAGGACCTCAAGGCGAGTTGACGCTCAGAATACGCATTTGTTCCAAGCTTTCACTGCCCTCCAAGCGTGCAGTAGAAACGGTAATGCGTCGTGACGCACTGGGTCTGCTTTGTCTTGGCTTTGACGTGAGCTATGGACTAAAGAGTTAAACCGCGCCTCACGCGCTGGCGAGACCGAATTAACCTCTTGTTCGCACCAGAAGTCCGCTTTCGTTAACTTTCGTACTATTCACGAGCGGACGGGGTTAATCTTTATATAAATCTCGACTATTAATGTTCTCATCTAAGTCGCCTAAGTTTCGTGGGAACACTTTATACATAGGCGAGACATAAAGATTGACGTCATCCGTGTGTGAGTGGTACAAAAGTTAACGAAGGCGGATCTCTGGTGTGAATGCGGGGTAACTTTGTCTCACTAGTTCGGGGGCACCATAACTGTCTTAATTAAGTTAAGAGTTGTGCTTATTGTTCAACAATTAATTAAGCTGGCGGAGAGACCTCGCTTACTGAGGCAAAAGAGATGCAAAACGGATTTGACGCAGTGCCCCATAATAATAATAATAATAAATAGAATTTCTATAGCGCATTTCAATAAAATTATTACTCAATGCCCTGTACATTGCATCAATAATTCATGCATACACTTTCCAAATCTCATACTAAAACACGCACTCTCATCCATACAAACTTTCAGTTTCGCACACATAGACGCTCTTAGTCATATAACACTAGCTTATATAATGAATTGTAACATCAAAGTACAGAATAGAATTTTGAAAATTTAACAGTTTCGGAGGAAAAGGTGATGTTTTACGCTTTTCTTAATGCCATAAGCCTAAAGTTCCTGTCCTTCCGGTAATTTTCCATCAAATGACTTGAATTTCCAACAGCAGGAAAAATATCAACTTTGCACCAGAGTCAGGGATGTGCACAGGACCTTACTCTGTGTAAACTATTAGAACCCGTTAACGTCATCACAGAGTCGAGCAAGTCACATTTCCACGTAATATGACCACACTGTGTTCATAGACGGGGGCAAAGTAACTATGCTTTGTCTGTGTCTCTGGTTATGCAATACGATGACGATACTGCCCCTCCCCCCTCCCCCGTTCCACTAATATTACGGATTTATCTTACTAGGCCTACTTCCTGAACCACAAAGACTGTCTCCCTCATTTTCACACAGTCTTATATAAATAAGCTTCATTTTCATGGCGAATTTTCTCTCTCTCTCTCTCTCTCTCCTATCTTTGTCCTTGTCTGTCTGTCTGCTTGTCCATCTGTCTCTCTTTCTCTCTCTTTCAATGTCTGTCTTTGTCTATCTATCTGCTGGGCGTCTGTCTGTCTTTTTCTCCCCCTTTCTCTCTCTCACTCTTTCTCTCTCTCTCTCTCTCTCTCTCTCTCTCTCTCTCTCTCTCCCCCCCTCCTCTTTCTTTTTTGCGTCCTCTGCTATTATTCTACTTACTACAGCGCTCGTTTGTTTACACATGTAAAAGAGTCCAGCAAAACTCTGCCTTATGAAGCTTTCCTTCCAAGGTGTCTTAAGATTAGCATTGCTGATCGTTATGGTTTAATTTTATTTTCACGAGTTTTACAAAACCTCTTAATCTCCACAGTTTATGATTAAGCAATGTAATTAAAGACTTAATGTTTATGTCTGCGCGTAACAATAACAAAGACAATTTATTCACAGGCCAAGGACGTGCCTAGTCATGGTATGAGCATGACCCGTTAATCACGTGTGCTGGCATCAGAGACCTTGTATGGCAATATGCTGACACAGAAGCAACAAGAGAGAGAGAGAGATACAGACATAGAGCGAGGGGGGGGGGAGACAGAGATAGGCACACACAGAGCACAAGAGAGAGAGAGGGGGGTCACACAGAGAGACTTTGGAAGCCCTAAGCAACAAGAGAGATAGACAGACAGGCAGACAGACAGACAGATGGGGAAGACAGAGAGAGACACACACACACCACACACAGAGACTTCTGGAAGCCCTAGGTAATCAGAGAAACAGACAGAGAGAGAGAGAGAGGGGTGGGACAGAGAGCTAGAGAGACAGACAGAGACACACACACACACACACAGAGGCGTTTGGAAGCCCCAGGGAACAAGAGAGACAGACAGACAGACAGACAGACAGGGAGAGGGAGGCAGAGGAGAAAGAGACAGAGACACAGAGAGAGACATTTGGAAGCCCCAAGTAACAACTGCAATTCTACTATTTACGAACTGCAATAATCTGAACAAACCTACTACATGTATGCACATAATGTAGGCTTGTAACGCACTGAGTCGAGTCAGTTTTGCGATAGTTTGACTTAGACCTGGAACTTCCTTTGAATGAGCTCACGAGACAGCTGATTAGTTTCAGTCTCACGAGAGCGCGAGATCTCGTTTAACTCCAATGTCCATATCTCACGCTAAAACCGAGACAAGACGGAGACTTGACTGAGTGCGTTACTAGGCTAAACTCTGTAACACAAGGATCAGCCAAAGACAGCGATCGAATTTGTTTTTCCACCCACTTTTATTTTGTTTTGTTTTGTTTGTTTTTTTCAAGATGCGAGTTGGTTGGGGGGGGGGGGGGGGGGGGAAACATCAGATAACGATACATGTACAAAAATCAAAAGTTCTGATTTATTTCCAAACAAGCTGGAAAGCCTAGGCTAAGCCTGGACTTACAGAAATATGCTTTCCTCAGCATCCTGATTCATATTATATTTATCATAACTTAGTGCTGCTACGGAAATGACCAACTCCTCCCTGCCCCCCCCCCCCCAAAAAAAAAAAACTATTGAAAGACGACACCAGACGTGCCATTTTTTATTTTTTTTTAATGTGTATATAACCACTATTATTTTTGCAAAGAAAAGACAGGAAATGCTGAACGCTGGGAATGTTAAGTGCGACCTAGAAAAGTTGGGGCTCAGCTTTGAAAAGTGTCATCATAATACCAGTATAATATCCATTGTTTTATTCCCGTATCTCAAACTACATTATTTTTAAGGACTTTAGGTGAAAACAGGGTGTTCAATTGGATTTGTGGCTGTAGTAGGATCGAGTAGTTCTTGGAAATTGGATTTTTCTCATATTTTCAAGTCCCTGGTCCTATTGGGGGGTAGGATCGAGTACCTAGTCTTCTCGGATAAGGACGAAAAAATTCGGAGGGCCCGTGTGCACGTTGCGCACGTTAAAGATACCTTGGCAGTTGGAAATCGTAAAGAGCAGGCCGAAAGGCCGCTGCCCGGGCAAAATTGAAATTAATAGATTAAAATTTATCCATATCATCTCCCTCCCCCCCCCCCCCCCCCCCCCCGCCAGAACAAGAAATAATAAAACAAGTAAAGTGAGGTGTAAATGCCAAGGGCAGCGAACCTCCTAAAATAAAGACCTCAAATCAGATTTGTGGCTGTCTCAGCAGTAAGTTTTGCAGCTCACTCTTATTTATACGTCATCACGGAGAGTGCTATAGACGATCTTTTTTGCCATCCGCAATTCGATGTAGCCATGTTTCCTGATGTAGTAGTATACTGTTGTTAGTTTTTCCTAATGGATTGTTCATACAGTATGACTGTGTGTGTGTGAGCAATGTTCTTGGCTGTTGGTAATGTTGTGTGAGCAATGTGCGTGGGTGCGATGTGCGTTAAAGACCTGTAGGTCTTAGATATTGTATTTTACTGTTCCTGATGCTGTGACAACAAATTTCCTGAAAACAGGATAATAAAGTCATATCTTATCTTATCTTATCTCATCTTATCTTATATGATAGATAACTCCTTTATGAAAGCCCAAACTGTTCTCGAGGCTGCATTGTTTCTGCTGTGTAATAGTTGATTCTATTTCGGCCCACTGAAGGATTTCCAGGAACGAGGCAAAGCGAGGGAAAAACTTGTTAGGGCATTCACGGGGATTTGTAATCGAGTTCGTCATTAATTTCAGATTAGGGCAGATTCTTGGGCTAACTTCAGCCTTTTAATCATAATCTTCCTACTTCTTCGGGTAAGCCGAATTTGACTGGACGATGGAAAGGGAGACAAGCAGACAACATGGAAATTTACTGCTGGACTATAACTAAAGATACAAGATAGATCTTTGCTATAAGTTTATAACTAAACAAGTGTAAGAGAAGCTTCGGATCGAGCTGGGCTGCCGAAACAGACCGAACTTCGTCCCGAAAAAAACCCAAAAAACTATGGATTAAATCAGTGCCACCCTGTTTAACATGCTTTCGTACAAAGTTAATGCAATTCAGAACACTATATCGAACTGATCTTTTTGTCTTGCATGGGACATCTCTATAGCCATATCGACTGCAAATCTCATTTCCGCTCCCCTCTTCGAGCAGGAGATTGCGAGGGACACGGTGCAGCTCACGACCAAAATTCCCCGCCCCCTAAACCACCGCGCCTTAAATCCCGTGTCCTTCCTTCATTAGTAAGAAATCAACAAAGTAATCAGCGATGTGAAAGGTGGCAGGCGGATGTGAGTAAAATACGCATAAAATCTCAAACAAGAACAGGCTTGACCAATCTGCGCCAATCGATAGCATGTGGACGAGACTGCATTTCTGCAGTAGTGGTACCGTTACATTCTTTGGTTTAACTCTTTGAGCAATGCAGTTTTAAGCTCTTTTTGTTGTTGCTGCTGCTGCTGCTGCTGCCGTTGTTGTCGCTGTCGTTGTTGTTGTTGGTATCATGATTTACGTTCAGATCCGATTGCTCTAAACATTTCAAACAGCAAGCGTGAATATCTAGAGTAAAATCTTAAAGAACCAGCAAACATGACGAGTAAAGACGAGAAAATGCAGAACTAGGTAGTAGGACAGTATATTATCGCGATCCTCGTTCTTGCTTGTTCTGTCTCCATTTTCTGAGAAACTGGAGGTCTGTTAGTATGAAGAAAAGGTATAACAAATGTACACTTAAACACTTGTTTAAAATGCGTTGTGGCACTTACCAAGTTGTTTCACAGTTCATGCTTATTCTAACTCCTTGTCAAAATAACTAAAGACGCAAGCGTTTAACGTCAATTTCTCAGTTGCCCAAAAAGTGGAGTTGAACGAAATAAGAAGGTCGCGATAATATGTCAGTGGGTTCTCAAGACAGAGCATGACACGTTTGAAAGGGTTGACATAAAGCCGGATGTTTAAATTCCGTGAAAAAAAAAATGCCTTCTAATTAACAACTGATATTCCACACCACGGTACATGTAGCCTACTCAGATAACAAGCAGGGTGACCCAGTGTCACTCAATAACAATACAAAGGGGAAAAAGAACAAAAATATCACAATAGACAATGAATTAACCGGGTGTATGGGATCCGGAGATGTGTTATGCATGGGGTTTCAAAAACTGAACGTTTGTAAATTTCGTATCCTTGCAGGGAGCAACCCGTGAATAGAGCTTCTGTTTTTGGTTTTATATCCGTATTTTGTGCATAAGTTATTGTGAGTTGACGAAGCATTGGTATACCGGTACTGAAGACCTCATCGATGTTATACGCTGGACCTCTTCGGTTCCTCTTTGTTAGGACAAACAAGATACAATGTGCAACATAGTGCCCATCTTCCCTCGACCCTAGGTGATTGTAGAAACATACCGTGTGAGGCCTCCGTTCAAAGAGAACCAGAAACAGCCGGTTTAGCAACTGCGCATTCTCATGAAAAAGGAATTTTTCCGTTTTCCGCATACTTTGATTTGTCAACGCACATCGGAATTTACTTGCAAGTCATGTGTCAGTTTCAAGGAAAATGTCTGAGCCTGTGCAAACAATCAGTGATCGCGCGGTTTCAAGGTACCTAATAATAAATTATAATAATTATGGAATGTCCATGGTATAAAAGTTGATTTTCCCGATGGCCACGTAATTGGGTTTTCCCGTTTTTCCTTGTTAGCTTTTCTTAAGTAGTTATCACAGGTTCTCAATGAGAAGCGTGGTAAATATCCGTGTTCGTGCATATCAAAATATGAAAGTATAAGAACAGGACAAAGCAGATCATGTCTTCGCATATTATGTTTAAAGCTATGGTGCCAGATACTTGCAAATATGTAGGTCATGTATAATGACCAAGGACGGGGAGGGGGGGGGGCACATTCTTACCGCCCACAGGTAACCGGAAAGAAGTTTGTAACAGTTGATGCAAATTTCAGCACGTTATGATGGGGAGAGTCAGATGAACTGATCGTCTACCCCTTAAAAAAACGAAACTGTCTCGAACTGTTGTAGAAATAAATAACAGGATCCGATGAACAATTAATACTAACTTTAATAACTGTAAACACGAGCTGATATCCACAAGTTACTTACACCTAGCAGGGAAGGCACTATAATATATCTGACCACGACTAGATTTACACCTACGACCTGCATCCATGGTTTGCACACACTATCCTACTGATTTGAGGTCTTTATTTTAGGAGGTTCGCTGCCCTTGGCATTTACACCTCACTTTACTTGTTTTATTATTTCTTGTTCTGGCGGGGGGGGGGGTGGGGGGGGGGGAGATGATATGGATAAATTTTAATCTATTAATTTCAATTTTGCCCGGGCAGCGGCCTTTCGGCCTGCTCTTTACGATTTCCAACTGCCAAGGTGCCATCCTACTCGCCTGGCCCTCCTTATATATATTCTGTCCAGGAACGTTCAGGAAGCGGCTTTACCGCCCCATAAGCACGAGACAGACCTAGATCGTTCGGGACACATACAGGCCACCCAATCGTACACAGACACGTCACAGCATTACATCACTCAAGGTCGACCTAGCGTAATCTCGGACACTGCAGTATCTTCCAGACGCTTCTAGATTTTCTACAGTGAGACAAACAAGCCACACAGCGACATCAAAGGGAAATACCGGCCTTGCTGGCGAGAGGGGGGGGGGGAAGGAAGGTCGCCGAGTGAGACGCGTCATACAGGGGGAAGAAAAATATCGATCGTTCAACTAGTGGGACGCTACAAAGTTGAAAGATTAAAAACCTAAAAATGAACAAGAAATAGATTTCTTTTCTTGTTAAAATGGATTTTGCAATATGGGATTTCAGGAAAATATGTCGCAAAACAGGAAATGCCCAGCCAAACAAAAAAAAAAGATTCACGGAAAAAGAAAATTACGCTGTTAATACACACACACACAAATACACAGACACAGACACACATACATACAGACACAGACAGACACACGGATACACGCAGAGCGCGCGCACGCGAGAGAGAGAGAGAGAGAGAGAGAGATAGAGAGACAGAGACAGAGCTTACGTTGTCCTTACGAAAAGATCGTTAAATATTAAAAAGCCCAGTGCTTAGAGAAATCTCGGAGGCCGTCCTGTCCGGGGGGGGGGGGGGTGGGGGAGGTCTCACACCGACTGAGCAGTGGCTTGTCTTGTGTTTAGACATACTATGTAACAATGATGAATCTATTGGCATGTTCTCCTGCCGATACAATTAGCTAACGACAGTACGTCTGATGTTCTCACTATAGTGGTAAGCCTGGAGAGGAATTGTGAATGAAGAATTCATCCTTCAGTGCAGAATTCAGGTACCGAGGAAAAAAGAAAACAATACAATCAAATCAGCATTGTAAGGAAATGAGCATGCTCTATTTTAGTACATTCGTTGCCACTTAACACTAGGTTCACGGCCACGCGATGTTATGGTAGACTTGAGATAGATTTGTGAATGAAGAGTTCACCCTTTAGAGCAGAAAAAAAAAACACATAATCAAATCAGCATTCTGAGGAAATAAGCATGCTGTCTTTCAGTACATTCGTTGCTACTTAAAGTTAGATTCACGGCCACACAATGTTATGGTAGGCATGATATAAATTTCCACAGGTAAATAATGTAGCACAGTGACTGGTAGTGCACAAACGGTCCAGGAACACAAGGGTTGTCAACGTAAGCCAGGTAAATGAATCCATGTTGACATTATCTGACTGTTGCCGTATCCTAGTTCCTGGACAGTGAAACCTCTTAATACAGTGGCCTGATAGCGGCGTATGTCTTGTTCTTTGACAAAAGGGCCTATCTTTGGATTTTTATCTTTATTCAAGGATAATGAAACCAAAACAGTGGCATGATCAAGGTACATTCTTGCTCCTTGACAAGAGGGTCTAGCTTTCCACTTTGGAAATATTACATGTATTCGACCCAGATGAACACTGATATAAATTATACCCCAGTACTGGCTGTTGCAGGTTTTTCATTTCGGAGATAACAAAATTAAATGACACCATTGTAAAAATTGTGTAGTTTTTTTTAATTTCTTAATGTTTCACTGCTATATGTGAGTGTCCATGAGAAAACCCACAATAAGTCGGCAGGGCTGATTTTGAGAAAAACGGCTTTGAAGTGAAAATATTATATCTTTGCAGGGGCCTGAAGTTTTGACAAATGGTGCAATGGGACGAGATTTTTGACAGAAAGAAAACATTTGGGGGTGGGAGTGGTAGGGGTCTTGGGGGACGGGGGGGGGGGGGGGAGGGGAGAGTAAAAGTTATTTATGAATATAGGGGTGTAGTATTTCATACAACTATTTCATTATGTCAAACTTTCAAACTACACAGGCCATTACCAGCATTATTATTACTGTCGTTCAGAAGACGAACATAAAACTTTGGTTGTACCAAACATGGCGATGGAGGCCTATTCATTCAACATTTAATTATAACGTTTAAACACGCATAATATTATTCCCAATGTACAATAATTTTATCACAGTCTTTGTTCATCTTGTTACTAGGCGACTGGATAATGATTTTTTTCATGTATTAAACGTAACGAAAGTAAGCTTTTGTAGTGAAAGAACCGAGACTGTGTGGGGATTAAGAATCGGCGCGGTGAGTTTCGATTATGTCTAGCCCTAAACTGAAAGTAAAAGTAAGCGAACGGGTACGACGCAAAACTGATGCAGTATAATGTTCTCTTTGTTTTTATTCATGGTGCCGACAGCAAACAACCCAGGTCCAGTGTACTAAGCAATATGGTTTGAATAAGGCTATTCGGTAAGCTTTGCTTAGAAATTTCTCTACGTGGTGACTGCATTCGATTTGGATACCCCTATTCAAAAGAGTAATAGTGATAGGTGTGCATGGAGTTAATTACTTAGACTACGTAAACGGGACACCATTCATTAAACACAAAGGGCTATCACCTTATGGCTTAACCCTTAAGTATCCAAATATTGACGGGCCGTCTAGCGACAAGCTTAGATACGGAAAGCATTATCAACAAAGTGCGTCATGGCCAAAAATAACCGGAGAACCAATGATCCCGTGAATGAATGTTCGAGATAAGTAACGTGGAGAGGTAATCTCCAGAGTCGGTACGTAAAGAGTCACGTTATAGAGAGTTCAGACAGGATGTTACGCACTTGCCCTATCCGCGTAAGTCCGGGACAAAGACTGTCATCAATCCTGATTGGAGTAGGAGATACGTAAAGTCTCATGACAAACACGTTAGAAATTGAAACATGAAAAGCTTTCATTATTTTGTTGCCCTTGAAATGTTACTATAGAAGCACTAACTACAAACGTAGAAATCAAATTTTGTGGGATATTAGTATAAAGACGATTTACATGGAAGATCGCAAGAAGAAAAATCCCGGAAGTCTACTTTTGAGAGAGAGGGGGGAGGGGGAGAGAGAGAAAGAGAGAGGGAGAGAGAGAGAAAGACAGAGAGAAGGAAAGCGAGAGAAAGAGAGGGGGAGAGAAACCGAAACGGAAAGCGAGAGAGAGAGGAGGGGGAGAGAAAGAGAGAGAGGTGCTGATGAGAAGGGGAAGGGGGGGGGGGTCTCAGGCATAGGTCTCAGGTGATGAGCAGAGCACTGGAAGTGGTGGCGTAGTTTTAAAAAAAAAGGTTGAAAGGCCCAAGTTAATGATGAATATCTCCACTTAGTACTACGACGCTGTCTTAAGGACACAATAATCTTGTAAATTGTTTAAGATCATGTGCTGCTGTAGTTTTGGTTATAAATCAACATCAAATCTATATATTTTCTTTGACTGGACATTCCGTCTGCCTACCCCAAGAATCTGAAATGAGACCATCAATTTTATACTCTATATCTCAATTAAGTCTTACTTCAGGTATGCCTGTATTTAGAAACCAATTCAACATTATTGATATCAGTAGTTGCTAGGAAAGGTTCAATAGAACCTGTGACCCACGACGGCCAGACAGTGAAAGACGAAGTACGTAAAGATTTCGGTTGAATGTACATAGCAAAACGTGTCGTTTCTGTGGCGTAAGAGAACGCTTAGATCTACTGCCGCGACAGTGCTTCAAAAGACACCGAGTAGCTTCGAGACCTAGTTACCGTGTAGCTACACAACAACATTTGCAACCGAAACATTCACGTCACATGAACGAAATTTCGAGGTAATGCATAATTATTTCCTTTGGCATTTAGCTTTATTGATTTAGCTCAATTATCCGCATTAGACCACTTTGCAGGCATGAGGTCATCTTTTTTTTTTTTCAAGGGACTGGCAAATGGTTGCTAAATCAATGGTAGCAATAAAATATAAGTGGGCTATTGGGCAGATTATTACGATTGCGGCAAAAACAACAACAACAAACAAAAGGTGAGATCAAAGAGAACGTTCACGCTTTAATGCCACCAATCTACTCATCAGTGCCGAAATCAAAAGGCTCGTTAATTAAGTACATGTCAGATTTGACAAGATAATCTCCTATCACAGTGATCAACAGAGTCCCTGTCCCCACCCTCACCCCCTAACACCTTTTGATCCCAGATAAGATTTCCTCACTTCTTCTCCCATTTTGAACTGTCAACTTATTATATTTTCACCAGTATCCTTTTACAGTGGCAATTTTTTTAACAATTTATCGAACTGAATTTCCCCATAAATTGCAATCAAATGAAAAAAAAGAGATCGTTATTTCAGTGGATCACAAAACTTCTACTTATTTTTATTTGATAATTATTGTCACAGTGTACACAGTCCAGCCTTTGAAATCACGTAATACCAGTGGACAGGACAGTGTATGACAACAAACAGGCAGGCAGTTTGTGGGCCTTTGTTAATTGTTGTTAGAGGCGCGTAGTAATTAATATTTACATTATAAGCCGTTGTTGAACAATAAACACAACTCTTAACTTATAATCGTTGATCAGAGCTGCTACACGGAAGAGTGGAAAAGTTTTTGGCATTGAAAATCTGGACATCGTTATTTTAACCTTTTTGTATGAATGCAACCTGAGATTAATGGCAATTACGCAATCGTGTTTTCTGTTTTCTAATTATGGTTGGGCGTTTTACCTAAACGGCTTATCAAAAGCCTTTAAATCCTTTCCCTCCCTACGTGCATGTCTCACGTCTTTATTTCCACAACTGGCGAGTTTGTAAAGAATAATTATTTCCCTCTCTTCCTTTGTTTTATCAACTTCCGCGTGCGGCTTTTGAGACGCCAGTATCACGGTGGATTCCATTCTGCGGATCTAGCGTCACTAAATGGGGCAAAGCCAGTATGCAGAGTCACTGAAACTGAGCAACGTAGATCGTGTTGAAAACCAGTAGAAATCATTACTCACAGTCTGGAATAAGAAAAATAAAAGCAACTCTACTTTCACAAGACAGTATGACTGTAGTGTGCATTATTTAACAGCTTAGATATCGCCCTTCCCTCCCCAAATCCCGAGTTTTCCCGCAGTTGCCCCAAATAAGAACGACTGCTTTATCTGGAGATGTTTCGTTTTCAGTCTGAACTAGTGGCTCACTTTGCCAGAGAATCAGACAAAAGAAGAACTAAATTAGGACATTAACCGCCGTGAAGGTGACGACCATTCTGTAACGGTAATCTGAAACCCATTCACAAAAAGCCCACATAACCAGAGTATTTTATGGCCGACTATTAACAGCCTACACGTGACGTATGCTTTAAAAAGGGGGGTGAGGTAGGGTGTTGCATTGCTATAAATAGTACGCGATGCCCATTAACAGTACTGTAATGATAAGTTCAAGGTAGGTGTGTTATTTAGCACTAGTCAGTCGTGAAAGATACGGGACTAAATTCGTTCTGACTATTGTGAAGATGTCTGAAGGCATTGTGGGTGTTTACGTCCCAGATAAATACAGTCGTATTTGTGTGGGCGCTTTTTACTTTTTTGTCTGCAGTTTAAGACGTGCCCGTTTATCCGCGCACGATGTGACAAAATATTGTTATGAATCTATGAAGAGTTCTATTTATCTGTCAAGAATGATTTACCATTCAGTACTTCTGCAGTCACGGTCGCCCACATTCAGTCACTGAAGGGCAACCTCCTCTTAACCCCTATGTCGTTTTGCTCGCCCTTACCTCTCCCCTTTCCAGGGGGTGTGGAGCATCCACGGGGTCAGATGTACTTGGAGACTAAAATCAACAACAGCCAGAGTGACAACATCAACAATAAAGCACACATTTAGTGCCATTTTCCTTTTCGTCATTAAGAAAGTAACATCTCTTACAGCCCTTAATTTAGACCACCGTGACACTAGGGTTAATCTTCCCGCCTAAAAATAGCTTGATCAAAAGAAACGGAAAGGTTTCTGATAACAGGCAATAAAAGCGCAGCCCTATCACCATTTCCCATCACAGCTCTGCTTTTCGAAATTAACCCTAAAGTTGCGGGGGAGGGGGAGGGGGGATGCAGAAGTGCAGCTGACCGTGGCCTTCGTAACTACACGAAGGCCACGAGCTGACACGGTTCTAGGACACTGGAGGGAGTTGAGGAAGGGGACAGAGGAAAGAAAGTCTACCAGTGAATGAATACAGGTGTCTTTGTTCTGAAGAGCAGGGCATTTTTTTTATGGTTTATGTTGAAAATGATCTATGTCTGCCCAAAATAATGTCTTTGAATGCTGTTCTCTCTGCGAAGTTTGTCATTAGGTTCAAACTGACCAGGTTTTGTGGAGGCACTTTTTTCTGTTCTTTTTAATTTCAGTGTTAAATTACATGTTAGCAGATACTTAGATAAAAACTTGTATTTTACCCCTTTGTCTCTAAATATGTATTTAAAAAACGGTGGCATTTAGTAAATTAATCTGACCTTGCTTCAAATGCGTATTTACTATTAATTTAAAAACGTTTTTTTTTTTTCCTCAAAACTTGTTCCAACAATCGAAGTGGCAACGCCAAAATGGCACAAATGAGATGAACCAAAAGTTGCTGAAATGTGACATGAAACCCAGCACTTTCATTCAAGCCGCAGATTCACAACTGATATAATGATGTGAGATATGAATGGCAGAAGACATACCAAAAAAAAAAACGACATCATTTTACGTGTTACTGCTGAGCAAAGTCAGTCACAAGACTATTTCGAGCAAAGAAAGACAAAACAAAACAAAACAAAAATGATTAAAGGTTTTGCACCTCTATCAGGTCTCATTCGAACCCCGCGTCACTGTTAGAGCTTGAGAATCCCCAACCTCCTTTTTTCTCCATCCTCTTACCGAGAGTCCAAAATGAAATTACAAAATATGAACTGAATATTTTAATTAATATTTTGTCTTGACCTCTTACATGCCAGTGTTGTATAATCATGAATTGCCATTGGAAATATTCGTGTCGTTTGTAAAATTAAAGAAAAGCGATGGCCATTTTAAATAGACGGATAGTTTCGTTAGTTTGGATTCACACTGACCACTTGAAGTGACTGCAGTAATCGTGTCTAAAAGTAACAAGGAATATGAACATCATAATTTTCTGGTCTTGACAAGTAATGGGTTAAGCAATAAAACACTGTGCGAAATGCCTAGCTCACGATATATAATTACGGGTGGATGATCGATAGAGATGATATAAAAAAAACAGTAGAGCATCGAATCAGCATCGCCAACTGGGCCGTGTCTGTCACAAACTATCGATCAACTCGGGACCATTTCCCCCACGTCATCTACCCTGGCTTGTCCGGGGAATTTCTTCAGATTTCCCAGTTTAGTCACACTGGGCTTGATGACACTGAATGACAGCTTCCTGGAGACAAGTTAGAACTGGCTATCTATACACTTTTTACGCATCGGGACTAAATATAAAACGTTATGTAAATAGTTTTCCTTGAGCATGGGGTTTAATTTAACTTGTCAAGAAGAGATTAAGAAGGGTGAGGGAACTCTGTGACACTCATGTTGTGTATATTATGTATGCCTTGTCTCTGTATGCTGTTGTTGTTTTTGTTGTTGTTGCTGTTGTTGTCTATGTCAACTACCCTGAATTGTCCGGGAAATTTCTTCAGATTTCCCAGGTTCGTCACGGTTGACAACTTCCCGGAAATTACTAAGCTAGCTATCAATACAGTTTTTACGCATTTGTAATATACTCAAAATTATGTGTACATAGCCTTTCTTTTCCTTCCTCACCGTTTAACCTGTCACGGAAGCTAGTGAAACTATTTGTACGGCCTACAGTGTGGCGTGCACTACACTGTAAAGGTCAAATTATTTTAGAGTACCGTGAACAGTAAGCATCAAACAGCGAATTGTACGTATAAGTGGGATATTATTATGCTATTAATTTGTAAATAAATGATTAAATAAATTAACAAATGCATCGGTTTGAGAATATAAGCTGCACAATGTAAAAATTTTGTATTTTGTATACTTCTTTAATCCAATTTGAGAAATTTGCCATAGTGTCATTGCAGCCCAGTTACAATTGGAGCAGACACGTCGTCGCCACAGTGCAGCGCCGGTCGGCGCAGGGATAAATATTTATTTAATTTTGCCCGGGTAGCGGCCTGTTCGGCCTGCTCTTCTCGATTTCCAACTGCCAAGGTATCTTTACGTGCGCAACGTGCACATGCGCCCTCCGACTTTTTTCGACCTTATCCGAGAAGTTTAGGTGCTCTGTCCTACCTACCATAGGATCAGGGACAGGAAAATATGAGAAAAATCCCAAAATTCCAACGTGCCTGCGCCAATGGGGGTTCGAACCTGATACCTTTGGCATGAGAGGCGAGCACCTTGCCTCTAGGGCACCGTATCCCCGGAGACTTGTAAAAAGCTTGGGATTTTCCGCCCAAGAGCGATGTAAACAATTTCCATCAAGATTTTAAACTACATTCAAGGAGAAAACTTATCAATGTCTTACAACCTTTGGGTAAATTAGTATCTTCTCTTGAAGACCTGACATCCTCTTAAAATCCTTTTGCTATTGATCTCATCAGTTTGGAATTTCAGCCATGCACCGTAGGCCCTATATTCATGTACATGTAATTTTGTATGTAACGCTTGATTTCGAGTTTGAGTTTAGAGAGAGCACGTCGACATGAAAACGGTTACACTGTGCCAGGGACAGAATATACCAGAACGATAGGACAGAACGAGACACGCTCTTGTATTCATTTTGCTGTTGATCGTATCAGTTTGGAATTTCAGCCAAGCGCCTTATGGTCATGTACATGTAATTTTGTCCATAACTTTTGAGTTTGAGTTTGAGTTTAGAGAGAGCACGTGGACATGATAACGGCCACACTGTGCCAGGGAGAATCAACACGACAGTCAGAATAATTATAACAGTACGACAGGACAGAAGGAGACTCTACCAGAAGCGCTCACCAGTCACCCACATATAATTGTATATTGTGTTTGTAACACGGGTAAGATGGGGGGAGAGAGGGGGGGGGGGTATGATGGACAGGTAAAAATAGTTTGAATCCGCATACACAAACCTTGGCCTGAAATCTTAGTAAGTAAAGTTAAGTCGCGAACAAAGTTAATCGGGTGGGAAAAGCCCGAAGGTTGTAGGGTGATTCAATAAACGAGTGGGTTGCGTACCTGTATAATTATGATATACCCAAAACTAAATTTAATCCAGAGACCCTGACCTGCTTACTAACAGCCCTCGTGTTACATTGCACTTGTGTTTTCTTTCACAGCAAGTCACGCGTGGACCCATGACATCCGGGAAATTACCTGCTCTCGTCCCTGTACGACGTGGATATTAATTACTATATCGTGTCTTTGAAACAATATACACCCGTAGTTTTTTTTTATCTTTCCAGTTGGCTTGACTTCCCTGTAAAAAAAAAACAACAAACATTACATACTTTCTGGATGAATTTATTTCAGTACTGAAGCACGAAAATAATTCTCACACTTGCAATTGAAATGTATTTCTGATTGAAATTGAGCAACACAACTAACTTTTAAAAACCACAGAAATGTTGTGCCAAGAACTTCCTATACAGTAATATTTGTCCCCTTTTGTTGATATCCATAATAATTTACAATGGGTCATTAGCTCTAATTTATTACACCACTCCCAAGAAAAAAAAAACAAACAAACAAACAAACAAATGTAATCATATCAAGGCGGGATATTCGCTTAGTAAAACAAGTTCCACAATCATAGCTAAGCCCGAATGGTAGGGCGCCCCCCCACCCCCCACCCCTTTTTTTTTTCCTTTGTAATTTTGTTACGTTTGGTGTCGGACGAAAGTTCCAAAGATCGAAAACTCTGCGTCCTTTCTGAGTTCATCATGGTTTTTATGTAACGTCTAAGTTTTCCCCGTATCCATTCACTCCCGTAGGGCGACGCAGCAACTACGTTTATATTGTTTTAGCCACACGATAATCGTGCACTTGGGCCTGCTATGACCCACGGTCTATCTGCGTTTATCTGACGCAGAGCACTACAATGTTATTCAATATCATGACTCTACTGGGAATACTGAAACTTATAATAACATTTTAAATTTCTGGTTTCATCACCCGGTACATAATCTTGTCACTAGAATGTATATCGTATAACGTGTGTCAGTATGATATGACAGGCATTTTAATGCAGTGATTGTCACTTTTATCAGCTCTCTGCCCAGCTGATCTGTAATCTCGGAAATTCTAGTATTACTAGTTATTAAATACACCGGAAATAAATACTTTCTTGTCTCTCCTGTTTCCGTGCAGAAGTTCCCAGTTAAATAACATGGTCACCTTGTGGGATTTCACCGTTACAGAGAAGATAAGCATTTATTTGCTTTACATTTCTCCGGGTTGCTTTCGTTTTATTGCTATGTCAAACCCTCTAAATGTTAACGTTTTGTTGCCATTTCCTTGCGCTTTCACTTATTGTAAGCTTATTTTGCGAGTTTGCCACTGAATTTGCCCAAAAAGATATCATAACTGCAATTATTACTATGGGTGCAATTTCGTAAGACATGACTATGCTGGCAGTGGCGGACCTACATTGTTGGGACCCTGAAGCTTCAACTGCTATGGGCGCCCCTTCGCAACTAGCAACAATAGGTGGAGGGCAACATCCAAATTTCACTCATTAAAACAAGTTTCACCAGGGCCCCTGAAGCTTAAGCTTTACTAGTGTCATCGTAGATCTGCCCTGTGCTGGCTTGAGGAAGTAAACAAATTTTGCAGCGATGGCAGTGTTTCTAGGTAATCAGTATAATTATTGTCTGATCTCTCATTAGTAAACATCCAAGCTCAACTTTCCTGCATTGGTTTGTTTGTTCCTGGTTGAGCCGTATGTGATCAAGCGAGGCTCGGTACGTTACGACATTTTGTTCTGTTGCTTCCCTGCACGGAGGCTTATGTAATATATCAGTAATTTTATTTGCTCACGGAGACAAAGGATGGAGGCCCTGCGACCCCATAGATTTTCTGTGGTTTTTATGATTACAATTATTAAGAGTAATCAGCTTTTGTTGTGAAGCAAATACAGCATAATTCGCCTTGCATAAAGCCTTATCAACATTAGCGCTGGATTAAAACGTCGCTTGAGACAGTGTAAATATTATTATCATACCCTACAATGAGCAAAACATTACTCTACGCTCAAAGTTGAAGATAGCAGGGGGTATAAAACCAATCAATGTCGCCAGTGTTGGATTAAGGACGGCAGTGTACAGAAGTTGTCCGTATGTATAAACTATCCCCTGGAGTTGAAGACCTTCACTTTTTTGTTTCCGTCTTGTCATAATACACACGACACACTCTACTGGCAGAGAAATAATGTCTTACTTTAAACAAAGATTGTTAACTTGAAGTGCTAGACATTTTTCTCTATCTCGGCGCAAATTGGGGCGGGGGGGAGGAGGGAGGGGAGAGAGAATTAGAAGGGATCCTAGTGCTATTTGACTGCTTTAAAAAAAAAAAAGATAGAAAGAAAAGCATCATTTCAGTATAAAGCAATCGATTTTGACAAACGTTTGATTCAACTCTCCCAATATTACCCTACGTGTTCCTAGTTGCTATTTTTCACGTCACGAGGGTTCACTTGATATAAAAACTTTAAGTGTTCGTATCTGGTACTCTTGACACCCTCTAATTCTAATCCCCTCGACTGCCATGCACTTTTATGACATAATGTATGATCGATACCTTGCTGAAAAGACACTAAAAGTTCGGACATTTTGTAACACGTGTTTTGTCTTTCAAGTCTGGGAGCAAGGGGGTTAAGAAACTGCGGACCGAGGTCATGATTGTAGCCAGGGTCAACGAAAGATCCTGGATAGCGCAAAGAAAATGGATGACTCCATCCTCACACTGCAGGAATTAGATGTAGCTGATCTATTTCTGTCTCTCGTCTTGACAGGTCATGTACAACCAAGGAGAGGCCATTCTTACCTGGTTAAGCCCCCCTTGACAGTCTTCATTCAGGTAACAGCCGTGCACTGTGGGAGGACATCATAAACTGTCCTAAAACGTAAGAAACGCACTAACTAACACTAACTCCGGTGACCCTAAATTAGGAAATGTCTATTTGTAAATAATCCGTGTGCATTATGACGTAGGTTTCTACGTGTATTAAAATCAGCATCATCTCTTTATGTCTTTTTTCTACACATGAAAATACACAGCCGTGTGCAAATAAAATAGTGGACTTTGTCACATGCAACGATGTATATTTATGTGACGCTTGCGTTCATATGAGCTGAAATTTGATACAAATGGTGGGATTTTTCCGTCTAAGGTGGCTTTTAACTCACAATAACAAGGTACCATAATACCAGTAATACAGTGGGATACTGTCCAAGGCCTTCTGAAGCAGCTAATCCATGTCGTGACCTGAAAGTTTCGCAGTTTAGCTTGCCTTCAAATGCCTTCGTAAAGAAATAACATAATTATATTAAGCCATTAAATTCTGTTAAAATCCGAATGACTGATTCAGCGGGCTGCATTCCCCTATAGAAAAAGCCGCCAGGAAATGTCAATGGTTTTTCTGTTTTTAAAAATTCGAAACCAAGCCAGAAATGCGAAACAAAAGTGATTTACTTTCCAAGGCATGATAAAGCTGTAAGCCTAGAGCTATTGATCTGCAATGGTTTAATTGTGTGTTTAATTGGGTTGAGAGTTGGTGTATTGACACAGAGATATATATATATACAGTGTCATTGGAAGATCCATGAGAGATTCTGTAGAGCTGATTTTGGGTTAATTACTCTTGGGAATAGCTGATGGCAGAGAGAAGGAGAAACAGCAAAATGAAAAGTGTCACTCTTAAAAGTTTGTAAGAATGAAGGGAGGGAATGGAGACAGAGAGAGAGAGACAAACAGACAGACAGCCGATAGCCAGGCAGAGCAAGAGAGAGAGAGAGAGAGAGACAGACAGACAGACAGCCGATAGCCAGGCAGAGCAAGAGAGAGAGAGAGAGAGAGATCGCCACATATCAGCTTTGCACCAACTCCTACTGCAACCCCGAAGCCTTACTGTTTTTGTATTTGTTGTTATTGTCATTAATATTATTTTAATTTGATTGTAAAAGCAGTAACTTTGATGGTACTGACAGACTCACACCGTACACAACTCATACCGAAAAAAAGAAATGATGTCTAAATAGGAACAGGGTGGTGATATAGTGGCGGTGATGATGGTGCAGGGAGGAGAGGAGATGCGAGGAGGGAAAGAGAAAGAGAG
Organism: Onchidella celtica; assembly: GCA_963931925.1. Classification (NCBI taxonomy): domain Eukaryota; kingdom Metazoa; phylum Mollusca; class Gastropoda; order Systellommatophora; family Onchidiidae; genus Onchidella; species Onchidella celtica. The sequence continues at coordinate 16,457,467 of OZ007572.1, forward strand.
AGAGAGAGACAAACAGACAGACAGGGTGGTGATATAGTGGCGGTGATGATGGTGCAGGGAGGAGAGGAGATGCGAGGAGGGAAAGAGAAAGAGAAAGAGAGAGAGAGAGACAAACAGACAGACAGGGTGGTGATATAGTGGCGGTGATGATGGTGCAGGGAGGAGAGGAGATGCGAGGAGGGAAAGAGAAAGAGAGAGAGGGGGAGGGGTGGAGAAAAAGGAAACAGTAATTTCTACCCTCTTATTTCTTAAGTTCACAAAACCAGTGTGAGATATGAAATCAAATTTAATAAGCCTTTTCAGAGCCATTTTTTCGGCATAACGAGGGTTATCCACGAAACGCTGACTAGTCAAATTACCAAATTAGGATCGTTAAATCGAACAGAAAAGAATTTCTCAAATCCCCGAGAAGGAATAATTGGAATATTTAGCATGTAACACAGGGCATCTTGAACCTCTAATGTGTCCCGGGAGATTATGCTCAGATCCGCATATCTAGAATCGGTATAATGATATGATAAGATGAGGTGTGCTTAAATACGCGAAAGACATCCTGGTTTTTCCCGAATATCGTATCTAAATATGGAAAGCAGATGGCCGTGAAATCAGCAACACGTAAATTATCAGGTTAATGTTCAATTCAGGCACTGAAATGTATTGTGATTACCATACGTGGGGAAAGTAACCCGACAAAGGTATTAAATTTGACTTGAAAAGAACTATGAGCAGTGCAGCAGGGATAAACTGGAATTTCAGAATGGAGAAATGAGCTAATAGACGAATAATTATTAGCTCCCTGAGACAAAAAAAATACAGTCCGCATCGCGTGACTTTTAAGTCTGGTGACACACTGAGTCAAGTCTGTGTTGCATCTGTTCTGATTCAGTGTGCAAAGTCTCTCTTTCCCCCGGCTGATCAAGACAGTCATGACTCACCCAAAGACAGTTTTAATGCGCTCGAACTGGTGAGGCAAACTAGTTTCGGTGTCGCCAATGAGTGAGGTCTCGTCCTAAAAGTAACTTTTCTTCCTCTGTAGCTCCTACAGAAATCAAACAATTTCAAAACGACCCAGTGCGCCATAAGCTTGAGAAATTAGTGTCATTCTGATGGGGACGGTTACGATAGAGCCACCAAAGTCGTACGCTATTGTAATACGTCAATGTAATGCATATAAAAGTGTTGATAGCTGTCTTTGTCTCTTTTCCTATGCACCTACCAATGCTCCTAATCACTATGGCTTGTCGTTTAATACAGACTTGGCTGATGCAGTAATTTATAACGCTAAAATAAAGACAGAGTGTTATAATGGACATAATATGATTTAAATTTAGTATTTGGCCTATTTTTTAAATTACATTTTGTAAAGCGTCACCAGTTTGTAGGGCTTAATATCTACCACGTAACGAATGCCCAACTGTGAACTGCGTTTGATCTACTGCCGTTGTACATAAATACTATTTTTGTGTTGCAGTCGGGGAAAGTTGTCACTCAGCCCATGATATCTACAGCTCAAAATATGAAACGGGCTAAGATTTATGTTTGCACCAGCGTTAATTCAGTAGGCCACTAGGTGTTACGTGCTTTTGCACTCGACAGGCACAATCACAGAATATTTTCGCTTTAACTTACAAGAAAACAATGCATTTACTCTTACTGTTATTTTCAACAAAAGTATTTTCACAGCTCAGCAGGGAAGCTGGAGTGTCGGTACTGTTCGATTTTGTTTTGCTTTTTTCACGGATTTCTGTTTTCATAAATGTGTGCAAGATTAAACATTCGCACGTGTATGCACGTGAGTGTTTGGAAATTCGAAAGCGGCCCATTGCCACAAATACCTTATTGCACTCCAGCAGTGTTTACACATGACACCTAAACATTCTAGTACAGTCACAAACGAAATACAAATTATGCGCGTGAGAGTGAAACGAGAGTGACAGGAAGGCACGTTTGAGTTTTAGAATGACAAACACGTTGACGGGAACGTGTCTTGGCTAATAGAAAATAACCTAGACAAACGTGATATACAGGCAGTGTTGAGATTACCCTGAGCTAGGTTTATCAGATTTAAACACTGTACCGCGTGGTTAACCACAACCTCTTCAACTTGCGAGATATGTGGTACTTGGCTCGAGCCCTTGTGATCTGTGAACATTTCTCTCGGAAGCAGAGAGTAATGCAAGAAGTTACAGTAGACCCATGCAATAACGACACCCTTGTTTTTGTTGTCGTCGTTGGTGAACTTAAACGATGGTCTTAATACTTCTGAATGAGGAGAAACGGGCATAAATATTTATATACAATTGTCATTTGGCTAGAAAATAGAGACTTCAGGCTATCTTTTATTACAACATGTATTATTATTATTATTATTATTATTATTAATAATAATATTATTATTATTAATATTATTATTATTATTAATAATAATATTATTATTATTATTATTATTGCAATATCATTTGTGTCATAGAGAGAATTAGTAGCACGCCATCGCTCCAGGCTAACACTTTCCACCAATCACACCAATTTTACACAATACATGAGCTGTCTTTTTGTCAGAGGTGGACATGCTCAGTCTATTTATTTATTTATTTATTTATTTATTTATTCACGTTACTGAGAGAATCAGTACTGGGTTATTTCATTAGATTAATATTTTGTCCGAAATCACAGTGCTACCGAAGTTACAAATTAATGTAGCCTACAGAATGTTTGCCAATATCGTATGACGCTTGGAACGACAGATCCCCATTCGTGGTGTCACATGGACCCGGCCTTGTGCACAAGAACTCTGATTTCGTCATGTGATATGGATATCCTTTCTCTGCCTGTGACGTAAACCATTCTCTGAAAAACTGCGTGACTCTAAAACTCTGGATATGACTGACTGTCCGCTAAAACGTTCCATGTGGATCTCTGTGAAAATCCCGATTGCCCGAACCCTCACGACAATGAGTCGACAGTCCAGCAACAGTTTAGTCAGACCTGTCTTTTTCTAACTATCGAAGATCTGGAATGTGATATTAATGGGTAATTCTTTCAGGCTATATACGTTATGTCCTCCATCCAAACAATGAGGCTTACGACACATTTTGCTCTGAATTATTTTCCTAGCTCAGACTAATAATTCATCGCCATTTTGTAGGACTTTTTTGCTTGTCACTACATCAAACTCCGTGCCCCCCCCCCCCCCATCGGAAATTGGCATCCAGGCTTCCATACACCTGCAAACAATTTTATACAGAAAAATGTCAAGAGACGCTGTTGTACTGAATTCTCCTAGTTCATAGCCCCCCTCCTCCCCCCCCCCCCCTCCAAACCGCTGAGATTCCACGTTTCACTCCCATGACAGTATCGATCCTCAGATAATCGTCCTGTGTTTATCACCAACATAATACTAAGTAAAGTTGTCGAGAATGAATGAGATTGTAATAGCAGATACGTGTCTAGGACTGTAATTACATGAGTTTGAAAAAACGTGACCAGGCGCAAAATGATAATATGAGATTATTTTAGTTCTTTTTTTTTTGTGGGGGGGGGGGGATGCTGTCATTATATTAACGCAATATTTAAGAGAAAAAAGGGGGAGAAGGGGGGGGGCGGGAACTACTAAAAGAAAGGGGGGGGGGCGGGGGTGTTTCCAGAGTATTCTCCCTTTCTTTCTTTCTTTCTTAAGGACGAGGGAAAAAAACATAAACGGGGGGAGGGAGGGGGTGGGGAGTGGATAAAGAGGAGATAGGCTGGCTCAAGTGACAAATAATATACTCATTTGCAAATCATTTGACATTCGAGTTTACCCATCTTCGTGTAAAAATGAGACGCAACATCCCCTCAGACATGCACGTTTTTCTAAGTGTCCCCACGTTCGCATGTAAATATATTCAGAAGGAAGTATAGATAAACTGTTTTTGGCTGGGATAAAGAATACAGAAGAGCTGGAGGCGGAAAGGATCACGCATGTCACATTTTTTTGTCACATTATTCTTTATTAAGTCATTTATTTTCGTCACATCCGGCCAGCTCATGGCCACATTTTGGTTATATTTCTCGTTTGAATCGTTTTATTGTAAATTCTCAAGTACAATGATAAGAGGCCTTCTGTCCCTTCAAAGGCAAAGGAAAAACCCATAAGGATGTTGTTAAGCGCAGAGATATCTTACACTAACATAAACTAACACTTAATGTAAGATATCTCTGGTTAAGCGTATGTAGCCTCATTACAAAGCCAAACACTATAGAGAAAATACTGGATCGTGTTCATTGTTCAACAATGGCTTATAGTGTGAATTACTACGCGGCCCTAACAGAAATAAACAAAGGCCCACAAAATGCCTGGCTGTTTGTTGTCATACACTGTCCACTTGTACTAAGTTCATACATCAGCTGTTGAGTTGAGTCAGTTCTATTTATAGAAGGCAGCCGGTAAACAGTCTTAATGTAGGACAGGTGGGCTCTACTTTAAGAACTGATGCAAGAAATGCTGACGGTAGACCTCAGAGGGCAAGTACTGCACTGAGGGGGGAGGGCAGGGCAGGAGGTGGGGTTGTTTTGCGTGACCTCCAGACCTTTTAATGTTCATCGTGCGGGTTTTTAATCGAATCTATTAGTACTTCTCCTTGTTTCTCGCCCCACCCCACCCCACCCCCCTCACCGACCTACCATATTCTTGCGTCGGTGCACGAAGGCGTATATGGAAACCCTCTGGTTAATGGAAGAGCAAAGATTTGTCAGAAATGTTAAAGCATAATTGATTTGTTAATCTTTTTTTTGCCTCTCTCTGTCCGTTTTCTTTTTTCTTATTTTGGCAGAATTTTTCTCAGTTTTGCTCGAATGTGGGTGGAAAACTACCTTCTGCCCCCCCCCCTCCCCCTTCCCCTTACTGATACGACCATGTGACGGTGCATGTAAACAGAGACATTAGTCAAGTCTAAACCAGGAAAAAGGAAACAGCTATAAAATAATGTAATACCACTTTTCATTTTACGTCATGTGTTGGGGTCGCATGAATGGGAGGGAAGGGTAACGCATTTCACAGCTGCCTGCCAGCTTAGCTTACCACACGACCATCTCGACTTGAGGCGCAAAGAAAGGATGCATCATTGTAAACACACACATGTAATACACACACACACACGCCTATAAAAACACGCCTGCATACCTATAAGCACAGAGATACATTCACAAGCACATGCGTAAATACTGGCCTGCGATCCCAAAGCAAAAGACCGCCTACAAAAATCTGTTTGGATGTCGCAAAACATGAGTCGTCACGATTATAATCGGAGTGGTCACAAGACAAGTATCAAAGAAAACCAACAGCATCTGTGATGGATTTGTATGCCCTCGCCAACGTTGCGTATATTTTTTTTACCCGCCCCCACCCCACCACATCTACCTTTCGCTTCTTCCCGAATCTTCACTTTCATTTATGAGAGAATCTGAAGAATTCTGGCTCAAGATGAAAGACCAAGATCCTGAGAAAACCCCTCTAAAAGGGGAAACATTTTCTACGGAAATTGAAATTTGCTGATAAAATGAAAGATTACCCATTTTTCTGCTTTCAGTTAAAATATTTAGCTTGAAATCTTGAGATATCTTATTTCTTATTTTTTGAAGAGGTATGAAAAGTTCTCATTTAGTCCGGATTTGTCCGATCCACCCACATTTGTTATTCTTGTATAGGCCAGCGAGTCCATAAAACTGGTTGCTAGCTTTGCTTGTATATAACTTACTGTCATTAATTCCCCGCACGCATATCAAAAGAGGAAATGCTTCACCGCATTCATGAATTGATAATATACTTTCATACGTATTGTCCACCTATCTAGGTACCCTTATCTGAGAATGTATGAGAGCCAGGGTAATCCAGTGACATACTGACATTTCTGTTATCACGATTGTACACACACTATCAATCCATTTCCATAAAGTTGACCTATTAAGTTAAGAACACCTCGATCCCATGGAGGTAATTTCTCTTCTTTTTTTTATGTCACACCAAATCCCATTTGATCTAACCAGAATAGAAAACGCGGTTCTGATATTACACACGGAAAGTGGGATTATACTGGCTCTTTCTGGTGATATGTGAAGAATTTGTTTGTAAGAGAGCATTAAATACTTGAACAAAGTACAGCTCGGGGATCCTGCATTGGATATTTCATTATCCATATTTAATCTTTGACACGTGAAGACCCATATTTGTTTTTAATGAGTGCCAAGAAAATTAGCACATTTTCCCAAAGCATGACCCAAATAAGTGTTGGTTTTATTGAACTTTGTATGTGATATGTTACATTGTTACGGGTTGCTTTTTTTTTTTCTCAAGCATCTCTGTGATGTTGATAGCACTATGTTTATGTACACACTACCCTCCCTTTGCCTGCAAAAAAAATATGTAAATAAAACACAAAAATGGCCGTTTTGAGGCAAAAAGTCCACCATCAGTCGTGTCTTAGTTTCATTTTCCCATTGACTGTGCAATGTGCCCATGTCTGGCATGTGGGCGTATCTCCATTCATCCTCCTAGAGTTTAAAGAAAACACTACACCACTGCAGCACAACAACGTCGCATGTGCGCGCCGCATTTTGGCTAATACCCTTCATTCTTAGTAGCAGGGGAGAAGCATAAACAACAAACGACAGCGTCAACGGTTCAAGGTCAGAGAACCATCTCTCAAAACTGAATGAGGCAAAAATCCCAACTTTACTAGATGATAAGCATCTTTTCTAGGTGACCATTAAGTGCAATAGTTTAAGCTAAACATTCTCCAAGACCTCTTGCAAAGAACGCATTGCACCATCGGTTGAAATAGCTTCAAAAAGCAGCACTTGGAGATTTTGAGAACACATTTTCTGGTGGGGTCAGTTCCATCACACCCGAGATACAGATAACCTCGCAGGTTTAAAAATAGACTTTATGAAATCTCCTACGTGTCTCATACGTGGGCGAGATAAACTTCATATTCGATTTCTTTTTAAAGATTCAAAAAACGGACCAAGATGAGGAAATTTCGAAAAATTTTCGAACCCATCCCTGTGTGGCCTTGAAAGAAGGGGTAGTGTTGGGATGGGACGGGGTGGCCGTGGAGTGGGGGGGGGGGGGCTGTGATCTTTCTTTTGAGATAACTCGTGGCTTGACTTTTCTCCTGTTTCTCCTCGGCCCATACTGGAAAAAACTGTTGTCTGAAATACCGCTTGTTTCAAAAGTTATTGAATATTAGAGACGGGCAGACTTCAGGAATATGCTTCTATTTTGCTTCTTCTGCTTCTATTTTGCTTCTTCTGCTTCTATTTTGCTTCTTCTGCTTCTATTTTGCTTCTTCTGCTTCTATTTTGCTTCTTCTGCTTCTATTTTGCTTCTTCTGCTTCTATTTTGCTTCTTCTAAAAAAATAAAAAAGAAAGGAGGACTGAGGCAGAAACAGCCCGGGGAGGTGGAGGGGTAGAAAGGAAAATGCTTGCTGAACCTGTGTGAAGCTGAGATGCCCCGTCCTTTTACAGTATTATCACCTTGCTGTGGAGGACCCATGACAAACTCTGAAGCAAAGCAAATTATATTTATTATGATCATAATTGCTTTTTCAGGTAAGCACTGAAAATATCCGCGTTCTGTAGCTAAACTATCCATGACATGTTTACCGCGCCATCTACACGAGTATTATGTCAACCTGGACGATTCTAGTTTGTCTTTTTAATCAAGCATTCATATAGTATGTGGAATGCAGTGACCTACATATTGTTTATTATACAGTCATAGTAGCACGTCACTCACTGGTGGAATGTGTTAATAACCCAGCTGTGCTTCCTAATATGAATGTGTCACATAACTGGACCGTTTGCTTCAGATTGTGATCGTCCAGCCCCCCCCCCCTTTTTTCTGGCTTCCTCCCTGATCACATTGTGTGATAAGGCAAATTTTTTTAATTCAAGTTTTCCAAACCTAATGCTGGTTGGTGGCCATTCTAATCATCAGAAAACGGGCCAGGTGATTATAGTTTCACGTACTGGCTGACTGGCTGACAAAAAAAAAAAAAAGACATGTTATCCAGGTTTTTTAGGGTGTGAAAATAGGTTATTTCTGATCCCAAAATCTTATTCAGGTTAGGAGATTGTATTTTTACAGATCAGAGACTGGAAATACACTTTCTATTGAAATAAATAATTAACTTTCTGCTGCGTTTGAGTTTGAATGTGGGTTTAACGGCTTGTCTGCACGATAACCGGCCACTTTACGCCATTCCGACGCTGAACCAGCCTTCTGGTTGACCTGCTGTACCGAATCAAGAATCACTTTTTAAAACGGGCCTCTAAAGTTGAGATGAAAAAAGATTACCTCATTAAATACATACATTTATTTTTTGTTTGTTTAATTTACAACAGCGGAAACGGTGAAACAGGAACATTTAAATAAGCGACAGGTATTCAAGATGGCGCAGTTTTAGCGTTTAGACTGTTGACAGGACGATGTTTTGTACCAGTCGTCTCCCGATCCCTCTGAAATCGCCATTGTACTGAGGATTTAAAAAAATAACATGTCGACATCGCTACCCAACGTAATCAGAACTTACTTTTGAAAGCCAGTGCCTGGTACGCTGCAGCACGTCATGTTGTTTTTTAAAATTAAAACATAATTTATTCTATCGTCAGACTCCTTTGTTTCTGAGATAGCAGATTATTCATCGTTCTCTTATCTACATAAGAGGACGTAAGCAAAAAGTTTGATTAAGAAGTTATCTCATAATTATCATACTTGCCCAAGGTCGATAACCAGATTTCCTGAAGTCGCAAGATTCGAGTGCCCGGTGTAAAAGACTCGGGCGTTTGTTGAAAAGACTCATCTGACCCATTTATCATGTTGAAAATAGAACAAAAAAGATGAAAGTTGCGTTTAGATACCAAGACAAAGGACTACGACTAAGTTCTTTGCTATTGTTATCTTGTAAACAATGGTTGGTTTTTTTTGCTGTTGTTAAGAGACTGAGGTCGCTTTTGGGAAATATGATCTGTGATTCACTGCTATATTATTCATCTTGAAGGAGGACCATTTGGGCCACCTAGACAGACTATTGTCTGCACAATGAATTTCGGGGGTAAGCGCAGGAGTTAGAGCAATGGCTATGGTTACGTTTGGCCACAATAACATTTTCATTGAAATGGCCAGCAGACACGTCCTTGTAAGTGGTAAGGCTTTTTAACCGCCGAGCCTTAAATTCTACAAAATATCTCATTACGCATAAAAAGACGCAAGGTGTACGTTGGCATATTTAAAAAGGTACTGAAGTTCCCTAGGGCTTCAATAACGTTCATTGATTTTAAGCCACAACTGAGTTGAACAGAAGAAAGTGTTCCGACATTTTGAACGGGAAAAGGAGACACATTTCCTTGGAGTAGAATTAAAAACTATGACTGGAAATTTCGTTCTGCGTCCACACACCGGTGATCGAAACTCACCAAGGTCTGCGTTTTCCCCCGAGTCCGCGGGCCAACTAGTAATAATAATTTTTTTAAAAGCCGATTGATTAGTTCGATGGGGCGTCACAGAATGTGTACTCCTGAGAAATTCTCATTTTTACTTGTATTTTCGTGGGGCGTGAGAAATTCCAGGGCCGTAATTATGTTTCGTCTTCCTAAGAGTTTTATCTCTTCTGTTTTGGATGACAGTTATCTTTGCCAGTGCGAATGCTCAGTTGCAGAAAAAAAAAAAAAACAGAAAAAAAAAACCCCCCACCAAACTTTGCATGTGTGCACGCTCAGCCGGCCATATATTGATGGGAGGATGCGGTGTGGTTAACAGCATAAATTTGGGTGAGGTAAGTGAAACAAGCCAAATATGGAATTTCTGGGTCATATGTCCCCAAAAGTCTATACCTAATCTTAATCTCTAAATCCAAACATAACTCAAGATTCATCTACACTTCTAGGCATACGATACATCCCAAAAATTATGTGATTTCAGTCTTCCAAAAAAGGTCGACCTTACACTTAATTCTTTGTTTTGGGTGTCAGGACGAGCCCTACATAGGCCGTCACAAGGGTTGCATGACATTTGGAGCACTACTGCTTATCAAAGAAAACCGCCATGTGATCTTTGGAGCACTAAGTTACTTCAAAGAAAGCCGGCATGTGACATTTGGAGCACTAGCATTGGGCTATGATTTTGTCGATTATTCCTTAATCAACCTGTTGGCCATCGATTACTCTACGAATATTTTGCAATAACTTGCGGTGGGTACCACAGGGATAGAAAGTTTCTTTATAGGCCTAATACACTCTCAGTCAGACAATTCCAGATGTATAGAGACTTGTTAACGTTGGCAAAGTGTTTTGTCACAAATCCCAGACTGGGAGATGCGATGGTTATAACAAGACAACAATCACGAACGAACAAGTATAACACTTAACAGAACAACCCATCAGACTCACACATTTATTAAACATAATTATAAAGATAAGGATAACAGTGCAATTACATACATACATTATATTCTTCAAGTTAACTGCCGTCCACGGCCTTCTTCCGTAAACACACTTCCTCGGGTCCACAACCCGGTAATTACTTCTAAAGACCCCTCGGCCTCAGCCTCTCCACCCAGGGTCTTAATGACACACTAGTATTCTTTCACACCACAGTCTCTCAATAGCGCCTCCCTATGGCAATACACCTTAGCCTCCTATACACTTCACGTGGCCATAGCACGTTAATACTTCAATTCACATGAATATCTCATTCGCACAGTAATACATCCATGTCACAGTAATACATCTTAATAGCACATTCACGATCATATATACATCCCTGTCTGTGGCCAGACTGCCACGACTCATGTGCCTCTACTGTCCTGCACCGACAGCTTCACTCCTGGCCTATGTGTGGCCTTCGGCCCTATGCTGGCCTATCCCCTGTGCTCACCGTAGGCGGCGCTCTTCGGCCCGACCTCGGCACCTACAAAAATAACATTACATTGGTATAATACCATACCATTTCTAATCACTTCACCCCTCATTACAACTCATGAAGCGTACACACAATAGTTCACATTTCACTCACCAAACATCTTACGGTAACACCTCCACCGTATCACACCCTACTCACTCTCGCTACAAATCCATGAAGCTAACTTCCATCTATCGCTCATGGCGCACATTGCTATATACAGTATCAAGGACTTCCACATTCCTCACATATACTTATTTACATCATGGTCGTAGACGAATATAATACATCAATCATAATTATCAATCATCGTTCCACCTACCAGTCATCACTGGAAAACACTGTCACAATCTCCCGACTGTTCTCACTCACTTCCGTCCCCTAGGACCTTCTAACTTGCAGTGATAGTAGTACAGCGCTCTCGCCTCATGCAGACCCCCCCCCCCACTCACAACATGCACGCTTTTCATTACCCGTGGGCCGTGGGTTAACTTTACTCGACCCCCTTCCCCCGTAACTACTGATCCCAGCTCACCTACTCGTGACATGTTTGTTGAAGCGTTTTAAAACTTACAAAATTATTTGGTAATTATTTGGATATCAGGATATATTAGAATCCAAATATGGATTATTGTAAGCATAACTGAACAAAGAAACATGTTCTATAGTCCATATTTAATCAACGATCGGTTTTTTATTCCACATTTTTTGCGTTAAAATCTTAGAGCCGTGGGCGTTTTGAATAAATGTTGTTGTTTTTTTTTTATAAACATTTTCCCTCTGCGTTTATACAGGCCTGGGACTGTCTCGTGAAGAGGCGCGCAGTAAAAATGTTTATTTTATTGGTTGTTTTTTTTCTTTTGTTGGTTTTTTTTTTTTACTAAGTGGTTGAACAAAATAGATAATCTACACGAGACTTCACACTGTTGTCGAAGGCCTAAGGGAAGATAAGCTCCGTGGGACCCAACGAAAACACTAGAACAGTTTTGTGGAGGGAATTGGCCATAGAGATCAGAATCGCCAGAAACGCCACAAACAGTGGCCATGGACGAGGACAACAACAACAACAATAATGATAATGATGATAAAATAATATACCTGTAATAATAATAATACCTGTAATAATAATAATAATGATAATAAAAACAACAACAACAACAACATCATCATCATCGTCATCATTTATGGACCAGTTTTTTGTTCACCTAATTCATGATGATGATGATGATGATGAGCAGATCAAAATTTGTTGAGTGTAAAAGATAGAAATTTTTTTCAGTAGATTTGTGACTTGATGTTGATATGAGTCCGTGAAAATGTAATCGAATACCAGCAGCGGTATAGGTGCGCCAAATGTCATATTGAAATTTTAGTAATTTTTGGTAGTGCTCCAAATGTCATACTGCAATTTGACCTAGATTTAGGCAGTGCTCCAAATGTCATGTTTTAAAAATTTTGGTGCTCCAAACGTCATGCTACCGCCGGATATAAGAAATGTACATTCCAATATTTATGTTATCTCACCACGCGGTCACTCAGCGGTGATAACCAAAGCACTTTCGAGACATTTACGCCTGGTACGGCCGAGGTTTACGAGTCTTTCAAGATTGTTCCCAAATATTTTCATAGTGTCTGACTCATAGATTCATATGACTGTGGGATGATGATTTAGCCCTGTAAGGGAACCACAACCAAATGATTACGCATCCGATAACATTGTTATATAATGGTCGTAATACCTCGTACTCAGACTCCATTGGCAAATTCACACGAGCTATGCATCTGATAATTGATCAACATTGTACAATACGCCAGTGGTTCTTAAACTTTACAGATCTGCCCCCTCCCACTTGCATGTCTTTTGGCTTTATCCCACCTCGCCCCCTTTTTTGTTTGCTCCCATAACAATATAGGTTCGTTTCTATAGACCTAGCAATACCGATGGGGCAATTCGGATCAGTGGTACAAAGCAACCGAGCTTGCCCTGAAAATCAGAAGAAACAAAAATATTACGTACAATCTAGGATATGAAAATCAACTCTGTGCTTAGAAGTACCTTCTGTGCACATTATTTAACTTTCTCTACGTATGTTCTCCCATGAAACGGCGAAATCCCCATCCTGCAGGGAGCAGTCTCCTGCCATCCACGAATTAAGAACCGTCCATGTCACAAGATCTTAAGATGTAAGTATTCAGCAACACTACACAATGAACTAAAAAAAACTATCCCATCTGATATGTCATCGGATAAAACCAAATGGAGACATCATTCTGATAACTGCCGGAACGATTTCTGGGGAAGTTGGGAGACAGTAGAAGACAAAGAGAGAAGATATTGGACGCCTTGATTTAAAAAAAAAAAATTGGCAATGGAAAAGCAAAGAAGTGATCGATCGTCACCGCCAAAGATAAGGATGTGGGGATGTGGCCGGGGGTGGGTGGGTGGTGGAGTGAACACTTAGGCCTATCATCTGGGCAGGATGATGATGGTGATATGATGACTGTTACGACGATGGCGACGATGATTGTGATGGTGCTAGGGATGATGATGATGACGTCGAAAATTATGACGATGACGATGACGATGAGGCATCAACAAATCATTATTTGTCAATGAAACTTTTTAAGGACAGGATTACACATGGTCGTGTTGCTGTATTCAACTGTTAATAGGACATAGAATCTCTTTGCTGAACTATATAATAATATCTCTGTTATTCTTACGAAACTGAAAGGGGTGAATGATACCTTTTTCATGTTTAAACCATGGAACTCCCCCTTGATCTTTTTATCATAAATACCAAATCACGAAAACTCCCATGACAAGAACTAACAACAACAGACACATGACCTTGAACTTGATGCAATATTTTTTAGTACGACCCGATCTCACGCTTTTTGACAAAGGGCCCCAAAATAACGTCTACATGATACAATATGAAAAGAATATCGCGTTCTTTGTGGTATTTATAAACAGTTGTGAAGGGCCCGTGTTTCTGTGGACCTTACGCCACTTCGGTCGAAATTCCTGCTCCACGTCGACTGAAATGATAAACACCGTGTTTCGTCGGCTCAGTGCAAAAAATGTTTAAGTTCTTTCTCTGTGAAAATAAGCACTTCTTGTACTGAACCAATGATTTAATCCGTATACTTTTTAGGCTTGTGTTTCAATGGTGTCTTCCTATAGGAAACAAGCACTTAGTTCATAGACATTATAGGTATTAAACATACAAAAAGGATTTTAATCCATGCAGAGCTTTATAATATTTATAGGCCTTTCAGTGCCTCGGGCGTTTAACATAATACGATTTGGGCGCTTTTGCTTGAAGCCCCTGCTAACCTAAATTGCGTTGTGTCAATATTTTGATCAGAATGTAGTCCCACAGTTTAGGAATTTGAAAGCTTCATGGATGTCGAGAGGGCTAATATTGGATGTTCACTTTAAAAGTGTGTTATCATGAGATAGGTCATTCCTCGCTCTGATCCGACTACAATAGAAACTGAAGTACTGTTGATCCTTTGTGGTTAATTTTAGTGTCTGCTCTCTTTACCTCCCCCCCCCCCCCCCGCTCTCTCTCTCTACCCCCCCCCCACACACACACTCTTTCTCTCTCCCCCCTCTGTTTCTCTTTCTCTCTGTGTTCTTCCTCTCTCTCTCTCTCTCTCTCTCTCTCTCTCTCTCTCTCTCTCTCTCTCTCTCTCTCTCTCTTTCTCTCTCTCTGTCTCTTCCAAACCCCTTCTCTTTCTTGGTGAAACTACTACAGCTGGGCCTCACCATGAATTTCCATAATTAGCCCCGCCTTTTCTTTTCAAGAAATTATCGCCACTAACTATACAGAGAACAAACAAACATAGAAACAGTTTTTTATTTTTTTTAAATCAAGAGATACCAATATAAAATCCTAAAAGAATAGTCCGTTTTGTCTTTGTTTAACTTCGCAGTTTAACAACAGGAAATTATGTAATGTCTGTAACTAATATTAACGTGTTTAACAAATAAAATAAACACTAAGAAACAGGCAACACATGACATCACGCCTATTATTATTAATTTATTATGCTTGTAACCTTTGGCCTACAGACAGGGGGGGGGGGGGGTATTTACAACCGAACAAACAGACAGAATGTCTGGGGCAAGGTCATAAATTTGTACATTACCTGAACTAAACTAGAACTTTATAGTTTTCAGCAGTATAAAACCAAAACAAACACACAGACAGGACGGCAAAGAACTAGTGAGATAAAACTGAAAGGACGAGGTAGGTGTCATAGGGTCAAAAAACACACCCGCAAACAACTGCCTTAAAGCCCTTGTAGTGCTGCAAAGTGTCAAAATCAGTCCAAACTTGAGTATGATATATGCATTGTAACTAATGTGGACGTGTCCCTTTTAGGTAACAAATTGGAAAAATCTGGGGATACATGGGGAAATAATAATAAGATAAATTGTTTTAGAGTCAGTCCATAATGGAAGAGAGGGACAGACAGACAAAGAGATGGAGAGAGAGAGAGAGAGAGCGAGCTGAGAGAGAGAGGGGGAAGACAGATAGACAGACAGACAAAGAGAGAGAGAGAGTGAGTGAGGGAGTGAGGGGAGAGAGACAGATAGACAGAGAGAGAGACAGAAAGAGAGATTGAGATAGAGAGAGAGGGGAGACAGACAGAAAGACAAAGACAGATAGAGAGACGGAGACAGGAACAAAGAGAGAGAGGGGAAAGACACACATACGCGGGCGCACACACATACACACACAGAAATTAAGAGAGGGAAGAAAGAGAGAGAGACAGACAGACAGGCAGAGTGAAAGATGACACATTATAAATAGAACTAGTGAAATAGATATCAGTTCGTATGTGGGTTACGTTACACTAACTTAAACAGAGTTTGTAGACTGAAGACGTTGTCAGCAAATATAATATGAATTGTATACTGAATGCTGGCTTTCTTTGACAAAAGGGCGTTTCCTTTATGACCGAGAATGCGCTCAAGTAAGACAGATAATATGCTGTAAAACTCAAGTCTTTTTTTTTCCACCACTTTTTCCTTCCTACAGATCAGGCACACAGCACAAAGCCGATGTTGTCCCATTGTTGTGTTGCATAATATGTTGACTGCAACACAACATCGGCTTTGTGCTGTAGACTGCACAAGATTCACTGTCGCTGTTTTCGTTAAAAAACAAAAAAATGATTTGTGAACTTTTCATGTTAGCGTGGGTAGATCTGGTTAACGCAATGGCTCTTTTCTTAAAAAATCTCTCCACCCCCGAATTTTCCCATGCGAGTAGATCCAGTTCATGTTTAGTGCCACTTCTCTGATTTTTTTTTTGTTTTGTTGTTGTTGTTTCAGGGTATAGACACGCTGGATTACTGTATCCCCTGTAAGAATAGTTCGTTCCCCATTGTGGCCATAGACTTTCCCCGAACAGCGTGAAAACAGGGGAACTTACTCCAGGCACCTGCAACACTTAACAATCCCGCCTATCTCGAGTGTTACTGAATTGTATGCTAGTGAAAGTGAACTGATGCAATAATTATAATGGTAACATGAACATCAGTGTCAGACTTGCGGGCCCCGCAGCGTCTCAAGTCTTCAAAGGTTGCTACAAAAATTAAAAAAAAAAAACACTCGATATCACACGGGTACACAAAAGCAAAAGCAAGAAAAGAACGGCAAGATACTCCTTTAAATAAATTATCTGGATACCCGATACAAAATATTTTTACCCGAAATTTATAAAAAGAGTCAAAATTGAAATAAGAAAAAAAAAGGCACTTTCTCAGAGGTAAATAATAATTATGGTGATGGCGTCAAAGGGTACCTGGTATATATATATATATATCTTATTTTTTTAAAAAATAATATTCTGGAATATTTGCCTCTCACGCGCATACGCCATGGTTGTCTGATGGTTGAAATAATGCATGCTGAGAAATGGCACAACCTCTGTCAAGGACAAAAACAAAAATCGCACCGTGCGCCCTTTTGTTTTTCATTCACTTGTGTCCCCACTGGCAATAATGTGGCATAACGAGAGGGATTTAACCTCATTTGTCCCGTCATTTCTATCCCTTTAGCTCAGGGATTCTCACACGGGAGGCACTTGGTTCCCTGGGGAGGAAGTCCAAATCTAAGAGGGGTGGGGGGGGGGGGTAGCCAAGAGATGAAATGTTGAAGAAATTCAGTCGGAAGAGGAATTCCAAACTGTAAAGAATGTACACTGTACAATGTATTGCACCGTATTAGTACAGTATTAGTTTTCGTATGAGGACACAATTAATGCCATATGTATACCAATATACACAAGTTACCATTAAAGGCCGTCACAAATGAACAGTTGACAAAGAACTTGCTGCTGCAGACTGGAATCCGATTGGGACTATTCAATAACTGAGTTACCCATGTTAATATGACGCTCAGGTACCATTAGTTGATAACTATGGCTAATGCAAATTCAAATTCAATTTTATTATAGGGCCTATGAAATAAGGACTTCTTTATATTTATTTGATCTCAATTAACATCAAAATTTTGTTTCATATACAGTATTTCAGTAATTACGACTGACAAAAATATAATGGTGGAAAAATCATTTTGATGACAAGTCAAAATGGGGGAGGAATCGAGGAAACTCTTGGGGGGTCGCAGAGGTGTGGGGTGGGGTGCCCTGGGACTCTGAGAACCGCTGCTGTAGCTGTTTTAATCATCTTGTATGGAATTAACTGAAATGCCTCGTCCTTCAACTTCTTGTTCATTAAAGCGACATCGGGCGTGTCCCGCCGCGAAGACATCAAGGTCACCCTGGGACCAGCAGAGCCGATGGCGGGGACTACCGTGGTAAATTGATTGTCCATAACTCAAAAACGCTTCCCTTTTCCAGCGTGTTCACAGCACCCGGACATTAACACATTAAGATTCCATTTCAATAACATTATAATTACGAATGCATTAAAAAATTTGGCACGGTTCACACGGTAATTCACGTAGAAAGCTTCATACTGTCGTTCCATGAATAGAGCGCAGCGGTCCTGTAAAGCCGCCTTTGTTATTATTATACCGTTTGCGGGCTCCTCCCTCTTTTATGTTCCGTTTTCCCAGATAATCTTGTTTTGCATGCAAAATATACCGAAAACTCTCTGCACAGCTTCAGTCGTTCACTCACCGCTTTTTTCTTTCTTTTTTCATCCAATGACAAGACGTGAAGGAAGAATAAAATTAATGTCTGAATCCCCGATGGTACAAACACCTAATGACTAAAGTATGAGAAGTGATATTTTAAACACAGCCGTTTTCAAAGCATGTTTTGCTGCCATCCAGAAAGGCATTCATGGACCAAATGACACACTGCGTATTTGGGGGGGGGGGGGGGGGGTTGAGGGTTCAAGCTTTAAAACCGTTCAACTTATCTTGAAAAAGTATGGCAAGATCTTGCCACCGATAGAAAACGAGGAGATCGCGAGACATGAAAGACTACGCATTTTTTCTATGTCATAGACGTAATACAAGCCGGTAGATACATCATTTACCAGTGGATACATCATTATCGAAAACTTGATGCAGCTGGGTGCAACTTCGTGACCGTATAACTTATCAATATCTTGTATAGGTTTGACAAGATCTTGACACTGATAGAAAACTAGGAGACCGCGAGAAATGAGAGACTAAGCAATTCTTCTATGTCATAGAAGTAACACAACCCTGGATCAGTGGAAACATCATTTTCCAAAATATTATGCAGCTGGATGCAACCTTTATAACCGTATAACTTATCAATATCTTGTATAGGTTTGACAAGATCTTGACACTGATAGAAAACTAGGAGACCGCGAGAAATGAAAGACTAAGCAATTCTTCTATGTCATAGAAGTAACACAACCCTGGACCAGTGGATACATCATTTTCCAAAATATTATGCAGCTGGATGCAACCTTTATAACCGTATAACTTATCAATATCTTGTATAGGTTTGACAAGATCTTGACACTGACACAATAGTAGGAACTGCGGGACATGAAAGATAAAAGCGTTTCTTCTATGTCATAGAAGTAATACACCCCTGGACCAGTGGACATGTCGTTTTTTCAGAACATGTTGCATCTTTGAGCAGCTTTAAAATCGTACTGCTTGAATGGGTATGACAAAATCCTGACAATAATAGAACAGATTGAAATAGCGGGACACGTAGGATAAGAGCATTTCTTCTATGTCATAGATGTAATACAACCCTGGAAAGGGAACACGTCATTTTTTCAGAACTTGATGCACTTTTGAGTAGTTTTAAAATCGTACAGCGTTTCTTGAATAAGTGTGACAAAACCTTGACAATGACATAAAAGTAAGAAACGGCGGGGCATCAAATTCTAAGCATTTCTTCTGTCGAGGAAATAATGCAGCCCTGGTACAGTGGACACATTTTTCGAAACTTGATGCAGCTGTGTGCAATTTGAAAACCGAACCGCATAGCTCGAATAGGTATGCCAAATTTTTGACAGTGACACAAAAGTAGGAAATATCAGGACACAAAATTCTGAGCATTTCTTCTGTCAAGGAAGTAACACAATTCTGGAACAGCGGACACGTGTTTTCAAAACTATATTCAACTGTCTGCAACTTGAAAACGATAAGTTCATCTTGAATAGGTATGACAAGATCTTGACACTGATACAAAAGTGGGAAACAGTGAGACATGAACGATAAAAGCATTTCTAATATTGTGTCATAGAAATACAAACCTGGACCAAAGGACACATTTTTCAAAACTGGATGCAGCTGTGTGCAACTTGAGACTGGAAACGTATCTTGAATAGGAATGACAAAATCTTGACAATAATACAAAAATTTGAAAGAGCGGGACATAAAAGATAAAAGTATGCCTTCTATATTAGAGAAGTAACACAACCTTGGATCAGCGGACAAATCGTTTTTTCAGAACTGAATGCACCTTTGAGCAGCTTTAAAATCGCAGAAATTACCTTGAATAGCTTTGACAAAATCTTGACATTCATACAAAATCAAGAAACAGCAGGACATGAAAGACTAAGCATTTCTTCTGTCACAGAAGACTTAGTAACACACCCCTGGAACAGCGGACACGTTATTTCAAAACTTGATGCAGCTGTGTGCAACATGAAAACCATACAGCATAACTTGAATATGTGCGTCAAAATCTTGACAATGACAAAAGTAAGATTACAGCGGAACACGAACTTCTTAACATAATTTGTTCTGTCAAGGAAGTAACAGAATTCTGGAACAGTGGACACATTTTTTTCAAAACTGGGTGCAACTTGAAAACCGTAAGCTTACCTTGAATAGGTATGACAAAATCTTGACAATACTAGAAAAGTAAGAAACAGGGACATGAAGGACTAGGCATTTCCTAATGCCAATGCAATGTCCATGGGCTACAATTTCCTATTCCTTTTTGTTACCTTCACGACCTCTAGATCTACAACCTTTTCTTGGTCGCTTCCCCGTGTTTGTCATTTGATTTTTTTTGTTTCTTTCTACTTCTCTGCCTCCTTCTCTCTCTCTCTCTCTCTCTCTCTCTTTCTCTCTATCTATCTATTCCTCCCTCCGTCCTTCGCCCACCTGTTCAGTTTTTTTCTCTTCCCCCCTCCCCACCCCCCCCCCCACACACACACACTCACTCTCTTTGTTTCATTCTCTATCCCCTCTCTTACAACTTTCCAGGTTTCCTGTCCTTCATCAATATTTGGCCCGTCCTCGACTTCCCGCCGCCATCGTTTCTTCCCATGGAAAAAATAATTATGATGACCAGAAATTCCATAGAATAGAGCGGAAATCCAGGCTTAATTCTCTATCTGGCTTTGACCCAGCTAAGCTAGCACACCGCGTTCAATGTTAGAATCAAAAGTTGGCGATAAGAATGTGACGTAAACATCCTTTCCAAACACTTTAGCCTTTGCAGCCAGCAGAAAAATGCAAGCCAGTCTACTTAAACCTGTCCCGAACATCAGTGCAACATGGTTCTATGTATAACTTAAACACATTTTAATTTTATAAAAGAGCATGACACACATGAGCGATCGTCAGTCTCCGGGCGCCAAATGACGGCTATTAAAAAAATTATCCATTGAAATGTGGATTGCAGAGCACATACAAAAGTTTCCATTCAACGTCAAGCCTAAGACCATGTTTTATCCAGGAACTTTCTCGCCTAGTATAGATTTACTTTTAGAAATTTAATGGAAAATTAAGGATTTCTACATCACGAAACATGGGAATTTCGGCCGCACTTTGGTCAAGATTAAAGCTGAAATAAATGGGCATTTCAATAGCTCAAATTAATATTCTTATCAAATTAGAAAGGTCTTAGCGTTGGGCGACATTGAAAAAACGAATTTGTAATATACACAAACGTTTACGTGACTTGGTTTGAAAATGTCCATACATTATAAGGATTGTTTGCATTTTTAATTTTATAAATATTATTTTTTAATGTTCATTCAAAAGTATAAGCGGCATCTATAGAATGGATGAATGGAAGTAAAGGGCAAATGTGTTTGGGGACGGGGGGAGGGGGTTTGAAATACGATAAATTTAGTAACGAATTTATCCATTTTGAAAAGATTTCTTTTCCTATTTTGAAACCTCTATTGGCTTAGCAGGTTGAAAGGCTGTACCATAAAAAAGCTTCATGCAATATCATATCTTTCATTAGGTATTTCTGGAAGCTTTAATGTACAGTTTGAATTTCAAGACATAAATTAAATTAAATGCACAATTTCACATGTCTTTACAATCATGTGGTTTTAGTTTTTTTTAAGACTTCTGGGTTGTCCACACAAACGATGTCTCACCGAAACATTTAATCCTCTAAAGTACAGTGCCCAGACATAAGTTACCTCGGTGAGAAATTCTGATTCCTGTAAAACCGATTTTAAATACCCAAATGCATTTTAAAGTCTAAATATCTAGAACGAAATTTTATACGTGGGAACAGATTTTTGTTTCCACCCTATCAAATCCTACATAATCAAACCATACGACGAGTATGTTATGATAGTCAAAGGGGGCGTTGTTGTAGTACGTTTACCAGCGCCGGCGTGAATGTAGAGACGTGTGAAGAAGAGGGAGGACGTCAGGAAACAAAAATAAAGTACGGATTCTCAGACATTCACTCCACACCCCTGAAGATCTTCTGTTTCAGTTTCCGCCCTTTCCGGTGTTCTCTGGTGTAGTGAAGTTTGTAATATTGGGGTAAAAACTTCTAGTGATGGTGCAGACAAACAAAAGCCCTGCGATGTGAGAAGACATGGACTGTGTACGTTATGTAAGCGCATTTGCTGACATGGAAAACAAATAAGGCGATCTGCCCCGCCTTTGCCGTCTATATATATACAGGTCAAAGAAATTCCAAGGGCAGAAATGCCAAAGTGATATATGAAAGAAGGAGCCCCTACCAGGCGCGCTCATCAACCACCCGCGCCATTATGTGGAGAGAGATCTGGATGTCCAGTTATCAAACTCTATGAATATGATGAAAAAAGAAATGCACCGCAAACTGTTTTGACCCCTTAGAAAGAGAAAGGGGGGGGGGGGTTGACTTTGAAGATGAGCCTTGTCCAAAATATTTCTTATCATATAGAACCAAAGAGCTTTTTGAATACTATAACTATAAGCTCTTTGTATGGAACATATCAGGAGAAAAGAGGGGGGGGAGGGGGAGAGAGAGACTGATACACAGTGCTAAATTGGCCTAATTCCCTGGTTTATAGCACCGAAATAGGTTTGGTCTAAGCTAGAATTCAGTTGATGCAACAACACAGCGGCACAATAATGGTGAGCACCAAACATTTCGGACACTCTCTCTCTGCCAGTGCAGTTGAATACAAGTGGAAATAATAGTTATGTTACACTATTTTTGTGTTGAAAACGATAATTTTCACTTGCGAAGCCCGACCCAAACTGTTATTTTATGATGTCTTTCATCTGTAGTAGCCTACACTAGAGACATTTATCTACTGCCCTCTTCTGTTGCACAGGGGCCATCTATCTATTAATAAAGGTCGATTTTGGCAGCGATTTTTTTCCCCTCCACACACTTATGAACGCTTTTCGTACGACTGGCTTCAAAACCAAACCCCCCGCCTCCAATTTTCGGGCGGGTGGACGGCCATCAGAATGGCGAATGTTTATGATAAAAATCTTTGATGTTCGAAAACTTAAAGAGCCATGTACATAATATGAACTATTTGACATTGTCATCAGCAACATAGCATACATTTCGATTTTTATGTAATCCTTCAACTCATTTTGCCGAAGAAAAAAAAAATCACGAAATAAAACATTTTGATTTGTTTTATCATACAACGCTAATGTCTACCCCCCCCCCCCCCAGAACTCCCCCTCCCCCTTTTCCCCATAATGTGCTATTCATACGCTGGGGAAGAGCCCCCCCCCCTCCCCTCCATGCGACTGTACGAACTTGATGGATTCAATACGATTTTTATTTTTTTTTAAACTTCGATTTGGCCTTTACGTAAGTCGATAATGCATTAAACATTGTTCGTTAGAGCAAAGCTATTACTGTTTCATAGCTATCGCATTCAAGCCTTGACGTTGGACGGCCGATGCAGAACATTGCATTTCAAAGATCCATCAATTGCCTGACCCTGTGCAATAATTATAAATTTTTTATTCAATTTCTCCATTCCTTTATCGCTAAGATCAAACTTTTTAAAAGTGTTTTATGTTCATGCACTGTCGAGATGCACGTGTTTGAGACACCAGAGCCACTTCAGATAAGGGCATTTTCGGTTATTATTCTGAACACATTGACAGTGGTTCATGAAACTTTCGTTCCTTACAGGGCCTATATGAAGGTATATTATGTATGTATGTGTGTGTCATAATGTATGTATGTATGTATGCATGTATATATGTGTCTATGTGTTGTGTATGTATGTTTGTATGTGTGATTGGGTGTGTGTTGGAATGTGTGCAGGTCAAGAATGTAGGGCAAGTATGCACCTTTTCTTAGCCACAGACAAAACACACAAATAAACGGTTAGCGACTATGGCATGTCTTAACATTGGCAGCCCATTCAATTACATTCATCTGTGAAGAGCACCGCATTGTACAAAGCTTTTGTGTTTTTTTGTGTTTTTTTTGTCTTTGTTGTTGCTGTTATTATTGCACATATATTTAAAATTCTTCTTCCTTGAAGGTCCATATTTCTTTTTTTTTTCGTCGTCTTGACAAACGATGGGCGTAACTCGCATTTTTCACAGATCCTCTAGAGCTGCAGGTACCTAGAGCTGTACATAAAATAAATGATAAAGTTGGTAAGCAAGAGTGTTCAAGCTGTAATAATAATAATAATAATAATAATAATAAAGTTCATTTATATAGCGCATATCCAAAGATGCTCTATGCGCTTTACAAAACAAGCAGAAACAGAACAAATCTCATTCCTAGCAACTGACAACACACACAAAGGCACACACACACACACAAACACTATCTCTCTCTTTCTCTCTCTCGCTCTCCTTCACACACACGCATAAAACACCAATACATATCAGACTACACATCAAAGTGAAAATTGATATCCGGCTCATCTTAACCCCATAATTTTTTTATGCCGTCTTGGTTCTATTTTGTCAATGAGGACCCGATTTTATTGAAAATAGAAGAGCTATTTCCACAACAACGGCTCTAACCACTGCGTTTTTGACTGCAACTCCTACACTGGTTACTGTATGGTCAGGTTTTATGTTTTTGTGTGGTTGTTTTTTTTCACAATAACATAGTGATTTTTTATCAGAGACGAGATTTGAATCCCCGACATGCCACCGACGTAGGTGTGCCTAAAAATGAAAAAATAAAAAAATTCTGTTGAATTCTGCCGCCAGCGAGATTCGAATCCAGGACGACTCTCATCTGACTCGAGCGCTCAGATCTGCTGGCCACTAGAGGTAAGATCATTGTTTCTGGGTGGCCTCAGCCGAAGGCAGTTGGCGCCCTAAGGGTAGTCACATAAAGGCCACCGAATTCGGTCACCGAACCACTAGGCGCTTTAGGTGAGAAGAATTGCACTATATAATTTCAACAGCTGCATACAGAGCCCACCTAGATTCGGTCCGTTTATGTAGTGCAATTCTTCTCACCTAAAGCGCCTAGTGGCTCGGTGACTGAATTCGGTGGCCTTTGTGTGGCTACCCTAAGTTGGCCACTAGACCTGTTCACCATCATTTTAAAAATTTGTTGGGGAACAAGAACTGAGGCAGGCAAGTATGGCTCGGCTCTTCAGGACTCTTTCGGACCATGCATTGACTAAGTAACCTCTCTATTTTATGTACATGTATACGTGCGAATGTACGGCCCTCGTATGTCCCTTCCGGTAGCAATCATTCTTCGGACAGCACAGGGAAGAGGGACTTCTGAAACAGAGGGAACACAAGGCCTCAATGAGTCTATATCCGGCTTGTTTTAGAGACTGTAGGCTTAAGCGGTAGAGCACATGAGCATTAAGAGACATTTGGGATAGTGTTTTTAGCAGAACCAAATCAGTACCTGGGCCGATCTTGAAACCTTGCCACGTAAACTAACCAGGATACAATCATTGCACATTCCAGTGACAGATTTAAGCATAACGATTACGGTGTTCTCAAGCGCATTCCAAACATATTTTTTGCCAAGCTGAAAAGTTCTAGGGCCCGAATATGTTTACACAAAACTAAAACGACCTTATTCACGGAGCAATATCACCTCTTATGATCTGACAGCAAAGACATTCAAGCAAGAGGGTTTATCGTCTAGCTGAACAATAATGTTAAACAGTCCAAGTTTGGGTTACAACCCCCAGAATGTTCAGCAAGTCTTCTTCATTTGGATTGGCATGAAAAGGAATCTAAAAATACCCTAACAATATTATGAACCCATTGTGCTGGCATTAGAAAATATTTTAAAAGCACTCAGTTGTTTTTTTTCAAATTTAAGATGCGTGGAAATCAGAGCATTGAGACAATGTTTTCGGTATGCATTTGAAACAAAGAACTCTTCAGTGCAAGGTCATAAAACAGAAGCATACCAATGTTACAAAGAAATTTTAAAAACTGAAACAGAAATGCAACAGAATAAATTTTAAAAAAAAAAAAAAAGAAGCGTTGACGTCGACCTAGTGACATGCTCGTTACAGCTCCAGGTTAGTTGAGCTTATAAAAACCATTGTGATAACACGCTATTAGCTTTCTAAAACAAATATGGAAAAGCCACTGTGAATAACATTCCAAAGATGCCAGCTGTGAAATTCAAGCTGTCTAAATCAGGTCTACATGGACTGCACCAGGCAGTATTATTATACATGTCTTATCATTCTTATCTTTTCTTATCTTCTCCCGGAGTATTTTTGGGATCAAAGTTTGAAAAGATGTTCTTGTCTGGATTTTTGTGTGTTTATGTATGTGGTGGTACGTTTCCATCAGGGTGAGACCGGTGAGTTATTGCTGTGTGTTTGCAAGAAATGAGGGAGAATGTCCATGAGGAATTACGTATCATTGTTGTTTCCCCCTCCCTCCTTTTTTTGTTTCTGTGAACCAACTCCGGGTATGTGAGTGAGTGTGTGTGGAGGGTAAGATCTACAACTTGTGTTAAAAACTTTTGTACACATTTACGAAATTCTTTTCAGATTCGCACAAAATTTTTTTTACCAATGCAATAAAAAAAAATTATACGAAGCTGTTTAATTCCACTTGTCAAATTTAAATTGATGCAGCGCTGAATACCAAAATAAAGCACCTAAATAGACCGTGAAAGACACAAAGTGGCCGTTATCGTGCCGACGCGCCGTAAAACCCAGCCACAAACTTAAATTCAAAACTGGGAGTCTTTTGTTTCACTTGGTTTTAGTGTGTAGTAACCAGTGGCCGTATTCATAATCAATGGGTGAACTAAAGTAAATACGTTGACTGGTGTTAACACAAGAAATTGTATTCATTTCTTGTGTTAACACCAGTCAACGTATTTACTTTAGTTCACGCATTGATTATGAATACGGCCACAGTCTACTTTAATAATATCTCATTTTCCTTGTTAATCTTAACTACCTCCCCAAAGAACGCAAGTTTGGAAATAACATAAACATAAGTATTACTGTACATAATTATACTATAAAAAGAGAAGGAATACACCACGTTGCCGAAAAGGTCTTGTAATTTTATTTAGCTTCGAGGTGTCCGGCAGTGATTTGGTGGAAGACGAAAATAATCTGACCGAGTTACAGGCAAAGAACACATTGGCCCACACTTACTCTGACAGAGACAGACATACAGACAGACAGACACACACATACACACAAGAGCGCACACACACACACACACTTACAGCTTGCAAGTGCAATGAATGTTTTCGTGACACGAGCACACATTCCATTTAACCCAAAAAATACCGAACAATTTCAGCTTTTATTCATTCAATTTGAAGAATCATCCAAAAGGTTCCGTTTTGTCCGCGTATATAAATAAATTTGACGTGAATGAAACCAGTTAAAATGTCAGGAGTAAACAGTTTGACGAGGGCACAAATGGCACGTATGATGGTAACCTCAGGAGGAAGACACTAGATATTTTTAGCGCAGTGATTTCCTTTTCAGGTCTCTCTTTAATCCACTAAGGTTCTGGCCTGGAGCAAACAAGGTGATTGAGGGTGTAAGGGGGTTGGGGGTGGGGTGAATGAGGGACAGTGCAACATTAATTTCTTTATTTACAGTTATCTTGCAATTCACGTTTGTCAATGTTCATAATTAATTAATTAATGTGGCACCGGTTTCGCTATTGTTGTGTTGTTTTTTTTGTTGTTTTTTTTGTCTTCGTTTCCAATATATGCAATTGGTGTAAACATGAACTATGTATGAGAAAGAGAGAGAAAGAGGAGGATGTGGAGGAAGAGAAAAAAGAGTAAAAACTACCACAATTTTATCTTTTCCTAATAAAACAAATACACTTCCCCATGAAAATATATGATGAATGAACAGGTTTTATACAACTTGTCTCACGATTCAACGTTATGCAAGAGGAAAAAGCACTTTAAGGGACTCTAACTGAACAAATCATATTCAATCTTCGTGCATTTTCATTCCCTGACAGAAATTTGAAATCTCCTCCAGTGCTGTTTCTCTCCCAAATGCTTTGTGTACAATTTCGTTGTCGCACGGGGTTTGACTTCTCTACATTGAACAGCGCAAATGTTCTCATACCAAAATAACGGCTGTAATAAGTACATAATACACGGAATTAACAAATGATATATATATATTGCCACCCCCTCCCCCTTTTTTTTCAAACAGCATCCAAAAAAATTACCTTTCATACAATGCAGCACAATAGAACCCCCCCCCCCCCTTCCCCCGCAATATCTTCAGATAGTTTGAAGACATGTGTCATAACATTATTTGCGCACAAAGTTGAGACGCATACATTTTCACTTGTCATGCCAACTTCATGCGTTTGTCAGGGTCATTTCGAGTCCACGGAGGATTGCGCCACAAGCTACTAAATCAATAAGGATTTGCTGTTTGTGTATGAAACGTGGACGTCTATGACCTGGGGAAGTTGGCAACGGTTTTGTATCAGTGGTGGAGACACTATTTCGTGTTGGGATTCGGCACATCCACCGATCTTGGGATCGGAGCTAGGATCTAGTCGTGACTGAACATTAACAGATACAGTTTGATTAAATTGGTCTATGAAACTGCCAAACTGCTAAATATCCAGGGTGTGACAATTTCGGTTCAGCCTGCCAACGCCACTTGACTTCTCTGGGAAATTCAAGTTGCTTGTAGACCATGCGATCTCCTTTCACAAAACGTTTCAGGGGCATCCATACGATGCGTACTCTCGTTGGGGAGGGGGGGGGGCTGCTCCCAACGTACGAAGAGCATACACGGGAGGAGAGGAGTTCTGGGTAGCGTTGGCACGCTTTTCATTTAATGTAAGTGGATGGATGGATGGATGGATGGATGGATGGTCAGATGAATGAGTGGATGGAAGGATGGATTGATGGATGGACGGGCGGACCGATAGATGGATGAATGAGCGATACATGGAAGTATGGGTGGAGAGATGGATGGATGGATGGACGAGTGGATGGATGAATTGATGGACAGAGTGGGGCAACCCCGCTTCAATCACTGTGATTGTCCCCGAGAAGACTTCGCCAACGACCAAGTCCTCACACAAACACTTCGAGATTTCCGTTTCACTGTTATTGGTTATTTTAGTTTTTGTTTACATTGGCCTCCAGCCCACGTTACAGGAACTGCAACCGGGAAAACCCAGGTAGACAATGTCCTGTACACTATTTTTGTGCAATGAACATTCTGCCTACATAGAAGGAACTATACACACTGCAGTCGTGCGATCTGTGGCGTGGTCATGGAAGAGACACAAGGATGAGTAATGGAGAAGAAGCGTGAAAAACGCTATACAATTCTCACGAACGTTACCGGATCAGACTCACATGTAAACAATGATTTATCCTGTTTGTGTAATATTAATACATGCTGACAACTTAAACCCGAGATAAAGAATACCGAGGCGGACCATTCCTCTTTCACTTATGTCCGCAACTTGCGCGTGTATACACACGGTGAGTACTACGCACAGACTTCAGTGATACAAGTCTTTTTCGTACAGTTATGAAGGAGTATGGTGCGAACTGTTGCACTGTTGACATGGATGGCGCACGCCCAAGTCGACGGACGGAATTTGGCGAATTGAATTGTCTCGTTATCCTGTGTCTCGGTTCTGACAACTTAAACATTTCTATTTTTAGTTTATTACCTTCCTCGTGGATCAACATGGTCGTCGGAAGGGGCCGTTCATAAATATGTACGCTGGGAGTCGATGGAGGGGGGCAGCACCCCGCTCCCAAAAGCGTACAAAGGGTGTTTGGGGCAGCGTACGTCCTCTTCCATTTATGGTATTGCCTTGAAAAATTTAGTTTTGTTTACTTTTTTTATGGTTCAGGAACAAACATTGTTGGATTTTATGAAAAATCATATTTCTTTAGGGAAACAGCCAAATACTTTGCACAAAATGCCACTTGACGTTTTCAAACACGAAGGTCTCCTCGCGGATATGAATTCACCATTCTATACTTATATCCGTAAGCTCGCACAATGGAGAATGGGAGGCTTGACGCCAAGTGTATGAAAAGCATAGATCTACATGGAAAGAGGTTGGGGGGGGGGGGTAATAGTTACCAAAAATGGATGGCCCGGAAGAGTGGGGGATGGGATAGAGGGGAGGGAGAGGCATTAGAAGAAAGGACTGAGTGGTTTTTCTCCTGTGTTCAGAATGAAGCGTACTTTCTGTTACAGAAAGTCTGAATCTCATTCCTTTATATTTGAGCAATGAGTAAAATTGTAAACAAAAATAAACTACTGCCAACATGACTACCATATCAGACTGTGATTCAATACTTGGATATTAGGGACAACTATGTTAAAAACGTTGGTTGGGGTGGGGTAGGGGGGAAGAGGGTGGGGGGCATCCCATATAGAAATTCCGTAGTTGTTTTCAGGAAACAGCGTTAGAGTTAAAACATCATTCTGACCACACAAGATGAGGAAATGTGTATTTACTGCGCCTCATCTACAGCGGGGAATCACAGTGACCCACAGATGGTTGCAAAATCGAATGCAAAATACGGAAAAAAAGAATATCCTCTGAAACAGTAAAAGCCGAGAGTATTACAATGTTGACATAAAAAATAGAAAATACATATCGTGTGGCGCCGACAGCGGACGTGAGCTTGCATGGCGATGCTCCATGGAGACGATCATGTTTACTCATTTGGATTCATCTCTAAAATGCAGATGAAACGTGGAAAATCCGCAAGAAAAGCATATTGCAACATCTTGAGTCGATCGATCTGCTATGCTCATCTCAAGTAGCTTCGTTACCATCCAGTTTACTATATCCCAAGGATTTCTAACTTCCAGTTTCGGTCAAATTGACTGATTTTTTTTCTGTCTGTCTATCTACCTATCTATCTATCTATCTATCTATCTATCTATCTATCTATCTATCTATCTATCTATCTATCTATCTATCTATCTATCTATCTATCTATCTATCTATCTGTCTGTCTATCTATCTGTCTGTCTATCTATCTATCTATCTATCTATCTATCTATCTATCTATCTATCTATCTATCTATCTATCTATCTGTCTATCTATCTATCCATCTATCCATCTATCTATCTATCCATCTATCTATCTATCTATCTATCTGTTCCCCATCTAATCAATGTGTGGGTTTTTACAAGAGCATAAACAGATTGATGGGCAGATATACTGACAAACAGGCAGATAGATAGATAGATAGACAGATAGATAGATAGATAGATAGATAGATAGATAGATAGATAGATAGATAGATAGATAGATAGATAGATAGATAGATAGATAGATAGATAGATAGATAGATAGATTCCATGTCGTTTTTCGATTATGCGGCTGTAGATTTTTATTCTCGGCTTTATTATTTCAAAACAGAACTAAAAACAAAATGTCTACTGAGGCCTTGTATGGGTAGGCCCTACTGTTTCTTGTGTTCTACAGTGACGCAATTTGACTCATCCAACACCGCGGCGCGAGAAATTTGTTTATACTGACGTAACTGCGCGCATTGGCAGTTCAAGAATGCTGAACAGATTGTTCAACCCCCGGCCAGCCGAATGTGTAGCAGGAATCTCAAATACCGAGGCGGCTTGGCTCACAGCGAGAGGTCGAAGGTTCGTACTGGATGAGTCTGTTTTGTCTCGGGCCCTCGCGCACTAGCGAGACTAAAACAGGTCTGTCTCTCACTTGTTCGGACGCGTCAAAACTGTCTTAAATCAGCTAGCGGGAAGCGAGACGTCGCACACTGAGTCAAAACAGTCGTAAAACAGTCTTAAAACAAGACTTTATTGCCAAAAAGTCCAGACATTCTTTGTTTTTAATTTAAATTTCTCCGTTCATCTTTCTCTTCTTCCTCGTCATAATCGTTTCCTCCACTTTATTCTTTCTTTACTTTAAATTTGCTGTTATTGTTGTTGTTTTTTTTCTCCTCATCCGATATTCTGCTGCAAAATGTAGAAAAATAGTTACGTGCATTATTTAGGTTGCTAGTTATTCTCAGGCATCTGAAACATGCTTAGAGTGTTGTACTACAATTACGACAAAAGGCAGCAGACAAGCGAGAAATCATCAGATTTCTGACTGCCAAGCACAAAGATACTGTGCCTTTAGACAGAAATGGGGGCATAGTGAGACGATGAGGCCCGTCAGTACTGAATTGTTTACAGGAATTTAAGGTAACTTGTCACCATTTTGGGCCCTTAAGACCACCAGACGCAAGAATTCCAGATGAAAAATTTTACAGTGATTGTTTAAGTAAGGCATTTTGAACAGTTCCGGAATCATAAGTCTCAGAGAGAACATCTTGAAATACATCGTGACCTCAGTTCTTGTTTGTTCCAACTCCACTATTTGCACAACTGAGAAATTTGACGTTAAACGTTTGTGGCTTTAGTATTATGATAAGGAGTTAGAATAAATCAGAACTGCGAAACAGCTTGATAAGTGCCACAACACATTTTAATTAAACAAGTGTCAAAGTGTGCATTTGTTATACTTCTTCTACATACTAAAACTAAAAGATCTCCAGTTCTGCAGAAAATGTAGACAAAACAAACAAGAATTAAGGTCACGACATGCCATTTCCCTCACCCCTGGTTCCAAAAACTGCTCTTCGGGTATGTCAATGCCAATGGGGTTGTAAATAGACCTAGATCTGTGCTATTTATAATCCATGTGGTCTCCTTTTCTGTGTGTTTAAAATGTAAACTGTTTACAATTCCCGGCGTTATTTCTTTTTTTTTTTCCTTCTTGTCCTGGAATTCAACGCACTCCTGTCGGAAACTCACTCTGACGACACCAGGTGAATAGTTCAATGCCGTCTCATGCTCTGTAATTGATGATTATATAATTATGATGGCCTATAATTCTGCACTGACAGCAGTTAACCCTCTTGCTGCCACAGGACCGGTATATCATACATTGGGGAAGGCTGCCACACAGCCAATATTATATCAGCCCTACCATTTCATGCTTAAACTGCCACAAGGCCGATGTATCGGCCGACATTGATTCAGCATGTTTTGCACTCCTAATTTTATACTACAGTGTACTTCCTGTTCTTTCTACCAGATAATCCATTTCTAAAGGAAGGAAGGGTGTCTTCGCTTGGCAGCAAAAGGGTTAGATGCTGCAATACCCTGTCACCATAGCTTCCAGTATTGTATTAGACTTCATTATTGTAATCACCTGAGCGGGTTGACAGTGAATTGTAGCAAGGTACATGTAAATACCATTCAGCATTACGAATGTTAATCATAATATTTGTAGCGTTTTTGGCATGGTCATATTCCTTAATCCGTGAAGTTATACAATGTAATTACCGAACTGACCTTTCACAAATAATCAGTGGTTTTTTTTCTAGATGTCAGTTTTCAAGTTCTGCACTCTGTAATGCTAATTGTCTCTAATAATCACAATTTGTTTCTAGCTGACAGTTGCCAAACCACCGACAAAACCTTCTCGAAGACTCTTTTTAGATCTATACAAACAACTCCTGAGAATTTTACCAATTTAATTCTGTTTGTGAAATCTACAAGCTCTGACCACCAAACATGGATAGAGTACCAAATAGATCTTGAAAGGCGCAAAATGGCTGTTATCTTGCCGACGAGCTGTAAAACCCAAACTCAAACTCGTATTTCCCAAATGTTATCCATGAAAAAAAAAATTGAGGCTTTACCAATTTAAACAAATCCATTCACAACAGACAGCACATTGCATTGCGTTTATACATCAAGCTATGTTTCGCTGGACACAGCTCGACTCTCATACATTGCCATTTTAGGTAGGGTTTTCAAGAAATCCACGTAACTGAGACAGAACAACAGACTAATAAAATACCCAGACCGGATGATCCCATTGTGTGACGTCACAAAACAGCGAAAGGTCATGAACCATCCGCCATTTGAGGTTTATGGTAACGACTGACGCTTCAGCACAGCTACAATTTTGAATGATACCATTTTGACGCGCCTACTGAACGCGGAAGTTTGGTTCCGCACCAAGAAATTAATACATGTACAACCAATCTTGACAAATAAAAAGAAATTTCTACTGCAGACAGAACTAGAATTGGAATTTCTCGAGCGGCGGCCATGTTGGTTATACGGTCGCCGCTCGGGAAGTTCCGTAAAAAACGACACAGCCCGAAGCTCGTGTTTCCAGTCTGGTTAATTTATTAGTCTGTGGACAGAACCCGCTTCCTCCTTTCTGTGTTATATCTGATATCATCCTAACCACAGTCATTTTGGGCTGGTGGTTCACTGAGTCGTATCTTTATCTGCTTTGTTTCGCCTTTTGTGTGAGATGAGGACTCTGAAGTTCAACGAGACCTGGCACACTTGCCAGACCAAAACAAATGTGTCTCACTAGTTCGGGTGCATCAACATTGAGCCAGCTGGCAGGCTGAGAGACCTCAGGCACTGAGTCAACACAGACACCAAACAGCCTTGACTCAGCGTGCCACCAGCATTACAATCCCAGAAAATGTCTTAAGAATGTCGTGCCCTGGGTATGGTCAAAGAATGTAGAAGTAACAAGAAGCTTCACTTCGGGCGCTCCCCGTTACTTTAGCACTAGCGTCAAGCGACATCAGTGCGAAACGTCTTGCTAGCTAGGAAGCGCGGTAAACAATACCCGGGTAGTCGGCGGTAAAGGGAAAGTTAATAGAAAAAAATCGAAGAATTGCTGCAGAATCTAGGACATAATGACTGTCACAGACCAACAATAATCAAGACTGCTACGTGCTCAATTGTAAATTATTTTTATATTTTCATATTTCAAGCATCTGATCTAAATATTTGTGTTGTTTTGGTTTTAATTAGAAAAGATGTCTAAAAGTTTGTGTTTTTTTTACATGACGCGTTTCCTTTAGATAAAGCATCTACCAATAACCATTCCAAATCTTCTCTGCAACAATTGTTGATTGGTAAGATTGTTGCGCTTATAATAGGAACAAACATTACGCCCTTTTACTTTTAAAACAGCAATTAAAATGACAGTATGAAAGAAATGCATTTATTGCAGGGCATTTTGTGAACGAAACAATAATATCTCAGAGATGGAAGTGAGAGAAAGTACACACAGTAAAGTACATTCTTATTCATTTAAACTTAAAGTATAGATTGGTATTGAACATTCTCATTCATTGACTAAAATAAGTATAGATTGTTGAAGTACATTATTAATGATCTTATTCAACAACGGAGTTTAATTGATAAAGTGCATTCTCATTAATTAACTAAGTTATAGATTGGTGAAGTACATTCTCATTCATTGACTAACACATGCTTTGGTACCTGAGTTACACGTTGATAAAGTACATTCTCAATTCATTGACAAGATATAGATTGGTAAAGTATATTCTTAATTAAGTAAAGTACATTCTCATTCAACAGCTAAGTTTTAGATTGGTACAGAACTTCAGTAACTAAGTAAAAGATCGGTAAAGTATATTCTCACTGAACAACTGAATTGTAGATTCATCTTATCAAATGGGAGTATTAAAAATGCTTGTTTGGGCCTTGTTGTTTAGTCAAATCTTGTCATTATATGGTACTATAAATAAGAGAGGAAACCGTACAGGTCTGTTTTAAGGAGACGGTAGATAGATAGATCGGATCTACTGCTTTTGTTACAGATGCAATTCACAGCTGAACACCAGTGACATTGTAAATTTCTAGATTTTGCGGTTTATATTGTTGAAATAAGCAAGTTGTACACAAACTGCAATGAAAACCCTATGTCATCCCTCTACTTGGCTACCGTTCTACCGCGCTTGCTCGGGCCGCTCCCGTTGATATCCGATGTCGCATTCGGCGGCAAGTGAACCATCTTGTTATTTCTACAGTCTTTGGTATGGTACACCGTGACCAAATATTCAACAGGTTACATTCTTGTACGCAACCGTATAAATGCGGGGAGTAGCCTACCATACTTATAGCAAGAGGATCGCGATGTTACTTTTAACGTAGTAATCATGAAAAGAATTTGGGCGTGGATTGCACATTCGAAGGAGATCAGACATTCACATTTTGGCATGCCAGTTTTACCACGAAATGGCCATCGTTGTGGTTTAGGGTGTAATTGGTGTTCACTCCTTGCTGCTGGAGGGCAGATTGACATGCATCTTCTTCATCATCATCATTCCTATTCTCAGCTGCTCCTTCGAGCCGACATACCACACATTCCACGCATTCTTGAAACAGTCTCTTCAGGGAAGCCCACCTGGGAGTGTCTTCTAGATATCTCACTATCTAATAGGTATTATAATGCATCTTGACTTTCCCTACCACACATTCTGGGCAGTTTTCCACGGTTGGACCAAAAAAGTGTATTTGTGACTATGTTTTCTGTAATAACATATATGTATTTCAAATGAAATTGAGTGAAAATGAATGGAGATTCAAAATATTAAGGATTGGAATTGAACATGAATTTCATGAGCTACATTTTGCGGCTCGTGGTAGGAATCAGGATTTTGCTTGAGCCGCAAAATGCGGCTGTGGTAGGGAAAGAGTTAATCACATTTATTGTACACAACGTGCAGACCAGGAGACACAGAATGACCACGTCAGGGCGCAGTCGAAGTGGCATTTAAAAATTGCATACAGCCAGATAGGCGTGCGGTTTGTGAGAGGGACAGGCGGATAGTTGCATACAAGACAATCCGAGTTCTGAAATTGTTTTAGAGTGTACCGATTTGACTTTTCTTAAAGAGTTAATTTTGAGTAAAATACCAGGAAGTCAGCGTTCTTGAAATTTAAAAAAAAAAAAAGAAAAGTTGGCGGCACCAGGATAATAAGAAGATTCATCGAAGCTCAAACTACAGACATCCCTTTCGACATTGATGCAAAAATCTCTTGAACTCTTCATTGCTCCATCTGTTATAGTGAGTCCCAGCTCTCCAGTAGCAATTTCAAATTACAGACCAATGTCACGATTTACCACCACGTTAAGGTTTTAACATGCTTGACAAAATGGATCTAAATATAAACAATTTTTTTAAAACCCCCGGCTTTCATAATGTCAGTAGTCAGAAGGTTAGGTTGGACAGCTAGAAAAGGGAGGGTGTTTAAACTAAAATGCACATGGGAACAGATACAGCAAATTCAAGTAATGTTTAGAAGATTCTCGTCACACTAAGTTTTATAATAATTTTAACTAACGGCACGGTGGGTGGTAGAGCGGGGGTGGAGAAACGGGAGCAATGGTAGTAGGTGTGGGTCACAGGGGTAAGAAGGTTAAGGTAGGACTGGTAAGGATGTGAGAACTGGTAGGACAACTTGTCGAAGTAGACCTTAGAACGTTTTCAAATTTGACGTCACATTGCGTTTTACCGGCAGAAGAATTTCAATCATTCCAGTGACGCAGCCAAGCAAATCGAGCGAGCAAAAGAATTTTAAAAAGGTCCCTTTGTTGCTATTTTGAATTGACATTCGCACCTGATAAAAAAGCTGAACTACTGATCTGTAGGCACTCGAAATATTTGGTGAGGTTACCTTGAGAAGAATTTAGCAATAAGGTGGAGAGTTGTGGTATCACCAATGGAGACGTGGCAGATAACAACATTATTTATATTGTCACTGGTTGGGGTCGATGAAACAGGGCTTGAGTATGTTAAACAGAAGCCTCAGGCCTTATCTTTGTCATATGTAAAGTTTGTATTGAAGATTTAATAATAAGTATACATTCATGCACAATCCAAAACCAAAGGCCTACTTTTAGGAACTTATCAGACGCTTGAAGTTCATCGTTCTGTCTTTCCTCTATTCAGACGAAGATATATTCATTTCGTGTTCTTCTTCCCAGTGACGTCAAAAGTTGAAAGGCAGGTGGGTGTGAACAAGGAAGAGATAACCGCATCAGACAATGCCAAAACGTCATTAATGTTCGGGATAACGTCAAATTATGGGTCAGCGCCCAGCAGTGACCTAATTCACCGGACTCTGTGACTGGTAACGAGGTGGAGATCGGTAAATAAGGTGTTAGAAGTCAACGCTAAAAACACCTAATGAGTAGTCTACGTGTAACAAGGAAGTTGACACTACAACCACGCCATGACGTTTTTTGATAATCCAACATTAATTGTTTGTGAATGTTCACAGAATTCTAAATTATCTATCAGTTGCTTCCTTGGGCTCTGACTTTGTTTTGTTCATTTTGTTTGGGGTCCCTTTTAAACTCCAAGAGGCTGTACCAATAGAAGGTTTGGACCTGCTTCAGGCTGTTGAAGGGTGATTGCCTTGAAAAATACTGCGAGAAGTTAGTCCTGTTGGAAGACATCTTCCTCTCTTCTCCAGTGGAATTCGAAACTGGGACATCTCGCACATGCTCTTTATTTATAGCTGGTCTCACGACGAGATGTCACTGAGTACATGGATACCATACATCGTATCTTTCCTTTAAACGACTAAGAATTATTAAGATAAGCAAAACCATATTTAGTATAGGTTAGGGTGAAGAGTCATTCATCTCTAAATATAAACTGTGATGATGGACAACAGTAGTGGCGGTCAAGATCTGTGTCACGTTATCAAATGTCTGTTAACGGACGCTGCCAGCACCTCATTAAAACCGTAAGGGGCTACTGGTGGAGCCGTGTTGCCAAATTAGATTTCGTCTGCACATTTTAGAAAACTGAGAAGGTTTAGGATTATGTTTAGCTCGTCGGCCGCAATAACCAGGACGTTGGCGAAATGACCAAAGTAACTTTTTTTTTTTGGGAAGTTGGCCTCTAAATCAGCAAATGGCCATGAAAAGAGTATATTGTGACTATTTTGGTTACACTGACTGACAAGTCTGGGCCTCAAATTGTGATAATCATATAATAATAGAGCTTGGGCCCAAATTTGTTCCCGCAAAGGCTTTTGTACTACGCAACGTAGAGAAATGAAGCTTGGGACTTATATGTAAAATGTATCAAGCCTGTACGTGGTCTAATCATTTTTTCCTGAAACTCTTTACTTTTTCCTGAAATTCAGTTATAATTATCAGTTATCACTTCATGATCGCGAATTCGACGTGATAAAGTACTTCCGTCAATTTCGTCCTTTCCGCCTCTTACCGGAAATGTAAACTCTCAAACTAGAGTTTACTTGAGATCCATCCACGCCAAGAAAATTTTGATACCGAGTATAGTGTTATAAGGATGAGGTGAGGTCTTTATCCCGGGCAGGGCCTGGGACTTCTGCTAGTATTTATAATTAGCCTAGGCGAGCACGAGCCGATTTTGATCGGTCGATTAATTGGCTGCTGAAGTCACGACATTGAGTTTCAATGAAACTGAACTCACTGAATCCAACTGTCGTGATGTCACATGCAAAGAGACGGCCGATCGAAATCGGCTGGTGTGCGCCATGCCTAATAATGCCTTTCATAGAACTTAGAACTCATCACTGATAAACCCGGCATTCTTTTTAAGCCATAGGACTTTCATGGAAGTCACGATACACTTGCCACTGTCCTTTCATTCACCCGCCTCCAACTACTCCATAACCCGTGACCTCCGTTCCAACGGCAAAAGGGCCAAAAGTGATCAGCATACGTGGCATGAAACCTGGGACTAAATTTAACGTGATACCTGAGCAGGAAACCAGGTTAGAGAACGAACATTTTATTTTTAACTCATGCAAAAAACAAAAACAAAAACGTATCCGGGTCCAAAAATTATTGTGAGTCACGTGACAAAATATTTGAGACTGGTAGACATTTTTTTGGCATGCATATTTTGTTTACTTTTTTCTTTGTGTTTATATCCTGTAGTGTTTCCTGTTGTGGGCTAGTAATAACACTGTCCTGTATAACGCTGTAAGCTGTAAGACATTTCATGTTTTGCGATTGTATCTTTCCATTTTCTCAAATTTTTATTCCTCTTGCAGCTCTCTTTTACTCTCTCTCTCTCTCTCTCTCTCTCTAGCTCTCAGTTGCGCCCAGTTGTCTCTCCCCTTATCTATCTATCTATCTATCTATCTATCTATCTATCTATCTATCTATCTATCTATCTATCTATCTATCTATCTATCTATCTATCTATCTATCTATCTATCTATCTATCTATCTATCTATCTATTATCTATCTATCTATCCATCCGTCTGTCTGTATGTCTATCTATCCATCTGTTTGTCTGTCTGTCTATCTGTCCGTTTATCTATCTGTCTAGCTAATTGTCTGTCCATTTATCAGGTTGTTTGTTTGTGTGCGTGCGTCTGAGGTGGGGGTGAGGGGGGGGGGGGGGATACATTTGTTTATATCTCGTGCTTTCCTTAACGTTAATTAAATAAACAAATTAATTTGTCAATGTCATCATGACAATAGCATTTTTTTCACTATCTTGAAATGTTCAGATGAACCAGCTGCAGCAAAACCTCTGTGTGTATTGCTAGAAACACAATAGAATTATGTTTGTCTCCAGTCACACGAGACCACATGCTTTTTATTTGGCAATATGGGTCACAGAGAATTGTCCGACCGTAGGATTTAGAGGGAAACCAGTAGAAACTTCATCCTTATTGATCGCACAGAGATATCTCTGAAAAGATAAGTTCCACGAATGGAAAGAAAAATATACAGCTAATCAACGTTCATTCTTACTATTTAATTTCAAACAATGAAATTATTTTAGCCATTTTTATGTTTATTTTACATGTTTTATCTGCGAGATTTTTGTACTGAGTTTTGCCTTGAGGCTTTATATCCTTTTGCAGTGCAATGGAGCTTATCGGAGACGATGTTTGGGTATCTTAATCTATCAGGTTACTTACGAGTAAATGCCTTTAAAATATAGGGCCATATACAAAAAACATTTCGAAA
The DNA here is from genome assembly GCA_963931925.1 of Onchidella celtica. Classification (NCBI taxonomy): domain Eukaryota; kingdom Metazoa; phylum Mollusca; class Gastropoda; order Systellommatophora; family Onchidiidae; genus Onchidella; species Onchidella celtica. Next base: position 16,498,365 of record OZ007572.1, read on the forward strand.
CTTAGCAGGTTGTTACATTAGAGTTAGCAGCCCATAATGAGAAATTGGTTATGTTGCAGCCCTTCCAAACGTAGAGCATCTCACACCCTTTGTCGGAGGCTCAAACCATCGGTCCAATGTGCTGTAGATCCTTATTGTTGTTAGTGGAAGGCCATGTATGTAAATCTTTACCATGAATGTAAATTTCGACGGAGTGATAACTTCTTAGCTGAGAACGCAGGCTATATTCTTACCTAGTGTATCAGCTGGCATACCTCACACAGCTGTGTAAATAGGGCGGGGTCTTTTATATGCGCTTTTCTCCTTAAAAAAAAACTACTATATCACGATTGCTATCACCTAATTTCATGATCGAGTCATGTTTAATTTTCTAAAAATCCATGTGGCAATTTGTCCCCCAAGAGTGGATCCTTTTAGCCCCTTTTTGCCCCATCCGGCTGGTACACTCTCTTTTCCAGAGCGCCACCACTGTAGTTCACACTGGATTTACCGTAGTAATACAATTTGTACTTTCTGGAAGAGATGCAAGTGAAGTAGTTTAAGAATGCCCATTCTGAAAGCAAAGCGGGTAATTTTTACCCTTTTATCACACTAGAAATAACAATGATACACCGAGAACAAAAACAGTAACAAGAACAAAACAATGAATGTACTTCGTTTTCAAATGTCGAGCTGGCAAGATAATGATGGTAACCAAGAATATACAGCGCGCTACGAACACTTCCAGAGACAAATAATAATTCACTACGTGCGCACAGGCACACAGTAATGTAGATGCATGTCTTTCATAGATTTGTTGTTTTAACATCAATTAGCTAAATCTTCGTTGTAAACTGTACAGCCATTGTTTATGGACAGGATTTTGTTCATAGATGGTGATGGGTGCAGTAGCTGGCTGGTGAACCGGAAAGGCCAAATTCAAACTCAAAATTAGCTTGTCGTTTCGGTTTTTATTTCCATAATCAATGTGCATGATTGGCCTTGACCTCTTAGGCTTATACGTTTTCTTTGTTGATGAAACAAGACAAAAAATCCCAACAACCCCAATCTCCCCTTTATTTCGTCCCACATACAGCTGCATCTCTTAGAAATTAACTTGTCCTTAGTAGACTCCGTCTGGGCCATGCCCACCTCACGTACCGTTTTTTACTCAGTGGGGAAGATCCCCGCGAATGTGTGGTATGCCATAGCTTACTATCATTAAAACATATTTTGAATGAATATGTAGAGCTCACGAATATCCTACGAAGGCACAATGAAAGAATTATTTTCTAACATGTTCTCGCAATGCATCCTGTCCTCTCTGTGAGACTGAGAGGCTAAGATCTACAATTTGATTTAAAACTTTTATACTCGTTTGTAAAGGTCTTTTCAGATCCATACAAAGCAACCTTTGAGAATTTTATTAGTACAATAAAATTAATACGGAACGACATGCATTTAATTCTACTCGTGAAACTTAAATTGATAAAGCTCTGAATTATTATGGAACATAAATAAAGTACCCAAATAGACCGTGAAAGGCCCAAAGTGCACGTGATTGTGCCGACACTCCGTAAAACTCGAACTCAAACTCAAATTTTAGACATTGCACCATTGTAACCGACCTTGACCCGTATTTTCCTAGAGCACAATGATTTGCAACAAAACAATTGAGTTTTGAGCATAGGTGCAAAAAGGTTGTTGAGCTAGCAGTTTTAGCCAAACTATAAGAATGCTCAAAATGGCGAGACTCCAAAAAAGGCAACTGAGAAAAAAGAAGATCTGGAGAAAATTCTGATCTGTTTGTTTGCGTATGTGTATGGGAATCACAAGGTGCATGCGTGCACAAATTATTTTGTTACTGAAAAGGTGTGCGTTTGAGAGAAAGAGACAAAGCCGGTGTCGTTTTCGCTGTTCAGCTTTTTACTTTTGTCTCTGAAAGGGACAAAGTACACAAAACTTGAGGTTACTTCGACCTGAACGGGGCAATAATGACAAAGTCCGTCATAATTTAAATGTCCGTGAATAAATTAATCATGCCCTCCGGTTTTGTTCATCTCGTTGAATCATTTCATACGAACATTCCATACCAATGTGAGATGTTAGTGTCCATTTTCTGTGTCACAGAGCTGATTCCTTTCATATACAAGTACAAAGTAACTTTTGCATGAACATTCAAATACCATTCCAATGAGCTAGATATTGTGCAATATGCCACAGTGGCGAAAGATGAGGGTAAAGAAAAAAAAAGGACAAAAATGAGAAGAATTGAAACCGTTGAGAGAGCAAGACAACAAGAAGAGAACTCCTACTAAAAACCATTTTGAGTAAAGTGCCTGATAAATTGGCCATGAAATCTAAACAGACATTCCCTGAAGTAACATCACTTTCATTCTAGAAACAGATCATTAGCAAACAAAAATGTCACACTGTTTACAAGCCTAACAGCTACAAAGCTGCATTCATAGTTTAGTAATGCCCACGACAATCTCGGTACCGGTACAACAGGACAATTTCGGTTCCGGTACAACACGACAATCTCGGTACCGGTACAACACGACAATCCCAGTACCGGTACAAGATTACTTTAACTAGGCTACCAATTGTTGTGCAACAAAAAATTGTCCTGTATAAAATTGCGTTTTTTGCTGTTAATCAGAAGTCGAAACTAATCCACACCATGTACCAGTGCAGGAATGTTTAATTTTGTTGGGATTAATGAGTTCAGTACCGTTCGTTAATTGAGGAAATGTGAAATGCTATCCTGTCCAGGTCAGAAGGACAATCTTAACAAAACATGCACAATTACCGATAATCACAAATCTAACTTGTTTCTGTGGCAACATTTACGTGAATGGCACGAAAGTGTTCCGCCAGAAATACATTTATACAAAAATACGTCAAGACGACTATTGCACACTGTGAAGGGCGACATATTTCAGATAGATGGTTAAAATATTTTTTGTCCAAAGTTTAAAAATTTTTTTAATTCAATTAAGTAAAAATCCCCCGAACCAGCCGGCCTTCTAGTGTCCTAAAAAGTTGACAGCAATCATACATTAACCGAGATAATTAAAATTAGATCACACAAAAAAAGCAAAACAAAACAAACAAACAAAAACTGAATAACGTTAAACATTTTACTTTATCCAATCATAGTTTGTGATGAACTGTTTCGATCCTAAAAAATTCGTTTCTACGCCCTACGACAATGGAGTAGTGGCCCTCCCAACCATTTTAGATACAGATAATACTGCAGTTGAAGTTTGCAATATCCGAGCAAGCACAAACAGAGATTGAAATTAACTAAACAATGTGGTTAGAATTAGCACATTAAAATTTTCAAAATAAAGTTGTTGTTTTTTTTCAAGGATGCTCTTTAGGAAAAGCAAAACCCAAAACCAATAAACCATGTATTTGTGTTGTTGAAATAACGTTATACAATATTATTTTACTCCATCTTCTCATTTTCGCTTAATGACATTGGTAACATGTCAAGGTGGGATATAAACAAAAGAGGACAGTTAAAGGACAGACACTCTTTTCTTGTTGTTGCTGCTGCTGTTTAATTAATTTTACCTGTTAACACAACGCCAATTGTGGTTTCACTAAGGCAGTGATCAAGGGCAACCCAGTGTCACTTGTGCAAGGAAGTTCATTCCCCTGGCTTATTCACTCTCCACAGCGGTGGTTCTTAATTGTTTAATACGCGTTTCCCCCTAAATTAATGCCCCATGGCCTTTATCACCCCACCCCCCCCCCTTTCTATCCCAAAAAACAAACAAACAAGCAAACAATTCTGGTTCAATTCCATAGACCTAGCAACACTGATGGCGCAACGCGGGTCGATGGCTTTAGCCAACAACGGAGATTAAGCTGAACGTCTACAGAAATTATTATCCATAGCCTGGGATCATACTCACATGGAACTAGAGGATGAATATGTAAGCACCTAAAGCTTCGATCCCAATCACGTGACCAACATTTATGAAACCTTGTGCAATGCCTCTCAATTTTTGACGACACATGTCGTGGATACACTCATTTTGGACAAACATTCGGCCTTCAGTATCATTCATTTATGATTTAAGTTGGGCGCATCAAAAACAAATGCATTTTCCCCAAGTAGAATCAAAAAGTAGGACTGAAATTTTCTTCCTTTCTCCACAGGACAACAAAGATAAAAAGCGATTCTGTACTCTCGCGTAGTTAGAACGTGGCAAAATAATTGAAAGAAGAAACAAAGGAGGTGTGTTTTGCAAAGCACCGCATTTGGAAAAAACAAATAGACTATACAATAAAGGTAAGAAATTAAGCAAGCTTTCGAATAAAATCCTTCGTCAGGCTAAAGAACAAGAAAAAGTAACGAATGTAATGATATTATTTTAAAAAATAAATCATTTGCTGGATAATTCAACTGTGAAATCCTCAAATATAGCCCCCCCCCCCCCTCCCCCACCTGGTTAAGAACCTCTGGTCTATACTGTCTGGGACACGTCAACTTAGAAGACTGTAACAAATTTTAATGTTCATGTATCACTTCACTGACAGTGTCAAGGTTCCACTTGTCTGTGCGAAGTCTGAAAAGTTATACGACACGTCAAAGTCGTGGTTAAATTTGGAAGTCTTTGAAAGTTGGTTGCTATGCCGATTGAGGACAAAATCTCATTCATTCATTCATTCGTTCATCATTCATTCATTCGTTCATCATTCATCCATTTCATCATTGCTACATGTTTTTTTCATTGATTAATTTATTAACAACAAGTTCTTTATTTATTCATCCATATTCATTCAATATCTGACTTACTGTACGTTTTGTGAGTCAAAGGAACTAAAATGGCCAGGGAGCAGAAGCGCCAATTTCACCGTAAACCTCGCTTTAGCTGACACACATACCCCGTCTCACAATAAAGCACATCAAAGAATAATTAATATATTATCTGTGACAGTATGAACAAAGGAGCACTCGCCGACACAGAGAAACAAAGGCATGTATATAGAGCTCAATAACAGACATAATGAAGAGATAAGATATGCATACGGAAATGGCCATAAATTTACACTCGCAAGCATTATAGAGACAAAAAATTTTATGTAAAACTTCTGAGACGAGGGTGGGGGGGGGGGGGGCTTTAGAACGAAGACTTCAATCTAATGACATAACATTTACCGCTGCATGCACCAGGTATGCTCTTTCTCTCTCTTTCTCTTTCTTTCTCTCACACCCACACATACACACACCCACACACAAGGAGTCCTAGATACACGTGTGCAAGTCCCAAGCCTCAGGTCTAGACCTTTAATTTACATACTCACGTCATCAAGCACATCAAGCGTGTCGTACGGACGGAAAAATTGCTCCGTCTTGTTACCGGAGGACCCTGAAATTTTCCGGGTTCAAGGCTCTGCTCCCTTTCATCTTGCCCTGCACATCATTCTGCTGTCAGTCTCTATCTGTTGTCTCCGTACAGGGCCAGGTTACCTTTCCCCAGATCTTTGGCCTTGACATACATCACCCCAATCCCTTCCCGCTCTCCTTTCTCCATGGTGACGTAAAAGAAAAAACAGATGGATGGGTGTGTGTAGGAAGGGGGGGGGGGCTGGGGTGGAAAAGACAATTTAATTATTCTATCCGACGACTCGTCCTTTTAAAACCTTTTTTGGAGTTATTTTCATGTCACGAAATAATTATGATCCTCTCCCCCCCCCCCCCACACACACACATACGCACACACAAACGCACGCGCGTACACGCACATACACACACACATATTGTACTTGTACGTCTGTTGTCAAGGACATCGCATCTTTTCTGGGGTGGGTTGGGTTTCTTCTAAAAAAAACTACCGATGAATTAATTGACATCAACGTCAAAAAATGACAAAAAGAAAGAGTTGTATGTAGCAATGCCTTGCGTAAGAAATCATCATAATGCAGAAACGATACAATAAAACACAAAGGAAACGAGAAGACGACTCAAGCTACATACAACTTTTTCTTTTGTCATATTCTGTCTTTGCTTCAAACCTAGTTCGCCACCCCACCGATTTTCTGCAGTTTTAGTAACATTTCGTTAATTGAAACCAACGTATGCCGACGCTGCGCATGAAAGTGAAATACCCAATGATATACCAGTCTAAATAGCATTAAAGTTCAGCATGAGAAAATGGTACAAAACTACCTTGATTTTGCTCTGCACATATTCCAAAACTCTTTGCAGCATGATTAGTATTCAAGCGTAATCAAGTCAGTCTTTGAAGTGCAATTTGGTAGTGGAAAGCAGATTATGATAATGACATCTGTAAACACTGGAACCAGATTATTGAAAGTATGTTGTTTGTTCATATTGGTGAGCCGGACCACGTAAACACAGTTACCTAAACTGAACAAATCGATTGGCTTCTGACTCTGCATATAGATATTGTGCGCGCTTGGGAATTAGGAAATCTTCAAAGAAGACCATCTCTGCTTAGTCTTACATAAGACCGTTCCTCGCTACTACTTATTTACGGTGAATTAACTGGACGCAGGAGACACAAACAGTTCCTCTGTTGAAGATTAAAGGCGTCTAAATTCCAAGTCCCATCGTGTAGGCCTTTGAAGACAGCTCTTGCAACCCATGCCTGAGTCCGTAGCAGGATAATTAAAGAGGGTGGTGCATGGATCAGGGGAGCGGAAATTTCTGTGACCTTTTTTTTTCGCCTACCACACAATATACACCCTGTTATTATTTTGTCGCCTGTTCGGGTGGGTCCCCAGTGTGGGCTTTTTTTCGGTGCGTAGGCTGAAACTGAGCATGGTATACGTGGTGAATGGAACAGTGGCGAATAGACATGAACAGATAGTCAGTGGACATAACCATGTCAAAATGTAGACAATCCGACGGGTGTATAGATAGATAGATAGACAGACAGACAGACAGACAGACAGACAGACAGACAGACAGATAGATAGATAGATAGATAGATAGATAGATAGATAGATAGATAGATAGATAGATAGATAGATAGATAGATAGACAGACAGACAGACAGACAGACAGATAGATAGATAGATAGATAGATAGATAGATAGATAGATAGATAGATAGATAGATAGATAGATAGATAGATAGATAGATAGATAGATACGTGACCTCGATCATGCATCGATGGGTCGATTGACCAATTGATTCTGTCCCAGGTGTAAATAACAAGTGAGAGGACAGAAAAGGTGTCAGACTGGTAAGGCGACTGAAGCAGTAGGTGGTCTCTCAGGCTACTCCCAAATGATTCATGTTTACGGGGCAATGGGCCAGCATCACGTGTGGGGCATCATGTCAGCGACACTTGTCACACGGTGTCACACATGGTGTTTCTTGAATAATTCTACCACATTGTGCAGAAAAAACGTCAAAAACAACATTTCACTGGAAACACAAGAAAACTTTTTTGAATCTCGTCCTCGATTTATTCTCTGTTCAATTTCCATTTCGGGTCGACTAAATAAAACAGATAAGATTAAAGTACATTCTATACTATAAAACGGTGTTAAAAAGTGAATTTGACCTAGATTTGGCCGATTTGGTTTATTTCCGTAACAAGGCAGAATTGCTTACCAATCTTGTAAATAATTTATCAGTATTGTAGGTTCTCTGCAAAAGTAAGTCATTTCACAGTCTGCCAGTTCAAGCAGTTACTGTCGTGTTATGGAAAAAGACCGAATATGCCAAGCTAGGTCAAATTCACTTTTCAATACCATTTTATAGAATGAAATATGTTTTGTTTTTTTTTGTATATTAAATAGATTATACTTTTGTACAATAGTTTCCTTTGGTAACTACAAAATGGAAATTGAACAAACAATAAAACGGCACATACCGATTTTTGTTTGTTTTACATCTTCTGTAAAAGTTTGTCTTGGGCTTATACTGTTTTCTTCCATTGTATGGCAATGGTATAGCCCGCGGCTTCGGGGTCGTTTTTAGCAATTCCTTCGCTTCGAATGTGGAATGACCACGCCACAGGTCAACCGGAAGGGCGCATCCATAACAAAAGACCAGTTTCCTTGCCACCGTGTGTGTGGCGTAAAGACACCATCGACTCTGTGTCTTTGATGTTTCGGCGAGAATTAATCTCTTTGATGTGATCTGGCGGACAGGTCCAGGTGGGGCTCGTTGACGCATCACCGGGAGGCTTTTTGTCTCATCCGTGTGTCATCATCGCTTAGGCGTAGGTCGTGGCCCACAGTGGTGGGAGGCTGAAATGTAAGAAAAACACGTCCCATACAAAGTAATATATAAATAAAATCTTTAAAATATCTCGACCATTCTTTTTCAAAATGATTCGTACACGGGTCGGTAACCTTTCAAGGAGTGCCATTATTTGAGATTTTCGATAGAATTCGACTTTAGAGTGAGCTGCAATACGCATGAATTTTTTTCACCACTGATATTTTTTTTCTCATTTAATTTCTCTTTTTTTTTTCTCATATTTTTTTACCACAGCTAAGAAAATGAAAGAGCTACTGATGACGGCCCCTGATAATACTATTATGCCTGTGTTGCATAGCGTTGACGTGTGTTGTCTGAATGTGCACGACTGTGTGCATGAGAGAGGGAGAGAGAAAGAGAGCAAGAAAGAGAGACAAAGAGAAAAAGAAAGAGAAAGACGTGTTGAACGACCTTGTGACGCGCAGGAAAAACAATTAAAATTATTGATAATATTATTAATCTGAGACCCTGGACATGATTAATCCTTAAGCTTAAACTAAGAGCAATTAAGACAATTTAATCACCTCGAGTTCCCTACCTGTTTTGTGCCTACTCTTTCTTTCTGGACAATATATGCGCAATCGTAATCGTGAATACCTGGGCGGGCAGAAGTGGGTTCAGAAGCGATCTTACATTGATGTAGTTAATTTCAATCTTCTGAATCAGAGATCCCCCAAGTGGTCCAAATCGATGTCGAAGGGTCGATAAGACCGTCCGGGGGGGGGGGGGGGCGGGGGGAGATCAGGGTCTGTTTAAGATTTTGGGAGTAGAACTTTACAGAAGAATTTTTTTTTTTTTAAATGCTTGTGCGTATTTACATTTGGAAGTTATTAAGTCAGCGGATTAATCATGTACTTCACTATGTCATAAGAGTGTGTTATTCTAATTTTAACATTTTTACCAAAAAAAAAAAAGTATTATTTCATGTACTCATTCATTGCTTGGGGCTCAATCGAGGATCGGAAATTTTCTAAAAGGGGTTGAAATTAAAAGAAAAGTTTGGGAGCCCTTGCTCTAATTCCACCCGAAGGTCAAGTCCTTGAGTGTATTCTTGCTTTGCCCTTGTGCTTCTCTACCACCACCCCCGTCCCCAACCTTAACCTCCGGCAAAGTGCTAATCCGTAATACATGATCGTACTCTCTTCTTCTCTCCTGTGTGCCCCCCCCCCCCCACCGTCGGTCTTTCTCGAGTTTATTCCTGCTTTGTCTTTATAGTCTTGCCTACCCCCCCCCCCCCACCCTTCTTCCCATACACAGGCGCACACTCCCCAAACTGCTAGTTCATTTCATTCATTTCTTTCTTTTCTTTGTACCCCTACACCCCCTCCCCCATTATACACTTTAGGAGCCATCCATTAAATACGTACGCTCGGAGGAGGCAGGGGTGGGGTGTGTGTGTGGGGGGTGGGGGTGGGGGTGTCCTAACCCCAGGGTAGCGAAAAAAGGGGGTTGGAGTGTGGGGAGGTGGAGCCAAGTTTATGCAAAAAGGTACATGAGGAAAAAAATGGGGGGGGGGGGGGTAAAATTTACCACAGTTGAGCGTAATGTTCTTTTAGGATAGCCCCTTCGTGCCAGGAGTCTTCAATTTTCTTGGAAGTAATATAATTATATAATTATTTGTATTTGACAAATGACACTTGTTACATTTGAAATCTTCTGTCTTCCCTGTACAAAAGCCATTGGAGGCATGGTGTAAGGTCTGCACTGTAGTGTAAGTCTAACAAATACCAGATCATTAGCCCGCCTTGCGCTGTTACCTTTGTTTTTCCCTCTTAACGCGTATTATGACTGCTGACCGGTCAGGACAGGACTGGTTCAGATTGCAAGAGTTCAAATCTGGGTTAGATCGACTGACCTTCTTGTAATACCTGCACTAATCATAACCCTTAGCTGAGTTCAAAAACGTCGTATCTGGGGCTACGAAATCCAAACTGAATTTTAAATTCTTCACTGTGATAATCGAGTTGTTGTATTATAAACCAGTGGTGTATCGTTTTATATTTCATGTGAAAGTTAGCGCGAAACTTAACTACAGAAATGCTTTTACTTACGTAAGTATTCAAGTGTTACTAATCGGTGCATTGTCGAAGGATAATGTCTTTTCAAACCGAGAAAAGGGTCAAGCTGAAGACAAGGGTTGCGGAGTGCAAGACAACAAAAGAAAAAAAGTATTTATTATTCCCGTGGTTTCGTTAGCTCATTATTTCCGGCTTTGCGGCTCTCATTAACTCTGATTGACCGGCTATATTTGCCGCTGTACTTTGACGCACATGGGGGTTTCTTGTGTAGTGGGGGGCATACCTTCAGGGTTCAGGATTTTTTGTTCAATATTTTTGTTGATGTGTTTAGCAAACATGTATTTGATACTACTTGAGGGGGCGGGGGCGGACGGGAGATGTGGGGAGGGATAGAAGTGGACTTAATAAAGAAGTCGTAAGGTTTCCAATGGAAAATCATCAAAGGCTTTTTCAAATCATGAAAGGCTTTTTAAACCCTGGGCCTTAAATTCTGCAAAATATCATAATTATTTCGCATAGGAAGACGTAAGGTGTACGTGGAAATATTTTGAACAGTCTTGAAATACGCTACATTTTTAATACTTTCGTTGATTTTGAGCTACAGCTGAAAGTGTTCCGACATGAATCGAAACTGTGACCGGAAACTGCGTTCTGCGCCACTCTTTAGACATAGGCTGGTCGCTAAATCAACTTTATTAAATTTTTATATTCTGCAAGGAATTGTGTTGTAGGGAAAAGATATATTAGTCTTTGCTTGGAATCCACGTGTCGTTGCTAATGTGACTCAGCTCTAGATTATGCAGCTGGTCTCGGTACAGACAAAAATTTGCAAGAATTACCTTGCCTGGGTCGGCTAGATACTGTTTGCCGTAAGCTTAATATTTTCAGGGGATGAGACGGGTATTAGGATATTGGTTAATGAGGATAATGTACATGCAAACGATAAGTTTATTTCCTGGGGATAATCCTGTTAAAGGCAACACAGAAAAGCAGTGGGGTCACAGAAGAGCTTGGGTCAGAGGAAAATGTCACACACACACACACACACACACACACACAAAATGTATCTTGCAAAGCCTTGCTGTATTTCTAGCGTGAGGCACTTCTAAATATATGATGTTTTTCTTCTTACCTGGCCCAGTTTTAAGAAAGTGATATACCTTGTTAGAACAATATTCATAATCGATAATTCTTGGCCAAAGGTTCAAACTTTTGATTAATGCTTGAATTTTAGCGAAGCTCGGTTGATTTGATTCAAACCTGTGTTCTAAATCTAGCGTAGAATCCCATTGGAATTAAATTTTCACCTTAATGGCCACAGTGTAATAATTCCTTTTTGAATTCATAACCAAGTAAAACAGAATTTGACGCTCAGGTTATCTTAAGTTACAATCCAATATTAAATTAAGCCAGTGTAAATGACGTCACATCCAGTTTGAGCTTGATGTAGCTACTGCTGCCTTTTGTGGGGTGTTCTGTTTTAATGTCCATCCACAGCATTTTTGTTACTACACTATCCATATATAAACGTAATTTGCTACAAGATTCAGTAAACTATTCATCATTTTGCATTTTGACTGACATTTGCGGCCCAGCATAACTTTTGGGATTCGGCCCGTAGAATGGTACATGTGGTTTTATTACCAGTTTATTACTAAGTTATGGTCCGTATCCCGAAAGTTATGCTGAGATGCAAACTGTCTATTAGTAGGCCTATTATTCCCTTTGGTTTACTCTTTACCTTTTCGCCTGGGGTAAACGGTGTCTCTGGTGATGAAAATGGTTTAGCGAAGCAACAAAAAAAAAAAGGTTGTAAACCTCTGCCTAGATAAAAGACAGGTCCTTAACCCACGGATATGAATGGAGAGAGATCAGGTGTGGACAAAGTTACAGTAGGTAAATTTATAATTTACGGCCACACGAGGAGAGGATGAGAGGAAATCTGTCTCGACATCCGTCGCCTTTGTCGCCTTATCTCCACTGTCAACATTCTCCACCGTCAATATCATATTACTGAAATACTCCGCGTGGTTCTACCCAGGGATGCAAATCTAAGGTTCCTTCAGCCATATCCATCATTACCATCGTGACACTTGTAAATTCAGATGACATAAGGTAAATAATATCATGAATTACGACTCCTATCCGACTGCCCCACGCCGAGGATCAACTACCATATATAGAGTATTCTGAGAGTACTTTTCCACATAGCTCCTTATTTGCAAGGACTTTCGCAAGGACCTCTGTTGGAGCAGTGAATGTAACCCAGCTCATGCTCAAGATGAATCCGATCTTGCAGTGGCGTAGCTTGGGCTTAAAACGTAACTGGCAACCTAATGAGAGTCTTAGAATAACTGTTGCTTGTAGAGTTCCATCAAAATACAGAGAAGTCGAGGGAGTAGACACGTTTGTATTTTATTATAGTACTCACTGGGTACACGGATTATCATAGACTGAGGCTGCATGATCTCTTTGCTTTGTAGAAGTCATTGGGTCATCTATTCCCCAGGTATCAGGGAGAGGCCAAACCAGCAAAGTTGAGGACTGGTTAGCCGACATTGCCACTGACTGAAAATGTACTTCCAAATTATTAAACTAAAAAGAAAGAAAAAAGCTTTTATGCCATTATGACTGTATAAAGACTGTTACTATGATCAGCCACATTTGCAAGTGGAAGGTCTGGCCTCCAATAAAATCTGCCCCTGATTCGGGAATTATACCTTGAATTCTATATGATCTTACATGCAGGAGGCATGCACTTAATAACGTGTCTAATCATATTAATCAGCCACCGGTCAGCAGGAATGTAAGCCTACCATATGCGGTGCAATAAATAACTTAACACCCAAATTTAACGCCCCATAAATCCTACTCAATGAGCCCTCTTAGCTCGCTTGCGGGATACACCAGCAAGAAATTCTTCAGCTCAAAGAATACCTAATATGCCTTACTTTGTTAGGTAAAGGTCGCAGGCTTGACAGTCTCGTTAGTTGTCGTGGGGCATGGTGTGCATGCAGGTTGAGTGGGTGATCAAAGGGTCACAATCCGCGACTCTTGCACTCCAAAGCTGTAACCGTAGCAGACATCAAAAGACAATCCTTTTCTTTTAAAACATGGCGGTTTTGCTTTAATTAGAGACAATTTCTTAGTGCCGAGGAATACTGATAAAGCTTTGAAAGCTCATTAAAAGCCAAGCAATAATTTCATTCCATGCGGATTACAGCAGTTAACTGAGTAGTTGTTGCCATTCTAAAGAACGGGCGTCATTAGTATCAAATAACGTGCCTTTCCCATTACTTATCAATTATGCAAACTAACGGATGGCAGAAGGAAAGAGTATTTGATATTGGGGATTACAATGGTTAAATCAATTCAAATTTAAGTTCAGTAGTTAACTATAGTTGTGTTTTTTTTTACAGTTTAATTCAGTGACGTGTAAAACCAGCGTTTCCGCGTTCCTTTTTTGTGTTTATTCGCACGGAAGACAATTAATGAAGATGACAATGAATTACGTTTTGCTTCCACGGTCTCGACTCACTTGTTGACTAAATAACAACCTGCAGTCCTAGTTCATGTAGACGGACTTGCTTTCCCGTAGCCTGTATATGCCTAGATCTATGTGTTTCCTTTTCCTTCAGCACAGATATTAACTTTCAGTAAAGCGAACTGGATTTCTATATTGCTGAATCACTGCAAGTCATACACGTTTCCCCATGTCCTAGTTGCATTTTCCTCCACACACTGATTTATGTAATTTTGAACTGGATACTTCGTGCTGAATCATACCAATACTTAACGTTCTGGCGTTTTTTGTTGTCGTTCTTAGTTTGTTTGTTTTGTTTGCTATAACAGGTGTAAATATATTCATTTTCAGCACAGTGTGACACTATATCATCATTAGAGATCAGGCTTGCATCCTTGCTGGACCATCGACGAGTGTGTAGGCCTACACTAACAACACCCCCCGGGGTGAATTCAAGTTGAAACTGTTTGGGATTCGAACCTGGAATCTTCGCACTCGAATCAAGCACTTTAACCATTACATAACTTTCCTTTTCGTTCGTCCTTGTTCTAAAATAAATAATTTGGAACGAGTGAATTGGTGAAATATTCTAGTAATTACTACTTCACAAGTCATGGCCATTACATGACTTTCCTTTTTCCTTCATTATTTTGTTCTGAAACGAATGATTTCCAACAAGTAGTAAAGTGGATCTCTCGTCCTGAAATATTTCCAGTAATTACTACTTTCCTCGCGGCCTTTCCATTTCTTTCAAGCACTTGCATTATAGACCTAAATTTGAATGGGACCTTAATATGTGCTGAATCACCCTACTTCTTTCTGCATTTCTCGTTGACCCAAATTCAGTTTCATTCAGCACTGATGCAATGTGATGACTTGAAGTTAAGTGGATTTTCCGCGCTGAATCATTCCAACGCTTACTATATTTATCTCGTCTTCTGCATTCTGTTCTTTCAATACTGATGTTATATACCTAACATGGAATTACATTAACTGAATATTTCGTGCTGAATCAATCCTCTTTTTGACTCTTTTTTCCTGGTTTCTGTTGTTTTCCATTTCCCTCAGCACTAATGTAATGTATTTTAAACTGGAATTTTCGTACTGACTCATCCATCACTACAATACCTTTAGTTTGTTGCTCTCCTTTTTCTTCAGCACTGATGACATAGCTTTGAAATACGTCAACTTGATTTTTCGTGCTGAATCATTCCACTACATACTACTGGTCGTCTCTATTTCCATTTCCTTCACAATTGATGTAATATATACCTTAAACTGGAATTTTCGTGTTGAATTATTCTAATCATCACTACTTTCCTCGTAGTCTATTATATCCATTTCCTTCAGTACTGATGTAATATGCATACTTTAATCTAAGTAACCTGGATTTTTCATGCTGAATCATTCACATATAAAACTAGACCATTCTAAGCACTTTTGCTGAATCATTCCAGCACTGAAGTGACTGTTTCCAAATTTACATTTATAGTAGGAGAGTTATGTAATTCCCCGAAGGGTAGTTCTTTCATGGATCTTTTCCTTGTGAACTGTTTGCTTTGAGAATGACGTTTCAAGTACGCACGACCCCGAAGTTGTTGGGTTTTTTTTGCGGTAGCGGAACGTACTTTAACTCTTTGTGTGCCAATCACCGATATATCAGTTCTTCCGCTGGTCACATTTGTGCCAATCACCGATGTATTGTTGCACAAGAATGCTAAGCTTTTTTGTTTCTGGAAGAAAGTCGACTTTCTATTCATAAATGTTGCTGTAGTTAGTCTTCATTCATCTCCTCCACTATTTTCTTCCTGTATCGGTAAACATCGAAATATTCATGGCACACAAAGAGTTAAAGCCTTTTGTGACTCCAGAGCTAGAGAGCTCGTCCCGAAATGCTCCTAATAACAGCCTTAATTAATTATGATTAATTATTCTTTTCAGACTTGTTGTAATCCTGTTGTTGTTTTTTTTTGTTGAAAGGGTAGGGGCAGGGTGAGGGATTCAATAACATTTAGGGTTGAGGATAAGGACGGGGTTAGGGATAGGTACGTATACGTACATGCCCCTAGCGCAAATACGTACATGTACTTATAACTTATAATAACAACCTTGTTTTAAAGTCACACCGTCCGTCGTGAGTATACGGCAATAATTATAGGCCAGAAATGGGAAATGTTATCCATGCTCTGCCGTGTCAGGGACAAAGAGCGTGACCCCTTCGTTGTTTAAGTTTCATTTGCAAGACTAAACGGAACTACTACTGATCAGTCGTACAAGATTATATAACCCAGTTAGAAAGATAGAGCAATTAATTTCATTCTAAATAAAAAATAATTACGATAAATAGTGAATTTAACTTCATTGGCATATACGGTGGTTTTCCATAAGACGATAGTGCTATCAACATGACTTGTCCTGGTAAAGCCCATTTTGAGAAAATTGCTCCTGAAGTTTTGTAGTTAAACTTTACAATGTAATAGACAACCGCTTTAACAGTTTAAAATCTACTGCCAGAGCTGAGATAACTTCATGATTTTCTTTGGAATAATAGAATATTACTTTGCTTTTGCCATAATTATTGTGGATAATTGCCCCCACCGACCCTCCACCCCCATACACACACCCTTTAAAGCGTATGAAAAACGTACATGGGGAGAGAGGAGATGGACTTGGAAGCGGAATAATATGCTTTTCAACGATGACAGTGAATTACAAACGACTTGTTTCATTCAAATGCGTATTTTTTTTTTCAAATTTAAATGATTAAAATTTTAAAAACCAAAGCCATATCATGGACCTCCGTCATTTTAATGGCTGTGCGCTCGTAACAACCGGAGAGACACTTGGTCTAGCGGCAAGGTGCTCGCCCCTCACGCCGAAGGTACCGGGTTCGATCCCTGGTCGGTGCAAACATGTTGGAATGTTTTTTGGTGGAAAAAGTCTTGTCCCTGATCCTATGGTAAGTAGGATCGAGCACCTAGTCTTCTCGGATAAGGACGAAAAACTGGGAGGGCCCGTGTGCACATTAAAGATACTTTGGCAGTTGAAAATCTAGAAGAGCAGGCCGAACAAGGCAGAATTCTAAAAAACGAATCCCTACCACAAAAACACACACAAACAAGAACAAGAAAAGTGAAGTGTAAATGCCAAGAGCAGCAAACCTCCTAAAATAAAAACCTAAACACAAGGAAGAGGTGGAGGTCAGAGGTCAAGTGTATGAAAAGTGTTGTATATGGGGAGGAAGGGGATCAGAATGGGCAAAATCGAGCGTACGTACTTTATGGTTGGTCCCATTTGTGCTATTTAAGCCCCCCCCCTCCCCCCCCCCCCCGTCCATGAACAAGAGAACAATTATTGTTTTATTAATGAATAACCTTCGTCCATGAAGTATGAATGGGCTGGAGGATTAGATATGCAGGACGGGTCCCACTGCCTGGCCTCACATTCCTCAATCATAAACCCGTAACCTTTGAATGACCCGGAATGCCGAGTGCCTCAAGTGCTTTAGAATTCTCTCAAAAACCCCACCCTCCCTCACATACTCCCTCTCTTTTTTCATTTAAGGGTTGGTCATTCCTTGCTTTCAGGGCGTTGGTCACCATACCTGCGCTACTTTCCACCTGTTCTCTGAAATTCTGAACGTCACCTTTAACCTTTATCTGTGACAATTCGCCCTCACCTCCACCCCAATCCCCACTCCTTCTCCTCTTTAATTCATAATCTTTGTTGTCTTAGGGACGGGGTGTGACTGGGTAAGGGGGGGGGGGGCGGGGAGGAGGAATTCTTTGTTGTTTGGACCGCAGCACTTCCTGTCGAGTGTCCTGTCCATTCACAAAATGGATCAAGCATTCCGAGTGACCCCTTCATGGGCGTCGAGTGGCTCAGAGCGGCTATGGAGGTGGAAAAGAGCATTGTTGCGAGACAAGCAGAATGGCCCAGCTACGCAGCTACACCCAGGCTGACAAAAATATGTCTTCTTCGGCAACTTGATTCGCCTTGTTTTATTTAACAAAAACATAGCAATAAAACATTGAATTTGGTCAAACTTCAAGTAATTTGGAATGTTCATGCCAATTTTGAAAGCTATAAGTGCTGCAGTTACTGAGAAAACGCGTCAGGATTTTTCCCAACTCTTCCAAATATGTGAGTGCATGGGAAAACCCGGCATAAGTCGGCAGAGCTGATTTTGAGAAAAACGGCTTTGAAGTGAAAATATGGGTCCGACACAAACTTCCAACTTGGCTGTTGTTTAGGGGACCGTGGCATGTTACAGGGTAAACTGTAGATGAGCAGTGAATACTACTCAGTATGATCTCTATAATGGCTTTGTAATTAGACTGCGGTCTCCTAACAAGATCGAAAAACTTCCGGCTTGGCTGTTTCTAGGGGACCGTGGCATGTTACAGGGTAAACTGTAGATGAGCAGTGAACGCTACTCACTATGATCTCTATAATGGCTTTGTAATTAGACTACGGTCTCCTAACAACAATCACTCCAATATTACTTGGTCAATTAGCTATTGCTACTTTTAGGATTAAATGCCGTTTTCTCAAAATTTTGTTTTAGGGGGGTCACTGACTTCAATATATCAGAAATGTCTTGTCTTTTATTATATGTACAGAATTCAAAATGTCATGTTGCCGACTTATTGTGGGTTTTCTCACGCACACTCACATATAACTAAATAGACGAGAAAAACAGGCACGGTGAGTAACAATTATCGCCCAAACAAATCAACATACAAGAGAACTGAAACAGAAAGCTGGAGGATGGTAGGAAATAAAGGGAAGTGAAAAAGGGAGAACAAGCAAAGGGAAAACCCGTGTTCCGTACTTGCATGTTAGAGTTTCATTATCGGTGTTGAAAGTTATATCCATTACGAAGTGATGAAAAGTTTATTGTGCTCTCACTGTCGATATCTACCACATTCTCAGCTTAAGAAAGTTTGTTTTGTTGTTACTATTGTTTCCCGCTTGAAGTAAATGGATGAAAGAAAGGGACCACACCCGCCCTTTCCTTTAATAAATTATATATGACCTGAAAAGGAATGCAGGCCATCCACTTTTGTCCTCTGCCAATCTCGTAATCCACGCCCCTGCTCCGACTTTGATCGACGAGTCCCCAACCTCTCCCCGCCCTCTATCAATATTTTGAAAAAGCTTTATGAAATGGCCTGCATATTTCCTGGCCGTCAGTGTTCGCGTGAATGCTTGCTGGGTTTAAATACCAACCAGCGTGAGAAAATGACCAGAGGAGACTCCCGAGCACCGGAAAGAATAGACACAATCCCTTCATGCATGACTGGAGATAATACTTTAATCAAACGATCCACGTTTCTTGATACATAGATTTCAGGGAGACAGCAAATGACATTGTTGGTTAAGTCCAAAGGTTGCACTTCCGAGCTTAACATAGGATTGGGACAATATTTTAATTGTTTGTTCATTCTTATTATACACCTACGCGCGTCTTAATTTGTCACCAAAGGTGCTGTGCACAAGACTTAGTGAGAGGGCAGAAAGTGGAAAGCATGTCATGTTTGATAAAGAGAAGAGGTGACATGAGATTATTACCTTGATCAAAGATAAAGCACAGCTGATGCAATCCAGCCAAGCCACCCCGAAAGTTTTGAAGACTTTGCTATTACTGTTGCATCTGAGGATGCTTTAGGAGCTAAACACTGGTTACATGTGAACCTTCAGAAACGATCTTTCTATGTTGATTAACAAATTGCTAGTCGTAAAATGGGCTCTCATTTTGATGTCAGTTTTATCCTTGTAGCTGTCTGTTATCAGGTAAAGTCAACAACCGTAACAAAACCGACAAAAACTTTATAATGAGTAGGCCTACATGCATTTGTCCTCCAGCTTCCACCACTCATAAAAACTCTTCTCTGCTGAGCTGTCGTGTCCCTGTCTCACGCAATTACTTTACGAATTTCGAGGGAACTAAGCTATGCTGAAATCTCTATCAACAATTGTTGTTGTTGTTGATGTCGTTGTTGTTGCTGACGCTGCTTTTATTATTTTTTTCTAGGTTTTGGGAGGAATTATGTTTAGAAATTTGCTTGGACTCTTTGAGTGTGATTTCGGTCATCTACTTCCACGGTAAGGAAAAAGATTCATGAAAGTGCATGACGTGTACACGTGGCTTCCTAAATTTACAGTTTTTATCTGTGAAGACCAAGCTATCTTATCTACCTTAAGATTAAAGATGTCATAAAAAGAACTCCACATGAATGAAACTCCGGCCTCGTGGTTAGCTTGGACCAATAAAGAAGTTTTTGCAACCGATGAACATCTGTCAACCTTGATTCAAAATTCGAGGGTTGAACACCCTATCTGTGGGAAGAAGCTGTGTGAACCAGTTAGAGATCACATTTAGGCTAAGATCTTGCAACTAGAGCAATTATCTTTCCGTATATCGAATCATGAAGCATGTGGGTTGCTCCCTGCATGAGACCCCCCCCCCCCCATTTTAGAATGAATACTATTATGTGGAGTCCCGTTTTTGCCTATGAAGTGTTATTATCAGTTTTCGTCATTACTTTAAATAGCCTTCACATCAGTGCACTGGCTCTTTCTTGCTGAATCATCACACTGCTGAAGGGATTATTTATATAAATTTCATTCTGTATACGAACTTGCTCGACGTCTTGGTTGCCATGAGAAATTTGCAAAACTGATGACGTGTCTTGTTTGTAAACACACACCACAGACTAATAAATCAACGATATTTTATTAGTCTGTGACACACACATCTATACAAAAAAAATGTAAGAAAACCCCTTTGTTCCCTATGGACTCAAAAACTACTGGACGTATTGAACTGAAATTTGGCACACACAATTGTACGATACTGACCAGTGTTCCTATGTACATAGGCATAAAAAAGCTTATGGGATTCGTGAGTTATTCCAATAATGCGATAAGAATGGAACAGTAAATTTGCGAGAGCGTTTGATCCGAATTGTACGTTCGTTAACCTATGACCTCTTTCTTTGTTAATCGCTTTTCCACTTCCGGCCCCGGAATTCGATTCATAATCACGGTAGTGTCTGTGAGAGCTAGATCTAGCATGCACTGATGCAGCATGCCCCCTAAAAAACGTACTATCGGTAGGCATACAAGTCTCAAATCGCTGTAGTTTTTTTTATTGGAAATTTATTGTTTCGCCATCATTCAGATCTATTTCGAGTCATGGTTCGCCATTTTAAGGTTTCGTTATCATTACCTGCGATGTGTTCACTATCAAACACACTAACCCGTGCGCAAATCATGCAGTTGTACGGGATGCGCAGGGTGTCAACTCACAAAGGCAGAGCAGTAAGACTTATTTAAAAACAAACAAACAAAAATAAAATAAACAAATAGGAACAGGCCAGATGAAGCAGGTCCATAATAACCACCCAGAACTGAAACCAATATTCAAACCGATTTATCCCCGGCAGGGCCGGGGACCTCAGCTAGTAGTACAAAAACCTGCAACAAATCTCTCTCGCGCCCTCTCTCTCTCTCTTTTTCTTTAAACCATTACAAATGTTTGTTGTTCTAATCATTATCTTCAATTGCTCTCTATCAAATCTTCAGCGTTCTGTTTTCTCGTGAAACATTCTTTACCATAAAGTTGAATTTCTCAGTCTTTTCTTCTTTTTTTTTTAACCCACTCCCCCTTTTTTTCCCAACATTTCACTTATTCAAAAGATTATGAAATTTGTGCCTGGCCCCAAACAAATGCATTTACGCACTGATTTCCGTTCATCCAACTGTAAAGAACCACCCCGGGCCCCCAGTGTAATGTATTTCCTGGAACTCAAGAGAGTTTTTCTTTCATAATTAATAACATGCTAAAGTGTCTTTTGCAGGGAAATCCCAGAAGTGAAATGATGAAATAGATTGCTTCAGTAAATCTATAGCATCGAGCCTGAATACTTACAAATAACTCTAATGCCAGAGCGGAATTTCCACGAGCACATTTACGGGTCTAAACTCAAAAAAAAAAAAAACTGTGACTCACGAGGAAAGCACGCTTGTGCGCATGGTGCGCTTAGGTATGAGCAAGTAAAACTGAGATTATTTCCTTTCCTAGTTCATTGTTTCACCCCGCCCCAATCTTAGACTCGCCACCAGTTCAAAATGAAGCCACAGCAGATGTCTAAACAAATCTGTGAACTTCCGTGGTTTTAAATTTTTGAAATGTTTTCCTGCCAACCATTGGCAGCTTCACCGCAAATCCGTTGTATAAATTTGTTCTGCAGAACACAACGGCACAAAGTTCTCAACGAACGTTGGTCTTGCGTTCTTCTCATATCTACAAAGATCACGCTGCTGCGGTTAGACATGTCCATTCAAGTCTGGACCATCCTGCTGACGTAGGGGAAATCCCCGTCTATTTGGAGGGTGTGATGACATCCAAGGCTCAATACTGTCTCGTGTGTCATTTTCGCTATCAGCCAATAGGCGAACTGAATTTCTCCTCTCCGCGGAGTCGCAGCGCAGCAACTCTCCATTCATAAAACTTGCTTGGCTAATTTTACTGGCACGTTGTAGCAATGATAAAGAAATTATGCTTATATCACATGATGCAGTGACTGTTGTGATTAATAAATAAACCCCTCGCGGTAATCACGAGTTGCATTGTTTTGTATCCCGCTCCATTGTTCACTATTTAACATTTTAACGCTGTACTGCAAAAAGTATTATTGTTCTTGATTCGATGAAACTGATTTAATCAAGACTGAAGTGAGAAGGAAGAAGTGCTGCATGATCTTTGAGTGCGTATAAAGGAGACCTTTGAAACCGACTTAGGTTAGAGGGAGTGAAAAGAAGGTGGACATTATATCTACAACAGGAAAACTGTTATGGAACATTCGAGATGACCACCCGTGATGCAACATTCAAAGAAATTGAAGTCATATTCTATATCGGGTGACTTATGAGCTGTTTCATAATAATTATATCCTGTTATTGGTGGAGCCGCGGACAGTATTATTGGGGACTCCGGGTTTTCCGTGACGGGGCACTTATAACCATATTTCAGTGGCCTTTTAAAACGGTGGCAGAGAGACACGAGAGGCGAGCGATAAAGAGGGCGCGCCCAGGTATAAAACTGGCGTGCCGCAAATAAACCACAACAGACGAGAGGAAAACGTGTAGTGGAGAGGTGAACTTCTAGCTATTAGACCAACACTAGCGCTTACGTTATTTTATAAACTATACAGACCAAAATCTTCTGTGGTATTAAATCTTCGATACCACAATCTATGTGAGGAATTCTATGAATTTAGACGTAGGCGTGTATGAACTTGTCGCCTTGTGTTTTATGCTGTTGCAGCAATTGATTCTTGCAGTGGATATTCTTTTCCCCTTGTTAGTCGGCTTGTCTTACGAATGATTGAGCAGTAAGGCTCAAACCCATACCAGACGTGCTCAGCGCTAAGATTTGCAGGTATCACCGAGGGCAGTCTTGAGGTTCCCAGTCCAAGCCCTCGCATTCCTGTCGTCATTCAGCCGATTAGTAAAATCGCTTTGATGTTTGCCGGCACAACAGCTGACTGACTGAACCCAGAGAAGGCGGGGCCAACATTACTTTGTACAGTTAAGTACGCGAGCAGACCCAGCCGGTCTAACATTCAAGCGCAACCAGCTGAACGGTGCGGTACCGCCTTAGCGAGGAATGAACAGCGTGGATACGGACTTGTGTATAACTACCTGCCCTGTTCATTCATTGACATACAGTTGCTGTTTGGTCGCAGTCAGTAAAAGAAAATCTAGGCTTGTGTTATTTCAAGGATAATTTTCTTCATCAAACTGAATTGTGTTGTTGAAGAGGTAAAAACATTTTGATTTTATACATTTCTTTTGACGAAAGACATTGAAGACTGTGGACCAGTCTGAGATTTACTGCATTTTTTCATTGAAAGTTGATATTTTTCATACTGTGAATTAACACTGTCATCCATAACCATTATGGGTCGCAGAGCGAGAACAAATTGCTCTCCTATAGACAGCGCCATGGAGAAATACCACAACGACATTGGAAACAGATTGTCGGGTGTATTCATGCCCACTTTGCCAACAACTGACGGAGAAAATCTGTCCAAAGACTTCTGTATGCTTACATTGGACACACGACATCTGAGTAGCATCAAGAAGAGAAACATTGAAACAACAGCTCCGTTGTCCACAGTGTGCGATAACCATTCCGATGCTGGTTCAGATCTGTCCACTGGTGTGAGTACATCTACATGTGCATCTAACGACCAGCAAGAAATCGCAAAGGACAAAGTGCGACTTGTAGATAAACTCACACGCGCTCTGTTTCAGAAGAAACATACTTGTGATCGCTGCAAGAGGAGAAGTCGCAGTTGTACACCAAACAAAAGATTCAGCGGCACTGAAAAACATTATATGTGTGGGAGATGCCGTGAGACGTCGCATGCCATCAAAAATCTTTTCAATGGCCACAGCGGTTCGAAGGATTCAGGATTATCAGAAACCAGTTCAGCTCAGCCTTCACCATCGCAAAGTAAGAGCCGCGTCATTCCAATGCCCAGGGTGCATCTCAACGACTCGGGATACGAAACTGTAACATCTTGTTCCACTGTGGCATCAGCCTATTCAACATTCAACAGTCCAGCAACTACAAACTCGAACGCAAACAACGACAACGCCACGGCAAAGTCAACGCACTACGACAGCCAGGAGACGAAATCCAACAGAAACACTAGCACGCCCAAACTCAATGACACTTCTGCCAAACACGACCCCCGTCTCCACACTCCTTGTGTTTGCTCAAACGTTGACGCCACTTCAGAAAACGGTGTCAACACTACAACAGAACTCTATCAATTTTTAGGCGTTGGTCAGCAAGGGTCGCCCATATTAAGGCAGGTGAAACATAAAAATGTTAAGGACTATGATGGATATCTGCCAGACATTGATTACCAAGGGTGGGGTCGCAATGATCGACCAGCGATGGCCGACGCCACCAATTTCGATGACAGTTGTGAAAATGAAGAATTTTCTGAGGTCGTTCCCAGGATCATCAACGTCAGTAAGCCAGGGAACAAGACAGTGACTGTAGAAAAGGCTTGCTATACCTGTGAGTCCTCCACGAAACCGTGCTTTCGACTGCCATGGGAAGGAGGCTGGATTTGCGAAGACTGTTTGGATGGATTATACTGACCTCGCTTCCTTGTCTGCCCTTTCTAAACATTCCTAGCAGAAGAAGTGACAGAACTATACAGAGAGGAATATTGCCTTATTTAACAGTTTTGTCATCATTTATCGGTTTCATTGTTATCATCACACAGTCCCTATTTGCTTTATGAACACCATCTTGAGGTAATATTTGTCAATTGACATTGTCCACAGCGAGCGCCAGAGCGTCGCTGACTCCAGGAGAAAGCCTACAAATATTTTTGTTCATATTCCACTACAATCTATACTGTTAAAATCACCACCATCGTCATCACACCAATGCATCGATGTTATCATCTCTTCTATCACTGTGATCAATCGATTCTCTCATTATTGATTAATTAACTGAATTGATATTACGCCCACAATGATTAGTTTATTGACATCATAGTTCGCTCACAATGAATAGTTTTCACGCTAGTCAATGTATTGTTCACAAAGGCCATTCTGTACGTAGAGTTAGCGTGCACAGCTTATGTTGTGTACATTTCTGTGGCTATGACTGTAATCAGCATTCATTCCATCGATAACATTCAGAAGTATTTCTTTAGTTATGTTTGCCGGGTAGCAAATGAGTTACATACATTGTCTAGCACCTGAATACTTGGAGATAGATTAAACCAATTTCTCTGTAAACAAATATTCTGATGGGCTGTCTGTTCGCTAGTCTGTTCCTTGTGAACGCTCAGTGTACAGTACAGAATGAACTGTATGCATCCACATCATTATAGTCATTTATACATGTAATTCATTCACCCATATTTGTGCGCTGGCGCATAATCAACATAGACATCATTAGTGATACACATATGTACCAATGAAATGTGCTTTTGAAGATCTAAAAAAACGTGCATTCATATCTGTCCAAACGCGTGAGAACAGGTATTGAACGGCAGAGGGTGTTGGGATATCGACATTTGTAAGAGACACGTCTGCGGTTCATTACTGGGTTTGTTTTAATTAAATCCTCTCAGCTTGCCTGGTTGAAAAATAAGACCCCCTTGCTCTTTGTGGTCGTGATCGATCAGTTTCGAGGATGAGAGAGTTCCTTGCTGTATTAGTTCTCATCTTACTATTATTATTGTCATTATTATTGTTTTGCTTACTAAGCTCATTATAAGACATTTATTTAACTTTACCTCTATCAGAAACAATAACGTGTAAAATAAAGCCTGAAAAAGTGAGCAACATTGTGCTGTATTCTTAAACGAAGCTAGTATTCTCGTGTTTAATGTGTGATAATAGTCGACCACCTATTATTTCATACTTATTTATTCTGTTGCTCTGAATTCTGAAGTTGAGATCTGTGTAAAAATAAATATTTTTTCAAGTTCTATCGGCCCACCATAATAAAGGATTTACAGCAAGGAACATTGTCATTGAAGTTCTCGCCCCTGTTTTTATTTCTTCAGCCATTAACTTAGATGTAAACCATTGAAGGAAAAGAGCTGCGGCTGGCTAGTGTTTAGTTAAGGTCCACTCCCCCGCAAATATTTTTCTTTCCACTCCCGGATTTTTCGTGGCTGGCCTGCAGTCAAGGGTTGCTTGCCAACTGTTGTAAGCCCCAGGCAGGCGGAAACCTCCTGTCTATGCTAAATTGTTACGATTGGTTATTGCAAGGGTGTGCAGGGCCTCAGGTAACCATCAGGAAAAGGGAGGGCTTTATGGAGCAATAGGCATTTTTTATGGTTCTATCAAGTGCAGATTTCATTGTCATTTTAAATTATAATAATTACATCTCTAGTTCAGAATTATTTCTTTGATTTGCATTTGACTTTTTATGAGAATGACCATGCTGGATATGGAAACTCATTTTTTTCTTACATTCATAACTTTTGTTTCAAAATGTGTTACTTTTTGCACGTTTTGCAAATGTATTGAGTATTTTATTTGTCTTTTTTTTTTTTTTTTTTAAATTGTTGTCATACTCATAGATTTTGCATTTGATGGTTGGGGAAAATCATGGATTTGCTTTTCGGGATCCCTCGTAATGTTTTCATATCACCAAAATATTATCAGTAGGGAAAACTATTGCCCAGAATGCCCATTACACAGATTTTTTTTGTTAATTTCCTTTTCGGAAACAGAAGGATTTGTTTGAGAAATCCATAAATGGGCTGGAAGTGGAGGCGGGAAATTCGAAAAGGGGATGGTGTGCATTAGACTGACATACACTGTAACACTCTACTTGCTAATTTCGTGAATTTGAACTTACTCTATGTGAGCATTTAGTATCAGGACAAAAGTCCATTTCTTTTTTTTTTTTTTTAACTATGTTTGTCCCCCGCGCTGAGTTTATTAGTTACTTGTGAGAACGTGAGAACTAGCTGTGAGTTAAACTGTGAGTTTGCTGGTTACATGTAAGTTAATGTTCACTACTGTGCACTAAATAAGCTCTTGTATCATCCCAATCAATGCATCTTCCATGACTCATTACAAAATAATGAACATTATCGATCTTGTGAGCACAGCGATAGTGAAATCGTTCTCATAATCACGCTGTGGCAAGTTGTTTTTTTTGTGTGCAATATTCTATTTATTGATCAAACTAGTCAGCGTCTTTGGGGGAATCGATTACAACAAAAACCTGGAGTTATCAGACAAACGTGTACCAAAGTAATTTTAATCATGAAACAATTCTCATGTGTACATAATGTAAATGAAAAGCTTTATTTATTGTTTTCCAAATCCGGATGTACATCATGGTGTAATAATATCATTACATTTGATTGTGTACTGATGCTGGCTACAATGATTTTGAATGCAAATTCTGTTGAAAGTTGAAATAAAAGCGTTCATTGAAATTAAATCACATCTCTTGTTTTCTCTCTATGTAATTGAATGTGCTGTATGTCTGCTGTCGTTGTTGTTGACATTCTTTCTCAACCCTTTGCAACATGCTTAATATTCTCGCTTACTTGCCGGAGCAATGGCTCGGCTGTTAGAGAGTTTGACGTGGATGCAACAGGTGCTAGGATGGAATCTTGATCTTATCAGAGGCTAACCTAACCATAAATGATTACTGGCTGTCGGCGGCCTGGCAGAGTCTCAAAGGCTTCGCTGTACTTAAAAACAAAAAAACAACAACAAAAGCACATGAAATCCTCACAAAACAAATGAACAGACAAACAAAATAAAACCAAACCTGCTTGTTCAAGCATTTCATAGAACAAACAAACCGAAGTGCATGTAAAAATAATTATGATCATCTTTTAAATTTCTTTCGTTTTTTGCTATGTCTTTTCTTCCTTTTCTACTCTGTTGTCTTTTCTTCCACTCCGTCATTATCCCCTTCTCTCTTCTGTCTCATCCTCCACAGCTGCTTCTGAAACATCAGTTTAATGTAAATATATACACTAACTAGTACGATATGCTGTTAAAAGTTTTCACCATACTTTTCACTATATATACAGACACGTTATTGCAATAGTAGGCCTACATCTGCACTAGACGACGTGATAATCATCAGCAGATATGATGATGATGTGGAGATAATAATGATGATGGTCATGAATGATGAATATGATGTTATTATTGCTATAAATACTACTAAAGCTGCCGCTATTACACAATTTCTGCCCTATTCCTACATGATGAGCTTTTGTTGTCGTTAGTCTGTATGCGTACTGATATAAGAGCCAATACCAGTGAGTGTAATAAGATGTAAATGTGACACGATGGCGTGCTACATAGTCTTTCATACGTCACGATCACTCATCTCCATGTTGCCTTTCTCTTTCTCTACTTCTTTTTTCTCTGCATTTCATCTGTATATAATTTCCCCTGTGATACTCTGTCACTTGATGGTATTGGGTGATTGATATGATCGTTATAGGAGTACTGATAAAAAACCAAAAAAATACCAACCCGGTGGTTTCTTGTTTCATCCGGCCGTGTTATGAAAGCTGATTTACATCAAGCTCAATTAATGAGAGCCAGTGAAATTGTAGGCAGATGGAAACAATTAGGCGCTAGTCATGAAATATCAATTACACTGCCATCAGTCATCATTCTGATTTCTCTGCACGCAGTGGAAAGTACCAGCAGTAGTTGTGACGACGAGTTCATACTTTGAACGAAATACAAATTGAGCTTTATGGACTTACGGATAGTAAGAGAGTGAAAGAGAAAGAAAGAGGGAGAGCGAGAAAGAAAGAGGGAGAGCGAGAAAGAGAAAGAGGGAAGGAGAGAAAGAGAGAGAGAGAGAGAGATCCATCGAGTCCAAGCTATAAACCTCATGACGTTAGTTTTATCTACCTCAGCGCAAGTAACAGACTGAACCAGCCTGTAATTATTTTCATCTGCCGAGGCAAATATTAAAGTGAATGGGAACCTTGTAAGTGGGTTAGGACTGTTTAGTTAGCGTTTAAGAAAGATCATTCAGTCTCTTCACAAGAACCGAAATGTTCTTCTATTATGCAATCTTATCTAGTACAATGGTGGGCTTGGTGGTTTCATGTTACAATGTCAGTAGTGAGACTAACATGCCATATTACAGGTGCGGTTTCTTCTGGGAAAATGCAGAACAATGTCAAAACTGCAGCCTTGGCTTTGAAAATAGGTCTAGGTGCGCCTTCAGCTCGGTTTTTCATTGATAAAGCAAAGGAATTCATTCATGCAGTTTTGTCAGTGTGAAACAGCGGCGTGTGTTATAATATCCTGCTAGTTCTTTTGCCATTTTAAAAAATTTATTGTTCGATTAAATCTGACAACGTATGCACGGCAAGCCAGGCCATCAAATGAAAAATTAATGCACGAATAACATTTGATGAGCAGACATTAAAACGGCATGAAAGGACACAAATTACAAAGGTACCGGTATTGGTAATTGCATTCGGGCTGTTAATTACAAAGAGAGCGTAGCTGTGAAGCTGACAAAGTTATTTCACAGGTAGTTGTGTATCGATAGTGTGGCAAACAGGTGTCCAGTCGGCCTATTAATTTCTGATGAAACAAGAATCAAAACCTGACTCATGTATGCTTGTAAACGATTTGAAACCACCCGTGTTGTCAATATAAATCATCAGTGACAAACAATGATGTGGTACCCCAAACTTTTTTGTTATCAAGTTCAAATGTCTCGACAGTATACTCTTCCTCTCTCTAACCAAAGGCTGGTCATGCACATGATCTCGCAACCGAACTTTTGAAACTATTAAAAAAAATGTTTAACATGTAACTCTAAAATTACATTACAGAACAGCTATAACGATGCAACATAAATACATTTGATTTTAGTTTTCTATTGTTAGATAAGTAGTATGTGCAGGCTATTTTTGTTTTGATAGTTGTTCTTTTTTAAAAATCTGGTTTATGATTAATCTTACATGAAGTACACCACCCGTCCAATCGAATACTCCTAAAAAAATATATGAATAAAATAGAACTGCAGGTGTGTTTTATAAAAATACTTCAGAATATTAATAACTTAATTGTCTAGGTTGCCTCGTCTATGAAAGTAATGATTAATGACAGAACGGTGATATTTTCTAAGAATGTAGCGTAGCATTACTCTACATTCTTTGGTATTTTCGAGACCAGTTACAAGCAGAAAAAAATGCAAATGAACAGACCATTCTGTGTGAGACATATGCCTGCAGATAAGAAAAGAGAAGTTTTACTCTACATTCTTTGGTATTTTCGATACTAATCACTTGCAGTATGAATGTAAATGAACAGACTATCTGTAAGACATACGCCTACTGATAAGAAAAGAGAATCCTGTAGTACAGGGAGTGTAATCGTGGACGTACAAAATCTAAATCCAGTTCCACGTGGGCGTTTTGCCTTCACTGTAATATAGAGAGTCTGTTTCCTGCATAAAAATGCTTATGGTTTCAGAAAAGTTGAATTATTATAAGGATATAATACATGATTGTAGGCTATAGCATTTTTTAGTACAGACTGTAAAGTGTCATGTGAGATAAGACTCATCCTGTTTTTCAAGGCTTCACTGTGTTGAATATGACAAATTAATGACATATAATTTTTTTTTTTTTTTAAAGTAGTTACATCCGTTTCGTACAACAAACCCAGGCATATGTTTTAACGCCATAAAAATATATGACCTACGTATATTTACCATGGGTGAAAAATCTTTTTCTGTTCAAGGGCCTCAGATTTGGAATTCTCTGTCTCTGTTTTTGAGAGAGACTGAAAATTTTATGACTTTTAAACATCAGCTGAAGAGTCGTCTTTTTACACTCTGAATGTCCATTTAATTTTTTTTTCTTTCCTTTTTTTTTTCTTCTGAGTATGCTGCCTGTGTATTGTGTGCGTGATTTATATGACATGGATGATTGAAAGCGCTCAGAGCCTATTGTGAACGGGATGAAGCGCTATATAAATGCACCAACAACTGACTTGGCCTTATTGTGGTTCAATACAATGAACCATAACACCATCCTGTTTGTTTCTGTTTTCAAGCTCGAGGGACACGCATCTATGATTAAATCTGGTGCACATCGAAGGGTACACCTATATAGTGGGGGGAGGGGGCGGGGTTCTTGTCTATAGTTCAGGTGACCTCAGTTTAATTTTTTTTTCCCTGTTTCTCAGCTTCACGCCTATTATCATTTGTCCTACTTTTGTTTCTTCACATCTCTAACTCTCATATTCGTCGCCTGTAATTCTGAAGAGATCCGAGTTTAATAATCTTAATAAAAAAAGTTTCTCCTAAGTATCAACTGTGAATGAAGAATACCATTTAAGACCTCCTCGCCTTCACAGCATATTAGCAAAGAAAACAAAATTATTTGCTGTTAGCCGAATTTCCATTGCAGAAGGACCCCTTCAGCGTCGGCTTTTATATTTGCCTTATCGTTTTGTCCATTCCATGCATCAAGTGACTGCCTTTTAATAAGATAAGATAAGATAAGATAAGATAAGATAAGATAAATTTTATTCGTCCTTGTACAAGGAAATTTGTTTTGATCATTGAATACATAACAATACAGTTACAGAAGCAGAAAGTATGATACATAGCGCGCACACACACATATATACACACACACTGATAAATTAACTAAATTAACAAAATTAACAGTGCACACAATATGCTTCCCTAACTAAAACACATTGACCTGACACGCAGGACATAATTCAACTGTGCACAGATTACGATCAAGATGACGACATTATTGTAACATCCTAGTTGATGATGGAATAAACGATTTAAAGTAGCGCTCAGTTTTAGTTTTCTTTGACAACAGCCTTAAACTTCTTACAGATCTTATATATTCCTTGTTCAGGGGATGTTGGGGGTCATTTATAATAATATTAGCTTTTTTAATACAAGCACCAGTGTACAGCTCATCAAAATATGGCAGATCACAGATACAAATTTTGGATGCTTTTTTAATTAAATTATTGATCTTATTTTTATCTTTTTGTAAGATGTTTCCTCCCCAACAGACAACTCCATACATCAAAACGCTCTGAATAGCCATGGTGTAAAATATTTTCAGAATGCTTTTGCTAACTTTTAAAAAGCGGAGCTTTCTGAGGAAATACATGCGCTGGTTGGCTTTCTTGTATACATATGTTACATGCGCATGCCAGTTAAGCAATGAATCAATAGTAATGCCAAGATATTTGGCCTCTGTGACAATTTCAACCTCTTCATTGTTGATAGTAAGAGGGCAAACAGGATCGTTATTATTTTTCCTAAAGTCAAAAACAAGCTCTTTTGTTTTCTTAACATTCAGTAGAAGATAGTTGTTATTACACCAACAATGAAAGGATTGTACAATGTTAGAATATTCGTGGCCAGAGTTAGGTAAAAGGCCTAAAATAGCAGAGTCGTCGGCAAATTTAAGAAGGTAAACGTTGTTGTGTGTCACAGTGAAATCATTTGTATACAATGTATACAAGGCAGGTGACAGCACGCAGCCTTGTGGCGCTCCTGTGTTTGTTGTGAGTAATTTGGAAAATGTGTTGTTTATATCCACAAACTGGCTTCTCTGTGTTAGAAATTCGAAGATCCAGCTCTTTAAAAATGAACTCACGTGTAGGTTGGTAAGCTTTTGAAACATCAAGTGCGGTTGTATGGTGTTAAACGCAGACGAAAAATCGACTAGGAGCACACGAACACAGGTTTTACCATTGTCTAAATGACTGTAGATGTTATGCAATAAAAACAATAAGGCGTCTTCTGTATGCGTATGCTCTTGTGTACATGAAATTACTGTGCTTTTAAACGGGAGTCTCAACTTTGCAGGATCACGAGGGAGGCGAGAAAATAACTCCTGTGTAAGGGAAATGATACAGTCAAGAGATACAGCTTCAGGCCAAAAAGAGTTGTCCATGCATGTCGTTGCGACAAGAGAGTTCTCAATGTATTTTTCTCACGGTGTTGGTACGGAGTCGCTTCATAGGGGACAAGGTGGTCTAGAGGCAAGGTGCTCGCCTCTCATGCCAAGGGTCCCGGATTTGGTCCCGGGTTCTAAACCCGGGCAGTGCAGGCATGTTGGAAAGTGGATTTTTCCTCATATTTTCAAGTCCCTGGTCCTATTGGGGGGTAGGATCGAGTAGTTCTTGGAAATTGGATTTTTCTCATATTTTCAAGTCCCTGGTCCTATTGGGGGGTAGGATCGAGTACCTAGTCTTCTCGGATAAGGACGAAAAAATTCGGAGATACCTTGGCAGTTGGAAATCGTAAAGAGCAGGCCGAAAGGCCGCTGCCCGGGCAAAATTGAAATTAATAGATTAAAATTTATCCATATCATCTCCCCCCCCCCCCCCCGCCAGAACAAGAAATAATAAAACAAGTAAAGTGAGGTGTAAATGCCAAGGGCAGCGAACCTCCTAAAATAAAGACCTCAAATCTAGAAGGCGGCTAAATAGGCGTTCGCAGTTCGCTCCCTTGCATGTACTTCCGGCTAAGCTGTTTACACTGTTGTAGAATTTTGGCGTTAAACGGTATTTCACGACTGCACACCTTCATGTTCTTATAGCAACATGAATAAAGGTTGGCTGGAACTTGAGAGTGATCCAGGTAATGTTTGGGCGCTTTTTCGGTTGTTCCCACCCCAACTTACCTAGGCTATATTAGTCGATTGTCAGATTGATATGTAACGACGTGAGGGTCTGGTCAGTTTGTATCGTCTGGGTAGTAGTCAGATTGACATATCAGGGAAAGCCGCCGGGGTAGCTATGTATTGTTTTCGCTCGGACTATGGAACGCATTCGGAAGTCCTTCCGTTAACTAAGGAGGGGTGGGAACAACCGAAAAAGCGCCAATGTTTGTCACTGACGCATCATGTTAGCTCAGAACTGAATGAACCAGCAGTAAGGAGCACTTTTTGAAACAAGTCGTTTTCTCTTGGCGTGCACTTAGATCTAACGGTACCACTACAAATACCAGTAATGAGGTCTTTTATTCAGCATGTCTATGGGTGTGAATATATACTGAGAGAATGAATGTGCTTTTTTGAAAGGGTTCAACTTCTGAATATTTGCCGGGAGTCATACAATGTTAGATTGACATGCGTAGACATTTACCTGTTCAGTGAAGTCTGAAGTTCGGGAGCTAGATCTAGATCTAGATCTATCAGCAATGCCCATAAAAAAAAAAGGATTCTTACATTTTTACATGGTAGAGACCAAGTGATGGTGACCACTGCAGTGATATAAGTTCATGGTGTCCTTGGAAGTGCATAGGCCTACTGTGTTCATGCTGAAAAATCCAAGGAAGGAGTTCCGTACTCGAGCGCCAAAGACCAGAAACTAACTAAAAGAGATGATACATAGCTACCCCGGGGGCTTTCCCTGATATGTCAATCTGACTACTGCCCAGACGAACATTGGCCTACGGCCTCGATGATACAAACTGACTAGACCCTCACGTCGTTACTTATCAATCTGACAATCTGACAAAGTGGCGCTCGAGTAAGGTACTCCTCCCAAATCCAAATCAAGATATCTAAATCATAGACAATCTGAAGCAGCCCTTGATCTTGATTACTGCAGTGTAAAAATATTTCTTTTTTGGTATTTCCACCACAGCTGATTCACTTACATTTATAACCCAAAAAAGCATGTATCCACTTGTGTCGTTTTTTTGCTTTTGGTAATGATAATCCACGTTATTCATGCATTCTGTGGGAAAAATCTACGTAGAGTAAAAAAAAATTAAAATAAATGACTTTCTGAATGATAATAATACTTGTAGGCCTACTAGATCTATGTCTTTTAACCCTCACCCTGCGAAGGGCAACATATGTCAGCATCAACTTTACATGCACTCACTCTGCACAGGCGGACAAAGTCAGCAAGGTCAAGCTGACCACGCAGCGCGCAAGCCGGATTTTCACGTGCTTGGTCACTGACTTCTTTGAGACATAACTACGGTCTTATTGCTCACTGTATCTCTTCTAAATCAAAGGACATGTTAACCAGTGAACCACTGGTCGGAATCACAAAGACTAAGCTTTCAAAGGCTCTCCCCATGCTATCAAAAGATGTAACATGGACATGCGAAACTGTTGCTCAATAAATCTGCAATATTATCTCATTTTCTCAAGCTGATCATCATCTTGAGTTGTCTGTATCAAAGAACCAATCAGAAACAAGCGCTGAAATGGTCTTTGCCCCAAATGCACACATTGGTTCATTACTAGTAGTATGTGTCAATCAGGATGCACCCATTTGTTTAGGGCTTTGGGGGGGGGGGGGGGGTGTGTGACCAGTTATCATGCTCTGTTCTCACGAAAAGTACAGCTGGCAGTTTAGTTTCATAAGTCAGATCATTGGTTAGAGACTTACAGACAAAAGTTTCGCTGGTTAATCCATTATCAAGTGTGATAAAGCATAGCAGCGAATGTTTTCATACCGATTAATAAAAACCGAGCCATGTGGACAGCGGTAGTGTGGTCATCGTACATCGGCAAGGGTCAGTGCGACCCAGGCACAATTCTCCATAAGGTCACTGACCAGACAGCGGGCTTTGAGTATCAGTCGCAGGGTGGGCATTAATGAACCCACAATTTTCTGAAAGATTTCAGAATGCATCTCATGCCTGTGTTGCCAGATTCAGAGATTGCTCCCTTCAATTTACTCACCAGTTAATCGTCATGTTGCGCATTAACCAGGTAAATAGCCCTGTAGAAGATAGCCAGCCCTCACCCAAGACCCCTGACGCATGGCCACTCCTGAAGTATCATTGTGGGGCTTCATAGTATATCCCTGCAATTTGGAGTATTTCTTTGCTGTAAGAAAATCTGGCCATGAGATGCATTCAGAAGACCCCCTCCCCCCTTTTGCAAGTAGTTTTTCTCTTTGAAAGAACCTAACTGTAAGAAGAGTTAGATTTGTAAACCAAAATTGTATGTAAATATCATAATTGATCCTATTATATATTAAGATTTTCATCTTGATCTTAACAATATTAATAGTGCATACCATTTTAAAGTTATGGCACTCTAGTAGCTATCTCAGTTCAATATACATGACCCGTTCTTTCCCATTTCTATGTTTCAGGCCTGTTTACACTGCTACTGGAAGATTTTGGTAAGAGCACATTCCTTCATACCAGATCATAAAACAAACTGATTTCATTATCATATTATGAAATAATAATGATTTCAGTAACAAAAGGCCACTGATATGCCATAATGCGTACTCTCCTCTCAGCTCGATCCCTGACAGCTTGAATGACACTCTAGCTTCTTTGATCAAGTTATACTCTTATTTGGTCCTGGCTTTTCTAAGAAAAATGTGGTTTTGCCAACGCTCACATGCATGACACCTGACTTTGCATGACAGAACACATCTACAAGAGATAGTATTTTTCCTTGCTTGGCATTGCGCTACACAAAAATTAGAAGCACATCACAAAAACAGAATGCAGCACTTTCATCCTCATCTTAAGGAAAGGATGGGGTCGGTTAGAGTAGAGTGTATGTGCAGGGGTGGGTCTGCTGTAATCAATCTTGCCAAGTCAGAACCCATTGCATGGTCAAAGCGTAACTCAATGGCGCATGCAGACCTTGACTACAAGGTTCTTAATAACATTCCTGGCTGTAAATTG
Source organism: Onchidella celtica (assembly GCA_963931925.1). Classification (NCBI taxonomy): domain Eukaryota; kingdom Metazoa; phylum Mollusca; class Gastropoda; order Systellommatophora; family Onchidiidae; genus Onchidella; species Onchidella celtica. The sequence goes on from OZ007572.1 coordinate 16,535,372, forward strand.
TAATAGGGGAAACAGTATTACACTGCATGCACTGACCCCCTGGATATTGAGAGGCCTATGGACACATATGTGTGCGTCTGTGGAAACGACGGCCAGTAAGATGCCAACAGACACATGGTAGTGTTCTGTTACATTTTTCCTTGACTTTCGATTGGGTTGCCTATTCCATGTATTATATATATGTTTTTCTGTGGTTTTTATGATTATTCCATGTTATTGTTCTCTAGCACATTTATCCTTCTTATCAGCATTTCATTATGTTTGTATGAAAATGGAAACGAATTGTATCAACAAAAAAAAAACAGAGATAAGGATAGGAGATGTGGCGAGAGGGGGGAGGAGATGTGGAATGTTCAAAAGCTACAGTGAATTGGTGGCATGTTGTTTTTCGTGTGGACCCCTCTGAGTGTGACGCCCAGTTAGGTCAACCATTTATTTTTTTCTGCTGCACCATCAAACTAGCTAATGGTAGAGTGCTTATATACTATATATATATATATGCATCTCAGACCTTAAATCATAAGCTTTCAAGTAATGTCCAGCTTCATCATTGAATGTTGAACTATATATGATTAGGAACCATTAATCCAGAGGGCAAGTGAATAGTTTTTATGTGTTTTTAAAAACTTTTTGTTTTCATCAGAGCACATACTGAATGGTGTGTGTACATAATTATATTGTACAGATAACTTCAGCCAGGTGATATTTTTGCAAATCAGTGCATTTGCTGCTTATTTGCATTTTGCTGTCTAGATGGGGATTTTGCTTAGTATTTGCGAGAAAATGCGTGAGAGTGACTTTGCTGATCATTGTAAACTGTCCTTAGTCAAACCAAGAAGAAAAAAGAAAAATCAAACATACACATACTATCACATGCGAACACAGTGCAAACATTATGTTGATTGGAGAGATTATTTATTTGCCACAAGACAGTTTTTTAATTATTCACTACATTTTCCAGGTGTCAATGGAGTTCAGGTTGAGGAAATCTATGATCTTCAGAAGCCAATGGAAGGGTAAGGTTATAAAGCCATTTATGGTATTACGTTGATGTAGGAAAATGCTGTGAATGCCATTGTCAACTAGCAGTTAGTGAAATGCATATTTTTTTTCAAAATTGATCTTTACTAGTTCAAAATAAAGACAGGAATTTTCTAACCAGTTTGAACAAGTTGAATAATGGTCTCGGCTGAGAAATGTAGCAACTAGCCAGAGTAGATGAGAGGAATGTTGTTCCATTCAAACAGTGGTAAAGCAGATCCTTGCATTTGATTTGGCTTAGAATTTCAATTTAGTCTTGTAAAATTCCAGGCCTGTGTTTGGCTTCATTTTCTTATTCCGATGGATTGAGGAGAGACGGAGCAGAAGGAAAACCAACACAGAGGTTGAATCATTTGTAACAGATACTGAAGCTGTCAACAAAATATTTTTTGCCCAACAGGTAAGTTACCATACACAATGCAGCAATGTTTTTACACATTTTCAAGGTTCTCATCTTTAAGGCGATTATAATGATTTAGTCCCAGTTTCATAACATATAATTGCTTTGATATTATGATATCACTGGAAAAACAAATGATAGTTGTTACAAGTAAAGCTTGAAAATTTCACAAGGGAAAGTTAAGTAATGAAATTTATTATAGATGATTTCTTTTTTTTACAGATAATCCCCAATTCCTGTGCAACACATGCTTTATTGAGTGTTTTACTCAACTGTGACAACAAAGTCAAGTTAGGAAAGACTCTGAATCTCATCAAGGAGTTCACAGATAGCATGTCCCCTGAGGTAAAATGTTCATTTGCATGTAATGTAGGTTTTTGCTTTTATCATAATTCCTTATCTATTCTGTTAACATGAAAATTGTTATCATGTGCCCACATGCTATCAAGTTCACACAACGTAATTGTAATTTTGTAGTAGTCTTAGGCAGGACATCACAAGCACACTATTTCCACTGTGGTGTTTGCGGTTAAGAATTTATTATTGCTATGGTAACATGAAACTCTGAATCTCTCCATCAGGACAAAGGATATGCCATTGCAAATATGCCAGAACTTGCCCGAGTTCACAACAATTTTGCCAGGTAAATTTTCTGTTAGTTAAAATTTCTAAAATTCTTCCTGTTTTTAACTATCCTTATACATATAATGTATATAATTGGCAGACCATTACCAGAAATCATACTCAAATTACGAGAAATTATCCTTTATCAAACTACTAAAAGTATTTTGAATTGAAACAGTTTTATCCAAAATTTAACGTTCGTTTTATTGCTTAAACTTAAAACATTTTACAGGTCAGTGAGAAATGAAATAAATAAATAAATATATTTGATTGCAATGTTTGAAACCATCTGTTGACATTTCAGTTCTTATTTCAACCTGAGATTGTGTAATTCAGGAGGGTTTATTTGTTAAATTTTTATAAATATGTTCAGACATTTTTTTAATTTAGAATATTCAGTTTTTCACCTTTTTTCGTCGGGAACATTTTTATGTCATATTCAATAGAAAAATCTTGCAACTTTTTAACACATTTACTAACTTTGTGTTAAATCCTGCATAAATTTCTGTTTTAAGACCAGAAACAAACAAACCCATGCCAGAGAAACAAGCAGGACTTTCCAGTGTGCGAGCTATGGACTCGGAGACTTTCCATTTTGTCAGTTATGTCCCAATCCGAGGGCGCTTGTTTGAATTGGATGGCTTGAAGCCTCACCCAATCGATCATGGTATGGTTATCCTGTGAATATCCATAATTTCCCTTTCAAATATTTCTAATGAACATTTTCTCATATTTTTTTAGATTTCAGTTACTGACAATACTCGTAGCAGTGAAAATAAAATAAGTGTTTGTTTAGCTTATCATAAACTAGATGACCTACCGGGCATTGCCCGGAATAAACAATCATGTGATCTTCCCCCCCCCCCCCCGTCTCTCTCTCATATAATAAAAGTAATACTACAGTCTTGCTTCAGAACTCATGCGCACCACAACATTACACACCAAACTGAACGCTTGATATAGTTACTTTTTATGACATGCACGGTACTGTATATTACGAAACAGACATGCAAAAATACAGCTGTTACATAGCAATAAACATTGTTATTTTTTAAAAATACATGCTTGAAGTAAACAACTATTTAAGTATAGCCATCATCTTCCTTATCTCAATTGCCACCTCCCTGCCAAATTTAAGGCCTGAAGAGTGTATAGTTTGGTCAGTTAGTCATGCCAAAGGTTGCAAGTTACTGAAATATATAATAGACGAAGCAGGTTATTTATTATTATTATCAAGGGACCTTGTATGTTGTGTAGAGAGTTTCACAAGGTGAGTTATGTGCTGTGGGGATATAGCACCCGACTCGAGGTCCTAACTCACACCCTGGACAGACACTACCGAACCACACACACAAGTAAATAATGAAACAAACGAAAGTGCTTAAAGTTTGGTCAGGCCTGCAGGGCCGTAAGATCTATTGATATTTCGACTGCATAATTAAGAAAAGATGTGATTAATGAATTAATGGAATGTATCACTACACCAAAAGAATTACAACGGCAAAAACCAAAATCCAACCAGGTACTATAGTCAGACTAAAAGTAATAGCAAAATTACTCTCTCATTCTATAGCATACTGTAAGTACACTCCTTCCTCCAGCAGGGAGGCTCACTTAATTAAATAAACACTACTAATACTAACTAACATTCAACTAGTAACAACTATTCGGAAACAATTAAAATATCAACGACTCGCTATTCTATTGATATATTTATTATATGTGTGTGTGCCTGGAGAAAGGTCCCAGTTGTCGCAAATTTTGGATTTTGAGATAAGGGCATATTCTTCTAGAAAATTCAATGCTGAACACGCTGTTTTTAAAATTTTTAACAATATCTTAAGTAGTTTTGAAGATATGACACATTTTGTAAGGCAGGGGGCAAAAACAAACATTTGAGAAAAACAGCTTTAACAGCTCACTCCCATGACAGACTTTTTGGATATTGTTGGGGGAGCGTAGTTTTATTATAAAGGCAAATAGGGAAACTACTGAGTTGTGTTCACTGCTCAGCTCTAGCTCTCTATGTAAAATACTGCGCTGTCCTAACAAGATCCAAAAAACTTCCGACTTGGCGGTTTTTAGGGGACCGTGGCATGTTACACAGTAAACTATAGATGAGCAGTGAACTCTACTCAGTATTATCTCTATAACGTCTTTGTAATTAGTCCACGGTCCCCTAGCAACAATCACTTCAATATTACTTCTTGAAGAGTCACATGTTGTGCAAATAATTAATAAAATAATATTTAAACATAAAATATTCCAAAATCCTTTTCATATGCTATTTAGAAATGCTTAAACTTGTGTTTTCTGCTAGAAGTAGATTTTCGACTAGTCACGACTTTTTCTACCTTTTCACCCCCAAGCTCAAAAATAGCTGTACCAACAACTGGGACCTTTCTTAAGGCGCACACACATATATATATATGCTATATATATCAGCTGCAAAAACAGTTCACCTCTGGAGAATGCTCTATTTCTGTTCTCTAGGGATGCTCCCTATTACCTTGCGGCTTTTGAAACTTACAATCTGTCCGTCCACAAGAGTGAACAGAATACTGGGTTGTGCTTGCGTACGTTCAGTCTTGTACTAAGACATGGAGCTCGTCTATATCTAGCTCTCTCGTCAGTACAGTTACTTGGTGTTCTCGTACGACTGTTAACTACGTCTGACGCCTCACTCTGGCTGATGTCACCGAATCACTTCATAAAAGGATGCACTCATATCTGTGACTGGAGCTAATTGCGACCTCCAGCTAATTTATATCCCCGGCTTATTTTCCCTGGCAAAGTCTATGCTGTCTGCACGCCTCGACTTGGCTCTAAATACACAACTGTAATCCTGCTTTCCCATTGGCTGAATCACCCCCCGCCAGTTATAACAAATTCGGGCGTAATACCTAGCTCATCCCCCACACGACCCAAATCACGACAACAATTCTGCACTCCGTGACTCCTAGTCTAACCTAGACAATGGTCAACTCATGACAGAGAGAGTCTAACGAATGAAAATTTTCATTCAATCAGTTGCAACTTTAAATAACATGTTTACCTTTCTGTGCAATGTATCGACCTCTTTATTATACTTGTATATTATTTGGAGGTTTAGTGTGCACAAACTCGTCTTCTATGCGTGGAACACATTGGTAGATGCTATGGTAGATGTGGTTGTCATCATTCATTCTTTATGTCAGGTCTGCCATTGGGTTGTATTTATTTTTTAAATTTCAAGCAAGTATATAGTTTTACAAATGGATTCATATCAGAATTTGATCATAATTTCACAGGTCCTTGGGAAAAAGGGGAAGACTGGACAGAGAAATTCCGACGTGTCATCACAGACAGACTAGGAATGGCAACAGGAGGGTGGGTATTGTCTCACATGGTATAAATAACTGTCATGGCATTTGATGTATATACAGCTTCACCACAGTGGCAAACAACAAAATGTCAATTGTTGTTTACTAAAAAGGATTAGTCGTCCAATTTTCTTTAACTACTTGTTATTCTATGGGTACAAAAGGAAGGTTAAATATTTGTATATTTTCGTCAAATAAATTATTGAGTTATTATTGGAATTGTTATTCTTTTTACTTCCCATCATAACTTATCAAATTATTGTATGTTTCACATATCTAGCACCATTCACTTGCATAAACTGATTTAAAAAAACAACTTATATCATATGTTTGATTTTGTTTTCAGAGAACCTTATCATGATATCAGGTTTAACCTCATGGCTGTAGTTCCTGATAAACGACAACTGCTAGAACACAAATTGGTTACTCTTAAAACAAATCGGAACATTGTGCTGGAAGCTTTGCAACAGGTATGAATAAGTCAGTATTTTCAAATAAATGATCTTTCATCCAAAGGGTTAGGTGATAATTATGAGAAATTGTACTTGATATACAAACTGCAAGTTAAACAAAGAGAAGTGAGTTTGTCGTGTCTGAAAGACAACATAAGTAGACCAGTACTGTCAAATTTTGCATCAAATTACCTTATTGTAAGACATGATGCACAGAGTTACCAAATTTGCATGTTACATGTGTAAATTATTGTGTTGTCATTGCATAACAAAATTTAATGCAAATCCTTAGTGTAACTAAAAAATACTAGAAATGATAAGATGAGACAGCTCTGGGTTTTCGCGTGCATGGGTTTGGCAGCACCACCTTGTGGCATAAGCGTGAGAGAAGTAAACAAGCACATGGGCCTTTTTTTTTTTTTACAAAGCCAAATAGAGAAAATGCTGAGTTTTGTTCAGTGTTCAGCTCTCACCCTAGACCTTTGCTGGAAGTCTCTTACTTTGTAATTATAAAGTAGTTCATTGTAGGAAACCTCTAGCTATTTTTTTTCCTTTTTTAACTGTAATAGCAATGTCACAATCGTTGTATTAATTTACCATCATACCGAAGATAGATTTAGTATATTTTTAGAATAACATGGGACTGAGGCTGGATTTTCCGTTCATGACGTAACTCGCGCACCCTGTCTCCTAGCAGCAAATGCAAGTAAGAAAGTAAACAATAGTGGGAACTGTGAAGGGTTTTGAAAACGTTTAAGGACTTTCAACAATAACAGACTAAACTTTGATTTTCCTTCTTCTCGTTCTTCCTCCTCTACTTTTTCTTCTCCAAATTCACGAAAACTACACCACCGTCGAAAACCACATCAACCGTTGCACCAGAGATGCATAGCAGTACAATCGCCATCAGTCGAGTCCCAGGTGCTGTTGGTAGGCTAAAAATAACTTGTCACGAGAGAGGCCAGAGAAGCCGCATGCTCATTATTAGATCTATGCCTAAGCCGTCTGGTGAAAAATTTGTTCCTCTCTTTTTTTCCATCCTCCACCCGCCCTTTTTAGCTTTGCTTTATAGAAAAATTCATTATTAATTATATACTATATATTTTTAAAATATTTTGACACTGAAACTGCCTCCGGAAGCGAAATCAATTGGTGTTGTGTCTTATTTTCTTATGCAAATCCATAGTACGAAGCGCTGGCTTTGCACTCCGAGAGTGGGCAGTGCCCGTGACCGGATGTAAACGGTACTTTAAGAGGCCCGAAGAAGGGAGTGTCTGATCTTATCAATCTAGTATCTTTGGTATAACTTGATACCAGTTTTTGACTCCCACCTTTCATGGATTTGAATATCAAAGTGCCCAAACTAGGTGTGATGTGAACTCAGTTTGGATTGTGTAGTTCATAATTATAGATAAGTGACTTCCTTAATCTGCCACTGATTTAAAATGTCAAGGGAAACTAAGAGACTTACCCGAGTGAAGTTGTTAAATGGCGCTTCCTTTCATGGCATTCTGTATCCATTGTTCTGTCATGGGATTCTATATCCATTGTCATACTAAGTTAAATTGGTTCCAAGTGTGATGTATGAACTAACAGCAATATTAATTTTAATTAGAAACAACACAACTGATGCAAATTTTACAAAGACTGGCAATTTTATTTCCTTTGAATAGGTTATTTTTCCCAAATAAATGTCTTCTACTTTGTTAAGGATGAATGTATCTTGCTTAGGAGGCACATCTAAACCATATAATTGCTCAGTAGCAAACATTAATGAAATGGCCTGGTGCAAACAATGTATATATTACAGGTAGAAGCTGCAGTCAGTTCACATAACTCTATAACATTAAAAAAGAAACATTTCATCACCTTGCACATAGACTGTTTGCCTCATAATTCGGATCTTTCAGTTTTCATTTATCACGGTGAGGAGTTTGTATAAATTCTATCATACCAGTTGAATGCTTTCATCGTAATAAGATTTATTTATGCTGGGATCATTTTTTTTTTTTTAAATTAAATTTTCTCCTCACTCACACAAACTTGCATCTTTATTCAGCTGCTGGATGCAAAGGTAAAGAAAATAAAAATAAAACTAGACGGAGCAGTTATGGCTTTTCTACAGTGCTTTCGTTTGTTCACTGTTTTGTCCTTTGTCTTTGGACTTGAAAGTTTCATTTCTGGAACCTTGATATTAGTGCACACCTTTGTGTTGCGTTTAGTGAAAGTTCCCTAGTAGCTACTGCTTAAGACTGCCAATGGCACGCCTTTTAAGTTTCTTGCTTATTCGCATCATTTGCTGGTTTGGAGACTTTGTGCAGATTTGTAAAAGATGTAAAAAAAGACTTGGAGAGAAGGCTAGAAATGAAATGACATTTAGAAGAGGTCATTTTTTATTTTCGATGCTCGACTTTGAAATTTGCTTGGGCTTTTAAATCTTTCCAGTACTCAAAAGTAAATCCATGGATAAATATATCATGATTCTGTATTAATAATGTTGGTTTTTCATTCTGTTCCTGTTTTATTTACCATGTCGCAGTTTTATCATATGAAAATTCCATGCCCAAGAACAGATAGAGACAGTTGTTTGAAAACAAAAGCCAGTCAAGTTTACAGGACAGATATATAATTTGCATATAAACAGCCTCTTCTTGTTAGTAGAATAGTCAGCATTCCGAAACCATAAATAAAGGAAATTTTGAATCAAACTCTTGAGTGTAATAGGTGTAAATTTAAAATTTTTAATATTTGAGAATGGAGCATCATTGAATTACATTGGCGTTATGGATTGTAAGCACCTTTATTTGACATATTTATCTTCAACTCTGACTTGTGAGACAGTATTGTCAGACAGGTATCAATGTATTTCCATTAGTACTTAACCATCTGTCAACAAGGACAGGCTCTGCTACAAGACACCATCTGAATCACACAAACTTCTAAATTTTGATAGGGCTTTTTAGTTTTATACAGAAGCACAATGATCATTTTTGTGTAGCCTTAAGATCTTGGAAATAATTTTTTTTTATGCCATTTTCGTATTATTAGATCCCTAGAAGTTTTATTTACTGTAATGGCCCCAGGTTGAGAATTTTATCTTATGTCAGGTATTTGTAACTGATATTTCAAATTGAAGGAAATAATGATAATTTGTTTACTTTTACATGTACATTCAGTTCAAAATAGAAACACTACATGTGGTGATTTAGGCCTATTTGCTTTTATAATATTTCATCACTTACATATGAAGATTGTTTTGTTAATATTGGTTTGAAAGACTGTAATTATTCCCAGTTCTTATAAGAATATAGGAATGGATGAGAAGAAAGATTAACTGTTATATGAAGATAAAGAGATTACTTTTTTTTTTTTTTTTTGAATCTCAAGGCATGAAGTTAGTGGCTCTTATACCATAGAGAGAATTTGAATAGTTCCAAACTGGAAATTATAAAATGCTAATTGCTTATCACCAGCTCAGCATAAAGCTTTTTATCTTATTTTTGCTTTTGGCTCACATTTTAATCTGCAGATCATTTCGTGTTGACAAAAATATTGACATAGCCCCTTCGTTATTCTTGAAGTACATGTACTGCCTAGCATGCTGTTAAATGAGGCAAAACATATATTATATATGTGTGTCCAGAAAGTATAAGCTAAATGAGTTCACATATACGTAGAGGACATACTAGTAAGTCTTCATAGAAATGAGACAGCATTATTGTGAGCACAGATGAATTGCAGAAATGAATTCTTCAGCATTATTTCCCCATAGTTGAACTGTTCAATACAGTATCATAATGCTGTGACTGCTTTCACCCCTTGCCTGCCACACAGCTTTCCACTTGTATGCTGGGTGCAAAAGGGGACAAAACAAACAAATCTCTAAAATTACACACCATACAGCCCATGCTTTCAAAATACATGCAAGGGACGCAAGTAAAAAGGGGAACCAACTAGAAAATACAAAATAATCATAATTTGGGAAATGTCTCCGTACGATTACTCAAGAAGTGCATACGAACTAGACCCAGAACAGTTCCAGGCACATGGCAGTACAGTGAGACTAGACAGCCGGGAACAGTTCCAGGCAAAGCAAGGAAGGGGTTAAACCTATAGTTTCTACAATTCTTCTGTTAGTACTTCTAGCTATGGAGTTAGGTCTATCATAGAAGAAAAAAGGTAATTCATTTTTGATGATAGTGGAGATGATGAACATCTTTATTTTGACTCTGGTGAAGAATATGAACCTTCTGGAAGTGATTCTGAATACAGATGAAGATCGTTGCAATGAACAAACAAAGAAACTGTAAGCACAAGTACATCCAGATCCAGCTATGCTTCCATTACCATTGCAAGCAGCTCTAGTTGTACACACACACACACAAAATAAAAAAAGAAAATATTTGGAATAGGCAAAAGTAAAGGTAATGCTTTGCAAAAGGGATGGGGTTAAATGCAGAGGATGATGTGGAAGATGAATCACAAGGAGGAACAGGTAAAGATGGGGAAGCAGACTGGCACTTTGTGGATACTGAAAATGAGGAACTCATTCTCTGGTCAAACAGACAAATTTTGGAATTCATAAATGGTTTCACCCTGTGAACTTTCAACCATTATGGCCAGAATTACTTGTGAAAGTGGAATTTCCTTCCCTCATGCTGGGTTTGACTGCAAGGATTTTACAAATGAGGTTTTGGACAATGACTTTTGGTAACAGAAATGACCCCCTGGTGAGTTGCCTAGAAAATCTCAATTATTATAATTATTGGCAGGACAGTGACCTGATGAGATAACACGCTTCACTGACCCCACACTACAAATGGCTCTCATACACAAATCAAGGTTGCACAATCACTTGGGCCAAGCATCTTTGCTGTTTACACCAATCTTCCCAGCCACAATCCCCCATTCTCATTTCCAGCTCTAACTGAGGTTCATATACTTCAATGACATCTGTGGGAGAACCCCCACACATAGATGGTGAAAAGGACAGATTATTCAAAATACACCCATTACTGAAGTACATGGAAGATAAATTTTATTAGTCATTTACACAGGAAAGAGACATCTGCATAGGTGAATCTTTTATGCTGTTTAAGGGAAGAATTATCTTCAAACATTACATTCCCCTGAAACTGGCAGATTTGGTTTGAAAATCTTCTGCCTTTATGTCAAGAATGGTTACACTCTTTTCAAGTCTACATTGAAAATGAGGATCCAAAATTCATCAATGACCTCATTCCTGAAGAATGCAGAGACTTGACCCACACTGCCAAGACTATATTATCTCTTCTACAGCCATTCCTGAACAAGCGGTATCATTTGTTCATAGATAACTGGTATAGTTCAGTTGTTCTCTTGGAATATCTTAGAGAAAAGGATACCCTTTGCACTGGGACAGGAAAATCTGACACCATTCCCAAGGAGCTGAAGGCCACAAAAGGTCAAACTGCTTCTTTCACCAATGGGGCTGACCTAGTCCAGAAATTTATGGACAAAAAAGTGACAACTGCATATTTTCCAGAAACTGTAAGAAAAATATTTCTGGGTGGATCTGAAATTGAAGTGCTTGTTGCTATTTCCAACTATAATAAAAACATGGGTGGTGTGGATCACTTGACCAGATCAGTGAGCCCTATGATGCTTCTAGGATGACCAGGCAATGGTATGTAAAACTAGGCATCCACTTCATTCAGCTAGCCTCAATGAATGCTTGGAACTGAGAAGATTTTGGGAGGGAAGGAGAACTACCTCAGGTTTTTACTCAGTTACATACATTTCATCTGCGCCATTGATCAGAAAATCACCTCTCCTGAAAATGAAAACATTGCTCATTTGTTCGGCAATCACTTCATATATGAGACCATTACAACCGAGAAAGAGATGTCATATTTTCTATCAGACGAACTCTTGCAAAGAAATTAGCTATTATTGTCCAAAATGCCTTTAACAGCCTGGATTATGTGCTGGTGCATGTTTTGAATAATACCATACAGATGAATATATGCTGACCTGAGACTTTGATGCAGTTAGTGTTTTGTTTCTTTTGCAAATACTTTTGTGGGGAAAAATTTCAACCGAAAATTAAATTTCATTACCTTGTTTCACTTCCTGACCCTGATCTTTGTGAGAATGACCTTGATTTCTGAGTGTGAATGGCAATAGTTGAAATCCATCCCCAACCATGAAAAACTTATTGCAGTACATTATCTATGCCTTCATACAAATGCATCGTAACCACTTTTTTCCCATTCCATTTTATTCCCTATTTTCTGATGTATACAATAATGAAAGAAAGCTGAAATTGAGGCGTTCACGCTCATTGTTTAAAGTATGATGTAACGAAGGGGTTAAGTTTGTCCAATTTAAAGAGTGCAAGGATTCATGTGGTGGATGTTGGCAGTTTGAGTATAAATTTGAGATTTACAATGTGCCCATTTTATTGAACACCTAATTTTTCTTTTCTGTAATGTTTTCATGATTAGAAGTTTTGACTCTGAAACCAGATCCCTTAAGGGAAGATCTTTTAGAGTATTTGCTAAGGCATAAAATAGGGAAACGGAATATCAGAACTATAACTTATTGAAGCAATGAGAATAAATGAATATTTTTTATTTTAGTTTCGTGTCAGAAGTTTCCTATTGATTGCTGATATATATATATATCGTGCAGAAAAGTAGAGTTTTGACATATAGGCATAAGGAATTTCTTTCATTTGCCTTAAGTTTCTGTTGCTTATATAAGTTTTTCATCCTGTTGTTGAATTTCAGGTGGTTTCACCAACAAGCAGTGAGAAGTCAGATTCTGACAGTAGAAGTCAAGTCACAGAGGTAAAGAAAAGTGTCACTTTCACCTCTGCAAAACTGTCTACAGCTTGTACCATTAGTGCAGTGACTACATCTGTGACAACAGAATCTCCCAGTCAAAGTCTTTCAGAGACATCACAGGCTTCACTTGTGGAAACAAAGCTTTCAACAGATCAGCTGTCGATTTCACAGCCGTCATCCATTCTGAAAAATGCGTCATCATCATCTTCATCATCTGTGATCATTTCAACTGCTTCACCAATTGAGACAACGCAACCATCAGAGCCAGTTGTGGTAAAAACTTCAGAGGACAACAAAGCAAATCCCAGTGATTTGACTAAATTGAGATCAGCTGCATCTTGCAATAAATTGAACTCCACCACAGCGGAAACACTTTCAACAGAATCTGCATCATCTGATACTTCATCACAGGCATCATTACCAACAAACCCAGCAAGTGTTCAAGAAACAGAAGAAATGAGACAAGCAGAAACTGTGAGTGGAGTCAAGCAGGAACCCATGGATGTTGCTGAAGCAACCTCAACACAGGGTAGTGCTCAGACTGACGTGAAGCCTATTATAAAGACTGAAACAAGCCCAGCATGTGAGTCAAAAATTACTATCCATGGCACACCAGTCACTGGCAGTATTCATGCGGACATTACAAAGCCACTGAGTATAGAGACTAAATTTAACACATCGCCTTGTGCAGCCAGCAATGAAAGTACAGATACTGCCAGTGAAATTGGCAGTGGGTTTAGTTCGCCAGGGAGTCTCAATACAAGTTCATGCCAGAGCAGTCCACAGTTCTCTGATGGGAACATTGCTGCTGGTAAGTTGTTTTTGCCTTGAATTTTCTTTAATGTCATGCTTAGGCTTTCATGAACTTATTTAATGTTTTTTTCTTTCAAAATCTATCAAAGTACTACTGTTAGTACATGTGTAATGTGGCAGGAAGTTGCAAAATTTGGCACTTCAATGCATACTTTAATGAACCATGTTTGACAATAGAAACTTTTCAGACTTCTGTTTTTGATAATGTCATTGATGAAATGCTATTCTTTCTAAAGCTCTCATTAATCAAATGCTATATCTTCCCTTACTTAAGTTTTTGTGATAAACAAAATCGTTCCTAAATGCACAATCTATCAAATGGTCGATTTGTAGATTTCCAAACCTGATGCAAGGATTTTGTTGCTTAGGCATATGTTATGTAGGATTTGGAATTCAACGGATATGAATGTATTGTGTATTATTAACCAATGTAATGAAATTTTTGCATCCTCGACAGATTTTCCCTCTGATTTATGCCAAATTTCTCTGTCGTTTGAATTCAGTGCAGTTAAGAATTTTTGTAGCCCTAGACATAAATCTATTAGATTCCCTTCTCTTTTACAGTTCAGAGACCTATTGTATTTATATATTTCAGATGGCCGGACTGATGGTTGTGATGAGGGCCGTTCTCACAAGAGAAAGAGAAGATCAAGTCATGTTTTCACACCAAAGGTGTGTTTACACAACATAGGGTAACATTAATATACTATAAGTCCTAACTCTTTATAGAGCTGAGATGCAGGCAACTCATATCACAAGGTCATGATATGTGAAGTGAGTCTTGTAAAGATGTTTGAATTTCCTGTTTTGAGGACCAGGAGTGTAAATGGTACACACTGAACATCTTTCATCAAGAGAATTTATAAGTATAATGTGCTGATTTCAATTAAATTTATAAAAGGGGAATAGTGGTAATTTCAGCCTAGGTGATTAATTATGCTTCACAGGGGACTAAGTAGAATCATATAATTTATCATTTCTTCTTTCATTTACAGGATTTGCTTGATCTGCTGAAGAATGTTGACAATGAAATTGAGTTGTGTGAGAATAATCTGAAGGAGGAGAATGAAAAACGAAGGAAATACAAGGTACAATTAGTGAGCTGGTGTACAATTTTGAAGGATGCACAAATTTTTTTGTCCTTTCATTATCCAAATGATCACATTTGAAGTGCTTTTCTTTCGTGTCAGAGATAAACATAAAACATACTTTAAAAAAATGCTTGCCCCCAATTCACATGGATGAAGACAGGTATGAAGCGGTTTTCCTTAAATGAAAGAGGCAGCAGTTTGCCTGTAGCCTTTACACATGTACTTGAAAGTAATTCAGGGATTGGAAGCCTCTGGAAGTTTCTTGGTATCCGGACTTTCAATTTTTTTGTCTGCGACTCTTTACTTCTAGTTCATAATCATTTAAAAGGGTAAGTATCGTTATGAACTGTAAACACCATTTTGTATGTTGTCCAATGCATGTGTATTGTGGTTGGCCATGATGCCTTATCTCAAAAGTTCAGGTACTATTTCCCCCAATAGTATTTATCCCTGCAATGTTTTTATTCTAGCCATCGGCAAATATTCAGAATTACTTTGTTTTGTTTTTTTTTCTTTCTAGATTGATGCTTGTCGCAGGACCCACAACTATGACCAGTTCATTGTGACCTTTCTGTCAATGCTTGCTGAACAAGGTTTGCTGGGTGACTTGATGGAGGAAAATATGACAGTCAAAAAGCCAGGTGGAAATGCAGGCACAGGACCAAAATTTGCGAAGAAAACACTACTGAAGGCATCAGAGAAGAAGAAGAAAGCCAGAATCAAAAAGAAAGGGAAAAAATAATGGTTATGAATTTGGTCAAATTAGTGTTTAGTAGCAACGTGAGCAGTTACAGTTAAGTCATCGTACAAAGTGGATGAAATTATTTTTTGGAGTACTATTTTGGCCATCTGGCCAAACTGGGTTGTTTTTTTTTCCTCAACAGGTTTAATGTTAGGAATAAAATATGGCCCAAATAGCCATGTCAATTTAGGAAATACCACTAGCATTATCTCAATGAACAGAAACTACAGCCTTAGTCATTAAGCTGCTAGTGCTTGTGCTTAGGTCTGCTTTAACTTCATCTAAGAGTGACAAATCAGTTCCTGATGCAGACCTTGGAAACGAATAGGCAGGAAATTAATGTGTTAGAATTTGCTTTTTCTGTGAAATTCTGTCTTTCAAGACAAAACATGTTGAAATGAAGTCTTTGAGATGAGATCTATGCATTTTGTCTGATTAATGTGTGATGGGAGAAAAGTAGCAAAGTTGCTTATGGCAAAAGACACTGCTTTTTTCTCGAGTAAGAGACATGTTATACAGATGAGTGACATTTTGAAGTAGATGCATAGCAGTTTAAACCTCCATTTCAGATGAGAACATAAAAAGAACTGTGGCTATATACAGATGCTCCCTAATGTGTAGCTGATGATCAGTAAGATATCAGTTGAACAGGGTAGGTATAGAAAGCAAAAATTTATGCTGAAATCATGCCATGTAATGTCATCACTATTGAAGTAAATGTGTATTTCATAAACTGGTGCTTGTTAGTAATTCAGACTTTCAACAGATTTTTCCAACAATTTACACTCTAAAATTGGAACTTGCAATACATGCAATACTATTCACTTGCTTTGCAATTAGGTTCTTGGGACACCAAATGATGTTTTAAAATAGTGTGTCTGGAATGCATATCATCTGAGTTTGTACATTTGATAGAGGATTTGATGTACTGTTGTGACATCATAAATTGGAAGACACTGCTTTCGTCATGCTACACAGCAATCTGGTTTTACCTTTAAAAAAAAATATATAATTACAGCATCTGTTTAAGGGTTATTGCAATAAATGTTTTATTGTAATGGAAGTGACAAACTTTGCTTGACATTTAATATGGACATGTTTCAATATTTGTAGTAATTTGTAACAATGCATTAATTATCCCTCCATCAGTCTTGGATTCATTCCCTCATGTGAGCAAAACTTAATGGCATTTGGTAAAGGATGTGTGACATGGAAGCGAGTTGCAAAACCCTGGTGTTGTTTATTATTATAATAAGAATTTGCTGTAATCCAGTTACTGTGAATGTAAATATTTATGAGAACTGGCTAGAAATTTGTTCCAACTTCAGAAATTTGATAAACAGCAAAGTTGTTTGTGAGTATAAGCAGAGTTACTTTTAAGTTTTGGACTATACTAGCAGCTAAAGACAGAAAACAATGAGATTTGCTGTATTTTATACCAAAGATAATTTTTCAGGTAATTTATCTTTCCTTGGGGAAATCATATTATTAACAAAAGTTTTCATGTAGATTTCACATCTTACTTAACTGAAGTTTCTGAGATATAACAGAGGTACATGTATTTTCAGTCGGTAATAATCTGGTTGTAGTTGTTGGTGGACATGAAATGTTGACATGTTCATGAACTCCATTCTTATGGATGTGTACATATATGTAAATAAATCATTTTACCTGCACATGAGCCAGCCACAGACAGGAATGCAAATATTGTATATAAATTGTTATTCGAAAATTGTTTAAGAAAGTATTGTCACACTACATTGTATGCCCATGAAAATATTGTTGTTTCAGCAGTGAAATAAATTGTGTTTGAGAGAAGTTAAATTGATTTATGGGTCTTCCTTTTTATCACCAGCATGCATGTGGTCTGTTCTGTATTTATATTTTCTACTTTAGTCCACACCAAACATCCTGATTTTTTTTTCTTGGACACATCCAAAAAGCTAAGCAATAGTTAACATGTGTATAAGTGTATAAATTTAAGATATTTTTCTAAACTGTTTTGGAGCTAACAAATCATGGAACAAAGTGATAGCGACAGCTCAAATAAGCATTGATTCAGACCTGCATGCACGCACAGTCAATTCAAAGGGCCCATTGAAGTTCAAGCATTGAGCGATGAAATGCTGCCGTCAAAATAGTCACTTTTTGGATATTTCAAACATTGTCGACATGTCATGAATTTTTTTTTTTTAAGTTATTTATTTTATCGGGCTATTCCAGTGAACAATCTGATGTTTCAACATCTGCAATCCATGTAGTTACATGATGTATTGTAAGTAAAAATGTAAGCTACCTTATATTGATCTCATATGATAGCAATCTTTTAAGTTTAAGCACAAATGCTTATGGGTCCTCCAATTTATGTGTAATTCAGAATGAAATGATAGAGGAACAGAGTGATAATAAAATGACCAAATAAACATGAAAATTGTGATGTCACAAATTTGATTCAGCCCAACAAAGAAAATCATTAATTTTAATTTTTATCATCACAAAGCATTCATTGCCAAAAATAAATTGCATGTATATATCACAGCTTGAATTCATGCATTTAAAACCAACAATCAAATTTGGACTTCAAACAAAATTACACGTCCCACAATGAGGTGAAGATTTACTAAAATTAAAATCTAAATACAGTAAAATCTTTCAATGTACACTGTTGTAATGTATACAGTAAAATTTATTCAGATACATACACTATTATCATTATGTACATACATATCAGACTTTCCTCTCTTACTGTATAGAGCCCTTTTTTTCATATACTGTATACATTATATATAAATTTACAAAATATGAACTACTTGTTCTTTCATTTAATCACCTACTCGTTTTATAATTTTAAAAAACACAATTCACTTTTTATGAGCTGATCAGCACACGATTCTCCACCTATATGTCCATAAACAAACTAAACTGGTTTGGTAGAAACATTTCATTTTTATCTTAGAATGAACATATTCTCTCTCTAATGTTATTTCGCAGTGCTTCAAAATGGTTTTTTTTTTTCTTTTAAAACTCTTTCTTGATAAACAAACATTGATTACATTAGAAATTTCACAAGAATGAATTTGAAAAAAAAATAAGCTGAACATTAATTTTTTTTTCTTTCTTTGGAAGACGGAATTGTTTTCCTTTCTTCATTTCAAGAGGAAAATGTGTAAATGTGTGAGTAAACTGGCATGCACCAGTCAATAAGTACATGAAAAATTTTATTCGTACTAGAATTTTTAATGTATTTTTTTTTTTACATAAAAATTCTTCATGCCAAGGAATGTCGTAAACACACATTTCTGTGATATCTGAATTATTTGTGGACAATGTAGTGTCAGCAACAATGGAGGTAGTAGTTATGAACTAGGAAAGAAATGAAAGTTCTGTCGTTTATGACTGCAAGGTCTGGAACGGAGGTAACAGACCACCCATTCCTTCCTGCACTGAGAGAGTCAGTGGCTACCACCACTCTTGACAACAGAGGGATTTCTTCACATATATTTTTTAATGTAATTCACATTCAAAGCTTGCACTTTCCTTTCCTTTTCTATATATTCATTCTGAAAATCATGGAAGCCTGCAATTATGTTTTTCACTTTCGTTTTAAGCAAGCAATTTGATTATCTCAAGACCCTATGCTCATCAATGTTGCCATAAAGTATCCCATTTTCTCCAACTGGCCATGTCAAAAGGTCATTGTTATAACCTGGGTAGGCTCGCTTTGACTGGCCTGTGTGGCGGAAAACAGCATTTCCTCGACCATTGTATAAACCTGTTCCAAGTCCTTCATAGGCAAAGGAATCTCTGTTTTCAATAGGCCTGCCTCTGCCATCTGTTAATGTCAAGTCTTCATCCATACATAAGCGCAATTTGTCCAAGAGGTATCCTGGCCAGGCAGCATCTGGGTCACTCTTTCGGTTGAAGTGGCGGAATCGATTTGGCAAATTTCTGAGAGAAGACACATTTTTTTATAATATATATTACATGTATATTATGGCAAAACAAAACATTAATTTATTCAAAACAAAACAATCTGTCACACTCATTTCTTAAATGTAATTCACAAGATGATGAAACCATTTTTTTCCATGTCTGATACTTATTTAGTTTTGTCTGAATACCTACATGGCATTTTCAAAACATCATATAGACTGAGATGATGTCAAACGGTTCTTGAAACATTATATAATTCTCCCCCCTCGAGGTCACTCCTTGCCGCCGGTGAGGGGGCTTTAGTAACACCACCAGGGGTGTGAAACAAATGTGGCCGAGCCATCTCGCCGAGCATGAGCAAACTCTGCTCTAGCAAAATAAGCTGAAGACGGAGGTATCTGGCCAGAGTAGGGCGCCTAACCTAGATACCACGCACCCTTTTCACTATTATGTCTAAGTCTGCAGTTAGTTATCGTCATGGTGCTCGCCCTGTGAAGTCCCCCCAGGCAGCGGCAGTGCCAGGCCCCCCAGCCTCGAAGGGGCCCACCCAAGCTACTGGAGGTCCCTCTCGACTGCCCCGGGGAGCCGGGGGGGCAGGAGAGGAATGCTACTGGCCAAACCATCAAAGATAAGGAGCAACCTTTAAAGATAATGCACTGGAATGCTGAAGGAGTCAACAGCAAGAAAGATGGATACAGCAAGAAGTTAGAGCTAGAAAACATCCTTTTTGAGGAGAAAGTAAGTATCTGCTGCATCCAAGAAACCCCCCTCAGCAAAGACGTTGCTTTCAAGGTAAGAGGATACCAGTGCTTTAGAAACGACCGGACAGACAGAAGAAAAGGAGGAATTCTAACCTTGGTGAGAAACAACATCAGAGCAAGCCAGATTCAAGTGCTAATGGAGGGAGCAGAATATCATCTACTACACATCAGGACAGATCAGACGGAATTCCACATCCTCAATTATTACTGCCCAAACGACCGATCCATGTCCCTGGATACAATTCCCTTTAGAGGTAGGCTAATAGCATGTGGAGACTTCAACAGCCACTCCCAAAGCTGGGGCTATGAACACATGGACAAGAGATGTGAGGAGGTTGAAACATGGCAGGATGAGTTAGGACTGCTTCTCATAAATCAGCCCACAGACCCACCTACATTTTACTCAAGATGCTGGCATACCACCTCAACACCGGATATAGCCTTCTATACACCAGACCTGGACTGGAAGATCAAAAGGACTGTGGGGAAACAACTTGGAGGAAGTGACCATCGCCCTGTTTTCATCATGGTGGAAAACGAGCTAATAAAGAGCAGCAGCACCCTTGCCAGATGGAACTACAAGAAGGCCAATTGGATGATGTTCAGACACAGAACAAGCGTGCTTGCCACAAGTATAATTTCAACAGGGAAAAACATCAACACCATTGTGCAAGAGTTCAACTCATCTATTCTTCAAGCTGCCAAGGAAACAATACCTCGTGGAGCACGAAAGAACTACAAACCATACTGGAACAAGGATCTTGACGAACTCCATCAAGAAGTAGAAAAGGCACGAATACAGGCTGAAAACAACCCAGGACAACAGCAACACAATGCCCTCCAGCAAGCCAAGGCAAGATTTCAAAGAGGAAAGCTCCAGGCACGACGCAAGAGCTGGAAAGAGAAAACAGCCTCCCTCAACTTTGAAAAAGACGGCAGGAAACTATGGAACCTGGTTAAAGCTCTAAATGATGAAGGAACAGATAGTAACATCAGAGTCACTTTGCAAGAGAATGGCAAGACCCTAACCAAGAAAACAGCAGCGAATGTTTTTGCAGATGTGTTTGCTAAGGACTGTAACATAGAGGTAAGTACAAGCAAGTTAAAGGAGGCAAGAAATGACAAGGCCCCGGAGAGAAACGAAGGAGACCAGCCAGAAGTCATGAACACAAAGATCACACGGCAAGAACTAGACCTTGCCATTAGCAAACTAAAACTGCGGAAGTCACCAGGTGCAGATGGAATACCAAATGAGATGATCAAGAAACTCGGATCCGGAGCTCTGAATAAATTACTAGAGATCTTCAACGTCAGCTGGAAAACTGGAGAAGTACCACAGATCTGGCGAGAAGCAATCATGGTCCCTGTCAGGGTTAATCTTGTAATTGTCGTGCTGGGTCACGACTTGTTTTTTTGTTACGGTTTCGTTGATTTTAACCAGCGGAAGTGTCCTTGAACTGTTTTCATGGGCAGTTTGTTTTTGTAACGCTTTTTCTTAGAGATGGAAAGAAAGTGGGGCAAGATAGAATAAATGGATAAGTTAGCAGTGACGGTGCAATCATCGACCCCGTGATTTTGATGAACTCTAACAGGGGAAGAGAAGGGGTGAATAAGGTTAGATAGTTTAAGACGCTTAGTCACGGTTAGAAATTCGTACATAAAACGTAGAAAGCACGAGGGTTTAGAGATTTTAGTAATGGTTTTGACATGTTAATTCGACCTTGTCTGTTTCTGGTACAAGGCCGTGACCGACTTCCATGTAGATCTATTAATACTACGAGCTGAGCTCGGAATGGATGCACCAATCAAATCCAGGCATTTGGACGGTAATTTGCAGCTGGCCGCACAGTATATAAGCGTAGCCATACTGATGTTCTTGACTCCATGCAGAAATATCCATCTGTGCAGGCGGTCGGCGGGATTCTGCCAGAAGAATCAGAAGACTGTTATATTCATGTCTATGCCCTTTATAGACGCTGAAATGAGACCATATGCTATTTGGGAAAATTATCCACTGCTGTTATCTCCGGTTCCCTGATTTCTGATCAGGGACCAAGTGTAAGTGTCTGCCTGTTGATTCAACAATGAACGTGAAGCTGACCTTAATTTTCATCTATACCGGATTCGATACGGAGATTAAATAAATTAAATCATATTGTTATTAAATTGAGAAAGTTCTATACTATTGTTGCATTTAAGGCAGCACCACGCGAGTTTGAAATGTAAACGTTAAGCTAATTAACTTTTCGCCGTTTTTATTTCGGCTTCATTATACGGAAATCCGTTGTAGGACAGACCCACAATTTCATTACTCTATTACAGAGTCTGTCTTATATTGGGGTTGGATAGTACTTTTCCCCCTCAATTCTAGACGGTGGATGGATTCACATTTATCTTGTTCATTACTTTATGAACCAGTTTTACAATCCTTTTTTTGTGAATATCCTCTTTCCACCAGCGTCATTCCGGACTGTGACCTGAACTTCTGACAAACCTGACGCCCTTGTCAGCGGGTCAATGAGATGGAGACATGGCAAACCAAGCTACCAGAGCTACTGCTGCCATTGGATACCACAGTATTTTAATTAACAATATATTGTGGGTGAATGTGTATATAAGCAGCAATTATGTGTTGACTAGATAATTATGAGCCTATTCCTTCAGTAAGGCTTCATCGTTTGATAATAGTTATACTTTAATCCACCAGTATACAGTGATATACTCATTTGTTATTATAGATGTTCCTGAGAAGTTTGATTGGGTGCAGTAAGAATGTTTCGATAGAATAGATTCTATAGAACGTGACATCAATAATTGTATGCCTTTTGTCCATCCAATATGCACGTTCTTAGTTAGATTTTTCTTCTCAAGCTTAAGGCTCGTTTTTCTACAGTACTACTTAAGCCCCTACCACAATAACTTTGGGATTTCTTGGATCCTATCGTGTAAATTTTTCTTAAAATTTTCACTGGGGTGGGGGATGTCAGGGTTAATCTTGTAATTGTCGTGCTGGGTCACGACTTGTTTTTTTGTTACGGTTTCGTTGATTTTAACCAGCGGAAGTGTCCTTGAACTGTTTTCATGGGCAGTTTGTTTTTGTAACGCTTTTTCTTAGAGATGGAAAGAAAGTGGGGCAAGATAGAATAAATGGATAAGTTAGCAGTGACGGTGCAATTCTCGACCCCGTGATTTTGATGAACTCTAACAGGGGAAGAGAAGGGGTGAATAAGGTTAGATAGTTTAAGACGCTTAGTCACGGTTAGAAATTTGTACATAAAACGTAGAAAGCACGAGGGTTTAGAGATTTTAGTAATGGTTTTGACATGTTAATTCGACCTTGTCTGTTTCTGGTACAAGGCCGTGACCGACTTCCATGTAGATCTATTAATACTACGAGCTGAGCTCGGAATGGATGCACCAATCAAATCCAGGCATTTGGACGGTAATTTGCAGCTGGCCGCACAGTATATAAGCGTAGCCATACTGATGTTCTTGACTCCATGCAGAAATATCCATCTGTGCAGGCGGTCGGCGGGATTCTGCCAGAAGAATCAGAAGACTGTTATATTCATGTCTATGCCCTTTATAGACGCTGAAATGAGACCATATGCTATTTGGGAAAATTATCCACTGCTGTTATCTCCGGTTCCCTGATTTCTGATCAGGGACCAAGTGTAAGTGTCTGCCTGTTGATTCAACAATGAACGTGAAGCTGACCTTAATTTTCCAGTAGGAGTGCTACCGAAGAATGCAAGACTTCCATGTACATTAGCTTGCAACTAGATCTAGCATGAATGTCTGGTATACACATTTGTAAATTGAAATTGATGTGTCTGGATGAGGCTGGGGATTGCCAGCCCATCCTAGAGCAGATCTAGATCTAACTTAACTACGTCAGTTTGCATTGACGAGTTTGATCCATTATAAGCGGTAGGCAGAAATAAATGAGATAACATTGTCGTCTGAGACATTAGAATATTATTTGTTAGATAGTAGATAAGTAATACTTAAATTGTGAGTGAGACAGAATGATATAATCTTTTAGGAATCTAGAGGAGACTTCTAGTGACATATTATTGACTTTTCATTTGATGCTGCTGATGTTGTCTTTTTAATATGTAAGAGCTAGACGAAATTGTTAGGGAATATTAAGTAAATAAATTTGTGGCCCTGCAGGTCCCGATAAAAACCATTCAGATTGTTATTAGTATGTGGCATGGGTATGAATGAGTAATTCCTAAAAACCTCTCGATTTTTAAATGCAGTCGTAACACTAATAATTCCTTAATATCCAACTCGTAACACTAATAATTCCTTAATATCCAACTCGTAACAGTCCCAATACCCAAAAATGGAAAGGACAAAGGAACAGCAAGAAACTATCGACCAATAAGCTTGACAAGCTGCCTCTGCAAGACCATGGAACGGATCGTCAACCACAGAATGAAATGGTACCTGGAAAGCAACCACCTACTGGCTGATCAGCAAGCAGGGTTCCGTCAGTGTTATTCCACAGAGGATCAAGCAACCTATCTGTCACAGGACATTGAAGATGCCTTCCAGGACAAGAAACAAGTATTAGCAGTGTGGATCGACCTTTGAAAGGCCTTTGACAGAGTCTGGAAAGACGGACTACTCAGGAAGCTGCGAGACAACAAAGTGACTGGTAGCATGTACAAGTGGACCAAGAGCCTTCTACACAACAGAAGAGCAAGAGTCCAGCTGGATGGATGTCACAGCAAGAAGGTACTGCTGAGACACGGTGTGCCACAGGGAGGAGTAATATCACCCACCTTATTCCTGATCTTCATAAATGATCTAGTTCAAGAACTACCCTGCGGGATACGTACAGCTCTATATGCAGATGACCTAGTTATGTGGTGTACGGAAGAACATGCCACAGTTGCCACAAGAAGACTACAAAGAGCCACTGACATCCTCTTAGCATGGACGAATAAGTGGTGTGTCACAGTCAATGAAGAGAAGTCGTCCACTGCTGGAGCCATCAAGCTCAATGGGACATCACTCAAGGAAGACAAAGCACCAACCTATCTAGGAGTCACATTCGACACCAGGCTCTCATGGAGGAATCACATCGAGAGGACAGAGACAAAAGCTAGAAGAAAGCTAGCCATATTGAGGAAACTGAGCGGAACATCATGGGGAGCGACAGAAAGAATTCTCTAGAATGTGTATCAGCAAGGGATTCGCCCTCACCTCGAATATGGTTCAACAGCCTGGAGTTCAGCGTCCAACTCAGCCCTTCAGATGTTAGACAAAGTTCAGAACCAGGCTTTGCGCATCATCACAGGAGCAATGAAGTCAACACCCACTGTGGAGATGGAGAAGATCACCCAGATAGCAACACTTGCAGAACGAAGAGAAACCAGGGTGGCAATCCAGGCAGAGAAATTCAACAGCATAGAGAATCACCCAATGAAAGAGAAGCTAGGAGACCTGGCAAGGGGAAGGCTGAAACGTACGAGCTTTATTCACAAGGCAAAGCGAATAAGAAGACAGCTATCACACCTTCCCCAGATTGCCCACCCCCTGACATCTGTACCTGAACAGACCCCTTGGACGGAGGAGACAGAGACCCAAGTCCAGATACACACAGACGTTGATGGTGTCTTCAACAAGGGAGAACAAAGTGAAGTAGAAAGAAGAACTGCTGTACTCGGCCTACTTGATGACAAGTATCCAAGCGAATCATGGGTTCGAGTCTACACAGATGGCTCTGCTGAGAATGCTGTAACAAACGGAGGTGCCGGAGTGTATATAGAGTATCCAGACTCGACAAGAACGGCAATTAGCATGCCAACCGGAACCTTCTGCAATAATTATGGATCAGAAGCCAAAGCCCTCATGACAGCTGCCACAGAGCTTCAAGTAGAGGACAGCAACATCGTCTTCCTCACAGATGCAAGATCAGTCCTTGAGGCCCTTCAAGCTGGCAAGCTTAACGACCTGAAGAAATGTTTTACACAGCTTGGAAATAGAAGCAGGATAGTCCTACAGTGGATACCATCACATTGTGGAGTCCCAGGCAATGAGAAGGCAGACCAACTGGCCAAGGAGGGCTCCGGCCTGGAGCAGCCACAGTGCCTCCTAAACTACTATGAGAAGAAAAACCTCATCAAAAACAACAGACGGCAGCAAATAAACCAACAGGATAAATATCATCTCCTGAACAGAGAGGATCAAGTACTATTGTTCAGACTAAGAACTGGTCACAATAGGCTCCACCACCACATGTTCACCAAGTTCAAAATAGGAACATCTGCCATATGCGAGTGCAGCCAGTCTCCTCAAAACACGGAGCATATATTGCAGAACTGCACACTCCTCTCAGCACTGCGAGAAACATATTGGCCCCAACCCACCGACCTGAATATCAAACTCTATGGTGCTCTGCCAGAACTGCAGAAAACCGTAGATTTTCTTAAAAGAACAAATCTGCAGATTTAGATTGGTGAACGAAAGAAGAAGAATATAATTCTCGTTTTTTTCTACCCTTTGCCTGCTGCTACAGAGTTCACAAATTAACTGACTCTCTCCTAGAGTTTTCTTAAGATAACCACAGCTCTCATAATGACCAATCTGAAAGTCAAGGATCAGTACTAAGGCTATGAGAAAACATTGTGAGCTATAGAAAAATACCAGATTATTGGAAATTTAAAAACAAACACTTCATGTATGTGTAATTTTCATTCACCATTTGAATTGAGTGCTTTTTCACGCAAACTGCTGAGAGCGGCTTACAGGAGTGAATCAGTTAATGTACATGTCGGATATTTTTGATCATGGTGACCATGAAAATGACAACTATGAGAATGGCTCTGTAAACATTGCTGCTTCAGTGCATTGCTATCTTCAATTAACATGACAGTTATGAGAGAGGGTAATGATTTGATGAAATACTCACTGGGTGTATCTGCTGTATTCCTCAAATGACATCCAATTGTCCACTTTCCGAGTAATGAGTGCACGGCCAGAACTGAGATTTTCCTTGTAAACTTTCGGAGCCACTGATGATGCGAATGGATACACATCTTCCACCGTAATGTAGCTCCTCTTAGAACTGCCACTTCCACTTCGTTCATCCTCCTGGTAGCTCCTGCCTCTTGGTCTTGCAAGTCCCCCTCCAGCTGCCCCTCCAACTGCCCTACCACTGTTGCCAACAGTACCACCACCAGCAGCAGCAGCAGCACTATCACCAACACCACCACTTTTACTTGCACCAACAACATCACCACCATTGCCTCCTGCACCACTGACATTTGACATTCTGCTAATCCTCCTGAGACCTCTCCGTCCTTTCTTACTGCGCTTCTTAGGTTTGGGTTGGCTGAAAGGACAGTGTTCATCCATCAGTGGTCCAAGGGGCAAGTTAACTATCTTCTTTACTGAGTTGGTAGGCCTATCGCCAGGGTAAAGTAAAACTGTGAAATGGAAAGAGATAAGATGTAGCTCTCTAAAGGCAAAGAAAGTTTCCAAATGTGCAGGTGAACAATCTATCAGTATGTGAGATATCAAAGACTCGCTGTGTTATGCCAGTGTCCTGCATTATGCAAAAACTTCAATGAGGTTAATATTCATAACTTGGAATTTGTCACTTGACTCCTTTCAAAGCATCAGTCAAAAGTTTTTTAATGATAAAGATTGTACGTGTGTCAAATGAAAAAACAAAGAACTTTTGAACAATGAACATTCAAGACTGTTCTTTAGAATATGCAGAATGCATGGAAATAAAACCTACGTGTATCTCCCATTGCCTGCTCCTGCAGCAGGAGAAGTGTTTCTGTGATTTGGAGAAATATCTCACATATTGTCTTCATAAATAACTATGACCATAATCAAGATATTGATCCAGAAATAAGGAATTCTTCTATTATAATTTTGTTATGGCTCTCTGAGATTCCAATAGTACTAAGAAAGTTCCAGTTACAAGCTGTATGACATCAGCAAAATTTTCCCTTTGAATCCAACACTGACTAATTAATCAAACATCAAAAGAAAAAGGTTGCCCATTATTCGCACATAAATCATTACCTCTGTCCAATGTTTTCTGCGTAAAAGGCAGACCTGTCTCTTCAAATAGCTTTCTCACTTCAAAGTATTCCTTCAATTTCTCTCTGCGGAACTGATTGACCATATTTGCCATTTCTCCACCCAGTGTAGACTCTGAGCAATGATCATCTATTGGCTTGTACCCAACTTTGATTACACCTGGCAGGTCATCAAAGGTGATGCGTTTTTCTCGCGATAACTGTAAGGACAAAAAAATAGGCTGTAATAATCTCATAATTATGGAGACAACAGTATGGAGGTGATGCTTCTGATTTTCAAACAAATCGTGCCAGATACAAAACAACTTCAAATCCTACATTATAGCTCACCTTTTCAAGGCTCATATATAAATTCACTCACTTGCTTGAAAGATTTTGAAAAACATCCTCTGATTGAACAGTTTGTTTCATAAACTTTTGTGACTGATAAGGCCACTTATAGAGAGATATTTGAAGATAGATGGAAAATTTAAGTTGCTGAGTAGATAACGTATAACTGAGACAATGTCATCTTTAGATTTGAGCATTGCCATATGATGTACTCAGTACTTCCTTCATTTCTTTACTTTTCATACATATATCACTTCAAGAAGGCTTTGATCTGATGCAACTTCAGTCTGCATGCCTTTTTTCCTGAAAAATGATTTCGTCATTTTCTGCCAGTTCATTACAAGATCATGTAAACAGTCAGATTAACAAATGGTTGCAGTAGTGTGCAACACTGGGAGTTAAAGTGGCACTGTTTCTCTGCAGTTTTAGGAAAATCCAGGAGATTTGTCATACAAGAAAAGAAATTAGTATGTTCGGACAAGCAGATTTATATCAGCAGCTAGACGAAAAGCAGACAACACCAGTTATCTCAGCTAGTCAGACACAAGATGACAAAACACCTGCGTAAAACTGCCTCTAGCTGTAAGCCAACTTCAAGAATCTGATTGCCCTGACTAAATCTGAAAATAACAATACAAAGAATCAAGTATGCACTTTTTCTTATGTACTTTACTAGTAAGATCCATGACTACTCACACTTCGCCGCACATTGTTGCGACTCAGTACAACACGGTCATGTTTTCGCATATCGACCATCGCCTCAGCAGACTCCGGCATTCTGGACTCTTGTCTGAGGTCTGGCTCTGGAGGTTCTAGGGAATTGGGTGTGCTTGCACGAGACTGAGAGCCTGAACTGACCTTGTGTGATCCCGGTCTAGTTCCACCAGCTGAAGATGTTCTCTGCAAAAACAAGACATTCTGTACCGGCAGTATAATTATAAAAACAACAGTGACCATGAGCTTCATTTCCTTCACTGCCTCTCTTATGATTTCATTTCCTGATCATGTCTTTCCATCTTAAACTGAATTTTTTAATATTACAAATGCAGGTGAAATTACCATGAAATGTGAAAACATCTTATAATTGTAAATAAAAATCAAATTGGGGGCCAACAGCCTTAGGCTGAGGCTCCTGTGAAGTCAAAGAACTGAATAAAAATCAAACATGCCATACAGATTGAACAAATTTTCATGGACTATATGCCTTCTTATGTCTTAGCTCCTATCAGCT
The DNA here is from genome assembly GCA_963931925.1 of Onchidella celtica. NCBI lineage: Eukaryota > Metazoa > Mollusca > Gastropoda > Systellommatophora > Onchidiidae > Onchidella > Onchidella celtica. Next base: position 16,565,048 of record OZ007572.1, read on the forward strand.
GTGTTGATTTGCAGAGTATTTTCACAGTTTGTGAGTGAAAGTGGTAAAAGGAGGAGTAGTTCAGTGTCAAATGAACTTGAACATTTTTTTTACTGATTTATAACTAACCTTCATCTCTTGACCATCACTGAGATCTCCTTGATTTTCTTCTTCTTCTCCTATGTCCTGTGCAGTAAAAGTTGCCCTAGGTGTGTCTTCAGATGTAAAAAGCATGTCCTCATACAGAGATTTGTCCATCTGACTGTCCAATGGAATTGTTTCACTGTTCTTGTCTGTACTCATATTCTCTCGTGAGAAAAGTACGTGTGACGATACCATTTCTGATGTGCGGTCACGTCCTTGCTGGCTTGCTGGCAATGATGTATCAGCATTTGTAAACTCCTGTGATGACTGATCTTCACCTTTTGACTTTGTTTCTCTTGAGTATTTCCTAGGGGTTTCCAGATCAGACTTCTCTCTGAATTCCACTACTTCTGTCACCTGATCTTGCTCTTTCATAGATCCTGTCATTTCCCTGCTGATAGTTTGCCTTGAAAGTGATTTCTTGTATGAATCTTGGGATGCTCTGCCTCGCGGAGTAGGATTTGGTGTTGATTTTGATGATTTTTCAGCAGTTACTCTTTCTCTACTCTGTTCTCTAGATGGGGGTTTGGATCCTCTACTTTGTTCCTTTGTGCCAGGCCTTGAATCTTTGTCATCTTTACTCTGTTCTTTAGAAACTGGTATGGTGCCTGCATTTCCTTGAATAGCTGTAGAAAAAAAAATAAACATAATTTTGACTCAGTATCTTCTTCTTGAACCGCCTTTGAAAGAAATCAAAGCACTTAAAAGATCTACGGTTTAAATAAGCTCCGTCAGGTCAGTGTCTCTCACCTTAATACTTTGTTATTCCTGAAAGCATGATGTTCTTATGACAACAGATGAGCTCACTGTACAAGTTATATTCTTATAGACATAAAACCCACACAGTGAGAAAGGGATCAGTTGTGAATCTTCAGAAATAGAGGAGATTTTCTGGTGAACAGTTTTTCTGTAATTCCCACCTGACTTAGGAGCTAAACACCAAACAAAAAAATTCAGATTAACCACTGAGACCCTGTCAGAAATGGAAGAGAACAGGCTTATCCTACCATCTTGTACTCTGAAAGGCTGGTAGTGCAATACAGTAGTCTCTGTCTAAGAACTCGCCGCCTTAGAACCCGCTGTTGCCGCGAAACTGAATTTTTTCACTGTAATTTACATGCGTAGGAACCCGCTCTGAAACCAAAAATCCACCTAAGAACCCGGCATTTGACAGAGAGACGAGCACACTTTTACGTAAAATGTCAATATTATTTCGCAAAATTCTCTTTCAAGTAGACGGGATAGAACAAAGCCACACAGTACAGTGAAAAAGAGCGGGTGGAGGGAAGGTAGGGGGAGGCGAACCGCACAAAGGGTGGAGCCCAGTTACGTCTTTCGTGTGCAAGCAGGCCACTCCTAGACTAAATTAGCATAGTCATTACCTAACATCTATTGTTGTCTAACTCGAGGGGCAGAATTTTATACATAATTGACCATGTGCTTGGCTTTGCACGGCACATGTACTTAGGGCTGATTGTGGTTATTACAAAGGGTATCACTGGGCCTCGTGTTGTTTAAAATCGGCATCTGTGATTAACAACTTGATTTAACAGTCTGAAACATTGCATTTGTTACACAATCATCACTGTAAGAAAAGAGCATTCTGCTAGCCATAAGTCGTAACTTTGACCATTCGCAAAAAAAAATAATTTTTTTTTTAATGTTCAATGCTTTATTTTCATTATGAGGTCACGACCCAGGTCCGAGCAATCAAGGGGGATAAGCCATGGACACGGGAATTCAATTTATATGGGCGGCATCCTTTGGTATCCGCCTAAGTGCCCGGTCCGCCGAAGAACCCGTTTTTTTCTGTCTTCCGTTGACCGGGTTCTTAGGCGGAGACTACTGTACCAGGAAAATGCAGGATATCTAGGTCATTTATCAGGAACAGAGGTGTCCCAATTTTCTGAGTCTTACTGCACTCCAAATGGTTTTGATAATAAAAAATAACAAATCCTTCTCATGAAAATTCGAGTACTGTACCTGCACTTGTGACAAGAGCAGATATCTCATCTCCTTGTTGTTTGATGCTCCTTCTCTGCCTTCGCCACAACAATAAACCTTTATTCAATTCCTGATAGCTGAGCTCATCATCCAGATCTGAGTCCAGTGTAGTGATCATGTCCTCCACTTCCGACTCACTGAGTGGTATCTCTGCCTGAATCATACAGCAAATGCAATTATTATTTCAACTTGTAAGTATATAATTTGCATAAAGTACCAAAAATATATTAAAGATTAAGATTTCTCTCATTCACAAAAATAAACGAAAAAAGAGTTCTGGATCCTAGGGGTTGTATTAGTGACATACTTGTTGAAATCTGACTGATTTATCAGGTGAGACATTGAATAGACATTTGTGTCTGCAAGGATATTAAACTTAAATGTGACTTTATGAATGATTTCTGTCACTGCACTCAAGCATTAAGCCACAGGAGAGAAGGGTAAAGATTAACTGAAAGGAAAATTTGCTACAGCTCTTCATTCCATAATTGTAATGTTTTAATGAGAAAGAAAATACATATATTATATATACCATGTGATTAAAACAACCAGCTAGGACTCATCTCAGCCCATGCTGATGCATAGGGTCTAATCATAAATATCCATATCGGCACCATACTGAACTTCTATGTTTTCTTTAAATTGTCAAATGAAACTAGGTTCAAATTCGGCAGGACTGCATACTTAAATTGTTTTGCTACTGATTCAATACTCACGTAATTGTAATTTAAGTACCTTTGTTACAACACCCATAAATTCCTCCCTTGAGATAGTCCAGCTCTTATCTTTATCTGCCAGTAAAAACAAATCCATTAGACGCATGCGATTTAAAGACAAAAATTTGTCTAGGATCTGAAGCCCATCTGGTGGAGGTACAGTCATGGCTGGAACATCAGGGGGTGGTGGTGGACTCGGCACCACCTCTGGTGGAGGAGGCGATTCTGGTTTCCATAATCTGTCTGCTCTGTATTTTGCCTGGACTCGCTTTTCAAGTTCTGATTTATCAGGTTTCCTTGCTAGGAAACCCTCATTGAGGCCTAAATTATTCAAATCACCACAAAGCTGCTTCCTCTTGGCTATCCAGCTTTTATAGTTAGCCAATTTGTCTGCCTCCTCTTGTTGTCCCCTCTCCTCTTTTGTCAGTGCTTTGACTGGTTCTGGTTGTGGTTTCAAAGGTCCATTCATGATTGGAGGAGCGGGGGCTACCATGACATTGTGATATACGCCAAGTCGGTGTTTCAATGGTGTTTCCATTGGTGGAGCAATAATGACTCTGGTTCGCTTCGGAGGCCCACCAAATATTTTGACGGCTGCCTTATAATGCTTTACATGGGGTAAATCTCGCTGTTTGAAGAGATCAAGCCTTTTCTCTTTGGGAACATGATCAAAATTGTAGTGATCAAATAGCCGTTCCATATCATAACTGATGTCCACATCCAGCACATCACGCTTGCCTCCTCTGAGTGCCATTTTTATTCTTAATGAGTTGCTAATTCCTTCGTCCTTCCTATGTACTTTGTTACTTCATATGGCAAGAAATCTAGGCCACACGGGAACTTAATATTTGACACCGGTCAATAACAATACACTGTAGGCCTATGGAATTATCTTCATTAAGGCATTCACTTATATTTTTAAGTTATAATAATGTCGATATCTTGCTCCCGACCATCATGTGATCGAAGAACCCATATTAGAGAGATAACAAATATACAAAATTAATCTCCACAGATAGGCAAATGCCTGCTTTTCATGTGTATTTTAAAAGGTTTTTCCTGATAGACTGATAGGATGCGAAGCTTTGTCACTACTGTCACTTCATCCTTGCAATCGCTGTTAGGAGTCCGCCATTGTTGCTACAGAAAACAATACAGCGCCCTCTGTAAATCTGTATTTGCCTCCTAAGTTGGAAGAGTGCTGTGAATGTCCACAAAGTGCAAACGATGTCTGGTGTCCGAGACACCCCCCCCCCCCCCCCAGGCCTGCCACATCTTTAGGCCTTCCTGGCCCACATTTAAGTCTGATTGTGTCACTTTTTCTCCCTGTTTTTATTCTTTTTATTCATCTTGTCTTACTACCCCACCTTGTTTTCCTTCCCTAGCTTCTCAATCCTGTTCATTCCTCTTTTAGCGTTACACAATTGACAAGACGATAACCAGTTACGTCTGCCCCCGTCCCTCTTCCAAAACATCTGACACGAGAATACGACTACAACTGATTTATGCAAGCAGCAAAATAATATGCTAGAAATCAACAAACAATTCAGCTGTTCGTTTCGTGTTTGTCGTAAATGGTTCAGGCCAATCTAATGGTCGGAATTGTTTTGGTTTTAGCACATCTTGTTGAAACAAAAAGCTGTGCAACATCATATTGGACATAGTAAAACGTACTCAATCTTATGCCGACAACAGGCTGGACCTAGCTAGTGTCTGAGCATTTTAGACCTCTGTTTTCCACCTCATGAACCCAAGCCACAATGTACTCACTTAGTAAGATTGTTGCTCTCCATGATGCTAAGGCACACTATTATGACAGGGTGTGGATCAGTGTGCAGGTTTATGTCCCACAGAATTCGTGTGCGTGTTGTTTAGGGTAATCCAAATGGATACTTTAACACAATCTGAACAAAAACAAACAAATACTGTAGAATGAGTTCAAATTTCATAGAAATTCATGGAGAAATTGCATTTACGTCTGTGCAAACTACCGATGTTCATTGCATCTATAAGTATAACTTATGAGAAATGCAAGTAATTTAACACACGCGCACATACAAACACATAATTCGGGTCGCTCTGAAGTGGCCAAATTTGAAAGGATGACAAAGCATGTTCTGTCAGTGTGTAGGGAACTACCAGGACATGGAAGTACTTGAGAACACGTAGCCTACAGCACGCGATAACTCATCGAGAGACACTGTGCGAATGTCCGCATTATAAAAGCGAGACTGATTATTCAAACACTACTTGTTCCTCGCCGCTCTTCTCTTGTCACACTCATTTATATATATATATTACTCATATTTTTACATGGAAAATAGGACTTCGGGGTCTAGCTGCGATATTACTTTGCGATGTCCACTTTTAGCAAGTCATGCAACGTAGATATTCCTCAAGGTACAACAGACGAGGTCATGATCTCTTTAAAAACGGATGTTAATTTTTTTTTTTCCCTCTCTCTCTTCTTCCTCCCCCGGCAGAACAACAACAACAACAACAAAAAATGGCGATTATGATACATTTTATGGGATTACACCATAAAATAAAAAAAATCATTCAACTGAAAACTATATGTTTTCGTCTTTTCAACGACTGTATGTCTTAGGCTTAAATTTAAACCATTTGAGTAATAATTATGGCTTATTTGCATGGTGAATCTTGGGGAGCATTTGGCCTAAGTGTAGTTCGATGGCCATGGAAACCTTAATTCCTTAGTGACATGGTCACGGTAATTCGTTTGGAAATATGTCACAAGTTGGTCACAAATTAAACCTGTTGTGAGTATTTTGGTTATATCCCAGCCAGTAACACCCTACGGAAATCCGACGTGTAGGATTGCACATAGGAATGACATGGTTCCTACGTAGATCAGCTGGTTACGAAATTGTGTCGACGTCGGTCTGATGTAGGGAACCCGCTCCAACGGTAATCCTCCCAGCCCTATGGAACTCTACGTTTAACTGACGTAGGTATGCTGACCGGGATGGTCCAAATTGCCACGCAGCCTTGAATCAATGCACGTATGTGATGCATTGCCAAACATGTTTGTGGTTTTTATAGTGTTTGTCTCCAATCACCCTTTAACTCTTTGTATAGAAATCACCCTTTAACTCTTTCTATAGACCTACTTTTCGCCGATATATCGGAAGAAAATCTGGACTCAACAGAAACATACATATTATGCCAATGTGTTGGGTCCGCTTTGGTCGCTCAAATGCTGTTCTACTAAGTGTACAGGCTTTTGAGACAGTGTCTTAATATCCTTTCTCAATTTTTCTCCTTTGTACAGACATTTTATTTATATTTGCAGTGCAACTTAAACTAATGAAGCCAGCCCAAAATAAAAGAATTGCAAGTGAAATACCGGTACTATAGTTATAACAGACGAACTGTAGTCTAGAAGTGGAGTTAATTATGGTAATCAAAGAGTTATGTAAATTTAATCTCATTGTTTTGCCTTTGGTGTTCGATTAGCAGTTTTCTACTGCTGTTGTCGTTCAACACATCGCAGCATTCTATACTTTTTGTCTAACCCCGCTTCGTGTAGAATGTGTGCTGGCGCCTTATTGTTTATTACGTCTGTACTTTGTACAACAACAGCAGCATACAACATGTTAACAACAACGAAATCAACACAATGTTAATTATTGTTTGAGGACGGTTATATCGCATGTTCTGTGGAACATTAAGCATGAAAATGCCATAGAGATGGACTAATGTGTCACGCACTAATTAGATGCCAATTAGTAGTCACAGGGATCTCCGATACCCTTTGAATTACGAGTGCCAATTGCAGCCGTGGGGTGATCGATTCACCAGGGCTAGGTTAACTGTTCAGATGGGAGAATGCTTCATCTTTGTGAAAACTTGGCTCTACCTGTGGATACTGTCTGTCCTTGGATACCGTCTGCGTGAGGCAGATTTGGACTGGCTGTCGCCATTAACACGAATTTTATCTCCTAGAAATATCTGTTGCGTAGATTTACATTATATCCGTGTAAACTAATTTTTTCTTTCGGGTAGCTTATTTTGTCGCTGATTATGCTTAGAATGTATCTGAAGACAGACTAGCCTTAGGAATAGCGTTTAAGACTGGGGTTTATGAATACAAATTGATTTTGGTGACAGTAGAAGATAAAATACATGCATGTAATTGTAATTCACAGGCCGGAATGCTTTATAAGGCATCAACGGCAATTCCGCTAGAACGCTGATCAAATTCTAGAACACGTCATCAAAAGGGGCGTGGTTTGAGCGATGACGACAGATGTAGAGATAGGGCATTTCTATCTTTGCTTATTCTCTTAATGCGATGTTGTGGACAAACAAGGAACACTGCAGCAGATTACGCCATCAGAATCATCAATGATGACACTGATTGCATTATAATGATCGAAACACCTCAGCCGATTTTTAAAGTGCCTGTTATAAAACACATTCACGTCTAGAGAATTTCATTGCAAATGCTTATCTGATGCAGACGGACAGATTGACAATGGAAAGGGAGAGATGGACGGACGGACGGATAGATTGGCGGATGGATGGGTGGATGGATGGACGGATGAATGGATGGATATGGGTGGGTGGATGATAAATGGATGGGTTGATGAATGGATGGATGGATGGATGGATGGACGGACGGGCGGACGGACAGGTGGAGTGACGAACTGGCGGACGGACAGACGAGCTGATGGGCGGATGAATGGATAGCCTATAGCCGGTCTGAAATATTTCCTGCATTTGTAATGACTGTACTCCCTTTTATCTTATTTTTTCTTCTTTCGTAAACTATATAAATGTGTATTTCCTTTTCAATATTTAAATGTCAGACAAATAATTATTTGAGGTCAAACTCCTAAAGCAGATCTTTACTGGTTCAAGGTATCCAAATTCGTCGTTAATTTTAACTGAAAGAATCCTTTCTGAAATCATGTTATTTATACATGTACGGTACCGGTACATCATCTTCAAGCAGAGACATAAAGGAGAGGACGAAGATCTAGGCACAAACGAAGTGAACGTGAGTTTTTTTCCATCGCAGTACATTAATTTACTCATGAACTTTTCAGTGAGTCATTCTGCACTGCAAAATCCACGAAAGGAATAGCCCCCAGTACTTTAGTCCTTTTTTTACCCCCTAGTAAAGACTTTGAGTGACTACAAATACTTTCGCCCCTAATGATGTTTGACATCGTTAATGAGAATGTGAAGTAGGTATTATATAAATCGAACTCCTCGTGGGATTATATTGGTATTTGATGGAAATCAGTTCTACATTAGCACAGCATTGATGTAGGCCTATCCTCGGCAGTCTGTATACTTACATGGAGTATTGACAGACTGCGAGGAGGAACAAACACATTTACCCACCTGTTTTATTTTCAGTGTGGATTGTATGCCATCTTGGGCGAGTCGTTCTTTGAGCCACGCGCCGAATTATTTGAGATCAGCGAGGTTTTAGATCGAGCAGCAATAAGAATGCCCTCATAATGAGAGGCCACATTCGCTGAGCAGGAGGCGTATTTTCTAACGAAATTGTTCCAAATTTATTAAACTCGGTGGAGAGAGGGCACAACGGCCAAGTGCAATCTTCGGCATACACGCTTTCGTCCGCACATGTAGAATTTTTTATTTTTTAGTGTACATCGGCCAACCTGCAAATCTGAAGTACAGATGGATATTCCTGAGATCAACATGTACGATTACTGTGGATATATTTACGACCTGATATTTGTCACGTTGTAGTTATTTTAGAAAGTTTGATGCCATTCATCATTTATGTACATGTTTCCATCCATATTTGCACAGATTTGTCATGTCCTGATTCCGCAACGTTGTCTCTGATCACTAACTGAAAATAACAAATCCAACACACACACACACAAATACAACTCCCAAAGCATAACGAAGCTTTAAGTAGAGCGCCGCAAACTTCGACTATTTTTTCGAAGTAGCATGGATAGAATTTAGAAAGGATCCTTACCATTATTTTTCTTCTGACAGCTTCACGTTGGCTCATTTAGCAGGCCATTTGTGTAGTACTTTAGTGAGTGGCAATAGTCTACCATGTATTACAAACGGAGGCACTGAATTTGCATTTGTAGCAGCAGACAAACCCCATTGGTGTTTATAAATTAGTTAGGCGTAACTGCACTGTTGGAAGTGAACATTTACCCGAAATAATCTTTAATTTATTTAATCTTGCACGCACGGTATTTTGTGTTGTTGGCCCAAACCAGCGAGGTGTCTGGATGCAGTAGAAGGAACCAATATCAAGGTGTAATGATTAACTGCGTTTGAAATTAGATTTCGGAAAGAACCGAAAAACATCAACAACAAAACCCTATTATTCAGATTCGGATGCTAGCCATTACAGTTCTCTTATTGACACCATACCCTCGGTACTATTCACAATAATTATTGTATGAACCAAAGAAGAAGAAGAAGAAGAAAAGAAAGACTTGCCATCCCACGGCTTCTCTTTCTCTCTTTCTTTCTTTCCTTCTGGCATGGTATGCCTGGTTAGACAAAGAAGTTACGAGTAGTGAAGTGCTTGGGTCGCTCCTGTTTCTGGACATCAAATCGGCCAAATCGATACATTCACAGACAAGAATCTAACTGCTACTACCGCCAACTGATTTGTGATTGCGGGTGAGCTTCATTGACAGTGCAGTGACACTAGGCAGTGTGATCAGAATCGTCCTGAAAATGATTATAAGAACAGCACGTCGATATTCCCGGATGGAACAAAGGCAAAACTCACAACTGCCGGACTCATCCAGAAGTAGAAAATCCAGCTTTATTGTCCCTCAGGTAAGAAGGAACTTTGTTGTTTAAAGATACATTTAAGTCCAGCTTGTAAACAGCAAATCTCAACCGCTATGAGATATATTGGTTTGTGGCCGTTATTTCCACCCATGTAATTGTTTTCCATCTTCACAAATTACAAATTACTGCAAGCCTGTAAGTGCCTGCACGCTTCATTGTGTGTACAAATACATCTGCACGTGACTGCGTTTGAATGGCGGTTTTCCCTTCACATAAAGCAAGAAAGTGGCGTGATAAACTTATGTCTCTTTACTCTCGGAGAGAAGCAAAGATAGCAACAGGGCCATTCTAATCTCATTAGAGAGGAGACGGGAGTACTTAAAAATAATTCTCTATGTCGTGTCCCTACAAACCAGAGGTGAAGCTAAAAAAAAAAAAGCAAAACTTTTTTTGCTTTATGATCTCATTGGGAGAGAATGGGACATCATTATTCGGGTACTTTACAATTAGAATTACAGTTTTCTAAAATATTTTACAGTTCCACGCAGCAGAGGTGAAGCTTGGAGACCTAAAATGGTATCCGCCCGACGGGACGTCCCAACTCACGAAAAAAGTGGCCCAAAAAAAAAAAAAACGACGGTGGTGTGTGTTTGGGGGAGGGGGGAGGGGGGAGTGGTATAATGCTATTCCTCTTCACATTTATATAGAACCACATTGGTGAGCAAATTCTCAACTTTCGGCCAACCACAGTGCTTGAGATGAATTTAGCTCAGATTTAGCTCCACCCGCCACTCGCACCTTAATTATTCCGCTGCATTAATAATAGCCCCACCCCCCCCTTTTTTTTTGGTTTGCCTTCATTTGATTAACACCATACAAAAAAATTACGAGGCAGTGAGTTCTATCCATTAACTTTAACAAACCTAAAGGGATTCTGTTTTCTTTCGCTAGACAAAAAAAGGTATAGCCTAGCTGAATAGTATTCATATTCTGCAGTGCCTAGCAGTGCAGTTCAGTTATGACAAACATGTTGACTATGATTGGTTTTCATCATGACATGCGAGCACAGTCATTAAAAAACAATAAATACGGGTAATGATGAATATTATATACTGTATAATACCCGGGGGCTGCCCAGTTTGTCACAGGCCCAGTTTGTCACAAGCCCAATTTGTCACAGGCCCAGTTTGTCACAGGCCCACCCCGCCTCGACTGTGCCCTGCATGATGGAAGTTATCACTGACACTCTCAAAAAGAGTAAATGAATGATTGATTGATTGTATGAATTGAATTTTTTTTTTCAATTGTTTTTAACGAAAGAACATTCATTGTTGAAATTTTACAGAGTAATTTGCTTTGATTTGCATACAAAAAGGAAGAAATATTGAACAACACAAGCTGAATTGACATTTTAGAGGGACTATCTCTACACCACCAATTTGAAGGTGGAGAATAAAAAACTTAAGTTACAACTACAGTGTTAAAGTGCTGTAATTATGACTGTCATCAATACTCAAATACTTAAATGAAATAACAAAGCGATCTTCTTCATGAGTCTTCTTTCAAGACATAATTATGCTTCTTTTAAGTTTGTATACAGATCAACACAGTTTGTGTGAAAAACATGTTCATTGCAACTGGAAGTAATGAGAAGGGTAAATTGAAGGGCCCAAATTAATGTAGGCATACAAAAATATTCTAGAGTAAAACAAATAAACTGGTATCTTAATTTCTTATATGCAGGACAACATAAAACTAAAGTAATTGTACATCATTTTGAACATCAGATTTACAGTCTAACAAAGGAAGGCAAAGAAATTATCTAAGGCCTACTTGGGCTAATCTGGAGGGGGAACACACTTAGTCAACCACTTAATAACAGAAACATAAATTATGTCCATAGTTCCCCATAGTTCACAAAGCACCTTTTTAAGCTTTTTTTAGGGGGGGGGGGCTGCCCAGTTTGTCACAGGCCCACCCCACTGTGACAAACTGGGTCTGTGACAAACTGGGCCTGTGGCAAACTGGGCCTGTGACAAACTCTAACGTGATTTGACAAAACGCCTTTTTTCATTTTGGCGCGAAATTTTTTTATTTCATTATCTGATTCTCATCAACAATCCTCATCTTATGAGCTTATCAGGTTTTGAAAAAGCTTAGCCATTTTAAAATTATTTAAAAACAACGTTTTTTCAAAACGCCTTTTTGTCCGCTGAAACGCGACAAAACGCCTTTAATTTGACAGAACGCCTTTTTTTCGAAATAAAGGCGTTCGCCTGAGGCCGAGTGAGATGACAAAACGCCTTTAAATTAACAAAACGCCTTTTTTTTCGAAATATAGGCGTTGGCCTGAGGCTGAGTGAGATGACAAAACACCTTTACCTTGCCAAACCGTCGTTATATAAGTAGAATAAACGGCTTTTTGTCGACATGATTTGTTACTGGGACAACAGGGGCCTATATCTTTTCATTAAGAAGCCTCCCTGGTAATCATTCAGTCCAGTCTTTCATTATCCTTTTACATTAGGCTGTCTTGAGTTCAATAAAACTATCTTCTGACAATTTTTGTCTCTCAAAAATCTTCATTTAACTCAATAATTACCTGCATTGTATTAAGTGTCGTTAACATTGTTAACACTTTTGTGTATAACGATCATCAAAAATTGGTTTTAGTACTACTCAAACCAAAGGCCGTCTCCTTGTCCTTGTCTACGTAACATTGCCTAACTTTCTCCACTGGCTCACGCACGATCATCGAATCTAACGATATTTTCCCCCACCGAGGTCATCCCTTGACCATCATCGGAAGTTCTGTGATCCTCGATGTCGTTTGATGTTCCAGTGACCGCCAGAATCTTCGGTCAAAGTCGGGGACGTAGTTGTTCCAATTATTACTCAACTTTTCTTGTCGCGAGACTTTATAAGGAGCAGAATTTTGAAATCTAAGGCAGTTCCAGGTATGAACTTCAAGGTGAAATCTCTCTCTGTCTCTCTGCCATACTGCATTCACAGCATCACCATCTCTGTTCTCATGAATCCTCAAGACTTTTAAAGGAGCTCATTAAGCAGTAAGTTCATTTTTCTTCTTCTTCTGTTACGTTTGTACATTTCATGTGTCTGAACATCAGGGCATAGACTAGTAATGAACGTAATGAATACGAAGTTTTGAACCTCTGCTGGTTCTTGTGACAGCAAAAGAAAAATCATCGTCATCATCATGTTTCAAATGCCTTGAACATGTAGACATAGACTGAAGCAGGCAACTAGCTCACTGTATCCAATGATGGCATGAATGTTCATAAATCATCAATGAATTTCTGGAAAAAATAATTCCACAGTTACACCATAACCATGCTCGTTTTTGTTTTCATTGATATTGAGATGACATTTGCAGAGTACATGTTTTATTCATGTTTAGCTTTGACCTCACTCGTTATGCCTTCATCATTGCTGCAAATTACTGTACACTGTAGTTGTTACTGGTCACGTTGTCGTATTTTTTTCTTCAAACCAATCAAAATAAGAATTCAGCCATGCAACTTTTGTTTGTTTAATCCAACAGGAAAATAATTCGGCCGCACTCAGATTCAAGTGGCAGCTGTGATGAAGCTCCGGTGGTAAAGCGTCACAAGGCAGAACAAGAGTAAGCAGAATCACCCAAAGTGCCAGCCTTCTATGGTGTGGAGGACACTGATGGTCCCCCAGATCCTCAGATTGCAAGGCCTGTGACAGCCAAACCTGTTCGTCGCCTACTCATTTTTACTGACGTCCCAGTTCAACATGCTGTGCCTACTCACTCCAAGGACTTGTCATCAGATGACAGTGACAGTGTAGAGAATCCATTTACTTCGGATAGTTCTGATGGTGACGTTGCATCGGACAACGAGAAACAGAATAGTGAACTTTCTCCTACTTCTATGTCAACTCCTGCTGCTACTGCTCCCTCTGGGGCACGATTTGATTGCTCGTGGTCATCCAGCATCCACCCTGAACATCACCCCATTGAATGTTTGAACATCTCACAACCCGATCATTCAGTCATCTTCCCCTCCAAAAGACTCCATTGACGGGATTGAAGAACAACTAACGCAGAGTGTAAAACAGTTAGTGTCAGATTTGCTTGCCGGTGTTCAACATTCCCAACTTGAACAATCAGATGTTTCCATTGGATATTCTTTGTCTGCAAGTTCGTCATATCTGTGAGTGCTCGTCGAACTATCCCCGCCTCCGATCTCACCGTTACCTATCACTCCATCACCAATGTCGGCTTGTACGACAGCAAGAAAGGAGAGAGAACCTTGGTCTCAGAAAACCAAACACCCAATACTAGAAAGTTGCAACTGCCATAACCATTGTTTGGAAAAAAATCGGACACCGACAATGCTTTTGCTATTCATCAAGAATACTTGAATCACACCTACAACGAGCAAAGAAACTGGCTATTCAGTCATCGCATTAAACTAGACCCATCAGAAAAAAGAAAGCAGTGTCGTTTTATGGATAAAACAGGAACAGCCGTCAGCAAACGCAATTTTTTCGTCTGACACAAAAGAGTTTTCCCTTGGAACCGAGTTTTTGAACATGTCATTGGACAGAAAAAGGCGAAACAATGCCCTCGCTGAACAAAAAAGGCGTTTTGTCGTATCAAACATAATCAGAGCAATGCCTATCTCTTCAGCAAGGCGTTTGTGTGATTAGGTCTGATGCGACAAAACGCCTTTTTTTCTGAAAAAAGGCATTTTACGTTTGAGCATTGATTCGACAAAACGCCTTTTTCATCATAGTTTAATTAATTCAGCACCAATTCAAATAAAACTTTACACAAAGTTAAAAGACATCATAAAGTGTCACTTCAGTCTATAAAAACTGCATTTTGTTTCCTAGATTTAAATTTAGAGACCGCAAAACTAAATCGCGATTTTCTCGAAACGGCATTTTCAGGAAAAAGGCGTTTTGTCGAATCACTGGTATGCTTCCCAATACCCCCCCCCCCCCCACGAAACAACAACAACAAACAAACCCGAAATAGGTAAGTTTTGTGGAGTGCTACTGCTAGTGACCCTTCTCTGGCCTAGCAAGAGAAATTTTTTAGTCGTCATAATGACTTTGTTCAATATTGTTAAACACGGATGTAGTGGAATGAAAGGAGTGCTCATATATAACTACGTATTATTCTACCACACGCGATGGCCTGTGCTGATTTCTGAAAGCTAAGTACACTGTAAATTCGTGATGTCTTCGTCCCTTCTCCGCGACGTAAGAAGGGGTGGGTGAGACCGAGATGAGGTAATCATGGTGGTTAGGGGAGGGGGGGGGGGGCACGTATGCGTCCTCTTCCTCGGGAAAACTTTGAAATGACGGACATTCTGGGAAAAGCAATCGGGTTAACGACAACACTAGCGTATAAATAGTGCATTCGTACGATTCACCTTTCGTATTATTTACTTTGGGCGGCATGGTGACACTACGGAACTGAGATTTGGATGAAACGATTTGGATCGCATAGTGAGGTAAGGTAAGTAGATTTCTGACACGAAAACGGAACGTGAAGTTCCATAAGGAGGAAGATCAAGCTTGAAACTTTTCTTCCATTTTGGCTGAGGTAGAATGACAAATATTTGATCAGCAGACCAATCATAGGATAGCACAGCAGAAGTCGATCTCCGCGTAAACGAGTCATTACCGCCAAGAAGACTTACCTACGAAAATGAAAATATAACAAGACCGAATAGGAGACGTTTTCACAAGATTATTGTCATTTACTCCCATTAAGTAAATTCACATCCCATTGTTATAACGATTTTGTGTCGTTCACTATTGTAGACTGACAGTGACATTTGATTAAGGCCAAGACCCGGCCTGCAGACTCATTCATTGAAGAGTAGCCTAGCCTAGATGTTAGGCCCATATCTATATAAATTAGTCTTGGATCTAGATCTAGATCTAGATGTTCCTAGATATTGTGTCATGGTTCTGACACAATCAATAGCTCAAGATTGTTTATTAGTAATCTGAGAACTGAACTTCAATCCTTTCTCAGTCATTAGATAGGCCTACATCCTGACTTGTCACCAGATCTAGATCTAGATCTAGTAATACTCAGAAGTGACTGAGATTTTGTCATCCACACCTGTAGTGTGGGGTTGTGAATTGTGTTTTAATGAAGACTCCATGGAGCCTGATCTAGCATAGATCTTTAATATATAACTTTATAAGGCATTTGAATCTTGTTTGGCATGAATGATTAGTGTTGCTGTAAATTCGTAATTTATGTGGCTGCTATTAATATTAATTATTATCCACCAACATTATCGGCGGATACTGCCCAGGTTTATCTGCCAACAATATCAGCCCGCGTTTGTCTGCCAGTGATGGTGTTGACTAAATACAACAAAAAAAAACAAGTGGATTTATTGCCTATGAAAGTGATTGTTGTTGGATTAAAATTATAGAAAATTCAACAGATTGAGAATCGAACCACGGTCACCCTATTGACAGGCGAATATGCTAATCACCACGCGATCGCGGACCCTGTATAAATGTGAAGGAATTTTTGCAAAAGAAACATCACTAAACCACTTTTTTTTAAACCAGTCATCACCGGATAAACACTCCGTTATCCGAAAGCATTGGTGTTGACAAACTACAAAAGACAAACCAACTGGATTTATTCCCTGGGCTATTATGTTGTTGGATAAGAAAAACATTTTAAACAGATTGATTGATTGCTGATGAAAAGACTTTTATTATCAGGAAAGAAAAAAAAATCTATCCTGCTGAAA
This sequence comes from Onchidella celtica, assembly GCA_963931925.1. Classification (NCBI taxonomy): domain Eukaryota; kingdom Metazoa; phylum Mollusca; class Gastropoda; order Systellommatophora; family Onchidiidae; genus Onchidella; species Onchidella celtica. Next base: position 16,581,444 of record OZ007572.1, read on the forward strand.
ATCAAACCACTGTCCCCCGATTGACAGGTGAAGATACGCCCCCAAAAAAAAGGGATTTATTCCCTGTTATTGTTCTTGGATTAAAAAAAAAAAATTGATTCCCAATAAAAAAGACTGTATGAAAAGAAAACAAAACTGCCCTGCTGAGAATTGAACCATGATTGCCTGACAGGCAGAGAAAGATGACTAACCACTTCGCTACTGAGGACCCTGTGTAATTGTGGGGGAATTCTTATGAAATAAGCATGTCTAAACCAAGAAACCCTTCTGTATGGATAAGACCTGAAATTTCGTGTCAACTTACTCATAACATTCCATTTTTATTCAGAAAAGCCTCTCCAATTTCAGACACGCCATCATTTTTCAACATGCGCGCAGTTCTCGAATGTTGATCGGGATGAATGGAACAAGGGAGGAAGACGGAGAAGGGTTCGGATCAGGGGAGACCACTTCAAATACAAAATTTATGCTGGAGGATAAAAAAAATCCTAGGGGAAATTTTATCCAAAACTATTGGCGGATAAACACTTTGAATTTATATTGTGGGCAGTATCACTGACATGAATTTTGTGAATTTTCGTTGTGAGGAGTAACAAGCCAGGGAGGCTCTTCCCCCTGCAACCCCTCTCGGACACTCCAAAAGTTGCGACCTTGTAATATCCCTATCGTGTGATTGAAATGGAACTTCTTCCAAAAATAATTTATAACATGAGACTATTTTAAAATCTTTACAGCTGCCAAGTCTCTGAGGACAGTCATTAAAATAGAGCAGATTTAACAATGTCTTTGCCTGACTTTTGTAATGAAGTGCTTTTTTAAGTTGATGAAACTGGTATTCTTGAGTAGTGACAGTATCAGCTGTGTCAAATGTTTCAGTTTAACTGAGTGTGTCCAAGACATTACAGTGTTATAGAATGCTTGATCTTACCCATGAGGTAACAGAAATTTATCTTTATGGACCGTCCTTAAGGTTAAAGTACACTCTGGTAAGGGGAGTGGGAGGTGCGCCCCATGAAAATCTTGTATGGGAAAGGGGGTTTCTGGGGAGTGCACCATGTACACTTTTTGGTTATGATAATGAATTTTAAAGTTTTGTTTTCTTTGTTCTCCAGATTAAGTTGGTGTCCTAAATAAAAAAAACCCAAAGATATATAGTAATATTCAAATCTAGTCAAATCATCGATCATGCAGAATGGAAATGTCACTTAAACGTAAGAGGCTGAGCTCTGGGCAAAGTGTTAAGTGTACATGGGGGAGGGGGGGGGGGGTCTATTAAGTCAGTGGTTTACATGGAATACTTTATCAAGCATTTACATACTATACTTTTTGGATGCGCCGTGCGCCCCCCCCCTAACTGTTCAAATTATTTTTTTTGCACAATGGGAAACGGGGTGAGACAATTCAGGTTTTACTATCAAGAGCAGTCATCCCTTAGCAACCAGATAGTGTCCTCATCTCTAAATTATGAAAAACACTATAAATATATATATTTAAATTGCACAGTGACAGTGATGTTTAACTTTGTTTTGTCTGGGCTTGAAGGGTTAATAAGAACATTGATTTAAATTAGCCAGTGGCATTCTTCAGATGGATATCAGAGGACATAGTACATTGTGGTTGAAATTTTTCATTCTCTTGGCCTACAGGTTGATGAAAACCTTTTCTGTGATTTGTGTCTTAGCATGTTTAGGACAGAGTGAAGGCGAAAAGAGTTGTATTTATTGCTGTAATAAAGGTCAATAGAATAGTATGTGTAATAGGCAGATTTGTGTAATGGGCAGCTTCATATAACTAGTTTGGACACTGTGTTATCTGTCAGTGATAATTGCTTCAGATTGCATCACATTTAATCTCGTTATCTTTCAAGCACAGAGCTCATACTAAAGAGGAATTGAGCTAACCTCCTACCTACAGTGAAAACAGCCATTACACTTTTGTAGTAAGACAAAGCATTTCCAGTTGTAGCCGTAGTAATTATGATGTATTATATTATAATTCATTTTCTGAGCTTAAAAAGAACAGAATTGGTGGGGTTTTTCTTCTACAAGTAAACAGTAGCACATGGATACACAGAGGACGTGTTTATTTATGGCGCAATTAGTCTAATTTCTGAACTTCATGCAGGGCACAATTTTCATGTTAGAATCTGATGTAGCAGAGCCTGGCATCTTTGTTTACTGTCATGGACAATAAACAATATCCCTGGCTCCTATATTCCACAGTACCTTTGGTTTTGTGTTTTTCTTTAGTGTCCATGTTTTGGCTCCATGCCTAACAGTGTAATCATGTGAAGTTGTGATAGTAAACTGATAGCCCATTCCTCTTGTATTTGTTGTAACCCCTTCCCCACCCATTTTTTTTTTCTCTTTTCCGTGCCACATTTCAAGGAGTACTCATCATTGTGCAGAGGCACTAGTGTTGTAGTTTGAAAGGAGATGAAGCTAAACTCAAAAACACTTCATATTAATTGGGCAGACGTCCCTGTGGCTCTTGCGCTGATCACTATTTTAAAGTAAATATTATGAGGAGGTACTTAATTACCCAACACAATGGAGAGGTCACCCACTGAATGAGGCCTGTAACAGTGATAACAGATAATCCACTTGTGATAACTGTATTTCAAGACTGACAGAGTGGTGACAGTGGTTAATTTTAAAACACTGTTTCTGTTCAGAATCCTACCAGTGTCAAAATATAAGGTCTTGTTATTAAAATTTCACATAATATTGGTGGAAGGTACACGTATAAATTAAAGAGAAATATTCTGCCCACCCGAACACCTACACCGCTTGTGTATTTTGAGCCAGTTTTACTCATTAGAAGTTCAGTTCCCAAAGTTCTATCCTTTTAAATGGATAGTTAGGTATTGATTTATTGTTAAAAGCAGTTGAGTTGATAATTGTGGCACTCTCCAATGCCACAAAATATTTTCTGATCACTCTTTTATAAGATGGTCTGTACAATTCTTGCTGCGATTATTTTTATTTCCCTCCCCAATTGTGTTATACATAAAGCTAGATGTAAAAGTCACATGAATGGGCTGTAAATCTGAAATATTTTCTATATTTTTATTGCTTATTTATTTTCAGAATATGAAATGAAAAATTTGTTTGGACACTGCTATCATAGTCATGTATTTCCTGAATCATTTTATCATGAAGTGCAGTGCAATCTTGTAATATTTGCACCTGATTTCTTGTGAAAATTTTCAGCGGTCATGTATAAGGCTGTTCCTCTCTTACCCCTTGAACACTTACTCAATAGCATAGCCAGCTATTCTTCTTAGACAACATATAAGTCAAACAAAAGCCAAGTTGAATGCAAAACACACATTTTCATTTATTTAAATTCAAATAGGCAGTTGTGGGTAGAAGTTTGTGTGTAGTAAATGCAGAGGTCAGAAATTCACAAATTAATGAAATAGTGGTGAGGTTTTGGTTATAAACAGAGCTTTAGTGCTTTCCATTTTCTGATACCCGGTGGTATCAGTTCATTTTCAGCTTTTCTATTGATTTCATCAGCGCTTTCATTTCAGTAGGTTCATGTTGACCATCCTGAACATTACCATAGTCTGTGTAGTGTGAAGTACAGAATGCCTGATATAAATCAATATCAAAAGCTTTGCAAGATTCATTTGCTGACTTTGTCAGTCAGTGTCCCTTTTCTCCCATTATCCTCTTTCGTTTTTACTTTTATTTTTGTACTTTTCGTTAGGACTGCCGTTGTTTGATCATGATAGAACTGTTATCTGCCACTCTGAAGTGTTATGGCCCTGAAGTGGTTTTCAAACATTGGTGGCTTTTTTTTCAGATTAAATTAACTCCTTTTTCCCCTTTTGATGTGGGCTGGAATCAATTCTAAAAGTTTGAACGTGGAGCAAAATTCCTATCAATTAATGACAAGTGGTCGTTTAGCAATCTGATTGTGTACATGTCCTGGGTCATTGATTTTTATCCCCCAGAATAACATTTCCTAAGTGGTTTGGAACTTGAATCAATATGGCTGTGGGTTGTGTCAAGCAGAATCGGAATGTATACATGTACAGTTTTGCAGTGGAAAGGAAGCTCAGGAAAAAAATTAATAATTTTAAAAATGAAATTATAAAGAAATTATAATTTTCTAGATTCTATAACCTTACAACGGAGTGTCATCTTGTCCAGACTCGCACAGGAGCAAAAAAAATTCAGTGCATGACTACAGCAGAGTCGAAATAATATAGTTTACAGTGAAAGAAGAGAAAAGGTTTACAACTTTGAAAAAAAAAAAAAAAGGAAGTGAAAAAAGATTTCTGGATAAACTTACAATAGACTTACTAAGCTTGTCCATTTTAATGTTATGCTGGAAGCAGCAATATCAGTCATGAGAATTGATCTGAAACTGTGAAGTTCGATATGTGCATGTGTTATATTATATATTTATTTTTATTTTTTTTTGTACTGGCAGCAGATTTTTTTCATTGATATAGGCTACACAAAGACCCCAAACTATTAGCATCTTCTATCGCTTGTCATTCAATCACAGGGTGAAAGAGGGGTGAGCCGAGGGGGTGACCTGCATTGTAAACTGGATTACCATGGCTTTGGTAGTTTGTAGGCCGGTACAATGTGTATTGATTTGTAAATGTAGGGTTTGTGTTGGGCTTTGTTTAAATACATGTAGTTTGATTCCGGTTTTGCGTCACTGCAAGTGGTAAATTGAGGTAAATTAATGATGGAAATCACATAGTGCCAGGTTATGCTAACCTTGAGTCCGCCATTTTGAGTGAAAGTAAAGCGCCGAAACACATCGTGAAAAGCGCCGTGAAAAGTGGGCAGTCAAAATCTGACAATATGAAATTGAAATTGTGATGATATTGTTCCGCCCGGCACTTTTCCTTTTGCATCAGTGGAAGTTCCACGATGTTTAAAATTACTGCGTAGAATAAAGGGGTAACTTAGGCTCATTACCAGAAATTAAATATTTACAAAAATGACATCATTGACTTACAGTACTGATGTATGAGTTGAGAGAGGTGTAAGCAGTGGCTAAACAAGTGTTCCGTAATGCCACTTAAAAAAAAAATAAAAAAATTCAGGAGCCAGATTTTTGCCATTTAACAGTGGCAGTAAAGCGTTCGTACAGATGTAGAGTTGAAGAGGGTTACATTTTTTTGTGTTGTTTGATTTGCTATTTCATGAGTATCTTCCGGTTGATTCACACGTGGATAATCAGTTTTCAGCCATTAGAAGTGATTTAACTGAGCTGAAGGACCTGCAAATTGCGCTTGATAGTGCGGCGGAAGTAAGGCATAGTGCATCGTGTGTAAAGTTCAGGTTCCATCTGGTTATTAAAATTTTGTACTGCCGGTAGATTTGCTTGTGGTGAAAGACAAGAAATTGTCATCGTAATGAGATTATTTATAGGTTCAGGTCTTTGTGCCTTGGGGGTGGTCTGATTGTCACGATGTCATTATTGCGATTAAAACATATATATAACAGGGGGTGGCCAAACTTCCTTAATCATTAATGTAAGAGCCACATACGATAAACTTCAGGTGTTCGAGAGCGGCAAGATATGAATAAAATTTAAACAAACGTTTTTATTGTTACACACATTTTGTTACCAACATTTTATATAAATATTAAGAAATACGCTTTGCAACAATATTTACTCATATATGCAGTTTTACGTGTAATTTGTAATAGTTTCAGTAATCACAAAGTACGCCTTCATAGGGAATCTTTTCAAAATTTTGACTGATGATAATGTTAGTTACCATGAGCATATTAAATAGGGTAATGAACTACGGGAACATCTGAGAAAAACGCGAGAATCTGCATTTCAATAACAAAATTAGAGTGCCAAGAATAAAACGAAATGGGTCAAAAAAGAAAAAAAGAAATATGTAATGATATTTATTTGTCTTCACGAAAACAGAGCTCAGCCAGCACATTATTTCCACGAGCCACGTACTGAAGGTTTGGCCCACCCCTCTTATGTAGGTAGCAACATTCTTCGCTATTATGTATCTGCGTGTGTTTGTTGGGCGCTGCTGATAGGGTCTCCTTCTGGCCTACCGTTCTGCTATAGTCTTGGCTGTCGTCTTGCTTTTTCCTAGCACAGTGTGACCGCCATCGAGTCGACTTGCTTTCTCCAAACGCAAACTCAAACTCACTGTGTGTATATGCACCTGTTTTTCTATACACACGAAACTGAAACTAACTCAAGAATGATTCCCGCGTCAATCGACCTTCGTGGAAGTTGCTTTATTTCAAACTCCTTTGAAGCTGATGTAAAAAATTACCAATTTATCTGAAGACTTGCAGTCACAGAACCCAGGTTTCCCGTGTTAAGCGGCTGCCGAAAGCTACAATATTTAACGTATTTTTTCTGTTTTATTTGTGTGACAGGTGGATGGTGCAGGGCCTAGCGGTAAAAAAACATCAACAGGAGCCAGACACGATCCTAAAGGGAGCATAGCCTCCACACCAGCTGCAGCAGCGGCAACATCATCCAGCAAAAGAAAAACTTCAACAGTAGGAAAAGGGAAAGCAACGAAGAAAAAAAGTGAAACCATGCCACCTGTGGGTGAGACTGTCAAACCAGAGGTGCAGAAAATTGTGGACACCAATGCAGTTGTTGTCTTTAGCAAAACCACCTGTCCTTTCTGCACAAAGGTAAGAGCATGTTTACGTCTCGGGTGTTCGGTTTGGCCAGATACTAGATCTAGATAGCACCTGAACTTGATGAATGTAGGGCTGAATTTTGTTGTATGGATGAAAGTATTCTCTTTCCATATTTCTGTCAGTTTTGACACTTTCAGCCATGTCAGGTGTTTTGTATGTGAGTCTGGATCCCCTAACATTCTATATTCACATTTAGCCCAAAGGTAGATAGGATGGGGTGATGTCTTCTAAACATTATCAGCTGTTTTAGGTTGATCCCCCCCCCCCCCCCACCCCACCCCACCCCACCCCGGTTCCCCCTCCTCAGAATGTTGAAAATATAACGACATCTTCATACTGGGGAAATAGATGCAGATGTTAAATAAGCCTACATCAAAAGCATTTTTCCCCTTCCTTAATAAAATTATTCTTTTTCGCTGTTGTTGCCTCCGGTCTCAGTGTTGGTTCAGGATTTTCACACAGAATCATTTTTGAAAGGCTACACTGTGGACTGTTGTTCCCATATTAATACAGGTAAAAGCCTGAATATGAAAGGAAAATACATGTAATATTTTCACGGGGGGGCTCTGTGAATTGGAAGGAATATGTGGGCTATGCCATTAATAAAAAAAAATTGTTTTTTTCGGATTCAAAATATGGCTCGAGGACTATTATGTTTTGAAGGGAATGTGAATAGCCTAAACCGATTTAGGAGTGTGGAAAATGCAGAGTAGCAGCTTAGACCATCTTTATTCATACCTGGTGTTGTTGGCAAAAAACAGTCCAGTGTCCTGCCATGTCAAGTTTTGCCCCATATGCATGTTTTATATCCCATGATGAACTCAAAACGACATGGGTGACCTAAAATTTAATGCTAAATTGGAAGCTGAAATTTGATGTTGGAAAACGCCCAGAAATTCAAAATTGGATGTAACAGTACAACACAGATTAGTGTCTTACAATTTCGTCAGTCATTCCACAGTTGCCTAAGTCATTGTTTTGGTGTTTTGAGATGAAATGCTCACCTCAGACAGACGACAGTCACGTTGCACCGCTCAGCAGTTGCGTTGTCTTGTTTCCTTGACTTTTGAGTTTATAAACTAAATACCACATCCACGTAAATCACCATTTTAGACCGTTGTCAGGAGAGTGTCGATTAATTACGAAGCCAAACAGAAATAATGAGTTGTGTTCACTGTTTTATTTATAGTTTTCTATGGAAAATACTAGAGCTACGCTTCCCTAACAACAGCTTTATCACTATATTCGAAGTGAACCGTTGCTTTGATTTTCAAAAAACACCAAAACGTAACTTAGGCAATGTGGAATGATCGTGACGATTTGTTTCTGCCTTCTCGTGGAAAAAAAAAATAACAAACCCCAAAAACTGTTCAAGCTAGACCCTTAAACTTCATAATTTTAGGTTATTCCCAGCATCTCTCACACAGTCTACTGTGATAAAGAACCATACAGATTTAACGCAATATGGAAACAGAAAACGACAACAAAAAAAACGAGTCATGCTAATCCACGGAATTATCAGCGGCCTTGGGCGCGAATATTGAATTCCCCTTGGTGCTCACGTGAGCACTAAATTTGTATTCATTTTGTGCAGGGAATAGCATATGACTGTAACTCATAACGAATGCCGAGCCTTACCATAAATGAACATTTGTCTCATGGATGGATTGGCAGAGAGAGTGTATAGTTTATGAATAATTGCATGGTTGTTAGAAAGATAGGCAGTATTTCTTTGGGTAGATAGGCACGTCGATGGCCCGGCAGAATAATCAGATAAATGTAGTGTTCGGTGGTTTTGCAGTGGAAAAAAAAAAACATTCGATGAAGGTAACAAGTCGTGTACTGCGAACAGCTTGAATAAAATTGGTAGTTCATTGCTGCCGCCACTGGCCCACAGTATTCTTGTTACTGTTGTTATAACCTACATAATCCATTTATCATGTTGGGTGTCGGGAAACTATAAATAGAGAAAGTAACCGCTGGCGTCACTATGAATCAGCGATTTTTTCCAGGGTAGGAGAATTGGCTGGGTGATACAGCTGGTGCAGAGACGTAGGTAATAGTTTAGTAGGCTGTACGCTAGTGGTTCTTAAAGGGGAGGGGAGTGCCCCAGTGGAGTAGAAATGTTGGGATTTGAGAGGGTAAATACCCAGGTCGTGAAAATAAAAGAAAGTGTATTGTGAAAGTACAGAGAGTGACTTTCATTTTTCTTAGTCCAGATCCGTGATTTCAAACGGGACGCACTTCGTCTCCTCAGAATGTCAGGGTTCTAATTCCCTTCCATCAACTTTTGAGAAATTGATGATCAAAGTTTCTTGTGCTCATGGCTTTGGATGGTACGACTATTTTTTCTTTCAGTAATACTTACAAATTACACACTGAATCCGCTTGATACTTTGACACACAATGGAGAAGGCTTGTAGAAGTAGCGTGTAGTGTGTAACCTAGTTCACTTAAAAAGTGAAGATAGAACCCTGTCATTCTAAGGTGTATATATCGAATAATATCAAATATAAGCTTTATGATCCATTGACATGTTGTTTTTTTTTTTTCATTTGATTGCAGTTAATAAAGAAATGTATTTCATAAATTGTTTCAATAATAACCACCATAAAAGTATAATGGTAAGAAAACTACTAGATGACAATTCAAAATAGGCGAGGAATTGATGAGGCCTGGGATTGCAAAGAGTGAAATGTGTCCTGGGACTCTGAGAATCACTGCTCTAGATTGTTCTGGATTGTGCAGAATAATTCTGATGATGTTCAACTCAAGTCTCCGTTGCTTGTAATTCCATTGTCCATGTTGCCCCCATCAGCGTCCTTTGTCAGTGGAATTGAATGTGCCAAATCAAATCTCGAAACCCACAAGGGCAAGTTAAGAGTATAATGAATTATTTACGCCCCCCCCCCCTCGGGAATAAAGCAGTGAGACTTAAATATAAGAGGAAACAGATTTTGAAAGGTTAAAAACCACTGGTGTGGGCCCTGCGCTTAGTGTTGGATCAACGATTAGTAAAGGCCATACACAAATAATGTCAGCGGACGTAGTATAGTTTAGTGAATAATCATTCCGGATTTCTGAATCGTGACTTTTTCATGGAAAACCCTTGTACCGATTTCATAATTGGATTGGCAAGTCCGGTTGGTGTGACTGTACGGGGATACAGTTCAGGGGGCGGCGGTTGAATGGGAGGGATTATGGGTGTGAGGGTGGATGAAGCCAGCGCCAGAGAAATGTCGGGTGCAGGCTGTCTATATATGTCTGTCTGTCCATCTTGTCTGTCTGTCAGTCATAGGCAGTGTTTGTCTATCTGTCTGTCTGTCTGTCTGTCTGTCAGTCATAGGCAGTGTTTGTCTATCTGTCAGTCATAGGCAGTGTTTGTCTATCTGTCTGTCTGTCTGTCTGTCAGTCATGGGCAATGTCAACATTAAATAACGTAGTCTATTATTTCACTCGTAGTTGTGTTATCTAAATCATAATGAGACGTTACCGAAGGTAGTTAAGCCTGGTGACAAAGCAAATCGACAGATTGGACACCTCTCGGTAAGACAAACAACATTTGATTGACAGTATAGACACCTTTGTGTGAAATTTGAATAGAAACTGGTCTTGATGTTTATAGATCTTACTCGATACCGCAGTGCCTCATGAGTCAACGAGACTTGAGTTACTTTTACCGAAGCAAACACAAAGGAGAAGCACATTCCGTTTTTTTTTTTTTTTTTTAAAGAGGAAATCGTTTGAAAGAAAACAGATAAAAAAGCAGGCAAAATACATAGCATAATAATAATAATAATAAAAAGTCCGGGTATGTCTTCTACTTAAATCTGCACCTACAAATACCATTATGTTGGAGTGGCGTGTTGATTTCATGTGTCTTCATTAAATATTGAAAATAGTCCGAATAAAGCTCCCGGCTTAATCCGGAGGGGGGGGGGGGGCATTGATACAGATGAATATAGAGTGGGTGCCGTAATAAGGGTTTCTCTTTTTGCTTGGCGTCCCATTTCTAAGCTTTGATCAGGACACACACACACAAACACGAAGAGAAAGTCCAAGAGAGAGAGAGAGAGAGAAAGAAAGGAACACACACTCGCATACAACACTGACAATGTGGAATGTCAACCAGGAAAGTGTCCATACTAATTTGAAGTCCCAACCTCCCAATTTTGTTTTGTTGTTGTTGTTGTTCGGATGGAGAGGTCCAGGTGAAAGACCTCTAGGGTCTGATTGCTAACCCGATGAATTGGCAGAGATGATTTGAAATGTTTGGCCTTCAATCTTAAATATTTCCTGTGTTTAAAGTACTTTCCCCCAGAGAGGAGGGCGGGCTTCAGAATTTTAGATGTGAAACAGGAAGATTCGGGATTTCTCATATCATTTTGACTAGTGTTCTGATCAGCCATTGCTCCCAATCAGCAGTGAATACTGAATTTTGAAGAAATCTCGGCCTTGGAAAAGCATGTAATTGTGAATACTCTTTTGTACTTTATTGACCATGCCAGGTTGCTTGGGCCATTGTCACATAAAGTAAATCTTTCCCACTAAATAAATAAATGAGACCAAGAGTTACACTTGCATGGCGTTAAACAAATTATGGGTCAATGTCAGAATTTGTTCGTTATTCCAGGAAATGATATTCACTGTCGTTCACTATTTGGCGGCGGCTCTTTCCGTAGCAGTGCTGCCGGGATCTCCTACCTGTATTGAGCCACGAGTGGCAAACCTGAGTCCAATCAGACATTGAATTAACTGGGATTTGGTAATTACACTTTGGAGGTTTACCAATTGATTTTGTAGTGCTCCGCTTTACCGAAGCTCGATAATTACGTTTGGTTCTTTTGTTGATAAGTAGAGTGCAGAGTGGCAAGAGTCATGACTGAATTCGAAGAAAACTCAGTGCATCACGGCTGGTAGGGAATCCTTCCTGATGTTTCACAACCCGTTTCCCTCTGCGTCCATGTCTGCCAGGTGTATTTCCCGCACAACAATTCGGTTCGTTTAATTTTCAAAAATTATTGAACGAAATTATGATAATCATAGAACCAGAGATTTAGTAACACGGGAGAGTAAACTGGATTACGCAACCTTAGTCCTTGCTTGTTCCAACTCCACCTTTTGCACAAATGAAAAATTTGACGTTAACCGTTTACTGAGAACTTACTTATTATTGAGAAGGATTACAATAAATCGGAACTTTGAAACAGCTTGATAGGTGCCTCAACGCATTTTAAACAAGTGTCAAATTGTGCATTGTTACATCCCTTCTACATACTAAAAGATCTCCAGTCTTCCAAAAAATGGGGATAGAACAAACAAGACATATGGGAGCGGTCTTTTGAAGTAAGTAAGGAAGATTTAAGTTGTATGTCAGTAGAAAATTAATGATTGTGTTTGAGCTTTAATGAGAAAGAGAAAGGTGCCTCTGTACTTTCACAATACATTGTCATTACACTGTGCATTACTTAACATGCCTGGGTACGTCCCCACTGAACTCCCAAAATTTCACTTCGATTAAGGACCGCCCCTGTAAGTCATCGGCTGCGGTCGTGTGGTTTTGTCGAGTGAAAATATCAAAAAGAATTCGGAGAACTGAACATTGGGGAGGAGGAGAGAAGCCCAGGCGAGGCCTCAAAATGTATGGCATTAAGACATATTCAGGTCACGGATGCGTCACAAGCCTAAATGAATGGGTAGCTCGAAACAATACAATAGCAAAAAAAAAAAAAGGAAAACATGCTTTTCACACCAATATATCCAGTTTGACTGCAATGACCGGAGATAAGTAAATACATGAAAATGTTAAATTTAGGAAAATCCCTTCGGCCGGACCTGTGAAAATCTCCTTGGATGACTGGTAAAGTTTTGTACATTGATTTGCTCTTCATATACATTGGGGACATGAATACAGACTCCTTGAAAATACATGTAATAATTAAATGTGTTTGTCATCTCAGCAAATTTTTGCTTTTCACTTCATATTTCAATCTAATGGGAATGGCAGTCTATTCTCTGTCGCGAATGACGGGTCTTTTGTCCTCCTGAGGTCTCCGTCTCCCGTCCCTTGAGTTTCAACGCTTTTGTTGGTATAATAGAGGTAAATTGAAGTGGACAACACCGGACCCGCAGTGCCCCCTAACTTAATCTATACATTTTGATAATCCCGTACACGTTTACAGTGCATCTTTAGTTCTCGTCATCCCAACTTCATTTAGTAGTTGTTGCCATCTATGGTTATTTCACTCGACGGAGCTATAAGAAAGAAAATCCTGAAATAAATGGGTTCATTCAGGATAATTATAATCCGTGTCTGTATCCGCATGCCTTTTCACCACCTGCACACATCCTCATAGCTGAACACAGCATTTTATTGCCTATAACCAATTCTCTGAAATCTGATTGGTGGACGCTTCTGGTAGGGACTCCTTCTGTCCTATCATACTGCTATATTCTGTCTGTACGTCTTGCTTCTTCCTAGGACAATATGGCCGTGACCGTGTTGATGTGCTTTCTCCAAACCTTAACTCAAAACTAGTTGACATACTTTTTCATTTGTCATTTACAGACCTGCCAACTGTCCTTTATTTTACAAGACTTTTTCATTTGTCATTTACAGACCTGCCAACTGTCCCTTATTTTACAAGACTTTTTCATTTGTCATTTACAGACCTGCCATCTGTCCCTTATTTTACAAGACTTTTTCATTTGTCATTTACAGACCTGCCAACTGTCCCTTATTTTACAAGACTTTTTCATTAGTCATTTACAGACCTGCCAACTGTCCCTTATTTTACAAGACTTTTTCATTTGTCATTTACAGACCTGCCAACTGTCCCTTATTTTACAAGACTTTTTCATTTGTCATTTACAGACCTGCCAACTGTCCCTTATTTTACAAGACTTTTTCATTTGTCATTTATTTACAGACCTGCCAACTGTCCCTTATTTTACAAGACTTTTTCATTTGTCATTTACAGACCTGCCAACTGTCCCTTATTTTACAAGACTTTTTCATTTGTCATTTACAGACCTGCCAACTGTCTCTTATTTTACAAGACTTTTTCATTTGTCGTTTACATACCTGCCAACTGTCCCTTATTTTACAAGACTTTTTCATTTGTCATTTACAGACCTGCCATCTGTCCCTTATTTTACAAGACTTTTTCATTTGTCATTTACAGACCTGCCATCTGTCCCTTATTTTACAAGACTTTTTCATTTGTCATTTACAGACCTGCCAACTGTCCATTATTTTACAAGACTTTTTCATTTGTCATTTACAGACCTGCCAACTGTCCCTTATTTTACAAGACTTTTTCATTTGTCATTTATTTACAGACCTGCCAACTGTCCCTTATTTTACAAGACTTTTTCATTTGTCGTTTACAGACCTGACAACTGTCCCTTATTTTACAAGACTTTTTCATTTGTCATTTACAGACCTGCCATCTGTCCCTTATTTTGCAAGACTTTTTCATGTCATTTACAGACCTGCCAACTGTCCCTTATTTTACAAGACTTTTTCATTTGTCATTTACAGACCTGCCAACTGTCCCTTATTTTACAAGACTTTTTCATTTGTCATTTACAGACCTGCCATCTGTCCCTTATTTTACAAGACTTTTTCATTTGTCATTTACAGACCTGCCAACTGTCCCTTATTTTACAAGACTTTTTCATTTGTCATTTACAGACCTGCCAACTGTCCCTTATTTTACAAGACTTTTTCATTTGTCATTTATTTACAGACCTGCCAACTGTCCCTTATTTTACAAGACGTTTTCATTTGTCATTTACAGACCTGACATCTGTCCCTTATTTCACAAGACTTTCATTTGTCATTTACAGACCTGCCAACTGTCCCTTATTTTACAACACTTTTTCATTTGTCATTTACAGACCTGCCAACTGTCCCTTATTTTACAGGACTGCCCTAGGGCCCTGTATTCAGGGTGTTAGGGGGGATTTTTTTTTTCCTTTTTCATAAAAGACAATTCTGCCTGATTAAAATTTGAGGATAAAGGCATGTCAAATAAAGCGCAAGACAGTGATGACGGCATGCCTCTTGTGTTAATATACATAGACAGCACCATGTGATCACTGAAGGGTCTTCAGTGTTTTGTATTACATGTAATTGTTTTCTCCTGAAGGATAGAAATTATTATAAACGGGCAATTGCAGTTTGCTTTTATAGTACATGGGTTTATGTGCGGCCTGGGTGTGTGTCTTTATTGAAGTATCATTTAGTTGGCAGGTCTGCATTTACATAATGCTTTGATCTCTTTTGACAGTTTGTTTCGATATGGACCGCCAGGCACTTGAATGCACTCAATCAGTTACCGTAGAAACTTTTGTTTTGGTTTTGGGGAGGGAAGAAAGGAGGGGTTGTTTTTTGTCTTGGTCAGTCGCCATCATTGTATTCGTTTGTAAAACTTGTCCGGAAAGCGGAAATGATTTGTTCTTCTTTGTATTTGCGGTCTGGCAGTTTGAGTGGTTGTCTTTTGTAGACTTTCTTACATTGCATTCCTACACACTGTAGTGTAACTGGGAGGCAATTTTATGTTTGGAGACACCAGGTGTTTTATAACATTTTAGGAAAAACAAATTCAAAGTGAACTTTGTACCTGACTGGTAGAAAAAACAAAGTTTAGAAGGCAATGGCGGCAGTGAAAAATGATGCTCATTCGACGTGAAGTAAGACCTGATTACTCGCACCCCTCCCCTCCACACACACACACACACACGCACACCCGCCCTACTTTGCCCATTACCCAACCATACTCCACAGCTTGCCCAGAATGTTTAAATCAGTGGCTGACTAAATTATTTATTGGGGCCATTATAACTTTAAGGCCTGCTGACTTGGGAAAGTTGTACGATACTTTAATGCTCTACACAATATCCGCCCCCGTAACGCTGTTTTGTTTTCCTAAACCTCCACTTCAGTTTGTGTAAAACTGCAGGTTGGTTCGTTTGAGTAAAACAAAGGCTGTCTAATGTAAGTAGACATCGGTTTCTGTGGACGGAAATATTACAGGTCAGGAACTATAGCCGCAAAGAAAGTTGCTGGGGAATTTCCATGTGGGAAAGATGTTTCAAATTCCAAAACCATGACTGACATTATTTTGTCAAAACAGGATTAATTCAGAAATTTCTGTCATTGTCGCTACGAAATTAAAATAGCATGACTGTATGTTTACTTGTGATGGGAGCGTCATGTCTATTCCTGCCACCTCTCCCACGACATCCTCTTTCTTCCCTCTCGGATTTTCCGGGATTCTTGCCGTTTCTTTTGCTATTTCAGTTGCATTTGCTGGCAGTTGTCGGTATTCTTTGACTGTAGTCGGCATTTCCACGAAATTGTTTGTGTACGTAGCTTTAGTGAGCATTCTTCAAAGCTGAGTAGTTTTGAAGATTGCTGCATCAGTCCGCTGCCCCTCACGCCCAGGAACAAACCATCACAAACTTACCATGAAATCGATTATTCCGCCTGTCCGAAAACATCAAACTGTGGACTTAACTGTGAAAATTGATGTTTCATTTTTAGGGGGAGATTAGTCCCCCGTGTAACATGGCAAGAAATGTTTTGGACTGTTTGCACAAACCCTCATGCTGGAACAAGTTAAACTAGTTGTAGCAGTCATGTAACTCTTTATATCGGACGGTATAATGATGCAAGTGATTATGGATTATTTATTTAATAATAATTATTTTCTAGCTGCATTTTTATAGAATTTCTAAGTACAGATAATTATGTCCGCTTTCCTAATAAAATGGAGGATTAAAGAAATTAATTGGTCTGATATGTTATATGAATGAGAATATCCGTTGCTTGTACATGTATAATGAAACAATTAGGCGTATTCGTAAAGAACCCCACGGAGCGTCACAGTCTAGTTGTGCTAATTAGGGATAATACATAATTGACCTGCTTGTCTTTGAACTCCAGGATCAAGTACCACATGGGGAGTTAAGTCGACGTGCCGTCGTTTTGTGTAAATGTTACCATTTATACCAACCGCTTTATCATACAATGTCTTTGAGAGAATAGCAACTTAATTTGATCATTAATAGGCGTTACGTCTGTTACACCACGCATTTGGTACGGAAAGTGCCAGTATACGCTGTCTGCAGGCCCGAAGTGACGCACGCAACGTCGGTGCGTATTAGGGCTTGTCTGTACTTATCGTTTTTAAGACAGGGCTAAAATAAAACATTTATGTTTTCAGTTCACGTTGACATGTTTGATAAGACCATAGTAATTCGTTCACATAGTGATATTTCAGTGAAGCTTATCCGTTGTTATTATTATTATAAAATTATTTTTTTTGTGGGTCACAATCGCTGAGAGAAAAAAAAACATACATCAAAATAAAAGAAGGGAGAACAACATTCTCACCGCCCGCTTTTGTGTTGTATTATGATCTGGAGACCATTTTTGCTGTCTTAATCTTTTAAATGTCAAGACAGTATTATTGATCGCTTGGTTTAGTTTGTTTAACGATTTTATACTCTGAAAGCCCAAGGGATCTGTTTGGATGTGATGGAAACTTACCCACTATCAATTATGACGAGAACAGCAAAATGTAGACAAAAGTCCCATATTCATGACCAGTGACTTTGTCAAGCGCTGAACCACAGTACTTTCTAAAATCCTAATATTTAGGATAGAGCAGGAATACGTGTAATTTCTTGGGTTAAAATGAGCCGGTGTTTCAGCGTTATAAAAGTGGGTCAAAGTAGAAATAAATGAAAACAATGCGAGGTTAATCGCCTAAGGTCTTTTCCATAGTTTGGCCCAACGCGAGGCCATTGTATACACTGTACTTTTCCTACCCAAAGAAATGAAGTGGTGTACTATCGCAGCACTAAAAACATTTCGATTTGTTATGAGGGCAAATCATCCAGCTAGTGCTGCTGGAAGCCCATCGAACGGAAACCAAATTTTGCCGCGTCACTGTATAGAGTTGACACTGTCGTGTAGATGCTGAGGTTGACAACACTGCTCTGTAAATTTTATAATCGATTGTAATTGCAGCATGAATTTATGAGATTGATGACAACCACTTAGGCCCCCGTCAGACGCCGCGGGAGTTCAGGCAGGGGTAAAGAATGCCTAGACTGGCGAGAGTTCCCGCCGACCCAGCGCTGACACGTCCCTTTATAGTCTTTGCATTTTTTATACAGTGGCCCGTTCTCTTGTGTTCTCTCTCTCTCTCCTTTTCTCCCCCTCTTTCTCTCTTTCTTTCCTTCTCTCTCTCTCTCGCGATTATTTGCTTTATCAATAATTGCGCCTCGTTTTCACATCAGATAGATTCCATGAGATCGATCATGAATCCGAAGACAGCAGAAGTAACAGTGCACAGGATAGAGTGGGATAGGGTGAAAAGACAGAACAGATGGCTGGAGGTGAAAAGTCGGCCAAAAGAGAAGGCTGAAGGTGAAATGTTAGCTAAAAGAGGAAACTGAATGTGAAAAGGTAGCCAAAAGACAAGCCTTGAGATGAACAGAGCCCCAAGAGGAGGCTGAAAATGAAAAGTGAGCCAAAAGAGGGGGTTAGAGGTGAGAATAAGACAAAACAAGAGCCTGAAATTGACACAAATACAAAAGATGAGCTTGGAGGTGAAAAGGAAATAAGACAAAAGAGAAGCCTGAAAGCGAAAAGAAGCTTACACAGAGAGAGACGCCCGACGGTGGAAATGAAAGAGAAATGAGAAAAGAGGACTTTAGAGGTGAGAGGGAAACGACCCCAAAAAGAAACCTGAAGGTAAAAGGAAAATGAGAGAAAAGAGGAGTGCGAAATTTGAAATAAAATGAGAGAGAGGAACCTGGATTGAGTGGAAAAAGAAATAAAATGAGAGAGAGGAACCTGGGTTGAGTGGAAAAAGAAATAAAATGAGAGAGAGGAACCTGGGTTGAGTGGAAAAAGAAATAAAATGAGAGAGAGGAACCTGGGTTGAGTGGAAAAAGAAATAAAATGAGAGAGAGGAACCTGGATTGAGTGGAAAAAGAAACAAAAGGGAACAAGAAGAGAAATGAAAGGAAGACAAAAAAAAAAGGGAGCGGAAGGCGCAGAGAAAATCAGGCAATTGAGGAACTTAAAGGATATGCCATGAGGTACCTGGGCCTTTTTCATTCATGAATTTATTAAGGACGGGACAGTACAAAATGTTTACAACACGGCTTTTGCTACATTTAGTATTCCTGAAGTCGTCGGTCCTTCATTATTTCCTGATTGCGCCATTCTCACAAACTCCTCTGAGAACCCCCGTGTAATTTTACCCAGACTGGCTGTATTTATGTTGTTGGCGTGTATGATGATTATACCGGAGATAAACACCCATAACTAACATTCGCTAAACAGGTACATGGTCACATGTGTGATTCATTGGTTGATGTAAATCGATCAGACCCGCAACTTAACGTCGTACCTAGGGACTGCTGGCATTGCCGGTAATTAACGTGTCCGTTTTACCTCCAGTCCGAGGTTCGATTAACTCAGGGTCAAAGCTCCCATGGTGGCAGCCTCTTTATGGCTCCTGGAATAACTTAGTGATTTAATAACCAGCTTTTATCTGGTGGAGTCTATTCAGATATTTTTATGGATCAGTGGTTCTTAACTTTCTTAAAATATATAGGCCTATCCTCCTACAAACATGTCTCTTTATTTGACCACTGGGGAGTCCATAAAGAATATTTGCTTCTTTCTCTTTGTACGTGTTTTAAAACTTCTATTGGCGTTTTTTTTTTTTTTTGAGACATCATGGGAGCATCATATAAATACGTGTACCAGCAACTAGACACCTTCACCGTATATGACTGTGGTGCGCATTATTTAAGGGCCTGGGTATTCTTCTGGTGGACAGCGAGCCATTCTTCACTGTTTCCATCGTGGTGTTGTAGAGTTTGGGGGATTTTCCAAAGCAACATAATGTGAACAAACATCAGTAAGCATTTCGTGTAAATGTGGGTTACTGGAAATTGGCACGGTGCGCAGAAAGTGACGGTGCCAATTTTCGTGGACAACGCATCGATTTTTTGGAATTGTGCGAAATCGACAACATGCTAGAGTCAGTCTTACTGAAAACCCCACACCCTTTACTTTGTTTAGCTTGCATTTTTTTTTTCTCTCGGGAAATTTGTGGATTTGCTATCGTTTATCTCTGTTGACAATCCATCAGTTTGCAAGATCTGTGGGCAGTGTAAACTTCTGTCCCCAGGGTGTTGGTGATTCTTATCACAAAAGGTCATCCGAATCGAATGTTTCAGTCAGAAGGATATTTTTGTTCGGAATAATTTCAGATATTGATATTAACCCAGGAAATAATCTGTGAGGAAACGCCCTCGGCATTTCAAAGGAGGAGAATTTATTCGTAGACAACAAATCTATGCGGCTCTGCAGTAATGAACATGCTGTTCTTTGATTGTACTGTTACGTGCGATCAGTATCTCTACGGGCAGATATTATGTCAAGGGAATGGATGCGCTCCAGCCCTCGACAAATGAAAGGATTTACAAGCAGCTAGTTGCCAGATGAAACGTTCATTTACAGCAGCAACAACAAAACGGATTTTCTAGACATAATACTGAAGAAAGCTCGACAGCATGGACATTTCAGTTCCTGGTGCCTTCATACCCCGTTGCGTTCATTAATAGTTCGTCCATTGTAGGTCAGGTCAGAAAAATCTGCTACTGGTAACATGTAATCCAGTACAACCTGTTTCATGAACTGGTACGCTAGCATGGTATCAGTGGGCGTGCACCTGTCGGTGCAAACGGCCAGGGCGGAGGAGGTTTCATCTAACCCAACGGCCACATGCTAGGGCACAATGTGACCCTCAGTACTTGAGTCCTTCACATTGGCCCCCGGTAGCGGTGTGGTCATAGGCTTGTTTGCCTAAATCACAGACGAAGAATTGAGCAAACTTCCCGGACGCAGCTTCGAAGCTGGCGGCAGCAGGCCAGTGGTTGATTGAAAGGGGAGATGGTAATATACCGTCACTCTGGCCTGGATATCGTGACACAGAGCATCCACCAGTATTGGTGTTCTTTGGTTTGGGTCTTTCACCCTAGTCAGTTGGGACTGCGAGGCTGTGGAGTAGCCTACAGGCAGCCGGTCAGGCAATATGACTGTCCCTCTGGCATCCTCCTGCACCTGGATACATTTCCAGTCGTCTTGACCCTGTCTTGCCACTTGGATAAGTTGTGTCCAGGCGAGAGAGTGAGTCTGATGTTTGCGCAGCTCTTTCTCACTAAAAACAAATTCTTTGCGCCAGTCTTAACACTCACCTCGTCTTCTTTCATCTTTGTCTCGTCTTCTTTCCTCTCAAAATTCCAACGGCGATGGGCGAGTGCGGTGGCAGCAGGTTTGGATAGACTGGAAGCTGTTAGCACAGACCTACACGTTGGTGGCTGTGGGCTATGGTCGCTTCATCGTCGATTGAAGTGGAGGCGTGGGGAGGCAGCACCCACAGTAGCTGAGCAGCCTTATTTAAGGATAGCACTGCTCACCTCAACTGAGGAAGGGGCTAGAAAAGGTGCCCTAAAGAAAGCCCACCTCACATCACCCTGACTGGTATACCGCGACCAGTGGGGATCCCTTTTTGCGGTCGAAACAAAAAGAAATTCAGCTTACTCAGGCTAGGAGCCTGGAATATACGCACACTACAGGACAACTCAAACAACCCGGAAAGACGCACTGCACTTATTGCCATTGAGCTCAGCAGGTACAACCTGGACATAGTGGCACTCAGTGAGACCAGACTCCCTGATAGTGGCCAACTCAAAGAGCTCAGTGGTGGATACACCTTCTTCTGGAAAGGCAAGGGTGCAGTCGAACCGAGACAGCATGGTGTTGGGTTTGCAATTAAAAATAACCTTGTCAGAAACTTGCAGTCCATGCCAATTGAAATAAATGACAGGCTAATGACACTCAGGATCCCAGTTGGGAAAAGCCAGTCAGCCACCCTCATTAGTGCATATGCGCCCACCATGACAAACCCAGATGAAGCCAAAGACAAGTTCTATTCTGATCTAGAATCTGTCATATGCTCTGTCCCGGCAGCTGATAAGCTGATTCTCTTGGGGGACTTCAATGCTAGGGTTGGCTCCGAAATCTCAGCGTGGCCAAATGTTTTGGGCCCTCATGGAGTTGGTTCATGCAATAACAATGGGTTGCGCTTACTTACTTTGTGCGCTGAATTTGGCCTGTTCATTACCAACACAAATTTTAGTCTCCCCGTGAGAAACAGAAAGCATTGGCATCTCATAGACTATGTCATTGTGAGGAAGACTGACAGAAAGGATGTCCTTGTAACAAAGGCGATGTGTGGTGCCGAGTGTGGAACTGACCACAGACTCATTGTTTGCAAGCTCAGACTAACATTGAGGCGCAATAGACGCCCTCAAGGGAAAGCGCCACCTAAACGCCTAAATGTTTCAAAACTCTGCTCAGCTGAGAAACAGAGCGAGCTCTCATCAGAACTGTCCTCAAAATTGGATTGCGTGACTTTTGACCCTGAGAACATTGAACAGAGCTGGACTGACCTAAATACGACTGTACACTCTTGCGCCAGCAGCACAGTTGGTTTTCCTGTCCGCAAGCACCAGGACTGGTTCAATGATAATGATAATGAAATCAAAGTGCTCATCAAAGAAAAAAACAGTCTCATCCAAGCTCACTGCAGTGACCCCTCTTCCACAGCAAAAGCTGATGCACTGCGTGCATGTAAGGGTGTACTCCAGAAGAAGCTGAGGAAAATGAAAAATGACTGGCTTGAAGAGCGAGTAAGAGAAACTCAGAAATATGCCGACACAAACAACACTAGAAAGTTCTTTGAGAGCCTCCGAGCTGTGTTTGGACCATCCCGCTCTGGCACTACGCCACTTCTTGCGTCAGATGGTTCAACACGCATTGTTGAATTGAATGCCATAATTCAGCGTTGGGCAGAACATTTCGGAGGTGTGCTAAATCGGCCATCAAATATAAATACTGAGTCCATTGACCGCCTCCCTCAGACTCCTATTAATGCAACTCTTGCCAAGCCATTCACAGCAAATGAGACCCGAACTGCCACAAATCAGATGTCCTTTAACAAATCACCAGGCGTGGATTCAATTCCTGCTGAGGTGTATGCCTTCGGTGGAGAAAAGCTTATTGAAAGGTTGACCGAGTTGTTCAATCATATGTTGAAAGCAGGGAAGCTGCCACAGGACTTCAAAGATGCTTCAATCATCCATCTGTACAAAAACAAAGGGGACAGCCAAGTCTGTGACAACCATCGGGGAATCTCTCTACTTTCAATTGCTGGCAAAATATTGGCAAGAATGCTTCTGAATCGCCTTCTTGATCACCTCTCGTCAAATGACTTGCTTCCCGAGAGCCAATGTGGCTTTCGTAAAGAGAGGGGAACGGCGGATATGATTTTTGCTGCCAGACAGATTCAGGAAAAATGCATGGAACAAAATAAAGCGCTGTATATCACATTTGTTGACCTCACAAAAGCATTTGACACAGTGTGTCGTGAAGGCCTCTGGAAAATCTTGGCGAAGTTTGGGTGTCCACCCGAATTCATCACAATAGTGCGCCAGTTTCATGATGGCATGCAAGCTGCAGTCAAAAGCAACGGCAGTGTTTCAGAGTGTCTTAGCCCCAACTCTGTTCAGCATCATGTTCTCTGCAATGCTACAAGAAGCCTTTAGCCCTCCTCCTCAAGGGGTAAGCATCAAGTACCGAACTGATGGCAGTCTATTCAACCTCAGGAGACTTCAGGCAAAAACCAAAACCAAAAGTACTCAAGCCTGTGACCTACTATTTGCTGATGATTGTGCACTTCTGGCACGCGATGAGGATAGCATGCAAAACTGTGTTAAGTTCTCTAGTGCCTGTGACAACTTTGGCCTCACAATAAGCACAAAGAAGACGGAAGTGCTCCATCAGCCTACTCCAGACGACAAGTATCCTGTGACCCCAAATATCAAAGTCCATGACAGTCTTCTGAAGGTGTCGGAGAACTTCACCTATCTTGGCAGTACACTGTCTTCCGCGGCTCGTGTTGATACTGAAATTCTCTCAAGAATCAGCAAAGCCAGCTCTGCATTTGGCAGGCTTCGAAAGAGAGTGTGGGATGTTGCCGGCATTCGCACAGACACTAAGCTGAAAGTGTACAATGCTGTGGTCCTTCCCACCCTACTCTATGGGGCTGAAACCTGGACAGTGTACCCAATGGCATGCCAGAAAGCTAAATCACTTTCATCTGGCCTGCCTTAGAAAGATCCTAAGGATCAAATGGCAGGATAAAATTCCAGACACTGAGGTCCTCAATCGTGCCAAGGAATTGAGCATCTTCTGCCACCTGAAAAAAATTCAGCTACGTTGGGCAGGACATGTTGTCAGAATGCCCGACTCCAGACTCCCTAAGCAAATCTTCTTCTCTGAGCTCTCCAATGGAACGAGGAATGTTGGGGCCCAAAAGAGACGTTACAAAGACACTCTCAAGCAATCACTGAAGGCCTTTGTCATTGATGTGAGTGAGTGGGAAAAGCTCTCGCTTGATCGTGCAAATTGGAGGGCGGCCCTTACCAGAGGCAGCAAAGCATGGGAAGCTGACAGAGTCCAGCAGGCTATCAAAAAAAGAGAACGGCGCAAGAAAAGGCCCAGTGGTACTGAACCAGCGGAGCACTCTTGTCATTTATGCGGAAGGGTCTGCAGGGCAAAAATAGGACTTATCAGTCACATGAGAAGCCACAAGTCATGAAAGAACAGTCTTTCCATTCTGTCCTCTGTGTCCTTTAGTTCTCTTTATTGTCCATGTGTTGAAATTCTCAACAATTTCTGTTCTTTATTCCTCTGGTGTTGTTAAGGTCATCATCATACCAGAAATAGACCGAAAGCTTAAAAAAAAATTTTTGTTTCTGATTCACTGTAATGCGTCTTTATGGTTTCTTACGCGGGGCTTTGTAATATGGAACCTTCTCTCTCTCTCTTTTTCTTCTGTCCTTCTGTCTCTCTCTCTCTCTCTATTTCTGTCCTTCTCTCACTCTCTCTTTCTCTCTTTTTCTGTTTTTCCATACTTTAAATAACATAGCCTTGTATATTTGGAGATGAAATATTTATGTAGATGTGAAGATGTTAATGATTTTCCCAGTGTTTGTAGCGTATTTCAAAATTAATGGACGACAATTGAACGCAGAAACGGAGATGGGATGAAGCAGTTTTGAGGCAGTCTTTGGTTCACATCGTTAACAGTGGAAATACATTCTGTAATTTTGGTGTTACAGTCGCTTCGTTCACTGGGAACAAATACTTAATGTCACCACCTCTAACAACAACAAAACATTGAAAAGAAACGCTAGATACGACCTCAGCCGACGAGTCGATACCACCATAAATTATAGTGATCCAGGTAGTCATGGCTAATAATCATTATGCCAACTGCCAACACCACAGCACGGGGAACCTATAGACCCATCTAGTTTTTATATCTTTTCTTTCAACCCAAAGCAATCTGGGCATGCATTCTCCGTGTTGTCATTTTTCTCAGTTCTTAGCCTCTCTACTTCGCGCTGCCCTCTCCAGCGCTGCTGATACTGGGATTTTGAAATTCCAAGAAACTCAGCAGTGATATCGATTTTTCTTTTCCTGGAAAAAATTGCTGATGCGTATTATTTTATCTACTTGGCTTTTCTAATTTGTCACAGCCCAACAAATATCTTTTTATGGCGTGTTTGACATGTTTGGGGTACAACACCGTCCTTTGGTATACAGACAAAATGTGGGTCTGACGAAAGCAGAAAGAGCCCTAATTTCACACTAGAAGCTTAACCCAAGCCCGTCTGACAGAAAACATGTGAAATCTAAATCTTGCATTATTTAACTGCATATTTATATTGAATGCTCTTGGTACATGTATCATGTGGTTGTGCTATTGAAAGTGGAAAACATTTTGTGTGTCTCTTCTCTATCTACGCCTCCTACCCCCCCCCCCCCCAACACACACACACCCCTAATCCCTTTACCCCTTGTCCATGACTAGAGTGCTGCGAAATCACACCGAACGTTTTCTGTTCAAGAATAATTGTCATGAAAATGAAGGCTGGCCTTGTAAAATTAATCTAACGGTCAGGAGGGGGTGGGGGTGGGACGAAGTAGACGTGAATAACACAAGCCGTGTTCTAATTCTAATGTAATCGACCACCATTTAAGCTTGTTATCGGGGCTTCTGGATCTGTACAATTACATGGCTGACATGGACCTCCTGTGCGCTAAGCAAGTATTTATCAGATCAGTGTGAGAAAACGCCTCCCGTACAAATTACGAACATGTGAACTTATTTATGTCAAGACTTTTTCAGAAAATCAGAATACAGAGAGAGATAGTTATAGTATGTGTATAACACAGTTGGAAATGATTTGTGCGGGGAGGTTAGGTGGATGGTTAGTGGGACGGACATACAAGGGGATGATGTATTATTGTCATGTTCTTGTGTTCAATTGTTAGCAACGTAGCCCACAATAATTATGATGGCGTTGTTCCCGTTTAAAAGAAAGTTTGATTTCTAGCCACTCACAGAGGAGCAAACATTCAGGAGAAGGCATATTTTCTTCCCACTAACAGCTTGAGCATTAAAGCAATGACATACGTGTAATTCTAAGTTATTTTGTATGGGTCAGACAAGGCGAAACATCCAGTGTGACATTGGGTCACTGACGACACAGACTGTATTTTTGTTCCGTAACTTCGAAGTTGCGCCAATTTGATGCATATCTTTGACCGAGAGTGCCGCGAGCGAATTGAAACTGGTGACAAAAATGGTTATCTATGGCGACAGAGAGAAAGAGTCTCTAACTACGGCACGTGCATTGTTTCTTCAATCTGTGTTCTGGCCGGAGCGTTATGTCCACTGGGTGTGGTGTACAGCTTGCTTTAATGGGACAGTTTTAACTTAAGTCATTTATTGTTTGTTTCCGATATTGATGTCATTATTATTTTGTTAATTACATATGTCACATATTAACAGTTACGTGTTTATTGCTCTCGTTCTCCTCCACCTCCTTTCTTTTTTCTCACCTGGCAACATTTCTATGTGGGCATTGTGAAACTGTTGTGCAATGTAGGTATATTCTGTTTGACGTTAACGCGCCGAATTAACCGTGTTCCCAATGGTTTCATTGGCAGGTTATGGACAATGTATTACTTTATGCATGTGGCATGCATCCAAAAAAATCGTCAATTTTAGTTTAGGAGAGTGCTAAGAACAGGAACAGCATTCTCAAATAAACGAACAAACCTGTTTTCCCCCAGTTGGTCGACGAAACTGAAGTCTACGTGAGATGAATGGTGTGAACGCCATAAAACAACGATTGAAGAACAATGGTCGACAGTTTTGAGATGAGCTCACATGGACTTGGGGTAATGATGCGCGACACGAGTATCATCTGTCATAATCATCAAACCAACCGCGGCGTGACATAATGTATCAAGGAAGCTTTGGGGAGATTTTTATCATCTTTATAAGCACCTAGTGATTTTCGTGTCTTTGGGTTATTGCAGCTTGGCTGTGCCAAGGGATGCCTTGATTTGACAGCGAGTGAGAATCAGTGACAACTTAATCGTTGGAAAAAAAAACCCCAAAAAACTGATCGTCTAGCCTTGGAATATGGGCCTCATCAGTCTGTCTGTCATCCAATATGTCGATGTTGTCCAGATAACGTTATCAAAACGCAATTTATATTGATTTTGCGGTTCATGGCATGGGTGTACAGAAGATGCTGATTATAAATTGGATGTTTGCTCCTGTCGGTAAATAGATTTTGAACAAATTGAAATTATCGTCGCTTGGGCGAGCCCATCCTAAAGGAAATATTTAACTTTGGTGTCAATACCACATCGTCAGAACTGGTGAATTATCAAAGAAGGACAGTGCGATTGAAAATACACAGGCGTGGTGGTTACCTAGGGACGAAAGGTCCCACATTCGAATCTCATTGCGGGCGGGGCGCAGTCGAAGTTTTTAATGTACTGAGTCGTCGATAGCATGACAGGAGCCGACCCTTGTCTCCGATAGAGCGTTTCTGAAAAGAGACGGGAAACGGTAGAACAAATTGAGAGCATTCAAATGACATCACCATCGTTGTTCGTGTTTTTTTTTTTCTTCTTTAAACTCAAATTCGAAACACTTGATTTTTTCAGCCACTCCGGCAGGTCTATGGTCCGGCAATAAATATTTTAGAGCTAACTATTAACTTCAGTTCCGAAGGACTCAGCCCAGTTTATGAGAATTACATTGTCTTTTACGTCCAGCCGAGCTTTTGGTCAAAACAACAATAGAGAGATTTCCATGACTGTTTTTGAAGAAGAAAAAAGTTTACGGCGGGAGGTGGATGGGCTTAAAAATTCGAGTCGGATAAAACCTCTATCATTTGCAAGTGAAGCGAACTGCATTCAGTCCTTCCAACACGATGCATTTTTCATGACCGTCATTTAGAATGGTTTTGAAAGAGTTCTGATTAAGATGCGCCCACCCTGTATTGTATGGGGCGTGATCGGAGGAATAATTGAATGTCAGAAATAAGCTGTAGTATAATTAATAATCGGGGTACGAGAAAAAGTGGAAGTGATGTCTGGTGAGCGGTGACTTTTTGGGACTGCCATATTAACTTTTAGCTGATTTATTCTCCTTTCTGTTGCCTTTGACTTATATTAGCGATCGGTTGTTTGATTGTTTGTTGTTTGTTTTGTTTTTTTCGCCCCAGATGCGAATACGGATTTGAAGTAATGGTGCTTCGTTTTATGACAACATTGAATGGGTTACAAACTTTTAACACAGACAATTTACACCTGCAGTAGATTCTGTCTGGAGTACTGTCATGCAGGCAGTACCCCATCAACATGATTGCAGTCTGGATAGCTAGTTATCATCATTTTGTTTGATTTGTATTTTGTATTTGTATTTGTATGCTTATATAATCCCATTTGGGAAATTTGCCTTAGTGTCATGGCAGCCTAGTTACAACTGGAGCAGACACGTCTTCGCGTTCGCCGCAGTGCAGCGCCGGTCGGCTGGTGTTTTTTTTTGGGGGGGGGGGGGTAGATAACATTTTAATTTAATTTTGCCCGGGCAGCGGCCTGATTTCCGACTGCCAAGGTATCTTTAACGTGCACACCGGCCCTCAGAATTTTTCGTCCTTATCCGAGAAGACGAGGTGCTCGATCCTACCCACCTTAGGATCAGGGGCAAGAAAATATGAGAAGCCCAAAATTCCAATATGCTTGCACCGACCGGGATTTGAACCCGGTACCTTTGGCATGAGAGGCGAGCACCTTGCCTCTAGATCACCGTATCCCCATAAGGTTGTATCAATATTAATTGACGGTGTAAGTACCGATTCAGCGATAGAGATAAAGCCCGCAGGCTATGCCACTAAGCTGCCTACCCTAATGATCTACGTAATACACATTGATGAGTATTTAAACTTAATAATGAAGGCCTTTGCCCAAAGCATTATTTTCTTTTATATAAAGATATATAGAGGGGCGCAACTATTGAAATAATTTGTGTGCGTGTTGTCAATTCATTTTTTCAGAAGGTTTAGTTGTCAACAACTTGGAAGTGCCGTGAGCGTTTTAAAATAATCGCATTGAAAACGTTGTTGTCCAACACTGTGAAGCAAGGCAGTAAACAGTAACCTGCATGTTTGTTTTAAAATCGATTCTAAAAATGTTTTCCAGGGAGGCGATGATGGCATCGATATTACTGTATTTATTTATATGCCCTGTTCAGTGAACTTGTTCCAAATTTCACTGATTGATTTTAAAGCACGAGAGAGATTTAGTGGTTGGCCTCATGTAATACCGTTTCTTGTGAATGATTCCAAGCCCATCTCTGTCTGATAACCCAAATCTCCATCTTGCACCTTCTGGGACACTGCTGTCACTGTGCGTTTAATTTCATTTGGTCTCACGCCCCTAATAAACATTATGTGCTTTTGTAATGTTAATGTTTGGATCATGATTGCAAAATTAAAGCTTTGATAATTTAACTGCTCGAGTTAACCATGTAGGGCGCATTGTCGTTGTTGTTAAGTGGACGCGATCTAAAGTGTGAACTCTTAAACAAACTAGGTCATTCAATGTTTGCTCGTGTCAGTTTAGTGTACTTGTATTTATCTGTCAGCTGTTAGGGAGCCCGACTTTTTATCCTGCGTCATGCAAAACAGCACATTCCTGATTCTGTTGAAATTCTCACGTCACACTGACCGATTATGAAGTAAGCTTAGTTCTTCTCTAGAGAAGACAAATGCAAAATTTAATTGTCCTAAGGGTATTGAAACAGTTATGTTACCTTGAGGATATCATGTTCAGAGCTGTATTCTGTAATTTTCAGATGCTATATTGATTTTGCATCATCCTGGTGATCTGCATGCAAAAACATCTTAGAAATGTAAAATACAGAGGGGTTTTGGAGTTGAAAGTTATCAAATCAGGCTAATCTTGAATAGCCAAAGGCAGTCCACTTGAAAGATACAAACTTCAAGTACATCAACATTTTTAATGGTTGTCACTTTGGTTTCCTTTTGAATTAAAAACAAAACAAACAGTTTAAACTTTATGAACATGGAAATTAAAGATGTCGTGATGATTTGTAAACACTCCTAAATGCACTAAATATATTGTTTCCTGTAATACTATGTAATGCATACAAGTCAAGGCCCACCATTGTCATTAGTTAACGTCGCTATCAACATAAAAGTTCCCCTACTTGAAAATTAATAACCAGGACCATGTAGATTGGATATGAAAACTTTCAACATCGAATGAACAAAGCACAAGAAGGAGAATATTCAAGGACCACCTGCAAGGGAACAACATAATTTATATTGTCAATCAGTTTGTTCAAATGTACAGTGGAAAATGGGAGTGGTACTTCTCGTCCAAATTTCTCTAGACTGTGTGCAGTGGGAACGAATAGATTAATATATTATTTAAACAAGTGTCATTCTTTTCTTCCTCCCAAAATGGCACTGAAATTATTATTATTATTATTTTATATAGCGCATATCCATTTATAAAATACTCTATGCGCATCACAGAGAAACCTGTCAACCACAGAGCAGAATGGAGCGCCGAAATTGCTACATTTTGAAATCGAATTATTGATAAGTTTGGCTGTTCGTATTGTAGGCACAATTAATTCATTACAAATTTTAACTGCAAAGTAACCTGAACACTGCTGCGCGTTTCAAAATTCGTGGCGCAACTGAAATGGCAATATCTTTAAGACGGGTGGATGAAAAGCGCTGAAACTTTGCATACGGTGTTTCTTCTATTTGCCTCAGCAAGAATCATAATTTTTTGTTAGATCTACATGTATGTACTTGGAAATGAATGAAGTCCTTTCAACAAACGAAGTGGTGAGACTTTTATCTTGTGTGAATAGGCAAGTCAGCCTCATTTGACGAACGTCGTAGATTTAGTGGCATGGTCACTTCCGGGTCAGAGTCGTCAGTGAAAACAGAAAAGGTCATAAAATCGGTCTGCATGGATTGGACCTGGAGTTAACATGTCCCGATCACAATTGTTTCGAGCACTGATCGATTTTTCGAAAAGGAAACTTTCACGTCCAAATGAAACATCACTTAGGACCGGCTTGTCTGCATTGTGCTTTCGGAAGGTAATCTTCATAACTCTCCGTCTTCACTGATGGTGTAGATCTAGTTCTAGGAGTTCCTTAGCTGGGAGTAGTGCCAGCTGTCCCCGGATAATGGCTGGGCCTAAAATCTAGCTAGACTAGATCTAGATCTAGGCCTGGGTCTCCTTGGAACATTTTCTTGGCCTTAATTCATTTCAGTGTCCCACTTCATCAGATCTAAACATAAACATTATTTACATTGCCATACTTGTAAATTTGGTTTGGATTTCATTAATTTCAAATCATGAGCTGTGGAGATTTATGGGTGTTGTTATTTGTTGCGAGCAGTTTTTAATCGTTGATCTGATTGGACTCATGAAGCATGTAGCCTATGAAGTTCTCAAGGCCGAAATGCCAAAATGAGTACCATAGGCCTATATATGTTACACAACTTCAGTGAATGTTTATCAACAATTTGGCATTTAAATCTACTATAAAAACATTCATCTAAAGGATTAACCCCCTGCTCCACTGGGATCACGTAGGCCTACTTGTAAAATCCTTATTATGTGACTCAGATGGAATTTGTTCTCAAATGCCCATGAGTTGAAAAGCATCAAGCTGCTCAGTGTTCTTACAGTTTGGTGATTGTAGATCTTTGTCTCTTTGGGGCTTCTGCCTCAGGCTGTCTATTCTTGTGGATGATCCTATTTTATGGAAACTAAAAGATATTTTTGATGACTGAATATAAGATGTTAAAGTTGGCATGATTAGTACCTAACATTGAAGGATTTTGGTAAGTACCAAGAGGTGTGTATTAAAACTGCCATTGTGTGGTAAAATTGTGGTTATGGAGTTTATTTTGTTTTTTTAAACACATACTTACAAGTGATGAAACTACATGATTTGGTTGTATTTTCTCGTCTTTTTCAGGCAAAAGATTTATTAAAAAGTCTGAGTGTGAAATTTGAGACAGTTGAATTAGACCAAATTGGTAAGTTTTGTTGCTTGAATTGGTATAGTACTATTGATATCAGTATTATATAGTATGTGAAATAACATTGCAATTTTGCTGCCCCTATCATCTACTTTTGTCAGTATTTGATAGCAGCAAAATAAAGCTTTATGGTTAGGAGGTTGAGATATGACAAAAAGAAATGGCCTGTGATTTTATATCTTGGCAAGCTTTCCTATTTGTGGATTTTATGTGGGCTTGGCAAGCTTCTACAAGTACAAACACTCCCTTTAGAGGGTTTTAGAATGCCTGGCAGGAGTCTTTATTTTAATCTTGTTATAAAGAAAAAATGCATCAAATGCGCGTATGCGCACAAATATGCTTCCGTCAAACATACTAAAAAAGAGCAGAATTTATTTTCATGAAGGGATGAAAATATTTTACAAATCTGGATTGGTGCACATTGTGATTGTTTCGGCACCATGAAGTGTGCACACTGATTCACAGTCATAGAAATAGAGCAGTTATAAATTATGAGCTTTACTTAATTTCTATGTAGTTTGAAATAATCATGTTTATTTGCATCGGAGATATAAAAAATGATCAAGGGTTC
The DNA here is from genome assembly GCA_963931925.1 of Onchidella celtica. NCBI lineage: Eukaryota > Metazoa > Mollusca > Gastropoda > Systellommatophora > Onchidiidae > Onchidella > Onchidella celtica. The sequence goes on from OZ007572.1 coordinate 16,614,309, forward strand.
GCTCTTTTCAGCAATGAAATTATTAATTTTATAAATGTCACTGTGTATTTTTAAATGTTTAGTAAATGAATTCATTTGAAGAACTAAACATCTTTAAACAGAGAAAAACATTGTGCTGGTTACAGACAAACGCTGCCTACATCGCAATTATTTATAGTGTAAGAACTTTTACTTTAGGATAAAATTAGTAGTTAATCTCCTTTGCATACACTTTTACAGCATAGATTATTGTCAGGCATTGTAAGTTATCCCTTCAAACTATATTCCAGGTTTCATTCAGATTATTTTTTGTTAATTCAAAAGTTACATTTACCATCTTTTCCTGAAATATATATCCAATTTCCTCACATTGCATTTACTGCAGCTTTAGATTAAAAGGACTCTGACTAACAATCTTGGTCCATGTGCTACAGTTTATAGTGTGTTAACACTAATAGTTTACTTTTGTCATCATCTTTTGATCTGTGGTCAGGACTGAAGTGAGAGGAAGTTGTGATTGTTTTCAAAAGGATTTATATGTTGGTGTTTGCCTTCTAAAATGCATAAGATGGAATATTTTGCAGTCATGATATTTATACCTGGAACATAAACTTTGAAAGCAGACTTTTGGTACTTTTGCCTTCTTGTTATTAAGATACAAATGCTTTGCAGTCATGATACTAGATCTGCTGCATAAATTTTGATAATGGAGTTTTGTTAAGTTCGTTGACTGAAAAGTATTTGCACTATTTAGCTGTTGACAAATTTTATAGCGTAAACAAACTCGAAATGCATTTTGTCAGTTGGCTGTTGGAACTTTGTTAAAATTAAACTTTGTACCCTTTCAGCAAAAAAAAAAAAGAAATCGAAGTACGTGATCAGGCCGATTTCTCTAATTACGTGTGTCTACATATTTTGAAATAAAAAGAAATTTCACATTATCTGGGCATGTATGGATAAAATTTTAAAAAGTAATGACTTAAAAGCTCAAGAGGAATTTCCCTCTGTTCCTTTACATTTTTTATTTAAAATAGGTTGAACATTTATAACAATTTACAATACAAAAAGATGATAAATATATGAATTGAAATTTTATAATTGTGACCACTGCAAACCTCCTCATGATAAACTTATGAAAAGTAATTAACAGTTAAATTGCCTGAACATGAGTACATCTTCTAATTGTAGTTTACTCTAGTATCTGTGGATATTTTATGGAATGAAGGTTTGGTATTTGAAAATATTACCACAGTTAGTAGGGGAAGAAGCTACTATGAGAAAGCCATTTCACATCAAGTGTTACAATGTTCAATTCTGTCATTTATGATTTTTCACAGAAAATGGCTCTAATTACCAGGCAGCTTTACTGGAGCTGACAGGACAGAAAACTGTACCCAATATTTTTATACATGGGAAACATTTAGGTGAGTGGGCATAATTACTGTCAAGTTTACATCAACTTTTCCTGTTCTCTCCCCCCCCCCCTCTTTCTCTCTCTCTCTCTTTTTATTTCAGCACAAAGTTTTTTTTTTACTGATGCTTTGGATTTAATTTAAGGGGATGTGCAGAAGTGAAAATCATGATTTCAGTGAGAAAAAATTACTGATTTTGTGTTTTTGGTACTTCTCGGTCAGTTACCCATTTATATTTCATGTCTTCAAGTTTCAGTTCAAAGAAATAACTGTAAGTTGTTAAAAATTGCAATTTTGTAAACGATATACCAATGCTGATAAAACTGTTCTGATAAAATTGGCTGATTTCTCAAGTGTTCAACATAATTCACGAAAAAATATATTTCTCAAAAAGCTCTCACGAGATCTCGATGCAGCTTCCTAGGCTTATTTTTTGCTTATTTCCAGCAATTTTTTCAGGAGCTCTTGAATTGTCTATTTATTTTTACCATTCGGTGTCCGATTGGAGGGATGTATTTCATAGTCAGTGTTTTTCCTCTTGAGCTGACTTTTCCACTTTGTCAGTCAATGGTGAGGATTCTTTTTTTTTTTTTTTTTCCTTTCTCAGGACATTCTCTTTCATATCCTGGTAAAAGCACACAAAAATTTAGCAGGCTGTATTGTTTGGATCATGGGAGCAAGAGTAAAGCTGCTGATTCAATTTACAGTGTCTGTTTAGAATGTCATTGTAACCCATCTTGTGTTTATCCCCACAGGAGGTTGTGATGACTTGTTAAATGCTCATTGTAAAAATAAACTCACTGACATGATCAGAAAGAAGACAGACATTGTGAAATATGACTATGATGTAGTCGTCATAGGGGGAGGCTCAGGCGGTCTGGCCGCAGCAAAAGTAAGTGAAACCTGTTGCAGCAACTTTAGCTGTAGTCTATTTCTATTTATTTTATACTACTGTTTATCAGTGTCCATTTGTCAATATAACACTTTGAAAGAGATCTGAAATTTTGCATTGATAACCATGAAATAGCCATACTTAAATTGATGCATCTCACAATTTATGTGACTAAAAAGTTCAGCTGAATAGATAGTAACTGAGAATTTTATATTTTTTCATATTTTTTTATGTGAATGATAAAAGGCTTTGACATCTTTCATCGCAGGAGGCAGCTAACCAAAACCAGAAAGTTGCCTTGTTTGATTTTGTACAGCCTTCACCTGTTGGAACTAGTTGGGGTAAGTAATTGATGTGGTAGTAGACTAATTTCGACTAGTACAAGAAATGTTATCTTGACGTTTGGTATCATGGAGCACACTTTTTTTTTGTGTGTGTGTTAATTTTTTCTCTTCAGTTTTAAAATGTAATTTGTACGTCTGAGGATGTAAAGTGATAAACACTGGTTGATAAAAAAGTCAATTTAGGGTCTTTAGATTGATTACATCCTGATTGACAAAAACTGGAAAACAACTGTGCTCAACTCAAAGACAAGGCCAGGGGCAGACTGTGACACTGACCACATTTTAGTGACAGCAAAGCTGAGATTGAAAGCCTATAGGAAGAGCAAGCCAAAACCCACCACCAGATTTGACATGGACAAACTGAAAGACCCTGAAATCAACAATGCTTTTCAGATCGAAACAGAAAACCGTTTCCCAGCATTACTCAAGGAGTGGTCAGCTGAAGAAAGACACCCAGATACACTGTGGAAAGACATGAAAAGAATTTGGAGTGAAACAGCTGAATCGAAACTCGGGAAAAGAACGAGGAAAACTCCCAAACCATACATCAGTGAAGAGGTGATAGAGCTTGCAAAAAGAAAGAGCAAAGCCAGAAAACTTAGTAAACAAGATGAATATCATGCACTGAAGAAGGAAATCCAAACAAAGATCAGAAGAGACAAGAATGCATGGTTAGAAAGAGAGTGTGCAAACATAACAGAATGTAATACACAAAGAAAGTCAAAAGAAATGTTTGAACAAATAAGAAAAGTAAAAAAGAGGGATTTCCAACCACAGAACTTGAGTCTGAACAACAAAGAAGGCACAACACTGACAAACACAAAAGATGTGCTCTCAAGATGGCACGAATACGGCAAGATGCTGTTTGCGGACAACATCAGACCAGACCCGAGGGACCTCCAACAACCAGACTCACAACAGATAGATAAAAAACCAGAACCTCTCTTGGAGGAAGTACAGGCTGCAATAAAACAAATAAAGAATGGAAAATCCCCTGGATTAGACAACATACCAGGTGAACTCCTGAAACATACCAGCGAATCAGGAATAAAAGCACTCCACCAAATGATATGCAAAATTTGGCAGACAAATGAATGGCCAACAGACTGGAAGCTACAAGAATTCGTCATGCTATACAAAGGCGGCAATGTCAAAGACTGTGGAAATTATAGAACCATCGCCCTCATCAGTCACACCAGCAAAATCCTGCTCATCATCATACTCAACAGAATGAAATCTAAGGTAGAAGAGGAACTATCAGAATGTCAAGCTGGTTACAGGACCAACAGAGGAACTGCTGACATGCTCTTCATACTACAAATAATGATTGAACAGATAAGAAGCAATGGAAACGAAGCCTTCATCACGTTCATAGACTACAGCAAAGCGTTCGACAGCGTTAGGCACCATCACCTGTTCGATATAATGATTAAGATGGGATTCCCGAAACACCTTGTGACCCTCATCGCTGCACTATACCACGAACAAAAGGCAACGATTAGATGGAACAATGAGAACTGTCCATATTTCAACATCGAGAAAGGAGTCAGACAGGGTTGCATACTTTCACCTCATCTTTTCAATATTTATACTGAGCAGATCATGAGAAACGCAGACATAGAAGATATGGGAATAAAGATCGGAGGCCGAAACATCACAAACCTTCGCTATGCTGATGACACAGCTCTTATGTCAGATAACATCACCAGCATGAAAAGAGTGTTGCACAGAGTGGATGAAGCGGGCAAGACAGCAGGCCTACACCTAAATGCTAAGAAAACGAAAGTCATGCATACTGGAACAGGGCACCATGAACACCAGGAGATACTAGTAAACAAAACAGCACTAGAAAAAGTGACTGATTTCAAATACCTAGGATCACATAAATCGCAAGATGGAAGCTGCTCAAAGGACATAAAAACAAGGATAGGAATGGCAAAACACAAAATGGTTCAACTAAACAACATTTGGAAGGATAGAGGCACACCAACGGACCTCAAAGTGAACATACTTAAGTGCTTGATCTGGCCAGTCCTACTATATGGTTGTGAAGCCTGGACACTCAAAAAGGCAGACATAACAAGATTGGAGGCAGCTGAAATGTGGCTTTACAGAAGGCTACTCAGAATAAGTTGGACAGAAAGGAGAACAAATACAAGCATCTTAGAACAGCTTGGCACCACCAGAAGAATAACACCTGAAATAAATAAAAGAAGACTTGCATACATCGGCCACGCGGCCCGAAACAAAAGCACGGCCCTTATGATATCAATCCTTCAAGGAAAGACAGAAACAAAGAGAAAACAAGGAAGACCACCCATTACATATCACGATAACATCAAGAAAGTCAGCCAGCTGGAAATAAGTGAACTAACTAGGAAAGCTAAGGACAGGATTGGGTGGAGGAGATTTTGTCGTGACATCCACTGTAGCAGCTAACATCGATGACGATGAAGCCGACAGGTGAGGTGAGGTGAGATAAATTGCAAATACCCAAGATCTTGAGGTAAACTAAAGGGCAGAGCATGTAAACTAAAGGGCAGAGCATGTAGAAGAACTTGTGATAGATGAAAGTAGCAATAAAAATTATGGTGATGGAAATCTAGAGAGGAGTTCACATATATGGAGAAATGATAGTGTTTTCAACATATCGTTTTACGCTAATTCCAAACCTGGAAAATGAAAAAAAGGTAACACTGTATCCACTAGTGTCACACCGAAGTTAATAACTGTTTTCTGTAATGCTTCTGATTTTTTATGTTCTGAAAGACTTTTTTTTGGATAAATTAAGCATTTTGCAAAACATTCAGAAAGATTGCCAGTTTTCATCAAATTAGTTCTTGGTCATAGTATTTCAGGTATGTTCTAGTGTATGTTGACCTGATTCACCATAGCCATGATAAAATTATGAATTGGAGTAGTTTCTGTTCAGAATTTTCCTATTTGTCACTGAAAGACCATTATATATCTTTATGTTCAGTTAATCGGAAAGCTATAGATGTACTGTTTCTATATGATAAAGTGATAGAAAGGAATCATGTAGTGAAAACAGTTTTTGTGTCGACATATGTCAGAAAGTTTCATTTGCTCATGCTTACTTACTTTCAGGTCTGGGGGGAACTTGTGTGAATGTTGGATGTATACCTAAAAAGCTGATGCACAGAGCATCCATTTTAGGTGAGTTGTGCAGTTAATTTGAATCTAGCGAGAAATTGTCCAAAAGCATACAGTTGCCCTATATCGGGGGACTGGACCTATCATGATAGATACGCTATCAATGCAAATCAACAACAAAGCAAGTTTCTGGTAGATTTTCAGGTCCATCCAAGATGCATGGAGGTATAAAATTGAAAATGCAATTCACTTGCATTACTGAGTGGTTGGAACAGCATGACACAGAAATGATATGTATTTGAATTTGAAAGGCTATTTTGATCATTGGCAATTGAAAATGAGGAACCAGAGAATAGTGAAAATAAATGCTCAGAAAGTTATGACGCAACTCATATTGCATCCAATCATATTGCATCCAATGTATGATTCAAGTATGGCACTGCACAGTAATAACTTTCAGTGATGTTTTTTCGTGCAGAGAATATGCTTCAGTGCTACATCAGCTAAGCAAATGTTTCTAAGAAAATAACCATATTGAAAAAGCTGTCATGGAAACTAGTCAAATGGATAACTGAATTTGTCCTTTAGATATAAATAATCTTTTGGTCAAAGCTAGATACACTGGAACCATCCTTTGTTTTATTACAGACAATTACACAGAATACATGCATTATCTGGGGTGTGAGTCAGTTAAATCACATATAGATGGCTAATTTTCAGTCTTGCAGGGACTTAAAAAAAAAAAGAAAGAAAGAAAAGTAAAACACTGAAATAGAATAAAAACTTTTGCCCTCATCAGCTTACTGTCAGCTGATAACCGTGGTGAAATACCAGGTATGCTGTTAATATTGTGACACATTCCAAGATAGTTTTATTTATTCTTTCTAATCTGCAGGTGAAGATTTGGAGGATTCTAGAAAATTTGGATGGAATATTCCAGAAAAAGGTAGGTCATTTTTTTCATCATAGCTCTTAGATTTTTGAAAGCTCAGTCACTTCCTCATAAATTTAAAAAAAGAAAAGAAGAAGAAAAGAACACTTGTTTCCACCACTGGTGTCTCTTTATCGATTTAAAAATTTTACCACAGATGGTCGGTCTTTCTCAATCAAATAGAACCCATAGTTTCAAATTAAATCATCAATTTAATTGTTCCTAATCATAAACAGATGACAGATTAAGACATTCTGCACACCAGGATCAAGTGAAGATTCCATGGATTTTGCTGTGTTGAAATGAAACAATCACTCATCCAACAGAGTATGAAAACTAAAAGTATTACAACTGCAACAGTTTATGCTGCTTTCACTCAGCACTGTTAATGGCGAAACTCTGGTCGTTATCATTTTCTTAGAAATGCATGAACAGAAAAATGTTTGGCTTTTCTTTTTTAAACCCATTTTTCTTTATTTTTTTTTGGCCACCATTTCAAAAAACTTATATAGAAAATGCTTGTTTGCCAGTCATTTTTAAAAAAATTAAAATTTCTATCAATATTTTTTTCCTCCAAAGTGACTCACAACTGGCAGACAATGAAGGATGCAATTCAGGTAAGTGTTTCTGAAAGGAATTAATTTTAATTGATTTGAAATTTTACAATCTGTTTGTTTGCCAGCATCTAAATGGTATTTTGCACAAGAGTTTACAAAAAAAAAAAATCAAGGGATTGGATTTTTTAAAGAAAAGAAAAAAGTAATCAAAAATCTTCATGGGTATTCTGATGGACATGGTAAAAATGTTTTTATGCCTTGCTTTCAACAAACAACACTGGTTGTGATTTTTTTTGTTTCGTTTTTATATTTCATAATCTTTCACTTCTTGACATGAGTATATATGTGAATGGAATATCAAAATTCCAAAAGTGTATATTTAAATGTGGCATTTAGGTTTTGAGTATAATTATTTTAGAAGATGTGTAATCAACATTTAGTGCAGTATTCAAGATGGATGAAAGAATTCTGTAACTGTTTTTGTCTTTCAGGATCACATTGGTTCTTTGAACTGGGGTTACCGTGTTCAGTTGCGTGACAAGAAAGTGAACTATGTCAATGCCTATGCAGAAATCATTGATCCACATACCATAAAGGTAAAGTGAAACTTGTCATTAGCTACATCAGTATTGACTTTTATTGCTGAACAGAAATTCATATGGAATCTGGTGAGCATCACTGAAAGAAGATAAAACTTTTCACAAGTAATTCTGTCCCTGATTCTTCTGCATTCTCTCAGATTAATTCCACTTATTATGCAAAATTGTGAGGTAGCCTAAGAAAACCCGGCCTTTGTGGATGGCTCATGTTTTGAGATTTAGGGCCAAAATGGTAACAAAAAGACTTTCTAAACATTGTCTGAAGAGCATTTAATGATTTATACATCTAAAATATTGAGTCATGTTTGCAAATGTCGACTGTTATGACATGGTACTTTGCAGAGGCTTTTATGCATGTTTATTAGTAATTACACATCTTTTTCCGGTCTTTTGTGTGATTCTGAGTGCTTAGAAATACAGTCGCCTGCAGAAATGCATTTACACATTCATGATCAAGTATGTTGCCACCATTAGATCCACATTGTTTCCAGTTAGATAAAACTTTCATGGATATCAGACTTAACATCTTTGAAAATGTCTGATGTATAAATAATTTTTCAAACTGAATTTAGTTAAATGTGTGCGTTTTCACAAGTTTTAAAAAGTGCTTTGGAGTTGTTAGTAAAATTGCGCAGGCAGTTTCAGTGGTCAAAAGTGAAAACTTTTATCGTTTTTCTCAGTTTCATCTTTTGGGGGGGGGGGGGGGGGGACCATCTTCAAATGTGCCTAATTTCGTCCATAATTGAGATATATTTTTAAAAGTTGAAACAGTGTTGGGTTGAGAAAATTGTGTTGTCTCAGGTTTGAATATTTTTACCATTTGTCCTGTTTTCTGAGGCTGCCTCACAATAAGTTGACAGTAGTTGGTTTTGTTGCCATACATCTTTGCTTTGTTGTTGGAGATAAACTCACACTGTGCAGTGCTAAACCCATTCTTTAAAATCTGCTTCACAGTGTGTGCAACAAAACTTTGCAATGTGAGTTAATGCCAAAAAATTTTGAAATTTGGAATGTTTGCGTGAGGAACTTTTTTCACCTTGTAGGCTACTGTGCATTCCACGTGGTTACTGTCACGGTAAAGTATTGGGACTGAAAAGTTCAATTTCACTTCTTCCTTACTCCTCAGGCTATCAAAAAGAACAAGTCAGAAGTGACTGTCACAGCTGAGAATATCATTATTGCAACAGGAGAAAGGCCTCGGTATCTGGATATTCCAGGTGCCAAAGAGTACTGTATTACAAGGTATGAAATTGTCTTAACAGGTGTCTTTGTGTAGACCATCTCATTTGGTGTTTTCCATGCATGATTTTTGAAATGTTGATAGACAATTTGATATCTGGATGAACAGCAATAAAATTTTTTGGATGAAAAATTTACCTTTTCGATTTCTGTGAGTCAAAATGTCGGCCACTTTGGGAGATAAGACACATTCATCCTTATCAGATAAAATACAGTTTGCAGCTGTGTCAGCATGTGAATAAATATCTCAGTAGATTTTCTCAATAGGATTTCCTTCAATGAAGGTTCTGCTGGATGAAAAGTTAATCTTCTTATTTGTTAATTTACCTCTATATGTTGATAATATTGTTGTGCAAATGCTAAAACAACTTTTATGCCCTTCAAGCATAGGCAGTTGTAATTTATTGATTGTAGCATTTAGTAGGTTTGTTGCATTTTTATCAACAGTGATGATCTCTTCTCATTGCCTTACTCCCCGGGCAAAACCCTGTGTGTAGGAGCATCTTATGTTTCCTTGGAGTGTGCAGGTTTCCTGGCAGGCATGGGATTTAATACCACAGTAATGGTCAGGTCCATTCTTTTACGTGGGTTTGATCAGCAGTGTGCAGAGCTGATTGGCAAATACATGGGCAACCATGGTGTCAAATTTATACGAGGAGCTGTGCCCACAAAGGTCTGTACGCCATAAAAGACATTAACTACATTGTTAATTGAAATAATATACCCGGTTTCGGGCAGTTTTTCAGGTGCATCATTTTTTACAAATCCTGTAGGACAAGGCCATCTTTTCCTGAAAAATATCCATGTATTTGAGAATACATTTGAGTGAGAGGCATTGTTTTCTTAATGGGAGATCCAACACATTGTGGGTTTTGAAACTTAATTTGCATACATTTGAATTATCTCTACTCTATTAGTTTTTTAATTTATTTGATAGAAGGGATCAAAATGTAATTTCAGATTGAACCAAAGGAAACCCATTGTTTTTGTACAGTGAAAGTTAGAGGGCTGCCTCTAGTGAGATTTTTGGTCTTTAAATACATTTATGTTCTTGCATTCATTTGATTTTCAGTTTGCAAGTGTCACATTTATTTTGTATGTTAATAAATGTAATCATCTAGTTAAGAATAAAATTCAATTCAGATGACCTGCAACATTTTCTGTTTAGCATTAGTTGCCAATAAGTTTTATACAGTTTCATTTCAGTTTGTGCCTTTTTTCCCTTGGTTGTTTTTATGTTTTAGAGAGAGCATACAGTTTCATTTCAGAAGTATAAAATTGTCTTTTTGAGATTTATTGTCTTATCAGTTAATAAAAATATGACAAAAATAAGACAAATTATTTATACTCCCAAGTATTGTAGCTTTTTAATGTGTTTGGCTGCATCATCTGGACCCCAATTACAAGAGTCACTAAAAACTATTTTCTTGTTATGTAAGAATGATAAACATTGTAAAATGTCATCTTCATAAGAAATAACTAAATGACACTAAATGAACAATCATGTGAGTCAACTGTTGTCCCATCTGGGACAAATGCTGTAAGGTAAATGCTGTGAACCACAGGAAGATCTTTCAAATGTGATTGATGAAACTTGATAACACATTTTTCCGATCATGTACCTGATTAGGTCACATTTTGGTTTTTGTTGATTTCAAATTTCAGGAACCATACAATTTTCATACGGCAAAACTAAACTCACGTTAAATATTTGAGGGGCATCCACTTATGTATAACTAGGAAGTGGGAAAATCATTGGTCTAATTATAGGGGAAAATGAGTGAGCCGCAGAATTAAAATTATTTATCAGATGTCATTAACCGCACATTCTCTGATTTCTACCGTTTTGGTTCTGAATAATTGTGTCCACTTCTGCTTGTCGAACTAAGTTCATTGTGTTACATTGCAATTATGTTGTTAAGCAGCCATCCTTGTTGTTCGTATGGATCCACTGTGGAGCACTCCCACAATCTCATCCTCTCACTAGCAGGATGGCTATTAGTTTTTATTGCTGTCACTGAGTTTGAAAGAATAGAAATCCTAAGTGGGTTGCCTTCTAGGCAATTTATTAATCTGTCCTTTCTTTGTATAGGTTTTTAGCTTTCAGTCAGTTGCTATAAAACCTCATGCAAAAATTGCAGTCATTGATACTACACTGTATAACAAATTTATCGAAACAAATGGATACAGCTTGCTATCAGAAATACAAGTCATTCAGGCATCCCACTGATGAGCTATTTAATCAGTTCACCAGTGGAGAATTTCAGATGTCAAGCAGACTCAGCCTTTTGTTTCTGCCTTGGTGGAGAATTGCTGTGTGTTAGCACAATGAGTTAATCAAAAATGGGATTTATGTCCTTTGCTTTTGTTCTATTTTTCCCTTACAACAGCAGGAGCATAGTGGAGGTCATAACTTGGAATTATTTACTTTTGTTATTTTATTAGATTGAGCAAATTGAAAAGGGTACACCGGGTCGTTACAAAGTAACAGCAAAGACAACAGATGGACAGGAAATTGTGGAAGAATACAATACGGTGAGTACCTGTCAGAATGTCTGTGCAAATTGGCTATTATTTTCTCATTTCATCTTCACTCCTTTTTTATCACCAAAGTACAGGATAATACTGTCAAGCTCACATGTATTTTGAATGGCTGTGAAAATTCAAGAATTATGGCACACCAGACCTTAAGAATACACCTGAGTAAGTAGTTTCAGAACAACATGTACCAACATATTTTGGACATTTCACCAATAGAAAATTGTAGATTCTTATTTGAATTTTGGTGACATCTTAACTGGATGAGGTCATAAACCTTCTTTCCCTGCGATCATCTGTTCATTGGATAACTTTTTGATAAAACCATTATTTTCAGATTCTTCTTGCAATTGGAAGAGATCCCTGCACACAAGGCATTGGTTTGGAGAATGTAGGTGTGAAACTGAGTGAAATGTAAGTGGGTTTTCTAAGCTCTGGGGTATTCAATAATTTGTAAAAATTTATTCAGTCTTTGCCATATTTGTGTTTTGAAATGCATTTTGTTGAATCTACTGGGGTCAGTATCGCTTCCTTGTGGTTTTGATTTAAGGTAAATTATTTTGTTACCTTCTTTTCTTCTCTACTCCATTTTCAAGACTCCGCTTATGGATATTCCGCAGTAACAAGTATGGAAGATGTTCAAGTGATATTGTTTTATGCAAATAGTAACAAATTTTAAAAAAAAAGTGTTTTAAGTATATTTTTAAATTTACTGGTACTTTTGTGTTTCAGAACCCAGCGTGTAATTGTAGATCCATCAGAGAGAACCAACATTGAAAACATCTATGCTATTGGTGACATTGGAGAGGGGAGACCTGAACTTACACCTGTTGCTATTCAGGCAGGAAAACTTTTAGCCAAAAGGCTGGCAGACTCGAAGCAGGCCACTTTGGTAAGTTATGACAAAGTGTCTTGTGTAACTAATTCATGAAGTGGTCAATTTAGACAACACGTTTATCCTTTGATTTTTAAACAGTGAAATTGTAGCATCATGATTTTCTGACACAATTTCTGGTTTTAAGATGTCAATGAAGAAAGTGTCAAAATGAGATTTTTCATCTGTAATTTTCAGTCGTGTGTGACGATCGAGTCTTTTAAGTCCAAAGAAGATTGTGTTTGATAGGGACAGTTGAAAAACATCAGGATTGCTGAGAATTCAGTTTGACCTAAGTGGAATCTGTAGGATGTTATCTTAATGGCAAGTGGTCATAATAGGTACAGCTTCGATGGTCTAATAATAACCTTACTAGCCCAGAGTTAAGAAATTTTTTTGACAAATTCCATGTTTCTGGGCTTCGTCTTAGTATTGCTTTAGGGTGTCAGTTATCACATTCATATTTCTGTGAGTACAGGTTGACTACACCAACATTGCAACCACAGTCTTCACACCACTTGAGTATGGCTGCATTGGCTACTCAGAAGAAGCTGCCATTGAGAAATTCGGGGAAGACAACATTGAGGTATGTCCCATACATAAATTAATTTCTTCTCAAAATTCTTCTCAAATTTATTACCTGTATTTTGGCTGCTTATCAGAAATCATTTGCGGTAGATGTAGATGATTTGAATCTTTGTAAAAGAATGTGATTATTTCATGAATTTTAGAAGTGAGTCAACTGATTTGTCTCTTGTTTATTCTGCTCTTAATTTACCGAACCATACAAACGCATCTTATGTTAATTAGCACACAATAGCAGTATGGAACAGGTACTTTGTCAGTGAGTTGGAGATCATGGTTTCTTCAATAAAGACGTTGAAGAAGAATATGTATATTATTAAAATATTCCTCTGCAGATTTCCAGGTCTTTTCTTACCAGTACTCAGAGGTGATGCATTGGCATAAGGGTTTTTAGAGTGTTCATTATTTACCAAAGTGTTTATCTTTGAAAACTGATGGCCATTTCAAACAAAATAAATGCTGAATAAAATTTTGCTAATGATCTGTAGGCACACTTAGTTTTTAATCATAATAATAGGTGTAACATAGCTGGGATCATGCTGATTTTGTGAAGCGTACAAAATGAAAATTAAAATCTTTGCCTCCAAAAGCATTCATATTTGTGTGAAGTATGTTTTATGGATATCTGTGGAAGTCCAACCTGTGACCAGTTCTAACATGGTTAGCATTTGTCTTCCAGGTATACCACAGTTACTATATGCCTCTGGAGTGGACAGTACCACACAGAGAGGAGAATGTCTGCTATGCAAAGCTCATCTGCAAAAGAAATGAAAATGTGAGTTTTCAAGAAAGAGAAAAACCCTCCTTGGTAGATGTGACTACTGTGTTTGGATATTTGGTGAAAATGGTGAAATTCTGCTACAAAAAATCATGCAAATCATAGAGAGCTGAAATGTTTGATTGGACAAGGACATAGTCATCTTACAAGAGATTACTATGTGTGAAGATTCCTTCCTGATTGTATGGTACCTAAGCTTACTAATCAGTGGTGCCTGTTGTTGAATCTTGAAATATTAATACAGCAACAAGGAATGTCCTGATACATTAGAATAAAATGTTGAGATGTAAATTGTCTGGGTGCATGTGACATGATTAAAAAATGGAAATGTGCATTATCAAAAGCCCAGAAGTAGGCATCAATCGGAGATGGCAAATCTTATATTTTCTTTTGATGCAGGAGGTAATATTGCTTTCTTTTTTTGTGTGCGTGTTCACTTTTGTTTTTTTTTTGGTGGGTTTTTTTGTTTTGCTTTGTTTTTGTTGGAGGATTTTCTTATAAGTGAGTTCCGCCCTAAAACAGAATAATTGAATGAAGAGTAACAAGTGGAATGGGTAAGCATTCAAGTTAATGCAGCACATTTTCTGTATTAAGTAAGATGGCATCACGCTTTTAACTCACTGAAGACTTTTTTTTTGCCCTTTTGGGTGTATTTTCAAAAAATCATTGTATGACTTTGAATTGACAATCTTAATGAAATTTTGAAAAATTAACAGTGAAATATTGCTTTATCCAACAAATGAAACATAAATGCTCTAGGCCTAATACTTTTGTATTTAAGTTTTTTTTAAAGTTGCCTCTTTTTCCCCTCGTTCATAATGACTTTTGATAGATGAAATAAAAATCTCGGCATGTGATGCATAATCGGGATCCCGATCTAGATCTCCTTCCTGATACATGTCATCAACATCTGATACACTAGAATCATCTTTATCCTAAAATTAAATGAAAACATTTGTCCTTTCAGACTTTCGTGATCTCCCTTCTAGTTCCATCACTTAAGAAGTTACTGCCTGACTTCCTTGAAACTTTGTAAGAAATGAAACAAAAGACTCCTTTAGTGAGAGGACTATTCCTTAACGAGAATGATATAGGCGGGAAAAATTTTGAAAGTTTATCCCGTTGGGGTATCGGGACACATCTTCAGTGAGTTAAAAATAAAATGGAAAAAAAATAGACAGTATTCTTCTATGGTTAATGTCTAAATGTGTCGGTGCTGTTTTCTCCAGGAGCATGTTGTTGGGCTCCATATATTGGGACCTAATGCCGGAGAGATTACCCAGGGTTATGCTGTAGCTATGAAAAAAGGAGTAACCAAAGAGGACTTCGACAATACCATTGGAATTCATCCAACCAGCAGTGAAGTAAGTCTCTATATAACTAAGGTCAAATAAAGTCATGAAGTCATTAATTTACCTTTACAGTGGTATTACAAAGGCACATTAAAATGCTCAAGCTGTACTCTGTGCTTGAACAAAGAACTGGTTTCTATTATTTTCTCACATTCTGTGTAGGATGTCAGTGTGATAAATTGGTGAGTTATTTTCACTGCTGGCAGTGGAATATCATGAACACAAAACTTCATCAAGTTATATTGTTCAATAGAAACCCATTTATTTTCTAAGTGGATTGGAGCAAGGTCACGGTCATTATTACATGTCATTCTTTGTAAAACTGAAAGTGACAATGATTAGGAAATGAATCTTAGACTCCTTATGGATTATGTCTGCATCAAAGAAAACTGACCCATAGGCTGTTGAAAATGAGTCATTTCAGAGAGAAGGGCTTTCAAATTTCAATTTTCTCTTTAAGATGGTTTCTTCCACTAAATGTGAGTGTGCATGAGAAAACCAGGTTTAAGTCGGCAACATGACATTTTGAGTTCTGTATATTTAATGAAAGAAAAGACATTTCTGACAAATTGAAGTCAGTGACCCCACTAAAACAAGATTTTGAGAAAACAGCATTTAACCCTATAAGTGGCAGTAGCTAATTGACCAAGTAATATTGGAGTGATTATTGTTAGGAGACTGTTGTCTAATTACAAGGCCGTTATAGAGATCATAGTGAGTAGTGTTCACTGCTCATCTACAGTTTACCCTGTAACATGCTACGGTCCCCTAAACAACAGCCAAGTTGGAAGTTTGTATCGGACCCATATTTTCACTTTTGTTCAAAGCCGTTTTTCTCAAAATCAACTTTGCCGACTAAGCCAGGTTTTCTTATTCACAATCTCAAATGATAATGTTATCAAATTTTTCTGGCCCTACAGAAATGTCATTGGCCATCTCTCTTTCATCATCCTTACATTCAAGTTGTTAGAACTAAGCTGAGGTCTTCTCTATGACTGAAGCTCACTCATAGTAAGTGGGTAAGATTATATCTTGCTTTGAATTTTTATGAGATTCCCTCATGCATGTTTGTACAGTAATATATTACATGTACATGTATTATGAATGAAAATGACATGTTGGATAGATGGATGCTGTGCGTTTCCAATAAATCCACTATGATTTTATTCTTTGTGGTGTATTTTGTTTCCTGAACTTTGCCTGAATGCTGTACTTGACTAATTTTTGATGAATGTTATTTTTCCTTCCAACAGGTTTTCACAACCTTGCGAGTGACCAAGAGAAGTGGAGAGACTGCAGAAGTTACAGGTTGCTGAGGTTAATTCCCTACTGCTTTAAACCCCTAGCACTGCAGTTAATAGCTGAAAGATGTGGCTTCTGGAAAGAAAAACATTGTGTAGGAAGTACTGTTCGCAGGGGAAGAAAAAACACTTTCTTTGGAAATGACATCTGTAAGGAGAGGACATCGGGGGTAAAGCCACAAACAGTTGTCGTAACTGTCAGTGCATAGGGGAGCAGTAGGGATTTTCAATTTTTTTGTGTCCAGAAATATGTTATGTATGAGTGCTGAAGTGAAGCACATTATGACGGTCATGCCTGCAAACCTTTCTGTAAGGATGGCACAACCTGACGACATCATACTATTTCTGACTTTAACCTTTGATTTCATGATACAAACTGCCATAAGGTATGAAGGAATTGTTGAATAGATGATAATTTCTCATATTTGAGGGACTGGAAAGTAGTATTGTTACCGACTGATCAAAGAAAAAAAAGTCAATTGCACAGTTTCTATCATGTTATCATTGAATTTTTCTTTTGCAACTTTGACATTTAGAACTACTCATATCAAGACATTTTTCTTCAAAGCTCGTAGCACTATTTCTTTACGAGTCAAGAATGTTTGTATTTGAAGTATTTAAAATTGTTTTCCAGGACATAATTTGTTAAGCTGTTGTTATACCAAACTTCTGCATTTATTTTGTTTGGTACTTGTTTATGACATTGTCCAAAAGTTTTTGGGATTGGACAGTACATTGGACTGTGACATCATGCAGTACAAGATTTGTGGCTGTGACAGAAGGCAACTCTTGCAAAATTTTGTCCAGGTTCACATTCGCTGCACTTGAAGGGTATGATTCAAAATGGAAATTTTCATATTAAATATATAAAGAAAGATAATATCACCAAGTTATCTTCTCCTTATAATTATATACTTTGAACCATTAACTTCCTGTGTTAATTCCCGAGTTAGAATGGGAAGCAATTTGTCCAGAATCATATTCACATCTACGACCTTCTGTCAGTCTTTTATCTATTGTAATGTTTCCATATTGAATCATAGGTAGTCCCTTTCAAGTATCAGGGATGACTATGTTCGCTAATCATTCCTGTGTAATTTCCGTTAACACATCAATTTAAATGTTTGCCCTTATGTCATACATGTCATGGAAGCAGTGTAAGAATACTTTCCTCAAAAATTTTTTAGCGTTGAACAGGGAATGATTAACCTTTTATATCATCCGTTTTTTTTCTCGGTGAACTGTGAACTCCAAAGCCAACAGACATTGAAAATGCTGATGACAACATTGAGAGGTCTTTAAGCTTTGGAAGGAATTATGAATTTTGAAATCCTAGTAAATCCTTTGATAGAGATCTGAAATACAAACTTTTATTTGTTTTAGCCTTGAAGGTGTTGGGGCATGGGCTGTTTCTGAATGATGTAGGTTCCCATGCTTGAATATTTTTTTGTAAAATTGTTGTCATGCTTTTAAGACTCCAGCAAGACAGATTTTGTCAATTCAACAAAACCAATACAAAGTGTCTTTATTATATGTGTTCTGCTTGATTTTTGTTTGAGTGATTTTGAAATAGGTAAGAATGTTGAGTGGAAGTGATAATAATTCTCGAATGAACTTAAAACTTTGAGCAGTCACAGTTGATTGTCATCAGCATTCGGATTTGAGAGCTGTTCTTAATAATTGGCCTAATAGGCGGTAAACAGATAGCAATTATTTGGATAAAAGCTAAATATTTGCTTATTTTATTAAAATGGGACGACTGTGCATGTAGAAGAGCAAGATAAACTTGTCAGTTATTTAAGAAAATGAAAATCAAAATGCATGTAAAGATGGAGCTATTTTCATCATACATACCTCAAGACAAAACTGGATCCTATTTGAAAAGAAAACTTTGAAATCTAAAAATGCATCTCCTGGTATTTTTATGTCCTGTCATGTATTAAACTTTTCATTTTCAATCCTGTGAATGTAAATAAGTCCTTGTATGCAGGATTTAATGGTACTGTTTCAGTGAGTGCAGTTCACCTTGGGGGAAAAAAAATTAAGAATTATATTATGCCATTTCCCCAATGAAAATTTTGATAGAGTAGGATGTTATAAGTATTTTTTGA
Source organism: Onchidella celtica (assembly GCA_963931925.1). Lineage (NCBI taxonomy): Eukaryota > Metazoa > Mollusca > Gastropoda > Systellommatophora > Onchidiidae > Onchidella > Onchidella celtica. The sequence continues at coordinate 16,632,915 of OZ007572.1, forward strand.
ATAATTTTGTTGGTGGATGCAGTTCTTAATTATTTCAAGATTAAAAAGAAACCAATCACACAGGTGAAATGTTTCCTGGCAAAACTTGAAATATCTACGTAACAGTTTGAAGTGTGATTTTAACAGAGAAGTCATTTGCTCCTGCAAAGTACCCCTTTGCTGATTTCATAACAAAACTGATAACTTTAGTGTTGAACTGTCAGACTCTCACAATACAACCCTGTAATATTAGCTGTATCGTTAAGAATGAGGTAGAAGTAAAGATGCATATAACATGGCAATGATATGATATGATTTATGGCTGTTACTAGGGCTGGTCAGCTAAGTATTAAAGCAAATCCAATCCCCTTTCTCAAGATTCATGCTCATTTTCAGTTATATTATATATATGTATGTTCTGTAATTGCATTTTTAGCTGTCAATGAATTGCACGTTTTGAGTTGGATTTAACAGGAGTGAGATATTACAATAATAACTTCATTCCCTATGTGTATTACAATAATAACTTCATTCCCTATGTGTGAGATAATGTTGGAACAGAGTAGTAATTAAAATGGCAAAACAAACTTTTGTTAACGATTTTATGAAATGATTCCATGCTTACGAAAGAGAGAGAGGAAGGAAGGATATATTCTAAACTGTAGGTACATGATTTGTCTTCAAATTGTTAGTTGTCCTTCCACCTACATGGAACTTATACATGTAGATGATGTAATTCATATCTGGGAATTTCTCCTTTTCAATTTTTTTTTTCGTTTTAGTATTTTTCATACAGGAACTCGTCTCAAGGGTTATTGTGAAATAACTAATAATTAATTACAGAGGTACAAAGTACATGTATAAGCGGAAACAACCCAACTGACACTATTGAAGACATTGATAATACAGTGCAATCCTTATCTCTCGACATCAGTAGGACCATCTGACTTGCGTCGAGTGAAGAGAAAGTCAAAATAGCAGATTAGTGGTGTAAGGGGGGATGATCAAACATGACCGTTATACAGTGGAGCACGGGAAACTCAAATTCTTTGGGGTGGCCTCATTTAGTTCGAGTTTGCCGAATTTCGAGGAATACATGAAGCATTAACCATGGGGTATTGCGTGATTTTGACTTAGGCATGTTCGAGTTTCGCGTGCTCGACTGAATGTGGGAAAGTGTCCAATAAATAACGCAGTTATGTCCCTTTTTCTTTTAATTATTGACATACTGTCACCCGTGTAACTATACATCAGATGCGCAGTGTTTTGGTATTTCTTTTTAACCTCGACAGCAGTTAACCAAGAGATCTAGGTCAAGGCCTAGTATCAACGGAGAATGAATGTTTTGTGAAAAAAGAAATTAGTCAGTCTGTAGTACTCAACTCTGTACTTTTACTGCAGTGCGCTTATGAATGGCACCCCACACTCGCGTTACTAAGGCCAAGAGTCATCCTCTGTGTTCTCACACACCCTCTCCTACCCCTCCCCGCCAGCACCGCAAAAAAAGAAATAAAGAGGTCTTATATGCGGGGAGTTGCATGGTCATTTCCGGTAGCACAGTAGCAGATCGAGTGCACTTGCTGTGCTTTGGTCGGGGAGAAATATGTCGATATTGTAAGAGGAAAGAATTGAATAACGCACACGAGTTACGGGGAAGTATTTAGTAGCATTAAGGAAGGAATAGGTTGGGACTTAACAATTGTGTCGAGTTACCCGAATGTCGACAAAAGCCGTGTCGAGATAAGTGGATTGGACTGTAATATAATAATAACCTAAAGAAAAATTTCAAAATAATGAGGAGAGTTCCTTTTGTGTCTCATAATAGAGACACTACAAGATTGCGACTAGGAGCAGCCGTGAGTCGGAGTTCGCATGGGGGCCCCCTGGCAAGTTAGTCTAGATGGATGTTTTTATAGTAAATGTGCGGTTTAGCTATTAACACTCAGAACATGGAATATGTGCTCAGCTATTGTTGTGTAACTCCCATGGTACTCCTTCCAGACAGTGGAGAATTGGCACAATTTGGTTAAATAAGTGTTGATAAAGCTGAAAAAAAGTGCCTTTTTAGCCACAAGCAGTCATGTGAATGATTTTCAGTAAAATATATTTATTCTCAATTCCTCCCATTACAACTGAAAAATGTGCACAAATGTAAAAATGAAAGACAGCTGGTTACTGGCTCTTCTGATGTGTCTGCTCAGGAGGTGCTTCCCTTCTTAATCCTCAGTTTCTTGGCTGCTGTTTTCGTGCAGGCCGCCTCTGGCACGGCAGCTTGAAAAGCTTTGATGTTATTCCGTGAAAGACAGTCAGCCAGCCAATTTTTGTGGCGATCATGCCAAGTAGCTTGTATTATAATGTTATACTGGAGACCGGTTTTCTGAAGGGTGTGGATCATGTGGTCTATGGCACTCGTGCACCTATCTGCCTCAATATGATCAGAGGTGAAGGAATTTATGATGCCTGCCACTACCTGTAGAGAAAATGATTGTGCATGAATAACCATTTGCAGCAGTTTTCAGATCAGGAAATTATCTACTGTTACCAACTAGGACTATAGGTGTATGTGGGTGAAAGCTACTGAATACACCACATTTACATGTGTACATGAAAAACAAAAACAATATCAAAGCAGTAAAAAAAGCTGCTTGAAAATAATCAAGCTGATGGAAGATGTAGTGCAAATTCTCAGCCATACCTGAATGGGAAAAAATGAATTCTAAATTCACAAATGCCATATTTTAAAAAAAAAATTCTCAGATGGAGTTTAAAAATACTTATGTAAGTTGTACAAAACTTATAATTGATATCATCTGCTCGTTTGTAAAATGTCCGAAATAATTTATTAAGGAGACAATTATTTATTTCATTCTTTAGTAGAACAGACAGTAACTACACTATTTACCACAGGCATAGTTAACATCATTTACTTTGAATTATATATAATCAGTCTTTATAGTGGAATGTCCCATTCATTGCTATCTTTTCTTGGCATCTACTGATGCATGCATTTGGCAACTTTTTTTTTTTTGTATTAATTACTATAGTGTTTGAAATCACTTTTTTATGATGGGATTTTTTAAAATGAAATTTACAATTTTAGGTTACTCTAATAGACATGATAAGCCTGCATGTGTTAAGTATGTAGATTAACAAATAAAAAAGATCAATTTCTGCTCAGTTTATTATAATTTATGCTTGTTTCAAAAGGCAGATGGTAGACAGCACATTGGAAATTATTTTATAACATCAAATCAGTAAAAAGTTTCAAAGTACTATCTGATGTAAAAAATTGACTAGTTTCAGAAGTGGCCATCTTTGAAACAATATAAAAACATAATTTCAAATAATAAATTATATATACATGTGTACTACATTAAATAATAATTTCATGCTCTTCAGGCATTTAAATTCTATAAACTGGTTGCTCATGATCTGAAAGACAAACAAAATCCACCATTCTGTACAGTGCAATTTCCTGGAATTGACCAAATCCCTTCAAAAAGTTGCTGTCAATAAACACTTGCAAACCTGAATGAAGGCACAAGGGATTTGAAGGGGTATGAAATGTTCCCAGATATATACATACCATGTTATCACAGAAACATAACAACTTCCTGCTTCGTAATTTTTGCTTCCATGAGAAAACAGCAGTGACAATGGCAAACAGCTCAGCAAGGTTTGACTGCAGGTACTGTTTGTCACGATTTTCAGTAAATAACTGATCTTCCATCACTTCCTGATCCTTCCACTTTTCACTAATCCACCGAACCTGAATATGAATGGTAGGTAAGGTCAATCACAATACAAAGTTAGTGTCTGTGTACACATTTATCCATCATATATTATACAGCATATACATCATTATACATATATTATACACTGTAAGTAGATTAAGCTGAAATTGAGGGGACCAGCAATTGTACAGTGGACCCTCCGGGATAAGACCTTTGTAAATGTGAGTGTGCATGAGAAAACCCGGCATAAGTACAAGTCGGCAACATGACATTTTGAGTTCTGCACATATAATAAAAGACAAGACATTTCTGATAAATTGAAGTCAGTGACCCCCCTAAAACAAGATTTTGAGAAAACGGCATTTAACCCTTTACGTGGCAATAGCTAATTGACCAAGTAATATTGGAGTGATTGTTGTCAGGAGACCGTAGTCAAATTATAATGCCGTTATAGAGATCATAGTGAGTGATGTTCACTGCTCATCTAGTTTACCCTGTAACATGCCACGGTCCCCTAGCAACAGCCAAGTCGGAAGTTTTTGGATCTTGTTAGGAGACCGTGGTCTAATTACAAAGCCGTTATAGAGATCATAGTAAGTAGTGTTCACTGCACGTCTACAGTTCACCCTGTAACATGCCACGGTCCCCTAAACAGCAGCCAAGTTGGAAGTTTGTGTCGGACCCATATTTTCACTTCAAATCCGTTTTTCTCAAAATCAGCTCTGCCGACTTATGCCGGGTTTTCTCACGCACACTCAAAAATGTTCATGAAAATGGTCTTAACTGGGAGGGAGTTTTAACTCAGAGGTTCACACTAGCATTGGTGTCGGCTGATCACAACAATTTATTCATCTGTTTGTTCGATTTTAATGAGCTTGGTGTAAATTAAATGTTTTTTAAAAGTTTAGATCTATTTCCTGCTTTGCACACACCCACAAGTTAACTTGATCAGACAAAGAAATTATTTTTTTTTATGAGAAAAGAAAATTTATTGTACTTGTACTGACAACAATATTCCACTGAAAAAAAGTCAGACTTTCTTAAAGAAGTCAGTGATGTTGGCTTGCTTCCTGCTTCCGTTCAGCAGCGAATCCTCAATTATTGACTTCTGGACTGTCTGCAAGTTTTCTGCTACATCCATGTATTCCTTATGAACACCATTTTGTTTTAAAGAGCAGTAATTTACAATCAGAATTTCCAGTCTCAAAATAATTAAGGAAAGCAATACAAAAGACAGTAATTATATTTTTTATTACCTCCTTGACATACTGTAACAATAGAATTTTCAATTTTCTTCTGCTCCTTTTTTTTTCTCTTTTGCGTGTGAAGCACCTTTATATGCAGTCGCCTAAAAGATCCAAAACTGGGTGGTGAGCAACCAGTTGTATAAAGTATAATGTACTGTATCACTATCAGCTTGCCCAATTACTTCCAGTGTATGACAACAGGGGAACTCAGTTACAATGAGATGCGGTGTTCTACTAAATGTGTCTCGTTATATTCCACTAAAAAGGACGAATAACAAGGCAAAGAGTATCCAATTTTTTTTTTAATTTGCCTCCTTTGTTAACTTGTCATTAATGTCATGTACTTCAAGTCAATGTAAAATTAAACTGATGGCAGATCTTGGCCTTCATATCAATACTGATTCATTTTTTTTTTTGCTGACGTAGCCGTGTTTCCGTCCAATTACAAAATGGGAATCAGATGCACACAGAAAAAACAAAAATGAGTGTGTTTCCAGAGGTTTCACGTCCAGTACAACTCAATGAATGTGAACTGACTGACCACATGCTAATAATACAGGGAATACAGGCTAATGTTGCGTCACAAAGCAAGGTCAGTAAGTCCAGTGTAGACAATGAGACTGAGAACGCACACTAAGGATGTGACAAGATCAAAAATTGGCAAAAAGAAAAAGTTGTACGTAGCAAAGTCTTGGGTAAGAAATAATACCCAAATGATACAATGAAACACAAAAGAAAAGGGGAGGACAAAAAATGCCAATATTTCGGCAAAAAAAGGAAACTCAAACAGATAATAACAATTGAACAATGAAAAAAATAGACTATGAAATACGATATATGGAATATTAAATAAATGCGTCCACTTCTCTGTGCTTGTATTAACACAGAGAAGTGTTTTTTCGGTTGTTGTTTTTCTTTCTTTTTTTCCCTGAAGAAAGTTTTTGCAGAAATATTGGCATTTTCTGTCTTCGGTTTTTGTTTGCGTTTCATTATATCGTTTGGGTATTATTTCTTACACAATTTTTGACTTTGCTTTCAGCATTGCTGCAACCCCCTAGTTTTTCTGTCGTTTTTACATTTCATATTAATCATATAAGGATATGACAAGACAATGAACAGTGCATGTCTGATGAAGCTACACAGTTAGCCTACAGCCTTGCTGCAAGCCCCTAGTTTTTCTGTCGTTTTTACATTTCATATTAATCATATAAGGATATGACAAGACAATGAACAGTGCATGTCTGATGAAGCTACACAGTTAGCCTACAGGCCCACACTGAGTCATCGCTTTCAAGTGGCTGCCTGTGCCATGTACTAGTGTGCTGACAGTAAGGACAAAGCATGCTAGGCCTATTGCAGGCCTATGTGAGAGATAGGCAACAAAGCATGCCAGGTGGGAAAGGGTGTAAAGTGTTACTGTTAGTGACAGCAAAGTGCAATACATGTCTGATTCCCTATACTAAAGGCTGTACTGTGGCTGGCCCCAAAATTCTCTCGCCATAGCGGATATTTTGATTATCAATTCTCTTCATTCAAGTAATTTATTACATAGCTTACACAGCAGGAAAAATGGGGATTTATTATTTTCTCACTGTTGCCGAGGTCTCATTTTACCAGTGTTGTTACACATTGATCCACTGCATTTCAGGTCTTCTCTAACACGTAAAGTAAAAGTACATGTAGCAGTATCAGTGCCATAAATTTTGCAGCAAGGTGTTCTTTCTGAGTTGGTGCAATTTAAGGATTACAGTACCATGTTTGTGACAATGATTGACATAGATCTAAAATGATCAAAGCAAAAGCAAAAATTTGCAACTTTTATTTTTTTGGCATGTCTGTGTCCATTGGCAAAATACCTTTCCATTATAAAATTCCTATCAAAATGACATTCACCTACTGAAGAAAATTCTGCAAAGGAAAGCAAGATCATATGTGACGTGAGCGAGCCTCACTAACCTCAACAGAAGTCACACTGGACCAAACGGAGAAAATTATGATGAAACACAAATATGCTATTTTTTGACGATTTTATATTTGGTCAATACTTGAAGTTCAGCTATTTTTCTGCATTCTGTGAAAATATCATGTCTCAAATCAGCCTCTAAATACTGCTTTTAATGCCTTTAATTTTGCCTTTGACATCGAATATCATTTCAGTAATGAGGTTCACTGAACTCCCGATAACTTCCAATTAATAAACCTATTGCCATAAAATGTTCACACGGCATGTATCATTTATATTGGCATAGGCAAGCAATATTTCAAAGCCGTAGGTTAATTGTAAGTACCCGATGCTAGGGAGATAGTGTAAGGCCACCCATCTCGCTGAGAGCGAAAATCGCTGCTCCATCTTTAATGGCGATTTTCTCAGAAGTTTGCTTTCGTTTTTGACCGGGGGGTAGGTGTCTTTAACCCCTTCGCTACAATGCGTTTTGCATTCCTGTGTATGAGAGTTATTTTATACAGTCGAAACCCGATATAACAGGGATTGTGGGACCAGAGCAAAATCCCTGTTATACACATGTATCAGACTTCCAAGGGAAATAAGCAAAAATGGCCTAATCCTGCGATTTTTAAATCATGGGTAGTGTACCTTGTCAAAGGCACTTCTGATCTTGCGCAAAACTTCTTTGTGGCTTGTGAATAGGCAGCCACTATCTTCTCTTTGTCTATAAGTATGATGATCGTGTGAATGGATCCATGTGGAATCTCAAATTTTCGGCAAATCTCGGCCAGCAATGCAGCCTTTTTGTTAATTTCTTGAATTATTTCAAATTTCTTCTCAATGGAAAGGCATTTCCTTTTTCGCTTGTTGTCATTTGATGCCATATTATACATGTATTGGTCTAGAGCTTTCTGTCTCACGACGCGGTCTCAACAAAGGAAAATGGTGGTCCACGTGTGATTTCAACACTAGGTGTGTAGTGTGTGGCTGAGATAAGTGAGAAGGGCTTTTACTTTTAGAGCTTGACACACACACCTAACTGGCCTCTTCATTTTAACTGGTTGTCTTGACACTGCCCCAAGGAGCTAAACTCCTTGCACTGGCCTCGCCTCGCCTCCTCTCTCCCTCTCTTCTTTTGACTGCCACCAAAGATTGTAGAAATAACCACTCGCGTGATCGTGTAAGCTTTTGTTACAGTTACTGAACCGCGCTCGCTGTTTGCCTACTTGAAGGCTCAGAGTCAGATTCTTGCTCTCGGTATCCCTGTCATAACCGATCCACTTGTAGGTCCCTGTTATTGCAGATGTATTTTACTAAAGATAAAGAGGGAGAAAAAACAGGGATTCAAAAAATCCCTGTTACACCCGCATCCCTGTTATACCCGGCCCTGTTATAAATGGTTTTGACTGTATTTTGGTTAGCCCTTACGACAGCACGCGAGTGGTTTTTAAGATTATGTTTTAAAATTGACTGTGATCAGTTTATTTGTAAGTTATCCCCACAAAAGTATACATTTTCTGAAAGGAAATTGAATGCAGTTTCTAAATATGCCATGTTTTTTCATCTCAAGCAATATACAAGGTCACAAAGTTACGATCAAATTGACAGTGTCGAGAGGAACGCAACTGATCGAAGATTATTTGCTCTGATGAAGCGCTAGCAGTAAAGAAATTTCCAAAAACTGGAATCGAGTATGCGTAAAATTCAATGCTGATTCAGAATTTCACCCGTACATGCCCATAGCTTTGTAGGGCAGTTTTAGTATGCCGTACCTGGTACGTCTACATGGTATTGGGGAACCCAGAGTATCGCAACTTCTGTGACATACTTGGTACAGCACGCCTGCAAATATTGCACAATTTAGTGACGTACCTAAAGGGGATCAAAGGGGTTAAAAAGCCATAACTTTGCGATGAAAAGTAGCATTGCAATAATGTTTACATCAAATTAAAGATGAGATTTCATATTGTAAGGTGATATTCATAACTCAAAACTGAAAAAATGCGATTTCCGTTGAGGTTAGTGAGGCTTGCTCACATATGTGAAAATAATCCTCAGACTTTAAAGCTGTCCACCAATTGAGAATTGACGGCACTAGAGAACAATATAAAAAGGAATACATGCTTTAACAGATTTGAACTGGAAAGTAAATCTCAACTTTGGAGAATAAAAAGTAGCCAACCTTTCCAGATCCTTTCAAAACCAGGTAGGCACCAAAACCTTGCCTTGAAGCATCACAGAATATTTCTGCATTAGCATCAAATTTCTCACTGGCTTTTGCATCCCACAACATTGTCATATTCTTCTCCCAGTGCTTAAGTGTATGACAAGCAATGTAGTTCTCTAGAACAAGGCAAGAAACTGCGTTGTTGCACACTGTAAGCAGACCTTTCATCTGAAGAAAATAACAAAAAGTTTTTGCAATACATGAACATACATGTACAACATGAAAGAATAGAAAAGTAATAATTCAATCTTCCAGCATTCATGACATAAATTTTATATTGCCAGTGTCACTTTCTGTCAATATAGGTTTTTGTGTGTGTATATCTTCAAATGCAAAATACATAATGCAATTCTCATCTGCCTTTAGCAAAAATGATGACTGCAAAAAAGTGGTAATTATACACATGTATTCGCATCATATTCATATCATTTACGCAAGACAACAATACTCTGATATCTGTTTCACGCTGTTTTGTGTCTGATCTCTCTCACTCTCTCCTGAGCGCATCCCTAGAAAAAGACAATTTTTCCTGAAAATAAAACTATTGATTGTAACATAGTGCAGATCATCACTCATGAGAAGTGATGGATTAAAAATGGATAACATGACTTAAATAGAGCTTGAAGAGGACAAAACCATGTGGACGGACAGCTGAAAGACTGAGAGGATGGGATAACCAATTGAATGTTTATGTAAATTATATTAGGAAAAAAGTGCGGAATATTTACACCTACAAAACTACAGTGGAGTCCACATAAACTGAACTTTGGTAATTCGAATTCCTGCTAAATTGAGGTGATTTTGAAAATATTTTTTTTTTCTTCTTTATCTCTATTAAACATTTACTGCTAATTTGAGTCCGAACCGCCCAAATTCTGAAAAGTCAATCTGATCAAGGGCGCTCATTCTCAATATGACTTCTGATTTCCAAACCCGCAAAAACCAATTTCCACAAACATGCTGACACAGGCCAATTCAACAACTCTTTACTCATAGCAACCATCGAGGGGGAGAGTAGAGGTGCCAAAAATGATGCAATGGGTAGGCTGTAGAGCGGTCCTCTCGCATGTCAGATACAGTCTGTCCAACAAAGCGAGAAACATGCCGCAGAGGGTGGCAGCACAGACTAATAAATAACCAGACTGGAAACACAAGCTTCGGGCTGTCGTTTTTTACGGAAGTTAATGAGATGCGGCCGCATAACCAACGTGGCCGCCGCTCGGGAAATTCCGATTTTAGTTCATCTGCATTAGAAATTTCTTTTTATTTGTCAAGATTGGTTGTACATGTATTGATAATGCATTGTCTTGCCTATCTATTATTAGTCTGTGGGTGGCAGTGGTATGGGCGGGACCCCGGCACGCAGCATATTCTGCTCCAATGACCAAGGATAGCAGCCAACAACACGCCTACGCGAGATGGTGCCTGCATTTTGACCAGTAGATTTATCAATTGTTGACGTAAGCACAACAGGTACATCCAAGACACAGTACACCATGTAACATTAACATGTAGTAGAACCACAAGCCTTGCATTAAGTCCACCATGCTCACATAAGGCCATTGTGCTACACACTTATGTAATGCTCACATGACAGTATTAAAATATAATTGTGGCAAGGCCCTGGAGGAACGAAGACCTCACCTACACGAGATTCTTATCACATTAGTACTGCAAATACCTCGTGGCAGTGTTTACACATTCACCACACTACACTCAATGGGGATGGGGGATGAGTATGGCATTGTTACACTGCGTATTGTTAATTCCACGCCATTGATAGCAAGGTGGGATAACGCAGTAGACCTATGATCTTGCGTTTGAACATCATACGTGGGAGAATGTCCTTATCGATTGATGACGTCACACACAATACATGCGGCCAAGATAAAGACAGGCAACACAGTTTGCTGAGAGAACTACTAGGCCTAAGCCATTCAATGCAGCTTTCTTGTTTTACGGCCACGGTGCGGTCACTTCTTAAGAAAAAATAATCAAAAATCTTACACAGGTATCCATGTGTTTTTGTATGTGTGTGTGGGGGGGGGGGGGTGTCTGCAAGAAAGGATGTAATTTTATATGTAGCCTATGGTATGGGGCAAACAGCATGATAGTGATTATTTCTCTGCCCATAGGTAAATCGAACTCTGGTAAATTGAAGTGTAATCCATTTCCCCAATGACTTCAGATTATGTAGGCTCCACTGTATTAACTAGTGATAGGCACATTTTAACAGGAATATAAGCAAACACTTACTTTCAGTTTGTTAGCCACAGTCACATAGCCCATCATTTGGGCAGAAGGAAGTGAAACTCCCTCAGCCTCGATAGAGAATGGAAATGGCCAACCCACATGCACAGTGCAAAGCCATGCTGGACTGTCTGTCTTTCTTGTTTTGTAACAATCTGGGGTGGCAATGCATAAGGCACGGGTACTGGTTCCAGATATATCTGATGGTAAAACACGAGGGATGTTGGAAGATGCTGATTCAGTACTATGGCAAAAGTTCTCAAGATTGACCTCATTTGCTCTACAACTGTTTTCCTCATTAACTTCCACGCTGTCAGCATTGCCTCGTAAAACAACTTCGTTTTCTTTGCCTTCACTACTTGTGTACAAACAAGACTCTGGTATACATGATAAATGTTTATCTTTACAATGACATCGAGCATCTTTTCTCAATTCACAGTCTTTCTTCATGTTGTTCACTTCAACACAAGCTTCTCTATACTTAATTTGTTCTAAGATGATCTTGAAGCCTCTTCCTCTCGAGTTTCCAAATGACGAGTCTCCATATCTGGACAATGTTTCAAGCATCGCTACAACTTTGTCACATGTCATAGGCACCCAAGTTCCATCTTCATTTCTTGAAATGAAAGCCAAAGACTGGTGGTAAAATAAAACAATGCATCATGAGACAGTAGGCTTACTTGTACTTTGCAGATTTAAAAAATGGCCAATGACGAAAACATGAAACTAGTAACAGCATGACAAAAGCAACAATTCAGTTAGAGGGCTTGACAGCAAAATTTTAGAAAAAATACCACTGGTCAAAATGGCAAATCTCAGAAGTCTACATTTTTCAATACTAATAATTCATCTAGGGTTAAAATAAAAATAAAATTAAAAATCTTGGGTATTACATCATGTCCTCACAAAAATGGCTGTGTAGTGCTCTGCTAAGTCCACTCACTCTTGAGAAGTGTGATCACTGAAACACAAAAAGCCTTTGGAAGCCAAGAACAGGAAATATTGCTTAAAATGGAAAAAGCAAATGCCCAGAATAGGATATGTCTCAGAAAACTTAAAACAGAAATTTCACTAATTATTCAATAACTCAAAAGAGGTAAGATAAAGCAAAAATGTTAAAATCAACAGGGCACAGCACAGACATTTTTAAGTGGATGTGCAGAAATAGCCAAGATTTTTTTTTTTTAAACCTCAGACAAATTCTTGTTATTGAAATAAGCTGAATTTTGAGATTGCCATTCTCACCAATATTTCGAGTTTCTTCGATATTCGCATCATTTTGGATCTACCAAGGGCAAAGAGTTCTTTATCAGAAACTATTACTGATGAGAAAGAATACTGTATCAAAGGATGAAAATTCTGGGCAGTGATGAAAGTTGTGTTGCTAGTGACTGAAGCCTCAGTTGGGAATGTGTTATTTAGCTTGTTCACAATCTGACCCAGTGAACTTTCTGTCAAAAAAATTGCAACTTGTGCATGAAAGAACTAAAATAAAACTAATGTTAAGTTTTCAAAGAGCTTTAGATCATCTGGGACTCCTAAGAAGTGTGTTTTATGAAGTGTCCATATTATATTTTGCGTTATTTGTCGCAGATTGATAAAATCCAAAGTGCAATTTATAGGCAACAATATTCACACTGCAAAGATAGCATGATGTCACTGTGACTGAACTTCTCCAATTGTAGAGAAGTTCACCTACATGTACTGCACACCATCCCTGGCATGCATTGGCAGAATAAAGTTACCAGGTTGGAGGTCAACTGCATGCCAAAACGGTTACTTTGTGGGGCATTGGCCAGAAGTGATACTACATCACACCAAGCAACATTGAGGTAACAGCCCAAAATAGACAGATGTGGTGGGCTCTCAATTTAGGTAGTCCAAACTGGACCACTGAAGGGGCGAAATCCCGTTTGGGCACAATTTTAGGCCAACATTACAAGGCCATTACTGCTGTGTATTTATGTGAAACGCCATGTATCCTACATTAAAATAAAGTTCAATCCTTCCTCTGACAAAATATACTTCCTTTTGCATTGTTTAATATGTTTAACTGTGTATTTTTATAGCTTCAACAGGACATAGTCTTGCCATTTTCGCTCTGAGCTGCATGCACCGATTTGACCCCTCATAACAAAGGGTCGCGGCGGATCGATCTGATGTAGCGCATGTGTTTGAAAATAATTCACACAGTAAGCCAGATAAATGAAGTTTAATTCAATGTATTTTTCATTGTGTTTTAAGTTGAAATTCTTTTGAAAATCATTTGTTGAAAAGTTTGCAGTCCGAGAAACTAGCGGAAACTTTTATTGATCAGGAGCAAAATAATACGCAAATAAATCTCAACCTTTGGGATGCCAAGATCAGACATGGGGCATGTTTCGGAGCAAAGCGTCGACTGTTTTTATAGACCCACCCAATGCTTGATTTCGTCACCTTTGTCCGACACTCAGTGCTAAGTCAATGGTGACACGGTTGACCTCCTTTTCAATTAAAAAACAAACAAAAACATTATTTTGTCTCCCCTGTAAGAGTTCACATAAAAATGACGTCGGATGAAGTTTGGTGACTAAAAAAAGTAAAATGAGATGCTTGTATTTTGCTTGTACCCCTAAAAAAAAATTAGGCATTATAACACCCCCTTGACTTGGATACTGAGAATTTTTAATGCCATGGCTCAATAAACTGTCATTTTATGGAAGGTCAAAGTTGGCTTCGTGGCTGATGACATAATTACCTCAAATTAAAAAAAATTCAAAATGGCACAACTTTCTTAAATATGGAGATAGAGACAAATTTGGTATCAAAATTCTTAGAATACTGAGATCTATCCATTAGAAGACAAAACTTATTGATATAGCCACTTTCCAAAATCAGTTTGGGATACCTACTCTCATAAGAAACTGCAAATATGGTATGCTATCGGGTCAGGCGCGGGCCACCTGAGAATGGCTCCACAGAGTGGCATCCATTCCTGCGACATAACCTTATCTCCAGTGCCCAATCTGCTCATGACTCTGACTGGGACTCTGGAGCCATTATCACACCCATAGATAACTGCCCGGTAGCATCATTCTTGTCACCCCCCTCCCCGAGACTATCCCATCACTGGGAGGTAAAGCAGATTGAAAAAAATATGACACTAATTGACACTACCTTCAGTCGATCACATGCTAACCAGTAAGCTCCTCTTACGGCAAGACCTTTCTGTGGATGCCTGCTCTTCACTATCAAATTACAGAACCAAGGAAAAGTAAGTTGTGCTGTCCAGTAGTGATTCTGTAAGTGATCAGATATCACAAGACGAGGTTTGCATCTTGGATCAGCTTCACAGAGTGGTTTCATCACTTGATGAAATAACTTTTCAGGCTCCGGAAACTGAGCTGATAACTTCTTCACTGCAGCAAAAACGTGATTGTGTCATGATACTGGATGACAATAATTGCAAGATTTATTATAACAGAAAACAAGGCAGAGAATATTATTTCAATGAAGAGATTTGTCCAGTGACATGCCAATTCATTTATAGTATTTTTTTGCTTTTATATACCACATTTATTACAAATCATCTCCATTACAGAAGTTTTTCTTTCGATTTTCATCTGGAAATTTCTATCCTGGAGAAAATGGTCTTCATTGAAGGAGGAAAATTTCACCGGAAAATGATAACTGGAGACAAAGATAACTTTTAACTTTTCTGATGCAGAACACTGATAAAATACAGCATTATTTTCATCTGCGAAAATCAGCAATAAAATTAATTGAGCAATATGTACCTTAAAAACCTATTACATCGTTCTTAAAGTCTCACTGGTCACACCTGTATAAAATATATCCCTGCAGTTGTGTCTTAAAATAAATTACAACAAGTATGTGTCAATCATTACCACTTGCTGATGCGGTTGTATTGACTATGGTTTATGTAACATTCACAACTTTGTCCATAAATGCTAAACCATAAAATATTTTATTATGAAAGTATTGAAAACTCCTGCAAATGTCTACATAAATATTAATCTCCCACTTCCCATCTTAATAGCAGAGTTGCCAACCTCTTAAAAAATTTTGGGGGGAGATCTCTCCCAATTTTGTGGGAGATTTCATTTTTTTGTGGGAGATTTTTCATTTTACCGTCAATGTACGCAAAACCACATAAGAGTATTAATAGTGATGAATTAATAAGGCAGGTAAATGAGCATAACCATAATTCAGGAATGCTTCCAATCTGCTACACATACATATTAAATTAAACCTTTTGTATTTAAGATCATCTAGACCAGTTGGGAGGCACCCTGAATTGCAGAAATAAGTAATAGAGTGAAAGTGTTGTGTAAAGTAAAAACAAAAGTTACATACCTCTCTTAAACTTGTTTTTATTAGAGTAATATTTTTTTTGGCTTTTCGACAAATTAAATTTGGTCAACTTTTTATCGTATCTGAAAAGGCCACTCCTAAAACCGGTGTAAAGTTAAAATTGTATCACACCAGAATAATTTTTCCCGATTTTTACTCAATTTTCGTCAAAATGACAGAAATGCGTGAGATTTCTCGAATTTTCGGGAGAGCGTGAGATTCACCGAATTTGCGGGAGTCTCCCGCAAAATGCGTGAGAGTTGGCAACTCTGTAATAGTAAAAAAAAATTAGTAGAAATCAAAATCCACTAGTGCTGTATTTTCCATCACATACATCTTATTTGGACAGTAATATGAGTTTGTTAAAACACGCCAAATGAACATCTACAGAGTAATAACAAAATTTACTGTACCACTAGCATCTCACTGAAAATAACACATTAAAGATAGAAATGATTAAAGTTTAAACTTGCCTTCTTGTGGTGATGGATTTTGGTACTTCATGTACAGATTGTGATAAAACCGTTGTTTTACACACATATCAAATGAGTAGCTTGTAACATCATCTGATTTTGTACACAAATGTGATTCAGTTTTGTCTACAGTGCCTAACGATGTTGTTGTACCACAAGATATAACAGGTATTTCATTTCCTTCAATAGTTGTTGATGAGTTCAGTGAACTGTATCGTTTGGTGGTTCTCCTGTCATTCTGCTGTCCATATAATAATTGTTTATCCTTCAACTTTAAATACGTCTTATGCAGCATAGAGTTTAATACTTTTCCACGAATGTGTTGAAATCTAAGTAAGATACTGTCTTCCACACATGAACCAGGTGAAGTATGAACAGCAACTTCGTTTGATATCATATCAAAATCGTTGACACTATGATTCTCATTTCGTGCAGACTTGCTAGACTGGTGTTTTCCAGGTATATCAGTCAAAACAGGATTACCAACATCTTCAACAATCATGCTGTTCTCATCATCTGGTCCTCCGGAATTTTTTGAGGTATTTCTGCTTGAACTAGATCTAGGTCTAGATCTATGTCTGATGCTCTTCTTTCTCACCCCTTGCCTGTTAGATGTTAGCTGATTATATAGCATGCCAGTCATACTGTAGTACAAGCTGTTGCAACCTGTAAAACCACTGCATGGTTTTAGCTGTTGGAAAATCTTACAGAAAAGAAAATGATTTTCCATCTCAAACTAACCAGGCATTTCGATTGTTCCATTCACTGTGTTCAAAGAATCACACTCAATATGGACTGAGTTCAGGAGGACAATGTGAGATAAACAGTGGGCATTCGTATGGTAGCAGCCAGCAGTACAAAATTAATAGTATAAGAAACGACATCGGGGGGGGGGGGGGGAGGAGGAGAGGGAATGACTTTCAGAGCTCATGAAATAATGTCATAGTAAGCCCAGGGATGCCCTGTGTTATCGCCCTGCCACCCCGATGGGGATCTCTCATTTACGAGGCAACTGTGTCTTATTGTGTTGGAAAAACCGGGCAGGCCTACATTAATTAGACCATCTCGTGGATTTCTTTAACATGAACACATTGTTCCTTATTCAGTGTAATTAAAGTCCTTGAATGGTGTTGTTTTTGTTATCCAGCCATGATGCGATCAACCTACCCACATTACAGCCCCCCCCCCCTTCTTTTTTTTTTTTTCAAATGCACGCCTGCACACCACCTGGCAGTGTCTCCTCGCGTTTCAGAATCAAGAAATTCATTAGGTGTTGTCCTCATGCCCCTCTATGACACCTCCATAAGGCTGGGAACAAAGGGGAAAAAAAAAAAAGATAACCCACCCCTTTAAGTCTTGTTGGCCGAGTCAAGAATATTATTATATTATGTTATAGTTAGCCTATAATCTGGATCTTTGACAAATAACATAGCAATTTTAGACGGAGCCCGAATTCTGGACCTTCAAGTTTCTCAGACGCCAAAACCAAGAAAGTCATTGGAATAGGAGAAAAGGCAGTTTGGGAAGGAGGATTTGGGGGGGGGGGGGGGGAGACAAATCTACAGGTAAGCTATAACTATAAGCTGGAGTGAATTAAGTATCCCCAGCAGCAATATCGGCCTGCATATATTTAATATAGAATCATTAACTAAAAAATGATAGGCCTATAATGTGTAGGCCTATAAAATGACATCTGGCGGAGGTGAGTTGTAGCTATATCCGTCTTCCGGCGCGAAATCAATGTAGATATTATTAATAGACAAGCAGTAGAACTCTAGTGTCTTTGGCAAAAATTTAATAAGGAATAACATCAAGCCGGACATGAACGGATGTAGATCTACACATCAAGTGCGGTTCACCAAAGAGAGCTGTGCAAACTTCAAGTCAGGCGGATGCAAGGATGGGTTGGTTAAGTTCCGCCGTGCCGCGTGCCGTCGTGTCCTAATTTATGCGCCGTCAGACGGAAAGAACGTCACAGCGTGTTGTAGCCTATTTTGATCCGCACACGGGCGACGAGAGCGGCAAACATGGCCGACTTATTTGGCCACAAATTTCCACAAAGTTTGTAGTGTAATCTTTATACAGTTATAATAATGACATTCGAAATTATCGTAGGAAGTTCTACGTTGACGTGGAGATTCTACAAAATAAATCATAGCTCCATAAAATTTAATATAATTTTCAACAACCAATTACATAGGCCTGTACACTGAGGGGTAATATTTACCTCCAGGACTGCAGTTCTCACGCACACAGTCAACGGCCTGGCTTGTTTCGTGGTGAATTAAAGCAAAAATCTTTCACCATGACAGCATTTATTAACGACGATGAGCTTATAGCTGCTATACAAGCTCGACCTGCAATATTCGACAGAGACGACAAACTCCACAGGAACAGAGATATTATCTCCCAGTTTTGGAGTGAAATTGCTGCTGAAGTTGGTGCTGATGGTAATTACTTATTTGCACATCTATCTGTCCGTCCGTCCATCTATCTAGCTGTCTGTCTATCTATTTGTCTGTCTGTCCGTCTATTTGTCGATCTATCTATCTGCCTGTCTTGTCTGTCCGTCTATCTATCAGTCTGTCTGTCTGTCTGTTTAAATATCACTGTATCAGCCTGTCTGTTTGCCTATTAAATTATCTATCAGCCTGTCTGTCTGCCTATTTATCTATCAGCTGCATTTCAAGATTCTTTTAATACTTTTATTGTTATTTATTTACAGGAATAATTATCATACTCATATCTGCTGTTGTTATCATTGTTTTCCTTTGTTCTAACGCATTTTACTTGCAGGTGAATTTTAAGTCAGTACAAATTGCCAAACAGCGAAGGAGGTTAAATAAAAATAAAGGAGCAAATACTATACTTTAACATGTGTTGTGGTTGACAGTGATAGTACACAAATATTTTAAAGCCCCTGACCTTTCTTTTTTTCTTCTTCTGTTCCTTTCTCATTCCAGCAATGGCATGCAAAACCAGATGGCAGTCTCTGAGAGATTACTTCTTGAGGAAATACAAGGAAAGAATCAAATTTGGCCAGACACCACCAAATAAACGACAATGGCCGATGTTTGACAGTTTGTCATTTTTGGTGCCACATCTACGAGAAGCGTCTGGAAATTTAGAAACATGGAATTATACTGATGACAATGGGAGTGTTCTCTCTACTGAGGATATTAATGAGACCTATGAAAAAAGTCCATTTGAACTATATGAAGATCAAAAACCGCCAACGCGCATTGTAGTGAAAAAGCGGAAAAATGAAAGCTTTGATGAAATTGATGCTGAAGTACTTCAAAATACATTAAAAGCACCAGCTGAAAATGACCATGAACTATTCTTCAGAAGCCTGGTTCCTATGGTGTCTAAGCTAAATGACATTGAAACTCTTGAATTTCGCTCAGAAGTACAAGGTCTTGTTGTGAAATACCTAAAACGACAACAGCATGAAGCACATACATCTCCTTCAAATGATTTGCAAAGTTGATATGTGTCCAAACAGGAAAACTTGTTTTTTTTTATACTTTGTGAAGCCATCTAAGTATTAATAACTATTAGCAAGGTAAAATGTACGTACTGCACCTGTACAAACAGTTTTAAATTAAAAATAAATGATGATTTTGCAAACCATCAAGTGATAATTTCGGAAACCATCTAATAATAACATTGGAAGCCATCAAGCTTTCAGTCACCAGGCTCTTTGCCAGCTGGCACAACTCTCAGTGGACTACCAACAGTTCTGTTCCAAAAGGCCAACCTCCAAAACCAGTGAGTAGTAGGTAGACTCCCATACTAATGAATTGCATATATGTTTCATACAGGAAATTGGAGCATTTACAACATCTGTGAATTTGTTTTTAGGCACAACAATTGATGTTGTGCCTAAAACCATCCACAATTCCATCAACAATTGACTCTGCGCCTGCTTACATGCGCTTTTGGATATTAAGTTTCATGATTCAGTTTTATATTATAATACAAGCTCTTAATTCATTGCAATGAGATGTGTATCAGGTGAGAGTTGGCTATACATGCTTGACAGTGTTCCATGTAACATCAAAAATTCATCTCACCTCCACACTGAAAATAAGAAACCAACTTCATAGTGCCATGGTCTGTTATTTCTCTAGAACTGATTGTTTACTTTTAAAAAAATTTTGTTGTGGTTGTTGTGAACATTTATAAAGTTTTGCTGTTCATAGTCATACAGCCATACACTGGACAGTTTGGTAATAATAATTAAGTTCATATGCTATGCACCACCTTCAGCATAAAATAATACTTGTTGCTCATAACTCAGCACAATTTTACAGTTCCAATTGTTTAAATGACACACATTGTCTTATATGAAT
Source organism: Onchidella celtica (assembly GCA_963931925.1). Classification (NCBI taxonomy): domain Eukaryota; kingdom Metazoa; phylum Mollusca; class Gastropoda; order Systellommatophora; family Onchidiidae; genus Onchidella; species Onchidella celtica. The sequence goes on from OZ007572.1 coordinate 16,653,478, forward strand.
TGTTATGATAGTTGATACCCTTTGTTTATAACAGTGAACAGCTTCATAAGGACATTGGTTACACAGCCTCACCGTACGTGTTGCTTATACGTGTGTATCAATGTGGGTTGTGTGTGTGAGTTTACCCATGTATTTTTTGACATGTTTCTGTAAAGCGCATAGAGCATTTTTGTAATGGATATGCGCTATATAAATGCCATCCATTATTATTATTATTATTATTATACCATACAGAACGTCATCATACTCATTGTTCATACCTTTATTGTACACAAATTTACGCTGTATTTTCCATTTTTCATCAGACACAACTAAAATATGCTTTTAAAGGCCATCATATCCATACTGACATTCAAGTCTCCAGATTGAAAAAGGCCTGCATTCTTTCCATTTCTACCCAGATAATCTGATTATACACAATTAGATATCTGATATGTACAGTAATGTAAAATAAAGAAATTGCCTAAATCATATTTCATCTCTTGTCAGAAGAGATAAAAAACTGTTTCATTTTCATGATGGGTTATCTAAAAAATATGAGATAGACAATTTGCACTGTAGTTCGTAGAAAAACCATTAGAGGCCTAGGCCTTTACCCATCTCACTTTTGGCTTAATGCAGTCGGTTTTCCTCCCTTTTCAGAGATCAGCTTTCTTTCTTAAGGGTTCCTTTTTAATTAAAACTGTTTCAATTTTGTTGTTTAACTGGGGTTGGGGAGTCAGTAATGACAAAGAATGCAAATTACCTCATTCTGAGTTGCACAGTTTGCTTATGAGCATGATAATGTAATATAAAATGTACCAGTAAGCAATTTATTGTATGAAGTGTGAGAAGGTGATGCAGGAAAAATTTTTATAAGCTAGACACAAGACATGTTCAGGGATTTTATTTCACAAAACATAGGTTCCTGAGAGATCACAAGGCAATTATCACAGCCTGGATTTATTTGAATTGATAACACATTCCATTGAGCATAATTTGGTGAATCATTCATTGACTTGGAAAATATGAGTGTCACGGTCAGTTCCTTGTTGCGTGATATGCCATTTTTCAATCTGTCATTCATGTTAATTTTGTCTTTCTCTTCTTGCTATTAAAAGTACAATGTATTAGAGGATTATTGGATTGGTTATTTTTTCACCAACTCTTTTTTTCATGTTTTTTCTTGAGTGTTATTGCCAGAACAGTAGTGTGTTCTCTTTGTGCTACATCTTAACAACTGTTACTTTATGTGTATTTTGAGAAAAAGTGGCAACTGATAGCCTTGGATTATGAAATAATTAATTTACTTTTTTTAACCTGTTCTTACGGTGGGAAAAAAACTATAAACTGTAATCATATATATTTATGCACACCAAAGACCTTTGAGAACAGCCACAAACATTGGTGACATCATAAAATTAAAAAACAAACACACAAACAAATCATGAGAAGGGCAGTGATATACAATTTAGGCTGCTACTGCTTGTCCTGCTCAACTCACTGACTACTTTCATCACCCAATAATCTTCACTGGATGCTACGCAGTTTTAACAATATTATTAATATTAAACGTACCCATGAGTAAAAGATTCCACTTTTGTTGGAAAATGAAATATAATGGGAGAAAGGTTTCATTCCTTTTGACTGATGGAGTGAAAATAAATGAATTCTTTCACATACATGTAATATATTTACTCTTAGCCTACTATTTCAGTCCAAGAGAAAACAAAAATCAGTTTTCTGAAAAGCAATTACAATGATGGTAAGCCACTCTTTTTTTCATGGCCACTTTTGTTCATGTGTTTCAGTAAAAATAAATATATGTATTGATAAATTGGAGTTGTATGACTTTATGATTATACTGTCCATAAATTTTGGCCTTATTACCATTCAGAATTAATAAAATCAAGCCATTCAAGGTCATTTAATATAATTAAAACAAAACAACTTCATACGTTCACAAAACCGAAAACACACAAAAAAAACAAGTTTAGACATCTTTATTGATTAGTTTTGCACATTCAACAGCCAACAACGATAGCGCCAATTTTGCACTACTATTAGTACTAAGAGATAAACTCTTAAGCACCATACAAAAAACAACAAACAAAAAAAATAGTGTTTAACAATACATGTACTGAAAAAAATGTATTTAATTTAATAAATCTTCTACAATGGAATGGAGAGGAGCATGAAAAGCTAAAACATATAATTAAAGTGTGTTACAACACCTTCAAATACATGTACATGTAAATATGCATTCTCAAAATCTCAGTGCCACAGACTGAAATTAGAATATTTTATTTGAATAGAAATATCATCTGCTTTGCAATACCTTCTGGATTAAATGAAGTATTATATACTTTCAGGTAAAAGAAAAAGAAGAATGGGTAAAAATAGGTAGTCTAAATGTCAACAACAATATCAGTTTCATTGAGTAAAGTAACACACTTGCACTTTTCAAACTTACACTAATGGTAGGGAAAGAACTCACTCAGTGCCTATTCTATTTTAAAGTGAGAAACAATTATAAAATTCAATTTTCTTTTGTGCTGTCTTTCACTCAGTCATATTACACCGCTGCAAGCATTAGACACACCAATCCAATCATAATGGTGTTTAGCAAGTAAATGACTATAAACAATCTGATGTGGATACCAACAGAAGAATCTGAAAAGCTGAGGTAAAATACACAGTTTGATCATAATTGATGCTAAAAGTAATCAGTTTTGTGCCCAATAAAAAAAACAACAATAATTTATTTAAAATGTTGTTCACTAGAATTCATGGGATGCAATTTATTTTCAAATATTTGCTGCTTGGAGGGACCAAACTGACAACAGCTACATCAGATTGTCTACCTGTCCAAGTCTGAAAACATACATGAACTTGCTGGTAAAGTTATAGTCAGATAACATTTGTCATGTTAAATTGTTGGGTTCATATTAAACTGTAGTAGGCGGATGGTGCCACTGTGACCAATTGTCGTATGTTTTAATCTATTTCTTCCCTACAAAATGTTCACATTGACAGGGATAAACCCTGGCCAAAATAACATGATTCTTCAAACAGATAACTGCCGTGACTGTTTCATTTCCTTGCACACTTATTGATCGTCTGAGTGGATAATTTGATTTAAACAATGTTGACCCAGTAAAATGGAACTATAGTTCTATTATGTCTAGGTCACAATCTCCACCATGATTCTATGGAGCAACAACCTCAACTTCCAGTTACATGGATCATCTATATCAACAGAAATTACAAAGCTTAACTCACTGACCGCCTATGTTGCCAAAGTGGTGATCTATTTTTGGGAACGGCTCACTGCCGATGTCACACCCCTGGCTTTCCAAACCTTGGAATTTTTTTTATCGTACAAAGGATGCCACAGTGGTTTCAAAGGCTATGGAATTCGTTTCTCTGGTTATTTGTCTTTGACCGGGTTGTAATTTAAACTCTCTGGCGCTGAAAGTCAATTTTAGGTGAATTTTTTTCCATGATCAGACTTCAGTCAGCAAAATGGTGTCTTCCAGCAGATCTAGTCGTGTTCACAAACAAGACAATGTTTTTACTAATTTTTGACGATCACAACTCAAACAGCCCAAATTATTCTGACTCAGACTTTGAGCCTCCCAAAAAAGCAAATAAGGGCAAGGAGGGCAAGGGGAAGACGACAAGCAAGGCTCCCAGGCCCAACTGGTGATTCTGGGTGGGTAATCTTCAGCCACTTACCATTTTTCGGTCATCAAAATTTGGGTCAAAAGTGAAAATTCACAACAACAAAAAAAATATTAGAGGAAACAAGAAGCTGTTTGTTGTATTACATTCGTTATTATGTCAAGCAATAAAATAGAAAATTTCCAAGCTTTATCTATAATAGTTTTGTCACAGTCATTTTTCAAAAACACCCTCAAAACGCTGGCTGTGGGTGACGACCACCGGCCAAATCTCCGGCACTGAGTGAGTTAAATGTACATTGGAGCACAAGTGCAGAAGCTGTTTTTTTCTGTGAATCAGTTATTAGTTAATGTGTACCATGTCAAACCTATACTAACATGAAATGACTGAACAATCACACCTAGTGAGCAGTAAGCCAGCACTGAATCTTTTAAAATACTGTGATATCAAATTCAAAGGCCCTATGGCCATAGACAGTAGTTCAAGAAACTGGCAAACTTGTCAAAATGATTCTCGGACTATTGAAACAACAGCTCTTTTGTCTATTCTTTGATGTTTTTCACTCCCTATACCTCTTGACCAGTGTATGCTGGATGAAATGACTATACCTTTATTTGCATCAGCTGTGTATACCATCAGGCAATAATGATAATCATATGACTGTCCCCAAATACATACCAAAAATGTAATGATATAAAATGCAACTAGGGTACATGAGTATTCTTAATGCTTTCATAAATAAATCAGATCCATAGTCTATTGCTGTTCTAAATATGCCAGCAAAGTTCACGTGTATAGTTTTAAGACAAAATGTAAAGTCTGTAAAGAAATTCCTATACTATACTCTTGAGTAAGTAATATACAGTATAGTATAATGGTGTAGATGTCCCTAGACCTGCTTTCCATCAATAACAAATTCACATAAAAGAGTATACTGATAAACAATGGTAAGAGTAAGAGTGAGTTATAATCCTTCAGAACTAATATCAGTACATGAGGTGAAACAAATTTAACAGAGAACAAGCCTTGAACATGTCTAGTATTGGCGATATTGATTCTTAGACTACTGATTTTCAGAAAATTTGTATGCAATGACAAGCACCAAATCTGAAAATTGAATGTGAAATAATGTCAGAGCAATAAAGTAAAATAGATTTGGAAAAACATTTTCCCTGTCTGTTCATCAGATCCTTGATTTACATAGTAACAATGTGAACTTGTCCCTATTTCAAGTTCTTCATTTATTTGGTAATCTGAACTGAACAAAATTTCAGGGTATTGCAGAATTTTAAATTTTTTTCCCGGACACAAAATTGCTATTCAATAAAAGCAAGCAGCACAGAGGAAAGAAAGGCCTATTATAAAAGTAGGCAAGTACACAAATCATGTCCTTTGGATGATTCAATAATGATGTGATGGTCTTTCCTCTGCAACAAAAGGCTAATAAGGCAATATTCATTCAGAACAAACTGCTTTCATACAATGCGTGCACAAATAAGACTTAAGCAAAGACATTTAAAATGTGAATGGCAACTCCAATAAATCAGACAGGCTACCCAGTTGACATAGTGTATCCTTATTTGAAATTGGCTGATTTATTATTCAGTGGGCGAACCAAGAACTTGTCAGAAGCCATGTAAGCTTTGATAGCTGGCAGTGATTCAAAACGTTTCACATATTCTGTCAGATTAGGAAACTCTTTCAAAATACTGGGCTCAAAGATCCTGTGCTGATCCGCCATTTCGTAGATGTGGAAATCACTCACTGTGACCTACATTATAAAATAAAAAGAAGACACTGCCAGATGGAGGTTATCGCACAACAATGGCACTCACCGATCAGATTTTCAGTTAATGATAATAGGGTTTGTAATGCTGAAGTGTGAACAAAAAATTCTGAGGACATACTATATGCAGAATAAGAGTAGACTGAAGGAATAGAAAAGAAATGAAGGAGGATTAACAAACAACAAAAGAAGAAACAGAAATACTGCTGTCCATACTGAATAGGCACAGCGTTTCACCATTTTTTTTTACTTCTCTATGTTTGCAGACACATGATAAGATATTTGTGATCAATGTAAAAACAGTAGCCTTGAACAGAATTATTAATCCTTTTGAGGTTGTCAGAGTAAAATTGTGGGTATTATTTTTGACTGCTTAAAGGGGAGAGGGGGGGGAGTTTAACTGAAGTAGCTTTCAAAGGCATGAACAAGACTAATGTAGTGACTAGTAATACAGTCGAGCACGGAAAACTCGAACTCTTTGGGGTCGCTTCATTTAGTTCGAGTTTGCCGAATTTCGAGGAATACGTGAAGTATTAATAATGAGGTATATTATTCCTGTATATTCAAGGAAAAAAATACAACTGACACCGTGTGCCACGAATTACTTGTAAATCCCCCCCCCCCCCCCCCAGCCAGTTGAAAGAGAAGCAAGTACATGTACCTATTAAACTGGCGCGCGTGGCGACAGCGGCACGCGACCTCGTGCCCGAACGTTTTTTTTTTTTTTCCTTCTCTTCTGCAAGTGCTTCGTTAGGGCAAGGCAAGCCCAACAGTGATAAACTAAACTAAAAGGTGAACACAACTCACCATTTTTCTCTGTTCAGCTTTACTCCATTTCGTACAGCAACACTTCCTTTCTTTTTACATGTATTTTATTTTTCTATTGTGGTATGACTATGAATAGTATGAGTGCGGGACCATAGATCATACATGACCAAGTAGTACAATGTCATGTACATCTATGCGCGGGACAAACCAAAAAAAAAAAAAAAAGGTTATTTCCTGTACTGCCCAAATCGGTCGTCTCAGGTATTTTAGTCCCCGTTTTTATCGGTGGAAGGGGGAGGGGGCGACTATACGCACTATCCTGCCACCACTAGGTTATGCTACGGCTAACCGAATGACGTTTTTGGCGTTGGCATTCGTTTTTTCTTTTTTCTTTTCTACTTCTAGGCTACTGGGATGCTTGGATCTCACTCGCAGCAGGAAAACTGGTTCGACGAATCCGTGTCACAGTTCGAGGTTCGCGTGAAATAACTACTAAGAATATTGAGAAATAAATTCGGGACCTAGATCTCTGTTCGTGGGATGCGTGATTTCGACCTAAGTGTGTTCGAGTTTCACGTGCTCGACTGTATAATGGAGATTTTTATTTTGATCATAGATTGTCTAAATCATTTGTGTAACATATTTTTACACAATTGCAAATTATAATAACAACCCACTTGAGTAAACAAGCTATAGTAAGTTGACTAAAGCTTTCCTGTTGTTACTTTTCACTATGTTTGATGGTGGAACTTGTGGAAGGGCAATGTAACCTTTGAATCTTTTCTCTCACACGACGATTTGTCTAGTTTACTTCAAATTTTACATCGAGGTTTTCAACACTGCTATTATTTTCATAATAAGTCAACTAGAGAGAGTGACAGCACTAACAGTCAATATATCGAAGAAGAAGTTATTTATCCCACCCCTGCTTATTAATTCCAGATCTATATGCACTGACAGAGTTCCACAATGAACATTTTTTACTAGAGAGTAGAAACTGGAATACACGACAAATGAATTTGAGAGATACTGAAGTTAGTTTTTCATTTTATGATGGCAATGTACAGGCCAATGTTTATGTCACGAGCGAGTGAGCGAGAGTTAATAAGTGCGGGGAAGGGGACTTGAAGCGTGCGTGTGTGAGTGAGTTGAAGCTTAGAGGAGACAAGATCTGAGTAGTCAGATCACTGCAAGTTGAGAAGTCCAAGGGGACAGACGTGAAGAAAGCAGTCGGGAGATTGTTGTGTTTTCCAGTGATGACTGGTAGGTTGAACTATGATTGATAAGTATGATGATTGATGTACTATATTCTCCTATGACCATGATGTAAATAAGTTATATGTGAGGAATGTGAAAGTCATTGATTACTGTGTATAGAAATGTGCGCAATGAGCGATAGATGTAAGTTAGGATCATGGATTCGTAGCGAGTCTGAGTACTGTGTAATACGGTGGAGGTGTGTTACCGTAGAGAAGTGCAGATGTGTGGTGAGTGAAATGTGGACTGTTGTGTGTACGCTTGATGGTTCGTAATGAGTGGTGAAGTGGATAGTAATTGTATGGTGTTATAGAGATGTAATGTTATTCTTATAGGTGTCGGGGTCGGGCAGTGAGGCACCCGTGGTGGAGAGACTAGGGCAGGGGATAGGCCAGCATAAGGAGATGCTTGGGTTGGGCAGAAGGCTACCCACAGGCCAGCTTGAGTGAAGCTGTTGCGCAGGACAGCGAGGGCCCATTAGTCGTGGCAGTCTGGCCACAGGCAGGGACGTATGAATTGAGATATTAGGGGGACAAGGTGGTCTAGAGGCAAGGTGCTCGCCTCTCATGCCAAGGGTCCCGGGTTCTAAACCCGGCCGGTGCAGGCATGTTGGAAGTTTGGGATTTTTCTCATATTTTCATGTCCCTGATCCTATTGAGGGGTAGGATCGAGTACCTAGTCTTCTCGGATAAGGACGAAAAAATTCGGAGGGCCCGTGTGCACGTTAAAGATACCTTGGCAGTTGGAAATCGTAAAGAGCAGGCCGAACAGGCCGCTGCCCGGGCAAAATTAAATAAAAATTCATCCCTACCACCCACTCCCCCTCATCCCCCCACCACCAAAAAAAAAAAAAAAAAAACGCCGACCGGCGCTGCACTGTGGCGACGACGTGCCTGCTCCAGTTGTAACTGGGGTGCAATGGCACAAAGGCAAAATTTCCCAAATGGGATTAAAGAGTTATACAAATACAAATACAAATACAAATTAGTGTGATATTGAGATATTAGTGTGATATTGAGATATTAATGTGATATTGAGATATTGAGGTGATATTGAGATATTGAGGTTAGGTTGGGCAGGAGCCAGTAAGATAGGCCGCAAGTAGTACATACCTTGATGTGAGGCTGAGGTCGGGGCATATTTAGAAAAGTAACTATCGGGTTGTGGACCCGGAGAAAGAACGAATGTTGGGAATAATGACCATTGGATGGTATTTGATTTGAATAATGTAACCTATGTAATTGCACGTATATCTTTATCTTTATGTATAATAAATGTGTGAGCCTGTTTGGTTGTTCTGTTAAGTGTTATACTTGTCTGTTCGTGATTGTCGTCCTGTCATAATCAGTACATCTCCCAGTCTGGGATTTGTTACAGTTTAGTTCTGGCAAAACATGTTACGAAAAGAAACAGACAAAACGAAGTATCCATACAATAAATCACCTTATCTCCGAGAAAGAATTTTTTGTTCCCGAGGTACTGTTCAAAAGTTGCAAATGATTTTTTAACACCTTCAATGTAACTGTCTCTTTTTGCGTCATCCTGAAAAAGAACAAAATAAACAAATATCTTCACCACACTTCTGCAACAATTTCTGATAACACGACAAAATATTACAGCTCTGTCGCTGTTAACCTACAGATCATATGAAGCAGCCGAGGTTCAAGTTTGTGTGCTTCTCATCCTAAATAGTAGCACCCTAGAAAACTCCAAATTGCAGAATATTCACAGTATTACAGTGCACAGATGAACTTCTCAAAACTGAAACATAGTGGAAGACCCCATAATTAAAATCTAACATAATCAACCATTTCTCAGTCCAGAGCATTTGTTTACCTATAAGAGCATGTTGCAAAATGAAGACTTTGGAGCCACCATAAAAGCTAGAAATGTGATTTTCAACTCAATTCATTAAAAAAAATTTAATATAGTGTGCAGTGGATGAATAAAATTGTGGGTACATAATTGTATTATTCTCAGCTAGGACAATTTTAGAAGCTGAACCATACATTTTCCGTGTCACATTTTATAACCTAACATTCCTAGCCCTTCCTTCTGTATTTTATTGAAAAAGGGTAAATAAGGCAAATCAGGATGTCGAGGAAAGCCAAATGATTTGATTGCAGATCAGGAAAGGCTCTTCTTCCTGAAGTTAGCCTGGACAATGACTTAATCCAAAGTCTCCTCACATCCCTTTTTCACAACACTATACAGTCCAATCCACTTATCTCGACATGGCTTTTGTAGACATTCTGGGTAACTCGACACAATTTTTAAGTCCCAACCTGTTCCTTCTTTAATGCTACCAAATACTTCCCAGTAACTCGACGTGTTATTCCATTCTTTCCTCTTATATCGACACATTTCTCCCCGGCCAGAGCACAAGTGCGATAGATCTACTACTGTGCTACCGAAATTGCCCATGCAACTCCCCGAACATAAGTCCTCTTTATTTCTTTTTTCTTGTGCTGGCGGGGAGGGGTAGGAGAGGGCGTGTGTGGACAGAGAGGATGACCCTTGGCTTCAGTAACGCGAATGTGGTGTGCCATGCAAAAGTGCACGGCAGTAAAGGTACAGAGTACTACGGACTGAATAATTTTTTTTTTCCACAAAATATTCGTGTGCCATTGACACACTAGGCCTTGATACCAGTTTAGCCTTACTGTGTGTGTATCAGTATCATCACTTCTTCTGAAGAAACAGTCAGGGCGAGGTTAAAAAGAAATAGTAAAACTCAGCGCATTTGATGTATAGCTACAGCATTTCGCTGATATCGGCAAATCTTTGCCATGCAAGTGCTCCATACAACATTGATAATGATATTGGAGGAATGGGTGACAGTATGCCGATGATTAAAGAAAGGGGGACATAATTGCATTATTTATTGGACACTTTTCCCATAATGGTGATGTCTGATCTCCCTTCCCCCCCCCCCCCCCCCTTTTTTTCTCTTCCATCACTAATTTGCTATTTCGACTTTCTCTTTACTCGACGCAAGTCAGACAGTCCCACTGATGTTGAGATATTAGGATTGCACTGTATTTATTTATTTTCACTCATTTGGCATACAATCTTTCACTTGCACATATTTTGCCGAAGTTTCTGAACTGTTTACATAGAAAATTGAGGAAAATAAGAATTGATTTAAACTAATTATAGTGATCTTAAATTACATGAAGTAAAAAACAAAAGTTCCCTGTTTTCACATTCAGCAGCTGACTCAGTACTGCAGGTGTTTTCATGATGATTGCTATAAATATAAGTATGTATCATTTTGATCACTTTCTTGACAAAATGCTGAACCATTCAATGCAGTATGTGTCATTCTGGCTATGTTTTGTTGAAACAGTATGCTGTTAGTGTTAAAAGAAAAATATTTTCCCTCTTGCTAAGACATCAACCCAAAAAAATACGTTTCATGCTATGTCTTAATGCAAATACTTACATACTGTGGTCCATAGCACAGTCTTACAAAACCATTCCGAACATCCATGATCTGATCCAACAGCAAGTCAGTGTGGGCTCGTTCTTTCTCATTATCGCCATCTGTTCATAAAATATTCCAACAAATGGATCATACCCATGTGCATATATGCAAATTTTATAAGAGCGTAATTCTCTGTCTTTGGCCCTCAAGACTGACTGCTCTTTTGCCATGCTATTTATAATAAACAATAAAAATGCTCATCACAGTTCTATGTTTTGTACAGCCCCAAATACAATTTTATTAATTCACTCCCACACAAAAATCTTGAACTCAAATGCCAAAAACAAATGTTGGTGTTGTACTCCTGTTGCTGAGAATGCTGCTCAAGCACCTGGGTTTGAAACTAAATATGAGGTAACTACAATTTCTTTTTTTCCCTCCATCCTGTAATATCTTGTTCTGGCCAATACTACTATGCCGTATCACAAAAGAGACATGCTCTTGTTTAAACTACACTAGTGATGAATAAAAGTGTTCCATGCTGGAGGAAGGAAAACTTTTTCCTGTGTCCCAATAACCTCAAAGTAAAATAAGAATAAAATAAAATCTGACACTTACACAGATTATGTTTACGAGCAAGATGACGGAGAATTGCATTTGACTGGGTCAGTTTGATATCTCCATCAATGAAGTAAGGCAGCTGGAAGAAAAAAGGATGAGAATTTCCCTTGAAAAGTACAGTGCAAGATTCTCTTGAAAATGAATAGCAGTCTGGCAATGGGATGGTAGAATGAATACACCTCACATATCTCTTCTAACTAAGAACTGGCATTGCCATGGATAAGCTTGCTTCTGCCCTCCTCCCACATCCACAGTCCCTTTTTCTCCCCCCCCCCCCCCCCCCCCCAGTTCTTTTACAAGAAAGAGGCCTGTTTTATATCAATAAATGTGCACAACCAAATAAAGTATGGTGTAGTATGACGGGTAATTTTGGCAGTGAAATTGCGCCATACTGAACACATGCCAAATATGCTACACACTCCATTCCTAGTACAGGAAAAAGAGGACCAAATTCAACACTCTTGAAAGGCAATCAAATAATAATTATGTCCAGAGTGGATGTGAATCAAACAAACTTCCAAAAATACTTCTCAAACAAGTATATCAATAAATTCTTTTACGACGCCACTTATTCAATAAATAATTAATCATAACCTTCCTGCCAAGTGCGACATAACTGGAGTTAAGATAGAAAGATTTTTAAAAAGACAATAAAAGAGTCTTCCTAGACCATAAAATCTACAATAAAGAATGGTTCCCAGAGCTTCATTGGTTTGTGGCTGATGGTACTGCTCTATAACCTAACTTTACTATATCAAATTTCATTTTAAATTATTACCTGTTACATAACTTCAGTAGGAAATATGCACTAAGTCAGATTAAACATAATTAAACTGAAGAGGATATTTAAAACAAATTTGAAAAATCATAGAACAAATCAAATTTTCACTTACATTTGGAAAATCCAAACCAAATGTAAACTTGACATTAAGCCATGCACTTCTATCATAATCTGGACCTGTGAACAATATTGCAAAGATGCATGGCTAAAGTTAATGTAAATCTTCATGGCATTTCTATCAAAACATGGCATCCACAAAAACATTTTGTTGCATGACAAACAGTTGATAATAAATGTAATTTCCTGAGAGATAACATTATTTCATTCAACATCTGGAAACATTCCGAACACTTCATAAAGCATCAGAGAGCTATATGTGCCTGTGATGAGAATGCAAATCTGTTCGTTGTAAGATGAAGATCAAAATAAAGGATAGAGACTGTCACTCTTATTCTGCCCTCATGCCTACCATCTCCAACTTCATATTTCACATCTTCGAAGTCTTCACCCACATAGTTCAACAACAAACGAATTGGCTGTGCAAGCTGAGAATGAAAAGGCAAACAAAACATGCTTCAGACATTTAAACAACAAAAAGATATTAATATCAGCTTTAAAAATGCATACTGTCATATATTATATGTAGTGTTGGAATTTCAGTGACTGGAATTTTAAAAGTCTTATTTCCTGCTATTTTGATGTTGGAGATGTATTTAAACTGCACAGTTCATAAGTTAGCGAAACATAAGGTAAAGCCTCCATACTGGTGCACAAGAATTGCAAGAAAAAAACAAAACAAACCTTTTGTAATCAATTGGGTAGGCTGCATGTTAAATCTAAAAGTTACCTCTTCTATTGCAATACGTTGTTATTATACCTCCTTGAATATATGAAAGAGTTTGGTGATCTGCTATATTTTGGGGGCAAAGGGACAATGGTAGGATTAAAATCCATAACTCCATTTTCTTTAAATATTGTGTAAATTATTAATTAAGGTTAGTATAAAATCTCTCTCTCCGTATCATTATATTTTAAAGACAATTATTCACAGTTACATCAAAACTTTAATACTTATGTCCCTTTATATTCATCATTTTCTTTTCTTTACTTGATTCCATTTGAAGCTGGAAGCGACCGAATTTAAACTTACACCTCGAATGGCCCAGTATCCTAGCTGTGAAGGCATTTTCCTCTGTCAAAAAGCAAATCCAGTCTGTGCACGATTAAAATAAAGTGAAAAACATTACAAAGGTTTTTATTAGTAACAACTTCACGTTTGTGTCACATTAAATATTTTTGTACAGTTTAACAGTCTCCACATCAGTCCATACTCAATGATAAGTTTAGATGACACAAAATCAATCTAGCATGTGAGATAACCAGGTCTGCCGATTTTGCTCCCCCTCCTGATGTCAACTTCATAAGGCAGGGAGGCCTGAAAGTGTTTTTAAAAGGTATGGTACACACTTCTTTGAAGTGCTCTTGTTTTTATTGTCAGAAAATAAGGTGAGTGTAAATAATTTAGGGTGTGGCTGATTTACTTAAATTTGCCACAGGAAGGGTGGCTATCAAGAATTTCATGATCAGCCCTCAGAATGCTTAACTTCAACATGAATTATGGCAGTTCTGTCCAGTTCTGTTCTGATAATCATGAAACTGCAAATCTATTATCTATGCTCCAACAATGTAACTAAACTTAGGCAGAAGCAATTTCCAGTGCTCTGAATTTTTAAAAAATTTTTTCCCCAATTTTCAGACAAATTGAAAAACCCAGTTTTTACTGAAGTGAAAGTCACATTTTGTACATTTCTGTGTTCAAATCTTCACTTTTCTAACAAAATAAAATAAGACAGTGTAAAAATAATCCTTTGGCATGAATTCTTGCAGTAAACAAGCAGGTGCCGTTTAATGGCATGCCAGATTTCACTTCTAAAGGCCAACACATCAAGGGCCACATGGTAAAGCTACAAATTTGACATTTAAAAAAAATGAAATATTTGGCATGCTTGTAGCCACAGACAGCCCGTAGATTACATGATAATTTTGGGAGCTAAATTCTGAAAACTATATAGGCTAAATAGCGTTCTTATCATAATTACTAATGTCGTAACTATACTTACTAAGTCTGATAAAGAAACATTATTCAGTTTTTGTTTCTTCAAACTGACCCAGTCTTCAAGTGAATATCAAACTCGAATCTGATCATTTGAAGCAAAAATTCATTTATGAGATGGTTCGCCCACTCGCTTCACACCCCTCCCCTAGCCTTGTTTCAATCCTTCAAATGTAGCCTACTTAGCTAAAATGCTGGAACTCCATGAAAAGTGATTGACAGTGACTACAAAGTGCCACAATGAGACTGTGTTGCAATATCCAGATTTAATGACCCAGGCAAAATTATGTTGCTGGTTAAGGTTAGTAGTAAATACATGCCAGTGGCCACGTTTTTGTTAATAAAGGCCATGCTTATTGCAGATGTCTGCGAAAAGAAAGTAATCATATTTGCAGATGTCTGCAAATAAGAGCATAGACCTGTTGGCAGATGTGTAATTTATAAATTACTGAAGTGGTGTTTGAAAATGATGTTTTATGTTATCTCACAAATCTGTGTACAGTATATTTTAGCAGCTTCCTTTTCTACCACTCAAATCCGCTGTAATTCTATCATGACCTGTATTTTTTTTTGCTAGTTTCCTACACAGTGAGTTAGTACTAATATGTTATATGTAGTTACTGGGCTATCCAGAGTTGCAACAGTTGGGAACAGATGCTCTATTTCTGAACAGCTGGGGCCACGAGTTTTAATGTTGTTGTCTTTTTTTAAATTGTTTTTTTCCTTTCCACGGTATGGAGATTTGTCAGTGGTAATGCTGTGAAGGCACCAGATAAAACGTGACACTCATGAAACAGGATCTCTTCAGAAATGTGCATAATAATGCGCTCCATGGCAAGCAGTAGATGAGTGAACTAAATGATGAACCAAATATACTGGCATCGACTCCATCGAGTGAAATGGATGTGGTGATGGTATCTGCTGGACTGACACCTTTGATTAAGAATATTTTCCTCCTGCCTCTTTCTGGATAATACAACTGGCAACTCCTTGCCCAGAGAACTGATACAGGAGTTCATTCAAACTGCCAGATATTGTATTGCTTTCAATAGCACTGTTTGACCATTATTTTTTGGGGAGGTCCTCCACCCGTCCGCACCAGTCAAGGAAACACACTAAAGAGGGGACTTTTGAGGGGCTTATCAAAAGGTTGGGTTTAGTATTTGTATGGTACAAAGAAAGAAGAAAGAAAAAACAAAAGCGCGGGTTAGGGGAGGTCTTCATCATATTATGTTTGTTAACCTTTTGGTAAGTGGCGCGGACGGGGGGAAGAGCTTCCATTTTTTCTTTTAGAATAATGTCCATGGAACTGATCTAATGTTGATAATGTAAAACTTAAAAAGAACAAAAACAGTTTTAACCAGGGATCAAGCATTCAGCTGCTGAATGAATATAATATGAACACATACACAAACACACACAACAAAAGAGAGAGAGAGAGAGAAAGATAGACTGATAGAACAAATAAAAATGAACAAAACTTCCAAATAAACAAACAAAAAAAGTAACAATTAAATCAAAACATATAAAGAACTGAAGCAGAAAAAATCCAAAATAGCATATTTCAGTAAATATACGATAGATCTAGATCTAAGTTACTGAAGAAAGGGATGAAATTTTCAGTTCATGACAATAATAAAGAAAAAATAATTTACGTTTAAAATTTGATTTACTTTTATTTCTAACTAGCAACTGTCCTGTCCTGTTCAATGAACGGGATTAAATAAAAGAAGCAATATCAGTTTCCCACGACATCGATTAATTTTGTAAATGGTGAAAATAAAACAGATTAATGTGAACTGATAATGAGCAGTGCTAGCCAAAAAGATTTTTATCACAAAAAAACAACAAAAAACTCCCCGACGAAGAATTGAAACCCCAGTCTCCCTACTGACAGGCAAAGTCTATGTGTGTCACTATGCTATCGCAGACCCTGTCGAATGAAGTCATTCTTCCAAAATAAACATCACAAAAACCAAGAAACCCACATCTGCGAATAAGACCTGAGTCTTATTCGCAAATTTTTAATGTCTGCAAACGAGCACTTTGGTTTTAAATAAAAAATGTGATTTTCCTATGGCAAATGCTGGTTATAAATAGATCTAATGCTTGTTCTTGAATCTGTCAAATTGTCTGGCCAAGGAAAAATTTTTGCCTTCCACTTTCTTCACTGCCTTTCATTTTCATTTCTCTTCCCACTACTAGAAATTCAATGCACATAGAATCTAATTATGGAATAAGCGTAAAGCCTTCTGATCGGTGAGTCGCGTGTTTAATGGTTGCCCGTCAAGTAGATAATATAGACTAGCTAGAACAAACTAACACTTTCGTGACTGGAATTTACTTGTCTTTGAACAATGCACTGCCTTAAAAATGTAACAATTTATATTATTGGAGCCCCTCTCCTTACTAAGCTGGTAAGTTAGCCTCGTGTTAATGTGCCTCAGTCAGAGGTGACGAATTGTAACATGTCCCGAAACCCCAAACCGGAGGCCGGCGACCAAGTGGATATTGAGCCTAGCCTATTTTAGGAGCTATGTTTAGTCTTTTAGATGACCAAGGTTTGCCAAAGATGCTCTGTTTCAATCTTGCCAGCCTACGCAGTGAACCACACGGCTAAACTTAATATTGGTTTAAAAAAAAAAGTCGCGGATAAGCCTTACCGCCTTGTGATAGACGATGTGAAGTTCGGACGTTACGTAGGCTGCGTGGACTGAACCTGCGGCTGTAACTTGTCTGCAAAAAATTGCATTCCCGAAGCGTGACGAGTTACCGCTCCTGACGAAGCGGGGGCCCGAGATCAATACTAAAATTTTCAAACGGCTATTATAATAATTTTTTTTGGAAAAGAAACAAAACTTGTGGCATAAAAGATATAATTGCTAATAAGCCAGTTTTCCCTACTTATTTGCTGTCTGTGATGAAATTGCCAGAACATAAATATAATGCTTTGTCTCATATCCGTGAAATCTTATGCGAAAATTAGTTTTCCACTCACTCCACTTGTGCATGTTGTCTCCAAGAAAAACAGATCCTCTTCAGCCCATGCATCAACGTCCACGTATCACGACTGGGAGGAAGAACCATATGTCTTTAAAGCCGAAAAATGCATGTATCCATACTTCCAAGAACTTAAAATCATAACTGCCACAAGCTTGTAATAGTCATGGAGCTATTAATATTAATATCTCCATGTGCACAGTAGACAAACCTGGCATAATAATTTATTTAGTCCGGCCCTGGCGAACAAAAAAATATACAAAAAGAAAAAAAAAGGGGGGGGGCGTCGGGGAGGGGACGACAGAAAAGGTGAAGAGAAGCAGAGTGTTTTGGGAAAATTAAGCCAGCCACAAAATCGACTGACCAGCTTATTCTGTTCTCATCTATATCATCATCGTCATTATCATCATCATCACCATCATCATCATCAATAACCTTATACAGCTTTTAATTAATTTATTTTTCATAATTATTACTTTTACTTTCACGCCAAATTATTCTCTCGGTATTTTTACCACAGTAATTAAAATTTAATCTTTACCAATGGAGTTAACCTTAATTTGTAGGCCTCATTGCACTTCATTTTGTTCATTACATGTGTTTTGTCATTGTGATGATATTATCTTTTGATAGAGGCCTGTCCATTTTAATGATCAGATTTTAATGTTTACATCAGCTGTCTTTTGCTAAATAGGCCTATATTTGCCTTTATAATTTACATATTATGCCATTTTTTGTACTTTAACTAGATCTAGTAATTATTCATGCTGTATCTTTAAAAATTAAAGAAAACTGTATATTGTATTTCAGGAGCTGCCGATGCCATATTATTTAATCATATAAATTACAAAAGTCGCCTTTTTAGAACAGAGAAGGATTGCCCAAATTAGACCTTATCTAACTGCAAATGCTTTAAAAAAAATAATTAAATCCAGTAAACTAGGTTTCATTGTTTCCGAGGTGGATTACTGTAACTCACTACTGGCAGAGTGGTGACAAACTAAATAAGCTCCGACGAGTTCACAACAACTCTACTCGTTTAATATTTGAAAAATAATTTTTTTTAAAAAGTATATAGGGGCCTAACACTCATTTTAAAAGAACCGTGTTGGCTGTAAGTGTAGGCTCTCATAAAGTATCGTATGTGTTGACAATTCTTTGTTATAAGAGTTCCAGTGACACGATTCCATCATGCATAACTGAATTATTAATCCCCTGAACACCGTCCAGAAATGTAAGGTCCACAAAATCCAACCTAATTTCGCAGCTGCGATCTTCGATAGTAATGGCTTCAAGTCCACGTTAAAACTGAATATTTTCACATAATCAGACATTTTCTACACTGATTCATCCTTGGTACTGTAACAAGACGATAAAGAGGACGTGAACCATTGATGTGGGTTTCGCTTGTTCGAGCAGCAGCTGGTCAGTCCGCAACATTCCTACGGTTCGGCCAGGGCGGTAAAACTACACACTGTCAAAGAAGAATATAAGTCTATTGTAGGCACAAAAGACGTCCATTCAATCATACATACACCTGCTCTCGACTCGGGGAAGAGACACAGTCGTATAACAGTATATCAATTAACAACAAGACAAATATATAATGTCACATGGCATAGTTAACACGACAAGCATAATATATTAAAACGTAAATAATTCATCAAGAGTGAAGAT
The DNA here is from genome assembly GCA_963931925.1 of Onchidella celtica. Classification (NCBI taxonomy): domain Eukaryota; kingdom Metazoa; phylum Mollusca; class Gastropoda; order Systellommatophora; family Onchidiidae; genus Onchidella; species Onchidella celtica. The sequence goes on from OZ007572.1 coordinate 16,672,571, forward strand.
AATAAACGAAACATGAGGTGTGCGATATTAGAGAGAGAAAGAGAGAGAGAGAGAGAGAGAGAGAGAACAATATTATCTAAGGACTTCTAAACATTCAGTACGCACAAGGCCTACTAGATAGACAGGCCGTGCACCCGAGAAAAGTAGGTCAATTTGGTAGGTTAGAACCAGCCAGCCGTGTAACTGACCCGCTGACCGGCACTTACATACAGTAGTTAACGCATGGATGCATTGTCCGAGTGTCTGATGATAACCGTTTATGCAAAACCTGTGCTTTAGTGGATTTAAATAACTTTATTGATTTTTGGTAAGTAGTCTGATTACCGACAATTATAAAAACGAGACCAATTAAAAGCTCAATGTGACTGTTTTTTTCAAGAATAACATAAGACGAAGTTGTGCATAATATCTCGCTTCTGCTTGTCATCGTAAAGGGAACCGCGAATCACGAATGTGCTTTGTCTACTGTGGCACCATTGATTAAATTTAGAAATGGTCTTAGTTGTCGGTAATGAGAATACTTTCTTTTAAAATGATTTATGTGCATAATTATTTCTAGGTTATAAAATAGCGGATTTTATATGATATTCTGACTGTGTGGATTTCACGGAATGTAAAAGAGTTCGTTGTTTTAATGACTGTGACTGTGAGTGTTAGAAGCAAGCAACAAAGGAGTTAGTTGTGATTTGACTCGAAGCAACAAGTGAGTAGTGAGTGGTCTAGTAAAATAAATATGAGACGGAAATGCTCCGTATATGGCTGCAAGACTGGCTACGACAGCCAGCAAAAGGACGATAAAAAAGTAACCGTGTATGGGTTTCCAAAAGGCACAGATGAGCGCCGCAACTGGATCTCTAGCTTACCAAATAAACTTTCTTTTGAAAGTGTGACTGACTATATGGGTGTATGTGCCCTTCACTGGCCCCCTAACGTTAATTTGATTCGGCGTGGCAAGTATCTTGTGCCGGCCGTATCACCGTCAGTGTTTGAAAATGTACCTCCTTGCATACCTCCCCGTCCCAGTAATCCTCGGCCAACAACAAAATCTACGAGTGATCGCAGAACAATGGATATTGATGAAATGAATACTTTCCGGGAACAGGACTCGTTTGCAACGGCTTCTTTTTTGACAATCCTTCAAGCAAAATTACAGCTTTATGGCCTTGTCGGTTGTGACACTGAGAAAAAGAGATTTGTGCTGATGAGTAAGGACAGACAAGGGCCAGTTCTCGCATTTTCTATATATTTTCAACTTGTTTCAACAGACGATAACACACAGTTCACACGAAGCATACATTTTGATGCGTACCAAAGCCTGAAGCAAATATTTCACCCGTTATTTCCTAAGGGACACATCACCTCTTGGAGCCAGTTGGACGAGCTCCTCCGATATGTGACGACAATTCCTGAAGACGCTTCTATTGACGACAAAAAAGAGGAATTTATTCAGCGGCAAATAAATCTACTAAATGCAGCAAAAAACTCTCGCCTCTACAGTGCAGATGATCTTTGCCTTGCCTTTTCATGGTACGCGAGATCGCGCGCTCTCTACTCCGAACTAAGGCAACACCTCCAGCTACCTTCAATAACAACGCTTCGAAAGATAACACGTGCGGCAAAAAACACAGAGGACAGTGTTTTTTTCAAAAATATATTTAATGGGCAGGAGGAGAGAAGCAGAGGATGCATCATCCTAGTTGACGAGGTTTATGTAAAAGCTTCGTTGACTTACAGTGGAGGGGTGATGTTTGGCCATGCTGTGGATGACCCTACACAAAAAGCCACGACACTCTTGTGTATTATGGTCAAATGCCTGTTCGGGTCGCAAAAATTCGTTGCCAAATTGTTGCCATGCTGTGCCCTTACAGCAGAATTTCAGTTTGAGAATGTTCGAAATGTAATAACATCTTTGGAAAACTGTGGTGCTTGCAATTATAAATGATAATAATCGTTTAAACCAAGCTTTTAAAAAAAAGTTTACTCCCTTCAACCCGACAGCGAAATGGGTTGTTCGTTCATTAAACGACCCGTCACAGTCTTTATTTTTGATGTACGACCCTGTGCACATTTTGAAAAACATCCGAAATAACTGGATTACTGATAAAACCCAAACTTTAAAGTTTCCAGTGTTAGGGTCATCAGCTGGTGAGTTTAAATTAGCCAGGTGGTCAGACTTGAAGGAGCTGTTTGGGAAGGAGGCACAGTCGCTTGTAAAGTTATCCAAGCTGACAAAGGCAAGCGTATATATCCCACAAGTGTTGAGAGGCAGAAAGTATCGCTCGCACTGAGTGTATTCTCGGACGAAACAAGTTCAGCCTTAAAAACCTCTGAACACAGCAATGATTCTTGGAGAGACTCTGCAGTTTTCATCGATCAGGTTATTAAGCTGTGGAAGCTATTAAACTGCAAAACACCTAATCAGAAAATCCACCTGAAAGACCCCGATCGCCTCTCAATCAATTCAGCTGAGGACGGCGTGAAAGGTTTTCAACTTTTACAAGACTGGGCATCTTTAGCTGCTGCCATGCGACCAACTGGAGTGAGACTGGCCTGTTTTACCAAAGACACTTCCGAAGCCTTAGAATGGACATGCAAGTGTGTAACCGACCTCTGTCGTTATCTCTTGTCTACCCCGTCACCCTACAGACACTCATACGTGTGCACAGGTTTCTTTCAACAAGATGACTTAGAAAGGCACTTTGCACACTTTCGAAGATCCGCAGGGTGCAATTTTTATATTACAGTGCAGGAGGTACTCAGCACCCATACAATAGATAAGGCAAAGCTTATAATGCTTCAACACGCTCCACTGGATTACACAACTCAAGACACCAACCATAAATGTGACCACTGCGACAAAGGACTCACAGATGGAGAGTTTCTTCTCTTAGATGACATGGCAGAGAGTGATATGGTGCAGAATATATCACCAGATGAAAAAATGGCTCTTTTTTATATTGCTGGCTATGTCGCCTCTAAACACAAAGAATTAGCTGGAGAAGCTGCCAATACTCACGCAGAGGCTTTCATGGAATCTTTGAACCGCGGAGGATTATCGTATCCAAGTGAAAAGTTTTACAATTTCGTTCTCCTTGGTTATTGTTTCTATGTAAACACGACAGAGCACAACTGCTGCAACAGGATAGTTTCCATTTATGGCAATTTCTGCAAAGCTTTTAATCTGGATTATATGAATGTGTCCAAGGCAGCCCTTCGCCGTATTGCAAACATATTCATGAAGAGGTACGCACAGCAAAATGCAGCAGAGCATGGCCCGAAACAAAGGAAAATAGCAAAATTATCATCCCAATCAAGATAACTATTTTAAAGGTTAGTGTGCATCGTTGTGGTAGTTGTGTATTGAAAATGATAAACATTGTGATTCGTTCTAAAAAGACTAATACAGATGTTTTGGTTGTTGTTAGAAAAGTACTATTAGTTTTGACCGTCGCTTTTAAAAGTAATATTCGGGTTGCTGTTCTAACACTATGTCGTCTACTAATTACTAACCGCCCCCCCCCCCGTTCCTGTTCTTTAGTCCGCTGTCTCTGTATTATGCAAACCATTCCGTCTATTCTATATGCCTATGTCTCCGCATGTTTGCTTAGAATTCTAAGTTAATACTAAAGAAAAAACAAAAAAAGAAAGAAGGAAAGAAAGAAAGAAAGAGAGAACGAAAGAAAGAACGAAAGAAAGAAAGGTTCTTCTGCGTTATTAGAGGGAGGTGATGTGGCCTGCTGACCATCACAATTAACAATGCGTAATCTCTCAGTGCACGGCTGGCTGGTTAGGCCAGCCTATCAAATTGACCTACTTTTCTCGGGTGCACGGCCTGTCTATCTAGTAGGCCTTGAGTACGCACCAACATCGTGGTCGTCGATCTAACATAACATTAGTGAGCAAATCGTCTGCTTAGTTAGGCTAATAGCACACGGTATTTCAGTACATGTAGGGCCTATCTAAAACCATATAAACAGCATAACCACAGGACTCTTATATTATGATAGTGTCTGTATCATACAACCTCCCGAGTCTAATAATGCTTATGAGGAAAATATATCTATTGTTTACAGAGTTACACTTACACTCATAGTAAATTTTTAATATTGATAGTGTAACAAGATGGTGTTAGGGTGAGGGTGAAGGTGTAGATATGGTGTAGATGAACCATTCATGTGGGTTTCACTCTTGTTACTGCGGCTGGTTAGGCCGCAACATTCACTCGGTTCATGCCAGGGCCGTAAAACTGCTCACACTGTCAAAGAAGAATATAAGTCTATTGTAGGGCACAAAAGACGTTTATTCAATAACACACACACCTGCTCTCGACTGGGGGAAGAGACGCAGTGCTTGGGGCTTGACAGGCCCGGGGTTTTATACGATTCTTTCCCATCCTCCCACGGTCTTGGGGGCGGGTCAGTCTAACTGTCGCTCACAGTTAAGCACTGTGATTGGAACACGCTCCTACGCTCCTTTAAGACAAAATACTGAATCCCAAAATACCACATACCACATACTCCCCCCTGAACACCAAAAATCGTCATTTTGCTCAGAATGGAATAAACAAGAAAGAAATAAGAACAAAACCACCTAACTGAAACCTTAAGACACATCTGAGGTCTCGGACAAGTCAAGTGGAATCATGCATACCATTAATGTCTACGGAATTTACGGAAAATAAAAGAGTCCCGAACTTTATCTCTTAAAGTTCTTAATTGTTGTGAAATAACGAAGTCACCAGATATCATCCATCTTGGCCTTCGTCGTCGTCTAGGCGACCGAATTTCTACCGGAGTCTCACTGGACTCAGAATCTGCCAGAGAACTAATGTCGTGGTTGGATGACAGATGGTCATCAGTGCCTGACATTCGAACTGCGTTCGTCTCTAAGTCTGACCGTTCGATAACGCAAATACTTTGCTCTGAATCTGAAGGAGAAGACTCATGTCGCTCTCGCAAATTCGCGACGGACCTATTGCATTTTCGTGGGGCGCGACTTAAAACAGTCACCTTATCATTATCAGGTTGCTCGCCAACCTCTCTCGGTGTGAAGGGTAGCAACAAATTTCGGTGTAATGTCTTTTTAGGACCTTGGCCGTCAGCCTTTTGCACAACATATACAGGAATGTCTAAATTAGGTCTTTTCAATACTACATAAACATCGGAATGCCATCTATCTGCTAGTTTATGTTTCCCAGTGAAAGCAAGTCTTCGAACAAGAACTTGATCACCTGGTTGAATAGCAGCTCCCTGAATCTTTCTGTCATAACACTGTTTCTGCGAGTGCTTTGCTTTTTCGGAGGCTTTAAGAGCTGATCTATAAGCATAGTCCAGACGTTCCTGGATATTTTTCACAGAATCAGGGTAGGATTTAGATGGTACCGGCATCGACTGTTCTAACAAACCAACTTCAAGATCAATCGGAAGTTTGGGTTCGCGACCGAACATAAGAAAATACGGTGAATAGCCCGTGGAAGCATGTCGGGTACAGTTGTAAGCGTGTGTCATTTGAGGTACAAAAGCTTTCCAATTTGCTTTGTGTTCATCAGCCAAAGTGCCGAGCATGTCCAGCAGTGTGCGATTGAAACGCTCGGTCTGACCATTGCCTTGGGCATGGTAAGGTGTTGTTCTGGACTTTTTAATACCTGTGATCTGACATAGAGATTGAATGACTCCGCTTTCAAAGGCTCATCCTTGGTCTGAATGAAGTCTAGCGGGTAGACCGTAATGAACAATAAAATTATCAAACAAGACTTTCGCAGTTGTTTGTGCTGTTTGATTACGCGTCGGTATGGCTTGTGCATATTTACTGAAATGATCAGTGATGACAAGTATATTTTCTATCCCTCCTGAGCAAGGTTCAAGAGACAGATAATCAATGCAAACTAATTCCATAGGCTGACTTGTCGTAATGCTTACGAGAGGAGCCCGCTGATGTGTATCTGCCTTCCTGCAGACACAACGTTTACACGAAGCAATATATCTTTTCACGTCCTGTGACATGCCAGGCCAGAAGAATCGCCTACGTAAAAGATCCAAAGTCTTATCAATTCCAAGGTGTCCACAATCATCATGAACTCCCTTCAAAGCTTTCTGGCGGAAAGCCACAGGCAACACCAACTGGAAGAAGGTATTATCATGTTCATGACATTGCCTATACAATACACCTTCTTTCATTTTCAGCTTACTTCCCTCTTTCAGAAGTTGCCTTGCACCCGTAGTGCACTTCGACTTTGATACGGACCCTTCTATGCACGATATCACTTCATTAATATTTCTGTCATATTGCTGAGCGTTGGCCCAGTCAATTTTTGTGTCGACCTGTTCAAACAAGGCTGAATTGTCAGGAATGTTATCAGCCTCCCTATCTTCTAAATCTGTGCCACTATCCAAAATATCACTCAAGGATGTGTCAACAGTAGAACCCTGTAGGGCTGCTTGAATTACATTACTATGGACAGTGCATGGCCATTTAATCCGAGACAAACCATCCGCATCTCGATTACACTTTCCTGGTTTGTACTTCAATTCGAAATCAAATTCCGAGAGGTGCGCAACCCATCTGTGACCAGTAGCATCAAGCTTAGCTGAAGTCATTACATAAGTCAGTGGGTTATTATCAGTGTACACACAGAATTTGTTTCCATATAAATAATCATAAAATTTCTCAGTAACAGCCCATTTTAAGGCGAGAAATTCAAGTTTATGGGCAGGATAATTTCTCTCAGACTTAGAAAGACCTCTACTTGCAAACGCTATCACACGTTTCCTCCCATCCTGTTCCTGGTACAAAACAGCACCTATCGCCTCAGATGAAGCATCAGTGTGAAGAATGAAATCTTTAGAGTAATCGGCATAAGCCAGAACAGGTGCGTCAACTACAAGATCTTTTAACTGATCAAATGCCGCCTGTTGATCGTCACTCCAAACTAGTTTAGTGCTGCCCCTCTTTCCCCCGACGTCCTGTAGGAGCCTATGAAGGGGTTTGGCAATAGAAGAAAAGTTTGGTACAAAACGACGATAAAAACCCACAAATCCTAGAAAACTCTGGAGTTCTTTAAGTGTCTTTGGGACTGGCCATTTCTGCACGCATTCTATTTTTTCTGGGTCACAAGACACGCCGTCTTTGGAAACCACATGTCCAAGATATTTCAACTCACTCTGGAGAAATTTACATTTAGAAGGTTTTAGTTTAAGTCCCGCATCAGACAGTTTTCTGAAAATTGTCTCCAACTTCTGAAGGTGCTCATTAAAAGTTCTACTGAATACAATGATATCATCTAGGTAAAGAAGACAGTCTTTGAGATTCGAATCTCCCATACATGTTTCCATACATCTCTGAAAAGTTGCAACCCCATTGGTAACGCCAAATGGTAAACGACAACATTCATAGAAACCTAAATTCCCAACCGTGAAAGCAGTTTTTGAAATATCTTCCTCCGCAACTTCAATCTGCCAATATCCGCTTTTTAAGTCAAGTGAAGAAAAATACTGGGATCCATGAAGCGCATCTAAGGTGTCTTCAATTCTTGGAATAGCATATGCATCTTTGACTGTTCTCGCGTTTAGCTTTCGGTAATCTATACATACTCGTAAACTTCCATCTGGTTTTCGAACTAGAACGCAGTTCGAACTGAATGAACTTTGTGATGGACGAATCACGCCTTGGTCCAACATATCAGCTATCTCTTTCCTAACTTCTTCAATCATCGCATGGGGAATCTTTCTGTATCTATCTTTAAATGGTGTTTCATCTGTTAGCTTTATATGGTGTTGCGTGATGTTAGTTTTTCCCAAGTCCAAATGATGGTTCGAGAAGATATGGCTATATTTCTTTAAGAGTTGTTTTAACTGACGCGCCTCGCTTTCAGTCACATTGGATGGTATGGTCTGTAACATGGCTTCGGTGACATCAGACACTTGTGGATATTCTGCAGTCTGATTTGACTTTGTTTGAATCTGCGCCACTTGCACGGAACAAACATTGGTGCGCGTAGGAATAGTTAGCGTACGAGCTGACGTATTCCTAACTAGTACATTTGCTTGACTAATTGACTTCATGGGTTTAACATCAATCACCCCTGAGCTCACTCTGACGCCGCCAGGTAAACCATTGGTGAATTCTTCTAGTATGACTGTGATAGGGGCTGTCAGAGCCGGCATACATAAATTTCCCGCAATCATTTTCGACTCACCAGGCCGCAAAGTCTCTTGACTACCAGTACAAAGAAAACCAAGATTTCTATCACTCTTTACGGCTGACACATGGGACATCACCGCCCCCAGCGTTAATTCCCATGCGGATGGAAGAGAAACAGCTGGAGAACATAGTGGTACAAGCTCCTGCAGAATATTCATGCCAATTAGGGCGGGGACACGTTTGTTATATTGCGTGTCCGGCACTACAAGGAAAAGCGCATTCAATGGTTTGGAACAAAACGGCAAAGACACATTAATCTCACAAACACCTTTATACTTTAAAGTTTCCCCACCTGCCCCATAAATTTCCATGACAGAGGACAGGGGTTGAACGTCAATATTTCTGTTTACACAAAACTGATATGAAAGGCACGACACCATAGAACCAGTGTCCAGTAATGCCTTTGTACGAACATTATTCAGACTAATGAAGACCTCATTAGCGCGTCCAACTAAAGGCACAGGGCTTTGATTGTAACCGTCTAGGAGTCGCCCCGCCGTCCCAGACTCCGTTCGTTTAAAGGACACTGAGTTTGTTTATGGCCAGGCCTATTGCAACGATAGCATCTAGGTTCTGTAACATTAATTCTAGTCTGAGGTCGAGCGTTCATTTTCAACCCCTCTACTGCTTTTGCCAAACTACTCATCTTGCGCTCTAATCTAAGTACAGTATCACCGTCAGCCACCTGTTCCAGACTGTGGACGGTTGGCCTCGATGCCGTGACTGAGGTTTTACTTCTTACTTCCTCCACGCGGGCGGCAACTAACAATTTCTCAAAATCTAAATTTGAGTCGTATTTGTGCTTGATGGCCTGCTGCATGATGAGATCTACCATACCATGGTAGAATCTCGACCTCAACATGTCGGCCGCACCCGCTGATGTCATCAGCGGTGGAGATTTTTGCGATATCTGGGCTACTAATGATTAAAGACGCACAGCCCACGCTGTCACAGACTCCTCGTGTGTCTGTACAGCTGTTGCCACCTTTTGGAGGAGATCGGCCGATGGTAGAATATTGCCATATAAAGAGTCTAAATTGTGTAATATTCCGTCACACGTTGCTTCCTCTCCCATCTGAACAATAAGATCGGCAGGGAGGCCCTTTAACGAACGACGCATTGCAGCAACTAATATGCGGTCTTGATAAATTTGTGACCTCTGGAGGTCTTTAACCTCCAAACGCCACTGCAAATACGAGCAGTGAGACGAAACTCCATCGTCCCCCGAAAAAGTAGACAATCTGGGCTGCTCAGCTGCCCTCATAGGATACATGGTATTAACATTTTCTTCCGTTGCAGAACCTGACGGAGTTTTAGGGCCCCGCAACTTCTTAACGACTTCTTCCCTATCCTCAGGCCTCAGTAAATCTATCGAATCAAGAATGGACTGAAGGTCTGAGTTTTCCTTTGCCGCGGCAACTGCTGTCTTTCTGGACGCCATCTATAAATCACTATTTATGACAGAAAAGTATCAATAAACAACTCGAGCAATTAAAACTTTACAGTATTGAAATAATATGCTTAAATGCAGACACTTCTACGCTCCCAGCTACACCGCGAAGTTAAACGGGAGGGGGCGTATCGGTTGCACGGCGGTCAGTGCGTCACGGTACAGTGCACGAACGAAAACACAGCGGTATAATTAATGTTCACCGCCGGGTCAAGTAATTTCAGATAAAGACGAACAACTTAATTAATTCGCAACGGCGTTCCCTGTAGGAATCTCGACCAATATCAATTTCTCAGCCACGCGAACATTTCCCACTCCCCGCGTTATCTTGTCATAAACAATACGACTTGCTACGACATCATTACTACACTAAGCGGACCATGGAGGGTGGTGTGGACGATGGACCCAAAGGAATGCTTGTTAATTGCACCTGATTTATAGCCGTCAAGGTGCTCGTGTCCAAAGAGAGTCGGGAGACCACCGGAGAGCAGATAATGTTTTTACCACTGATAATGACTGTGCGAAATCTCCGCGCATACGAACACTAACCAACGACAATGTGCCAGAAACTGCAGGAGGGACAGAAAGGTCACTCGGTGCAAACGCTAAACTGAAGTATAAGAAAAGGGAAAGGCCAGAAGGGGTGGAAAACCACAACTACCAAAAGACAAAATACTATTCATGAAGTGCTAATTACTGCATCGCTGCACGGGAAGTCAGGAAACAGATAAATAGAGATAGCTGAAAATTACAACCAATTAAGGGTTTAGGGTCGCACAAGTAGCTAAATGCATAAATGAATGGCATTGGATAATAGTATGAATATATAAAAATGCTCATTAAAGGAAGCAAATTAATACAAATAAAAATTAGACATGTTAAACAGCTGAGGCCACCGCAGACGAAATCCAAACGACAGGGGTGATCAGTCCCTCTCGTCTGTTTTTTTTTCTGTGTAAAGAATGGTCTGAAATAGGCTGATATTCGTCCGAGATAACCTCTAGCCACAATTCACATATTAACACTAATAACAGGTAGTAACGCAAACACAGACAGTTAAATTACTGACCACAACACTACAGTTCAACACAAAGTCACAACGTTGCAACACACGTTGGGGCCCATTCAGCGGCGAATCCCTGGGTGGGTCGCCAGTCTCGAGGTCAGCGGCGAATCCCTGGGTGGGTCGCCAGTCTCGTAGTCTTCGCTGCAGCTCTCAGGCCAGCGCACCGGCGATACTCACACGTGGTCATTCCGGTCACGGTGCCTCGTCATACAAGTCATAACACAGTCCCAAGCTGTGTCCTCTTTCAGCTTTCGATTGACAGTCAGTTACCGCCCCACGTTGGGCGCCAGAAATTGTAACAAGATGGTGTTAGGGTGAGGGTGAAGGTGTAGATATGGTGTAGATGAACCATTCATGTGGGTTTCACTCTTGTTACTGCGGCTGGTTAGGCCGCAACATTCACTCGGTTCATGCCAGGGCGGTAAAACTGCTCACACTGTCAAAGAAGAATATAAGTCTATTGTAGGGCACAAAAGACGTTTATTCAATAACACACACACCTGCTCTCGACTGGGGGAAGAGACGCAGTGCTTGGGGCTTGACAGGCCCGGGGTTTTATACGATTCTTTCCCATCCTCCCACGGTCTTGGGGGCGGGTCAGTCTAACTGTCGCTCACAGTTAAGCACTGTGATTGGAACACGCTCCTACGCTCCTTTAAGACAAAATACTGAATCCCAAAATACCACATACCACAATAGCATCTGATATTATTATCTTCAAATCAGCGAGAAGTATTATAAGTAGCCTGTTAAAGAGCACTTACCTGTCAAAGAAGAATATAAGTCTATTGCAGAGCATAAAAGACGTTTATTCAATCATACATACACCTGCTCTCGGCTGGGGGAAGAGACGCTGTGCTGGGGGGGGGGGGGGGTCGTCAGTATAACTGTCGCTCACAGTTGTTCCGCACTGTGATTGGACTTTTTTCAAAATACTGAATGCCAAAATACCACATACCTACCACATACCAAATAATTTTATTTTTTATTGTAACAAGACGATAAAGATGAGGTGTAGATGAACCATTGATGTGGGTTTCGCTTGTTACAGCAACTGGTTAGGCCGCTATACATTCCTACGGTTCGGCCACGGCGGTAAAACTGCACATTGTCAAAGAAGAATATAAGTCTATTGTGGGCGTTCACTAGTGTATATATCTATGATTGTGGGACACAAAAGACGTTTATTCAATCACCTACACCTGCTCTCGTCTGGTGGAAGAGACGTCAGTGGTTGGGGCGATTTGAGGTCTTTATTTTAGGAGGTTCGCTGCCCTTGGCATTTACACCTCACTTTACTTGTTTTATTATTTCTTGTTCTGGCGGGGGGGGGGGGGTGGGGAGATGATATGGATAAATTTCAATCTATTAATTTCAATTTTGCCCGGGCAGCGGCCTTTCGGCCTGCTCTTTACGATTTCCAACTGCCAAGGTATCTTTAACGTGCGCAACGTGCACACGGGCCCTCCGAATTTTTTCGTCCTTATCCGAGAAGACTAGGTACTCGATCCTACCCCCCAATAGGACCAGGGACTTGAAAATATGAGAAAAATCCAATTTCCAAGAACTACTCGATCCTACCCCCCAATAGGACCAGGGACTTGAAAATACGAGAAAAATCCACTTTCCAACATGCCTGCACTAAACCCGGGACCCTTGGCATGAGAGGCGAGCACCTTGCCTCTAGACCACCTTGTCCCCTGTCAGTGGTTGGGGCTTGACAGGCCAGGGGTTTTATACCCTTCTTTCCCATCCTCCCGCTGTCTTGGGGGGGGGGGGGTGTCAGTATAACTGTCGCTCACAGTTGCTCACAGTTCAGCACTGTGATTGGACTTTTATACGAAATGAATGCCAAAAGACCACATACCTACCACGTACCACAGTACCAGTACTATCGAATCTACCGAAATACTATAGCATGCGAGCTAACCAAGACTAGTGTAATCGGCTCACTCTTGATGCTCAGCTTCATTGGGTGATGAAGCCACGCATTTTTTTTTTAGATACTGTACACACCTCTTTGAATTGCTGTTACTTTTGTTACTGTAATATATATGTGACGCATGGTGCCTAGAGTGAGACATCAGGACACACGGGTAGGAATAATAAAAATCCATGTGCGTTGATGAGCACGCACATGCATATTTTAAATGTTCAAAACTATGGGAAGATGGGCAATGGCACCATTGAGGAATGCCTGGAATTTCAAAATAATAATAATAATAATGATGATAATGTGTTGGATGAACTACGAGTGGCTAATGTGGTTACTGCGTGGGTTCAATAGTAACTCCCTTAAGGATACACAGGATTAACAAACACAGGGTTCTGCTGGCAATCTTATTTATTCAAAAAGCCTAACAAAGGTATCGCTACCAAAAGGCATAGGGAAAACCCTACCAAGAAAAAGAAGAAGAGGCCCAAAAAAAAAAAAGCCCAACCAGCCATAAGCCAAAGTCTCTCTGCTACTGGCGCAACTGGACTAGGCCATGTTTTGGGCGAGACGCGCCACGGCAGGCCGCCGCCGGTCTATTGTACTGCAAGGCCCACTTGTGCTTCCTATCGTTGCGGCGTCTTTGATGGAGTCTACTGACCACTCGAACTGGCATCATCTTTATGAGCCAGCGCGGACGTCCGAGAGGGCTATTACGTAGTCCAGTTTTGGACAAGTGAAAGGCTCGGACATTGAGTCCAGCCGAACAACATAACAGGTTAGGGTCCTAACACAATCGAATTTACAGTACGGTTAAAAGGGTGCACACAAAAGTCAATTAGGTATCCCAGTAAACTGCAGAAATTACTCTAACGTCCCCTCCAGCAATAATTGAATAAATTTGACCCAGGTTGGATTTATCGGGGATAACATGCGTCTAACTCGTGGTTTACTTTAAATCCGAGATCCTCTCATTAATTATTTCAATAGGACATGTGCATCAAAGTACAACAAAATTGGTACCATTATAAATTGGAAACTTGCTGCTAAAATTCTAACTGACTACTTATACCAGAAACCCGGTAATAGTTTTAATATAAATTTTCAAAGTGTCAGGACTAACAACATTTGCCAGATTTGTGCGGGATACTTCAGTCCATTAATATGACGTATCTCCGTTGATAACAAACGTTATCATGAGTACCTATTTTGTACCGATAGGGTATTGTCTACTCTCAAAAATGAATTCGGGTTCCCGTCTTTCTGTCGGTGGATAACAACGAAGGAGCGAGTCGTAAGAAACTTAAAGCTATGATATAAGAGTTGGAAGCCCGGTGGTCAACATTTCCAACTGACCAATCAAAATGCGCGCTTTTCACCGTGATGTGAATAACGGGTCCCGCGCTAGTATTACAAGGGAAATAATCCAATTAATGGTACTCGGCCAAGTGTCCATAAATTACTATGAGTGGCCGTCCCTCACTCACGCACCAGAGTTACCATGAAAGCACATATTAAAAATAGAAAATCGTTCATCCTCTCACAAATGCAAAATTAAAAATCTCAGAAATATTTGCATCTGGGTCCATTAGACCCACCACGTACAGCGAAGGTTGCCAGATTGGACGCTTGGATTCCTGACGCAAACTAAGGCGATCTACATCCACATAGCTAGATTTTGATGGATTTAGAAAACCCCAGAAAACCCATCTCAATGAGACAATTAAAAAAAAAAAGAAAACCACTTAGTAACTTCTAAAAGTATCAATAATTACCTATTCTCGATTCCTTACTTGATGTAAAAAAGAAAACAACATATATTATATTATCGTATTAGTCTTCCTCCTCCCATCCCCCACGTCTCATTAGACTCTTGTCCCCAACAATATGTGAGTGTGCATGAGAAAACCCGGTATAAGTCGGCAGAACTGAATTTGAGAAAAACGGCTTTGAAGTGAAAATATGGGTCCGACACAAACCTCCAACTTGGCTGTTGTTTAGGGGACCGTGGCATGTTACAGGGTAAACTGTAGACGAGCAGTGAACACTACTCACTATGATCTCTATAACGGCTTTGTAATTAGACTACGGTCTCCTAACAAGATCCAAAAACTTCCGACTTGGCTGTTGCTAGGGGACCGTGGCATGTTACAGGATAAACTGTAGATGAGCAGTGAACACTACTCACTGTGATCTCTATAACTGCTTAGTTATTAGACTACGGTCTCCTAACAGCAATCGTTCCAATATTACTTGGTCAATTAGCTATTGCCACTTATAGGATTAAATGCCATTTTCTCAAAATCTTGTTTTAGGGGGGTCATTGTCTTCAATTATTTATCAGAAATGTCTTGTCTTTTATTATATGTACAGAACTCAAAATGTCATGTTGCCGACTTATGCCGGGTTTTCTCATGCACACTCACATATGGCTGAAATTGGCACACTCTTGAATGCAAAGTTCTGACTGTGGTGCGCACTCTTTGGTGGCGACTAATTACTGTGTATATTTTTCTAAAATCATGTCTTTGCAGCTGGTTATTACTTTAAAATAGTGAGAGAGACTTAAGATGTGCTTTTTCTGAAACCTATACTACATGGTCTAGGCTTCGATTTGTTATTGTGATTTTTGTGTGTGCGTGTGTGCTTTTTTTTTTTTTTTGGTTTAATTTATGAAAAAAGTGTTTAAATCTTGCTAAGTTTAATTCTAATGAAGAAGGTGGTGGTGGGCGGGTGGGGGGGGGGCAAAAATGGGCCGCGATCATGGCAATGCATCGGAGGTCTGCAGGCCTACTGGTATTTCTCCTTGTGTCACATATACATCAAATTGACAAATATAGTGTAGCCCAAATAACATGTGATTAGTGTGAAGAAAATTTTGGATCACATTTCATTTCTGAACTCAATGACAAGGCATTGCTATAGGAGAGAAAAAGCAATAATATGTTATTCAATAAATTCTTGCAGTGCTTTTCAACTTTCCACAGCTTATAAATAATAAATATGAGGAATCTTACTCCGTGTATATACTGCAAACGGTAAGAACTACGAAATGGCCAAAATCACACGGCACTTATGGAATGCTGTCGAACATCCACGAATGTTTTACCCCCACAACAGCGCTTGTTTGTTTGTTGTTTTTTCCAACCAAATCGGCAAAAAACACCGAATTGCAATCACGGGTCATGGGTCCCATTTTCATGGCTAGCAGTAGCACCGTTTCCATGCAGCCAAAGAAAGTTAATAAAGGTAATTGATTTCCATATTTTTTTGCTCAGTGAAACGTGGATCTCGTTTGTTGTTTTTTTTTGTTGTTGTTGTTTGTTTTTGTTTCACTCTTTATTTAATGAAAATTCCTCCGCTGTCGTTTTATTTCCAGACGGGAGATTAAAACTGGGCAGAAAAGTAAAATTTCTCTTGTACAGCGAATTCAACGATTTATCTCGCCTTTTTTCAACTTTGTTTTTTCCCCTTCATAACTGCAAGAGTGTTACGTTTTGTGACAGTTGCGCTGATTGGCTAAATTTTATGGCATTCTCCAAGCCATGGCTGTTTTACAAACAAGGAAAGGAAGTCCATTAAAAATGATAAACACAATACAAAGAGCTCTGTAGATTTTCACTGAAATCTGCTATCTGGAGGCTATCTTCCCATTGCCAAATGTCAGCAGATTAAAGAGGATTCGTATTATCTGTTGGCGGTAAATCGTACTTTGACCACATATTGATTGATAATGCAGTTGCACTGCTCAAAATAAATTTTATTTTTTGCATAATGGACTGATTAATTGGTGGTTGCACTGGTTGCTAACATTACTTGATCTGGGCTAGATCTAGTCTGGCGAACATGCAGATTGGTACGATGTCAGGGCCAGGGCAATTTCGTTTTCTATAGTCATAACGCCACTAGATTTTTTCAGGCCTGTTTTGTGTTTGACCTGACTAAACAGCCAGTGATGGGTATGATTTGTGTTAATCAGTGCAAATACCAGAGGAATTTCGCTGCCAGATTGGGAATGTGTGGGGCTACATCTTACTCATATTGGATCTAATTAGGCTAGCATAGGCCTACTATTTTGGCATGAACAGGATGAACTATTTCATAGATTTCATTTTAAATCATATCATTATCATGTCCTAATATTTGCAAACCCTTCCTAATCTAGAAAGGCCATGCTGAGGCCTATTCGCAGACATCTGCAGATAAGATCTGGATCTTATTTGCCGACCTCTGCGAATAAGATCAGAATGTTATTCGCAGATGGACTTTTGGTTTTGTGATTTTTACTTAGGAAGAGCTCCTGTGGATCACAATTCTAGCTTGTTTTGTTGAAATAATTCTAAAGGCTGTTCACTTGGTAAGATGGCTCGATTCGGAGTAACGCATGGTGTTTCTTACGGTAATGATGCACCAAGTAGTCTTTTTTTTAACGATACTTATCGGTTATCATGTCCTCGGTAGCATTAGAGAGACCCTGCTTAGTAACGCTTTAACTCCCCCCCTCCTTTAGTCAGGTTCCCCAGTGGCATGCTAAGTAAACTCGCCTGCTGAGATGTCTGCGAATAAGCAATTCGATCTAGAAATGGGTATATTGATTTCCAGAGGTCAGTGGTGCTATTGTCCAACAATTGATAGTGCCTTGATGTGATGCGGGAGTGGGGATGCAAATGCAATTAGGGAGTTTTAGGGAGGAAAACTGACGAAAGTGCCGGCCAGTGTGTATTTTATTACAGCACGTCACCTGTCACCTGTCGGCTTCATCGTCATCGATGTTAGCTGCTACAGTGGATGTCACGACAAAATCTCCTCCACCCAATCCTGTCCTTAGCTTTCCTAGTTAGTTCACTTATTTCCAGCTGGCTGACTTTCTTGATGTTATCGTGATATGTAATGGGTGGTCTTCCTTGTTTTCTCTTTGTTTCTGTCTTTCCTTGAAGGATTGATATCATAAGGGCCGTGCTTTTGTTTCGGGCCGCGTGGCCGATGTATGCAAGTCTTCTTTTATTTATTTCAGGTGTTATTCTTCTGGTGGTGCCAAGCTGTTCTAAGATGCTTGTATTTGTTCTCCTTTCTGTCCAACTTATTCTGAGTAGCCTTCTGTAAAGCCACATTTCAGCTGCCTCCAATCTTGTTATGTCTGCCTTTTTGAGTGTCCAGGCTTCACAACCATATAGTAGGACTGGCCAGATCAAGCACTTAAGTATGTTCACTTTGAGGTCCGTTGGTGTGCCTCTATCCTTCCAAATGTTGTTTAGTTGAACCATTTTGTGTTTTGCCATTCCTATCCTTGTTTTTATGTCCTTTGAGCAGCTTCCATCTTGCGATTTATGTGATCCTAGGTATTTGAAATCAGTCACTTTTTCTAGTGCTGTTTTGTTTACTAGCACATGTATGTATGATGAATCAAAACAATAAAAATATGGACCTATACGAATGCTTCATTAATTGAAATTACAAAGTAGTGAACTGGTGTTAACTATGGATTCTGTTTATTCTGTTTTCACATGAATGAACTGACTTTGATTTTCATGATTCATGTGTGCATACCTGGGGCTGTGGTACATTTTGTTGCCCGTCTCTCTCTTGGCTTAAGCCTAGCATGCTTTCTCTCCTTACTGACCTTGTGCTGTGACAGCACACTATGCGGCATATGCAGTCACTTGAAAGTGATGACTCAGTGTGGGCCAGGCTACAACAGCGTAACGCCATCAGGACACTGCGCACTGTTTTGTCACAACCAGTCATGTTCTTAGTGTGTATTATTTGTTTACACTGGGCTTACTGACCAAGTGTTGTGACAAAACACTAGCTGGTCCATTCCATCAAATGTCAACCAATATGAGAAAATATGGAATTTGAAGTATCAAATCAAACATCCTTGGTTTAAGTTCTATAATGGTTTATTGACCAGAAAATGGCGCCTGAAGAGAAAACAAACTGGAATTCATAATCTTACCACGTTTTCTAAGAAAAATATTTCCTGCTGAGAAGCCAAAGTATTCAATATAAGTTGCAGTTTTATGTTGAATATTAAAATAACAAGTAACGGTTATAATCAGTTTTCCGTTCTTTCTTATTTTGCATTGACATTTTAACAGTGTGAAAATAACCATAAAACTCTTAGGTTTTGTCTAGAGGGAATCCAATAGACATCACTGGTTCTGTTTAACACTCGTTGCACTTTACATCATGAAGTTTTTCTCTAGCAATAAATATTTGAGATAGATCATAACCAATTACATGTACAAAACAAACTCAGTTTATTACTGTAAATTGTTAGCTATTCAAGCTTAAGTCAAAAATATATCTTATCCCTGAAAAAGGCACTTGAAAAGTGAAGATGTAACCTACATCACAAAAAAAATGTAACATCCATCACGACACTTTTCTGCCTATATCATCTAAAAGATTACGAATTATCGGAAATTGCTGCTTTTGCAGCAGTCATTTACAAGTATTATTTTAAAAATTAGGTGGAATTCTGAAACTGCTTTCACAGAATTTCCAGAAAATGTTATTAAAATTAGAAAACCATTTTTCGTGAATGTAACATACGTCACACCAAGTTAAGCACCATTTTGAGTTAGCTCTTACCTGTAAGTTTTTTAATTAAAGATGAAAACTTGTAAAGTGACAATTTTTTTATTGTCAAAAAGGTTTAGATAATAAATATCTCATTTAATGATTCATTCAGGAAGCTAACAAGGTGAAAAACCAGCCTTCAGGTATAAACACATGTCACATGAAATGGCCCAGCTTATATTCCCTGTATTGCAATCATGTGGTGTCTGTTCATGTTCATTGAATGGCACTGAACCAGAAACCACTGGAAATGCCCTTTTTTTTTTGTTGCATCTGGCTGGACGGGAACAGGACTGTTGTCAGCGAAAGAAACTGAATCAGTATCGATATGAAGGCCAAGATCTCATGTTAGTTTGATATTACATTAAAGTACATGTATGATGTGCAGACAAGGGAGGCAAATAAAATAAAGTGGGTGTACTCCATGCCCTTTTTACTAGAATAGCGAGACCTTGGGTACAATGAGACATTCTTAGCAGAATGATGCGTCTCGTTGTAACCAAGTTCCACTGTAGCATGGTGTCAAAGAAGGTAGAATGCTGTCTGTGGTTAAGTCGGGCTATTTGTAATTACCAATAATTTGGAGTGTCATGCTTCAGAAGTTGAGCTAAGTGGAGAGCACTGTAAGAGTAAGATAATTCACTAAAAGCCAAATCTGATCCAGTGTGCATGATCAATCCTTCTTAATACATCCTCAAGCATTAATGTCCATTGTTAATCTGATGAGCGCAGTGATACTCCAGGACATGAGTGAAGTAGGTGGTATTGGCAGAAACTTTGGCAGTGATGGTTAGATGACTGACTGACATCGTAGCACATGAGCTTAAAGTGGAAACATGAAATTTATTTTTCTCTCAGCTAATATTTTTATACTTCAAAGCCATTTTCTTTCAAAATGAAATATTGACAGTGATTTGTTAATTTAACCAAAAAACAATTATAGTGAACAGGTCACAGATCTGCCAACTGTCCTGGATTTTGCAAGACTGCCCCGTATTTAAGATGTTGGGAGGGAGGTGAGAAAGAAGTTTGTTTTTTTTATTATGAAAAAGAAATTCTTGACAAGTTTGAGGAAGGAGGCAAGTCCAGCTGAGTTTGAGACACTGATGGCATTGCCACATTATACACTTTATACTAATAAATACGTATATGTAGATGGAATCTATTTTGTGATCTTTGAATATGTATCAAGGGTGTCCTGTCATTGTGTTTTCTTTTCAGGGGAAATCATAGCTAACTGACAATTTCATTTTGCCTTTTGTATGGCATGGATATAATATACATGCCTATTGAGGTTGTCATTTAGTTGACAGATCTGAAGTCAGAATCTCCCTAGGCCAAGAGTGTTATGCAGCTTTGCAGTTGGGGTCAAGAATATGTTATCTTTACCAGAAATTATCATTTTTCTTCCAGAAAAAATTAACATACGTATAAATTTATTACTCTCTTTGTAGATCAGAGAAACATGAATCACATCAAACAAGAACCTTGGGATGTTGGCCCTGAGTTTCAAGACTTTCAGTGGAATAGTATTGGTCAGTTACCACAGTCACCCTAGTAAGTTTTTATTGCTGATTTATAAATGATATGCACAAGAATAAAATTATCAGTGGCAAAAGCCAGTTTATGTCGGTTTGCATGATGATAATGTTGATGTGAATACTTTCGTAAAGCACCTGTTTTGCAAGAAACTGTGAATGTTAAGAGTTATTGTGTTTGGCTCAGTTTTACTTGGAGTTAATGACATTTTGAAAGTTCTTCTAAGATGCTTATAAAAGAATGGGAATTTACTGTATATAATTTATAGGTTCGTTACATTGTGATACACTAAATGAGGTAGAAGGCACTACCTGAGATAAACCTTTGCGCCCACCTTTCTATCTCTCACTCCTTTTGATCTGAGAAGTTTCCCATAACATTCTAAAGTCTTGCAGCAGATCCTATGTGCTTCAGGGCATTATGCAGTCTTTTCTGGGCTGGGAAATAACAACATACTGAACAAACAAAAAAATCACTGTATTTTACATTTTTACAACTTATGAAAAAAATTTGCTTGAACTAGAAGAAACACAGTAGGCTGATACAAAAGTGATTGGTTTGATCATTTGTCACCGGAGAAACTTAATTTTACAAATTTTGAAACTTTTGTTTAGGCAGCCATGACACCCCCCCCCCCCCCCCACCCCAAAGGGGTGAAAATTGCACCACAACAAAATACTCAATAGCCAACATTTCTTTTTGTTTAATATTAAGATATATGTATTTTATGAAATGGGAATGTTTATGGAAGAAATTGTGACCCGTGTGCAGGATCTTTAACAGATGAATTTATTATTTCCAACAAGTTTTGAAACTGGTAAATCTTTAAATTGATATCTTTTGTTACACAGCCTCATAAAGCTTCTGATGAATGGAAGTGTTACTAGATCAAATTTTAATATATTGCTGAATGTTGGATTCTTTAAGTTATGCAGAAAAAAGATGCTGCCACCAATTATAAAGCTTTTAAAAGCCCTTGTTGAGTAGAAGTTTGTGTAGTTTTTCATATTCGTGACATATGTATTTCTTGGGCACTGCCTTAAATGTAACTGATAACTAATATGTTACCACCTGGCCTTTTACAGCTTCAGCCCAGAAATCTTACACACTCAAATAAAGGTTGAAGCAGAGGAAGACAATTTTTCTCAGTCATCAAATGGACCTCCACAGTCAGTTATTAAAGAACCAAAAAAAAGAGGGAGACCCAAAAAAGTTAAAGATGAGAGGTATTTTCTGTGATGTCATGTAAATATACTGTAATAGAGCCAGAGGATGAACATGTGAGCATCTAAAACTTCATGAAAAATTATGATACATTGTAGATACTGACTTAATTATTGATGATAAGTTATGTGGACATATCTATTTTGGACAAAAAATTCAGTCTTTAATCTTATTTATTTATGATTTTTTTGAACCGCAAAAATAGGTGCATTCTCGTTGCAAAGAATTGAAAAATAGGGTCGGGAGTTTGTTTCTTAGCATATCTTTAAGTTGGTGGGTGGTAGCGAGAATTTACCTGTCGTGCAATGATTTATGACCCTCTGCTGGATTGGTTAGGATTACTAATGTGCCAGATAGAAAATGCTCAATATATAAGTCAATAATTATGAACCTTATTGTTACCTGACAAAGTGAGATTTTTAAATTTTTTTTTCGCTTCTGATCTGTTACCACAATGCTATGATATCTTTTTTTGAAAATTTATCCTATCACAGTTCTGAGGCTGATGGGAAGAATACAGAGAAGAAATCCAAGCAAGAAGCAGTGACTGACCATCTGAGTGTTGCAAAGAAGAGAAGAGATAGATTTAATGGCATGCCAGAAGAGGAAGTTCTACAGAGACTTTTACCTGACCATATTGCACCTAACTTGGATATTTTGATTGTAAGGATTTTTTTATCTCCATGAATTTTCTGTATCGGTATATGTGTAAAATGGAATAGCTAGCATAACACGACAATTTGCACAGTAGTTATTCAGAATTTAAAAATCATCGATACCTGTATGAACAGTGAGGCCTGAAATTAGTTGATACATTTTACTAACTTGAGACTTATGACTAAATTGTATGTCATTGCCTACAGCAGTAATTTTGTACGGGTTTCTTTTTGCTAACATAATAATGTCTTTACGAAAAACTCCAACCCAGTGTGATGAAAAATTTTAATGTCACGCTGATGTAAAATGGCTTCCACTGTGGGATGTTTAATGATTCAGAATGTGAAAGTGGGTGATATTTTTAGCAGAAATTTAGGCTTTCTGAGTGCTCACTAATTGTTTGCAATTATTGTTGAGTCTTTTTTGACCTGACTTGAAATTGTCATAAGGCATTATTCACCTTCTACTGCCTTGTGACAGAAGAAAAGTTAAGAAAAATTGAAAATTATTTGCAAAGTGAAAAGAGGGAATCATGTTATGGTACACAGCATTAAGTCTGTCATTCTGTGTCATAATTTTGTAAAGTTCCAGGACTGTTTTGCATTTTCATTCTTGTGCAGATTGGTATAAATCCTGGCTTGTTTGCTGCTTATGTTGGCCATCATTATGCCGGGCCAGGAAATCATTTCTGTAAGTATTAGCTTCCAGCTGGATCCTAGTTTACTTTCTCTCCTCGGTATGGCATTATTTGTGTGTATGTGTGTATAATTAATAAAAGTAAGTGGTGATTCTTATCAGGAAGACACAACAGAATTTATTTTTGGCCATGAAACTTCACACTGGAGATGTGAGATATTGATTTGCATTGTATTTATGTGTGTACTGTATTGTGTAGTGTACTGTATTTCTGAGCTGTTCAGAAGTAACCTGACTCATGTAGTATTAACGATCACCCTGCGCGACGGCTTAAAGCCTGCTGTCTGGTCAGTCACTTTACTCATGGAGAATATTATCTGGGTCACTGACCCTTGCCCATGTATGATGACCACACTACCGCTGTCCACGTGGTTCGGTTTGTATTTGATGGGTATGAAAACATTCGCTGCTATGCCTTATCGCGCTTGATAATGAATTAACCAGCAAAACCTTTGTCTGTCAGTCTCTAACCAATGATCTGACTTATGATACCAAACTGACAGCTGTAGTTTTCGTGACAACAAAGCTTGATAACTATCCACGCCCTCCCAAGCAGTAAACAAATGGTTTTATCCTGATTGACACATACTAATAAATCAATGTGGGCATTTGGGGCAAAGATCATTTCAGAGCTTGTTTCTGATTGGTTCTTAGATACAAACAACTCTAGCTGGTGGTCAGCTTGTGAGAAAATGAGATATTATTGCAAATTTGTTGAGCAACAGTTCGCATGTCGATGTTACATCTTTTGATAGTGTGGGGAGAACCTTTGAAAGTTAAGTCCTTGTGATTCTGACCAGTGCTTCACTAGTTAACATGTCCTTGTCACAATGCCTTTGATTTAGAAGAGATACAGTGAGCAGTAAGACGATAGTTATGTCTCAAAGAGGTGGGTGACCAGACGTGTGAAGTACGACTTGTGCGCAGCCCGGTCAGCTTGACCATGCCATATTGGTATGCCCGTGCAGAATGAATGCATGGAAAGTCAATGCCGTATTGATACGCACATCGCAGGGTGAGGATTAACAAAGAATATTGCTGTAAGAGATGATTCAAAATCATTTCAGGTGCATTTATTTTGTCAGTAGGTTATTACTCATCAGGAATTTATTCTTGGTATTCCTTAATTGTCAATACAAATTAATTAAGATCATTGAATTCATCCATGCAGGGCGATGCATGTACTTAGCTGGGCTTATTCCTGAGCCTATGAGTGCTTATGATGACTACAAGTTGATCAGTCTGGGCATTGGCTTCACTAATATGTGTGCCAGGACAACCAGGGGAAGTGCAGATTTGAAAAAGTAAGTTAGAATTGTAGTAACTGATTCTTTGTTTTTTCATTTGTTTTTTATGTCTTCATCTTTCATGCTGTTGCACCCCTTTTTTTTTTATTTGTCAGTTTGTTTGTGAAGTCAAGAAATTTCTGTTGGTTCAAATGTATAGTGGTATTGAGATGTGAAAAGGATTGTGAACTTCAGCATTTTTCAGTAGTTCAAAGATAACTGTAACATGAAACTGCAGATCAGAATGTTTCTAAGCTCTCTTGTAAACTATGTCGGATTTGTTTCTTTTTTTTTGTTTGTTAATGAAAGATTTTAATATACTAATTTATGATTGCTGTTTATTTAGGCAGGAAATCAGGGATGGAGCTGACATCTTGAGGAAAAAACTGGCAATGTACAAGCCAAAAGTTGCGGTCTTCAATGGCAAAGGTTAGCTGGCTTATTGAGCATTGAGTCATTGTGCTTCATAATGTCTTACAGTGAATTGCATAAATGAATGTTTTTGTTCATTTACTTTACTTGACTGGACAGTATGAAGTTTAAAGAGTTTATGTAGTCTGTAGCTATTTTGTTTTTTCATCTAACTGCTGCCATTTGCTGCATGTGTTTAGCTGTGATGTCTTGACTGTCCATCAGCAAACAAAAAGGCTCCATGTATGTGGTCTTCTGTGAGAAAGTCCTCTCAAGAAAGGAAAAACCTTTTTTGGTGGTTTAAGACTTAAACTAACCTAACTTGTCTATTCTTCCAGGTATATATGAAGTCTTCAGTGGTAGTAAAAACTTCAGCATTGGAAAACAGCCGGAGAAAGTGGAAGGAACTGACACTGTAAGTTATATTCTTTAATTTTTCATGAGCACTTAGAAAATTCAACAAAGGAAATTTAAGTAAACAAAAAAACCCACATGCACTAGTTTTGATCCATCATTACAATTGATTTAGACATATTATATCTGGATGACACAATTATTTAAATTTTTAACATATTGTAAAAAGCAAGCTGTGAAAGTGGACATAGTTTATTTGATTGGATTCCCTTCAGCTGAAAATTTCCTGGTGTTTGTTTTCCCGAGGCCTTTCTTCTTTTCCTCAAAGTTGAGTATATTGTCATATCACTAAATCCTATAGATATTAAAAGTGAAATGAAATATTTTCTTCTTTGTTCCAGGTACTTTTTGTCATGCCATCATCCAGTGCAAGATGTGCACAACTGCCTAGGGCTGTAGATAAGGTACCGTATTATATTGCATTGAAGAAGCTGAGAGATTATCTGAAAGGTGATCTACCCACTCTTGATGACTCAGAAGTTATTTTTCCACCTGTGGAGCAAAAAACAAAAGCTGATGTAAAAGACGAACCCACTGATGAAGACGAAGACTCAAGATTGTCATATGGAGAGTCATCAAATTCTAGAGAGATGACATTAGAGCAAATTCAGATGCAGACTGAGTACCTGGAGGCTTTAGCAGCAAGCGCTGAAGGAAAAGACATTCCCATGGAGAAATGGAGCAGCAGAAAGCACAAAAGTAGTAAACTAAGTAGAGGTGACAACAGTTTGGACACCGAAACATCTGGATCAGGCGACGAGTCATCACAGCCATATATCCCCCAGATTCATCACCTGATGCCAAGAACTGGATCCGAGGGCTCAAAAATGTCCCACACTCAATTGCATGTGGGGCATAAGGGTCCAAAACAAGATGTGCCATATGATGGCTTTGAGGTAGCAGTCAATGGCCCATCAGCTCAAAAAGTAGATTTTGATGCCAGTAGTACTGATCCGTACCAGTGCCATGTATCAGCATCACCTCAGTACATTAGTCTAGGTGACATCCCAAATAAGAAAAGTTCTTCCAGTAAATCTCCATTCTCAAACATTAAATCTCAGACGTTTCCCCAATTGTCTTCTGGTCAAATGCAGCATTCATCCACTGGCTTTAGTCAGTCTCATATGCTCCAAAATAGAGTGTCTCATCCTTCCCAAAGTCACAGAGTGAATGCTAAAAATGGTTCAGGTTTTGCCCACTATCATCCACGAACAACCCTAACAAATGGCAAAGAAGCAAAGTCATCCACTTATATAAATATATAAATACAATCTTTCGTATCTCTTCCTTGGAAATTTGATAATTAGATGTCAAATGACATTAAATGAGTCAGTATTCGTCTGAAATTTCAGACCTGTTATATGAAAACACCTTTTATGTTTTTTTAATATCCAAGCATGGTCTTGATTGCTAGTCATTGAATCACATTGTTGTAAAGATATTATGTTTATAAAGTGGTGATTTACTGTGGTGTCAGTGCCATATCATATAAGAACTGAGTTAAACTTGAAGATGCCATGGGAATTAGTTCAAGATTATCTTTGTTATTTGGGCAAAGGGCCATTGATTGTTCTAAACTCTTGCATTTGCTCAATTTTGATTATTATGGAGAGACTTACTACAAATCATCCACTGATGAGTATGATCAAAGTACAGTTATCCAGTAGAATGTTCAATCAACACCTTTTTCTTTTCTTTTTTTTTTTGGTGGTATGCTTTCAGATTGTGGGTAAAAATTGATTTAGATTGAGCATTGTAGCATACATGTCATTGGAAATCTGACTGTTAAATGTGCCATGTCATAAGTCTTGAAGTGGACATCTTTGGCTGTGGTTCATAAGGTTGAAAGAAAAGAAAAATAAATGAACAAATGAGAAAGAAATGAAAGATTGAATGCAAAATACTATGTGATAATTTTGATGTTAGTTTAATGAGAAAACTTTATATCTATATTATTGTTAACATGACAAAATATATATGAGGACAGATTTTAAGAGATTTGAATTATTCTGTAGCAGTGAAACTTAAGCAAGAGAAAACCACAGGAAACTATGGTAAGGTACCGGAAAAATGTGAAAGGCATCAAGCGACTTGAATCATGCTGAAGTGCTGTTAAATGCAAACTCACACTCAAAACTGCATGAATGTAGTTTCATGCAAAGTTACTATGTTATATGAGTATATGGTAAATTAAGTATGAAGAGCATTCACTTATTGTGTCATAAGACCATACTCTGATGATGACAAATTGAGTTTTGGGTTCTTCTCATTGAGGTTATGGAATTGTCGCCAGAATTTGCCCTCATCAGATTGTGCTTATGTACTAGTCACTGATTATTACAGTAATGGATATCTGTTCTCATATTTATGCACAATGCAAGACATCTGGTATGACAAGATCTCATTAGTTTACATATTGCTCAACTTCATGTGATTTATACACATTAACATTGTTTCCTAGTGAGCTACTGCCTTTCTGTCAGTAGGCACTTACAGGAGCCTGAACAAAGTCATGTACCGTAGTCTAAATAGCTTTGTCTATTACTGAAGCTAAATTAAGTATTTATATGGCATCTACTCCAGTTTCACTTGATGTGGAACAGATTTTAATGATATTGTT
This sequence comes from Onchidella celtica, assembly GCA_963931925.1. Classification (NCBI taxonomy): domain Eukaryota; kingdom Metazoa; phylum Mollusca; class Gastropoda; order Systellommatophora; family Onchidiidae; genus Onchidella; species Onchidella celtica. The sequence continues at coordinate 16,700,648 of OZ007572.1, forward strand.
GCATGCATGAAATTGCTTTATAGATTTAGGCCTGTATCTGTAGAAAATTTATGTTATTTGTATTGCATGCGTAATGTATGGATGGTTACTATGTTGTTATTGATTGATCAAAGCACACATCGAGCATAGAGGGCTATCCTTCCACACAGATTCATTGGGGATAGAAAGCCAGAGCAGCTACATGTGCAGAATATAACCTAACTTGCCCAACCATCCACATCATCTTGGAAGAAAATTAAAATCCTAACAGCACCAGATGGCAACAGAACTTGTGGTCACTGAAATGAGTCATCATATATGTATGTATCATCCATTTCAAAATTGACAAAGATTATGTAACAAGCAGGTAATGAAAACAGATACACGATAGCTTTCTTATCATCTTTCATGTCTCAGTCAGGATTATTGGACAATATATTTATTACCTAGAATAAGCTATGTAGATTGTAAAGGAATTTCCCAAAATTCATACCATGGGACCAAAAATTTATCTATTAATAGGATTTAAAAAGATGGTGTCTTGCGTCACTGGCAGAATGATGATGCAAGATACTGAATTTCAATTCTTTTATTGATATAAAAATAAAACTTTTGAGGACAGTTTTCTTGTAATTTGATGTTGTTCACAATAGTAAAACTTCATTTTGTGACAACAACGTAGCCATTATTTTCTAAATAGGAGTAGATTAGCACTCACGGTTATTTTTTTTTCCTTTTTAACGGACAGGTTTCTCTATGCAGTTGATTACAATTTGTATGATGATAGTAGTAAGGATGTTTACTATTGTAGAGCCCCCATTGTGATTCTCACCAAGTCTTGTGAGAGACCTCCTGTAGAATGTGCAATGAGAAGTTTTGTCTTGGAAGAGGTGAGTATTTAATTATATATACAACATGTGGTTCACAGTATTTTTATTCTTGATGAAAATGGGCTTTGCATTTAATGATATATTTATGAATGAAACTTGTGTCTGTTTATTTATATTTTATTTATCAGTTCATTTATATTCTTCTTTGTGACTGTCATATCTCTTGAAAATCAAAATGGAGCCAAAATATGTTCATTATATTTATGATGTCATTTTATGTGTTGTATTTGATGTACTTTTTACTTGAGCTCAGAACTGAAATTGATCATTGCTTGCATTGCTGTCCAACAACGAGACATATCTTGTACATAATCTGAAGTTTTCATCATTATGCTACTTTAATATCTTTTGTCGACTTATTTTCAGGTGTTTTTCACTCTACATTTTGTTGCTGCTGTATCTTTATTTTGTTACAGCCTGTCTCCACTGATGTTGATTTTGCTCTAAATGCTTGTTTAGATATATATATTTATTTATTGTTTCGAGGCTTGCTTTTTAATTCCATTCCAACTCTGTTGTGATGCTACATTTATTATATTTTAACAATTTTTACTTGATGTGAAAGCAGTAAATATAGTATGATAATGCCATATGATTTGCATAAAGAAGAAGAAGAATTGCCATTTGCTCTCTGTTTGGGGGAAGAAAAGCATTATCAGAACTCTTTATGGCATGTTTTTTTATGGGCAAGTCACTTAATATGAAGGTTTGTAGATTTCTGTTCAGAAATTTACACATCTCTTGTATGATTTTGAGAGAATTCACATCACTAAAGCATTTTTAGCACAGCTACATTTCATGTCTTCAGAATTTCCGTACAAAATTATTCTCAAGCCTAGAGAAGCCTGAAATGAAAATTATTATTACCAATTCCTTATTTTAGCCAGTGATGATGGTGATCATTAAGATGGAGCCAGTATCTGCTAAGACAAAGTGGCTCTGTCTAGGACTGCATTTAGATGACTTGATCATGTTGCAGGATATTAGGGTGAAGCACATGTAGGAGAAAAGAATTGGCTGCAGGTGAATTCAAACAGAATAACAGCGACTTTAAAAAAAAATAATTTGAATAACAAGATGGATCTATTATGACATAATAATATTCACCATGGAACCTAAGTATGTCAGCCTGCATTTAAAGATGTGGTTAGATGTGGCTATGCTTTCAAAGTTTGAAAAGTGAGTGCACTTGCCCTGTCAAGTAAGTTATGATAATTTATATTTTGCCATTCCACCTTGATGACAGCCTCAGACCGTTGGCGCCATGGTCATTATTGGAAAATATTTTATCCATGATAAATATTGGATACACCTGAAAATATCTCAACTATGCTGTGGACATCTCATTATAGAAAACGTAATTTCAGATTTATGGAGATTGAGACCAGAAAAATTTGTTTGCTTCATTAGTTTTGATTTCTTGTGTGACTCCATAATTTTAAAATCAGGTTCTATCACATAGCCAGCATCCTCAAATTCACGACAAGTTATGTATGGTTTTTGGTAGGACAGGCACAGATTTTGTTCTTAGAATATTTTGAAGAAAATTGTTTAATTACTGTTTGAAGTAAGTAAATGCAAAAAGAACAGTTTGGCTGGATAAGACTTGTTCAACTAAGTTCATCATCCAGGAGGGAGATGTTTTTTTTTGTTGATCTGTCAGAGATGGAGAAATGGAGTTTTTTTTAACAGACAGACTTTCTTATGCACAAAATTTGCATTATTTCATTCTCTGGAGCTCATGTTTACATCATTTTTGTTCTGCATTCATTTGTCAGGATCTCCTACATGTATTAATGCTGTGTTTATTTGGTTTTTGCCGTTGTTCAAAGTTTTTGCTATTGGCCCTCTACTGTTTACCAGTTGAATATTTAGGGAAGCCGAGGGAAAGGTCGTGATGTTGTTGCCAGTTGTGAAGTATGTTCGTGGTTTAATGGCAAAAGTTCTTGTCATGATATTTTAGTCAGTAATAGTATTATACTCAATGAGGCATTGCATCATTGATAGCATAGTCGGTTGTTCTCTTTGGTTTCTTTTCATAGTGAGGGCGTTTAATTGTCGCTGCCTCCTTAGTTTGATATTACATAAATATAAGGATTTTTTGCGGTTTATCATTTCATTTTTAATCAATACTGACAGCGGATAAAATCAAAGACTGATAATTATATTGTAATTATTGTTAATGATCAGAATTGATGGGATGGAGAAAGGTTCTTGGAGAGATGTATCTCACCAGCATTTTGGAATTCCCCATACTGAAATCACAAATTGATCCCATAGATCAGATACATCGTATATGTTAATCATGAAATGAGGAATTAACAACTTGACATGTCGAAGACAATTGTTAGTGAGATATGATTAATCCCCACAATTAGGATAAAGTTCTCCAGACCTAATTACCGTTTTGTCCTGCCAAATCATTGAAATACAGATATGATTCGAAATTTGTAGAGAATTCTACATCTTGTCAGATGTGCATATTGTATTTGAACTTTTTGAAAATCTACCTCATTCATAAGTTTATATCATATAATATATTCCAAGTGATCTCAAGTAGGTTCAATGTACGTCCTAAAATTACATGGTTTTTGGCCTGAGCAGTGGCCTGTGTTTCTCAGTGTTTTTTTTTTATTTTTTAGTTAAAATCCCTTGGAAGTAAACAAACTGATACAGATAAGAAATTCTAGATATGCGGCTTGGACTTGTGAATAAACATGAAAGTATGGACTGAATATAAAGAGTGCATTAGTAACACAATGGACTAACAATATTCTCACTTTTGGAGATGGTGGTAGCATTTTCACACTGCTGATGTAAGCATTACTTTTCACAGCATTTCATTTATTACCTAGAGTTTATTTTTATTTAAGTTTAAGCTTAAATCATATATTAATGGCATTGGCATTTGAAATTAACAGGAAATGTAGAAAGTTGGAAACGCACACATTTTGCACTTCTCATCAATTTACTTTCTTGTTCCTGTGCTTTTTATTTGTCAAAAAATGTGATTTTTATTTTGTGTAATATTATGAGCCAGAAGTAGGCTGTTTGTCTATTGTGAAAGAGGAATGTTGTGTATTTTTAATTGTCCAAAGTGCAATAGAAACCTGGGTTTATAGCTAAAGCAGTACTAATGTGGCAATGAATGTCAGCTTAAACCACATCAAGTACTTTGTTAGTCTGGGGGAATTAACATTTGTATTGTATGGAAAATGTATTAAACTAATGATAATGATATCTGTGTCTTTGTTTGTATTGTACAAACTTGGTTGTGCTTTGTTTTTGTCTTTTAAAGGAAGGAGAGCTGCTTGATTTTGAAGAGCTGCTCAGATGGGTCTGTGGTAATGGTTGTACGTGATTTTAATGATTCTAAATCAGTGGTGTTTAATCTTTTGTAACCTGTTTTCCCCTGCCTCCCTCTACAACAGTTCAAGTAAAACAGGCCCGTGGAATTAGGAAATGGAGACTGAGTCGAACATAGCTGAAATACATGATTTCGAATAAGAAAATTATAAAGTATGTTGTGAACATTATTTAATGACCATGGCATGTCCCCTTTCCCCCTTGTTAGGAACCATCATTCTACACTATGACATCCATTTGTAAATAACTACTTAAGGTGTTTTCTTGCCGTTTTGGAAAATTTGGCGAAAAGCATCATAATTTGTTTGGTGCAGCATATCTGCTCTAGTACCAACTAAGGCTTCCTGTGTATTTATCCCAATCTCAGAAAAATTAAATATTTGGCGAAAAGCATCATCATTTGTTTGGTGCAGCACATTTGCTCTAGTGCCAATGATTTGAGGTCTTTATTTTAGGAGGTTCGCTGCCCTTGGCATTTACACCTCACTTTACTTGTTTTATTATTTCTTGTTCTGGCGGGGGGGGGGGGGGGAGATGATATGGATAAATTTTAATCTATTAATTTCAATTTTGCCCGGGCAGCGGCCTTTCGGCCTGCTCTTTACGATTTCCAACTGCCAAGGTATCTTTAACGTGCGCAACGCTCTATAGCTAATTTAATTGGCTCTAGTGCCAATTAAGGCTTCCTGTGTATTTATCCCAATCTCAGAAAAACTAAATATTGCACAATTAATGGAAAGAGCATTTTGCAGTCTTGGAGTCAAAAGCTCTTTGGAGAGTAGTGTTTGAAGGATGACTATTGACAGTGACCTGCCTTTCTGAGGGTATTTTCCCTACGACATTATTGTTTTGACAATTTACTTTCCTGCCACAGCATAACAGTCAAGTATGTTACAGAATATGAAAAATATTCCTGCTTCATTTTTTTCTCCAATGTGGTTATAAGACTATCCTTTTTCCTAATTTGTGTCTAAATATATAAGAAATCACAGTTGCAGGTCCTAACTGACTAATTATACTTATACTTAGCACTGAGAGCTCTCTTGCTCTGGTGAAATGCCTCCACTCAAAATGCACTTCAGACATCATTGAGACAATATTTTAATTAGATAGATCACCGCAAGATCAGAATAATGAAATCATATGTGAGTGTGCATGAGAAAACCCACAATAAGTCGGCAACATGACATTTTGAGTTCTATACATATAATAAAAGACAAGACATTTCTGATAAATTGAAGTCAGTGACCCCCCTAAAACAAGATTTTGAGAAAACGGCATTTAATCCTATAAGTGGCAATAGCTAATCGATCAAGTAATATTGGAGTGATTGTTGTTAGGAGATCGTAGTCTAATAACTAAGCCGTTATGGAGATCATAGTGAGTAGTGTTCACTGTTCATCTACAGTTTACCCTGTAACATGCCACGGTCCCCTAGAAACAGCCAGGTTGGAAGTTTTTGGATCTTGTTAGGAGATCGTAGTCTAATTACAAAGCCGTTATTATAGAGATCATAGTGAGTAGTGTTCACAGCTCGTCTACAGTTTATCCTGTAACATGCCACAGTCCCCTAAACAACAGCCAAGTTGGAAGTTTGTGTCGGACCCATATTTTCACTTCAAAGCGGTTTTTCTCAAAATCAGCTCTACCGACTTATTGTGGGTTTTCTCATGCACACTCACATATACACCAATTTTTCTTTGGCTAGGTAGCTACAGGAAAGTAACAGAGACCACATACATGAACCGAACTTTTTATTTTTTTTCCCAAATAAAATAATCAAATAATGGAAATATAAACTTGACATTTAAAAATATAATTCATTAATAACGCACCAGTCTTTCTAGTGCAAAAATCCAACCATAACAGCTCATAATGATATGTTCATAAAACAAAATGCAAAGGTCACTTTTAAATTTTTAAACGTATTTAAAAATAGTGACACAGATCAAGAACAGCTTAACAATCTCACAAATATGTACAAAACTGCGTATTTGCTAATGACATGAAAACAGTTTTAACAATCAATAATAAACTGAAATAAATTTTAAGTACAGGCAATGCTGAAATTTTATAACAAAGTATTGAGATGAACGTGAAGAATTACAGAAAATGTTTTAAGTTTTGAATAAAATGAATGACAAAATTGTGATAATAAAATTAGTAACAAATCTTGCATGTAATCTTTGTCAGGAAATGAGAATATTAAATTCCTCCTTTGTGCCCCTCTGCCACCTTGTCCTTCATATAATAAACATTAAAATTAGAATGACCACTAATGAGAGGAACAACTATCAATAATAATAAAGTTCTCACATGCAGAATCAAAATCACTCCTTTTCTACCCCATGTTTTTTTTTTTTTGAAAGTAAGTGAAACAGCTGTTTCCAAATCACAGATACAATATGGCAGCCACATATGTCAGCAGTGCTACTGATAGTAAACTGTACATGCATGTATATTCATGGGCTAATCTCTTAATACCCAGAACTTTCATTCAATAATCTGTTCCATTTAAACTGAAAGGACTTGATAACGATGAGATAGGGCAATCCCTTCTTGGCACCTCTAAAAATAAAAGCATGCACTTCACATCATAGGCCCCGCCCACTCTTGGTGCACTAAGCCAGCGCTTTATACACTGTACATATATCTGCACCGAAAAATATTAGACATGACACTGATCCCTATCACCTCTACAGGTCATTTCAATAACAAGTTGTTAAAAATATGCTAAATATAATTTGAAATGAGTGTCTACATAAAACTTACAGTTGGCAGGTGAGGGAAGAGAATAAGAGGGATTTTTCGTCCACCTCTTCCCATCTTATTCTAAAAATATACTAGATCTGTCTTCTGTACAATGGTAAGTTAATAAAACAATAAATTACATTATTACATTAAAAGAAAAAAAATTGGCCAGAGGTTTCTTATAGTAGTTATAGTAAATTACCCTATAATTACAAAGTAAACGACTTCTATTAAGGTCTAGGGTGATGGCTGAACAATGAACAAAACTCAGAATTTTCTCTATTCAGCTTTCCCGAATATGCCATTGTTACTCACTCTCACACATTCACTCCTGGGTGGCATGCGTGAAGCCCATGAATGCGTAACGCCCCATTTGTCCCATCTTATTGTATGGTATAGAGCAGGCATGTCAAACTGAAAGTTCCCGAAGGGCCACATGGGTCACATTATGTCATCATCGGGGCCACATACGGCAAATATTTGCACAACAACTAATTGAAGTCATTGAATATAATTTACTGCAGGATATTTTGTTGCTTAATATGCAAATTAATATGTATACGAATGTTTTAGCAGCATTCATTAATACAAACTAATACATGTAAAATAGTTTGATCAAAAAAATTAAGGACATAGTATTTTTGTATTTTGCAACAGCAACAAAAACATAGTTAAAAGAACACAACAGTTTAAAACTGAAACATTCATTTGCTACTATTCAAAAGGTTTTAGTGTTTTGTCCTGAGGTTTGACACCTTTTTTGGCTGACAATTTTTGGTATGTCTGGCTGAAGTGTCTATGCAGTTCCGACTTTGATCAAAGATGTCAATACTGATCAGTCAGCCTTGTTCTCTGAGAGGTTTTTGTTGATTTCGTGAAAGAAAATAGCTGTTCACTTACATAGGTAGAACCAAACATTGCTATTTATATTGCGAAAAAATACGATAAAATATATAAAATTTATATTACCAATATAAAATGTGCTCACTCGGTAGAAACCTTTACGAGGGCCGCAACTTTGCTTTTAAAGGGCCGCATGTGGCCCGTTTGACATGCCTGGTATAGAGTACCTTGGGTAAAACTGAAACAACCCTTTGACCTGAACCAGTTTTAGTCTGACACCATAATGTATTGGTAATTGCCATCCTTCTATTCTAATAAATATTTGAACAATAACAACTTTAAACAATTGTTTAAAAATATTTTAAGCACTGAAAAAGCACTTCATAGTTACTGCAGAATAAAGTGCTATCAGCCTGTGTTGGATTAATGCACGTTTAATATCATTCCCAGTAATACTTATCAAATAGATGTGAACTACAGATGATGTTGAAACAGATGCACATACGATCCACTCATGAATAATTTCCATCATTTACCCTCCATAAAGATGAATATCATAATGTGTATTAAACAAAATGTAATACAAAAAGAGTGTACTGGTACATATAGACATTTCTGTAACCCATGGGTCTATATCAAATCACTATATGATGAGTGGAATGTATAAGAATGTTCGTAATCCTTTCTGGGAACTTCATCTACATAAATGTGTCCATTTTGGAAGGAACTTGCAGCAATGACAAATGTAGAAACAGTATAAAGACCATTACAGGTTTGTCATGGAACAGCTACAGCTTCAAATTTTAGAGGATTATGTCTACCGTTGATAGTAAATTGCAAATTAACTTAACAAGCTAATGCATGTAGGCATGACTACTGAAAAGTGGTGAAGTTATCTTGTCTGGCAATGACAAGCTGTTCAACAAACAATGACAGTTTGGTGTTGTGAAGAAAAAAAAATGAAAAAAGTCATATGCTGTATCATCCATCGTTTGATTATCGTTGTATTTATGATTATAAAGTATCTGCTCAGAAAGAAAATCTTACCAAACAGCAGATCACGCCAGTTATCACAATAGTGGAAACAAGATGGCAAAAAAGACAAAAACAAAAAATTCAAAGGCACAGTGGTGACAGGTAACTTTTCAGATGACACTGACAGTAATTAATAATACCTGATGCAAACATATTATAGATTGTACATGTATATTACATAGCCTGCTCAGCCCATTTGTTCACAGTCTCTATCAGGTATCCAAATTGAGGCAAATCCCCCATTCATAATTCTCATAAAAACAACACTGTTGTGGTAATCTAAGCAGATGAAAGTAACTACATGTATAAAACACAACCTCCTGTCGATAACAAAAATTAGGTGCAAATGCCAAAGGTTGAGATCCCCCAAAAACAAGGACCTCAACACATAACACAAATGTTTACTCACAAGTCCCATTCTCCAGTTCCCCAGAATCCGCCTCCCTCTTGTTCTTATTTCCTTTTAGGTCTATTATCACTCTAAATCAGTGGTTCTCAACATGGGCAATATCACCTCCCAGGGGGTAAAAATGAGATAAAGGGCAACCAGGGGGTGGAAATGACAAAGGGGGGGGGGGGCAATAGGAGGGCAAAAACATGAATGGGGGAAAATATTTTCATCACACCATTTTTGCACAATGTCTTGACCATATGTTCTTTTTTTTCTTTTAAATCCATGTTACACCAAAGCATGTCTGTTGCCACTCAGCTAAGCAACGACAAAAATAACAACACCTGAAAACTTGTGTCAAGAACATGCTGCTCAACTTCCTTGATCATTTGGTATTACTAGGAGATAATAGCAACTTACTCAACCTGCTGTATCCCTCCATCACTAGGTCTGTGGATGGTCTGTTTAAATACATGCTAAATTACACCGTTATGCATTACCATGATTGTGTCATGTTACGGATAGTAGCTACTCATGTACAGCTTTGTCTTTCTTTCTGATTACTGTCATCTCAGGCTTGCTCAGTCTCAACATTGTTGCTCTTGCTAACTTGTTGCTTTGAGGTGTAGCCATTTTACACTGATGAAATTTGGGTTTATGAGATTCCAAAGACCTGACAGATCGGTGTGTCCTGGATTATAAATCCTTTTGATTATGATGCATCTACTACTCCCGAATACTTGCAAAAAGAATTGCTCGATCTCTACCACTGCATTGATGGCTAGGGCATTTCAAGCCAGGGCTCAACAAAGTATTTTTAGATTTTCTTCCCCTTCTTCTAGTGGCCTTCTCATCTTCCTATCTTTTGGAAGAAAAAAGCTGAAGTCCACAGTCCAGTCGAGATCACAGAACACAGAAGATATGTAATATAAAGATGTACTGATATATATAGGGATGACCTTCTCAAAACCACTGAGTCTGCCATTAGGAAAGGGACCATTGCACACTGACCACAGGAGAGCCACTGACTTGCGCAACAGCACACCTACGCTTTATGAACGGAAAGGCCAACTGTCAGTGCATTTGATGAAGAATGTTTTCATGTTTTTGTTTATAATGAATGATCAACACGCTTATTACTGTCATTCATAAGGCCTTGAAAAACCTCACATCACAATTTGCATGTAGTCTGTGTACTTGTGATTGTATGTTGGGGTGAAGTATGGGATGGGGAGCATGATGATAAAAAATCTGGGGCTAAAGGGGCTGATTGCTTGAAAAAGGTTGAGACCCACTGCTCTAAATAATCATTGTCCATATTATATACTTGTATATGTATGTTTTCATATTGCCTTCATTATCACAACAATAAAAAATGGCTAGACATCTAATAGACCACAGAACCAGCATCAGAACCAATATCATTGGATTTCTCCTATTGCTTATACCCTATTTTGCCATTCATATAATACGGTACACATATTTATATTTTTCATTTTGTTCTTGGCATTTTCACCCATATATATTGTGATCACTTGCAATAATAAACAGCACAATTTTCATCACAACTACATAAGTACAAATAACAAACTACATGATTTCCATATCTTTGTACCGTAAATATTTTTGGAGTTCTACAATACTGCCGTTTGATTCTAAAACCTAGTATATGCATACTTGGGCCAAAATGAGTTCTTTGCATATTCATACTCAGCGAAAGAAGGCTCATCTTTCTAGAGAAGTTTGATATCGCTGGGCGGTCAAATATTGAGTTATCGATACCAAACTACTCTAGAAAGATGAGCCTTCTTTTGCTGAGTATGAATATGCAAAGAACTCATTTTGGCCCAAGTATGCATATACTAGGTTTTAGATTCAAACGGCAGAATAATAGCCTTCCTTGGCTACAGGTAATACTTATAGTTCAGTATGCTCTTGCCGCCGAAAACTTCTATCCCTCTGATCAAAGATCACACCAAACAATACTAAGCTCTTCAATTAAAATTACTGTTAATGTTATCCTCTAGCTCTAAAAGCTTTGCTCCTTCGAAAAAGTATTCCAAATTTGATGACTAGACGCTATACATTACATTTTCACAAATAATTTTGCCTGGCCCTAGGGCAATCAAGTATTCCACCTTGGACAACCCCTCCCATTTACACAGCAAAAACTGTACAGCAGTTCAGAGAAACGAATTTGAATTTTACAAATAATAAGGACAAGTCTTCATTACCTGATGTTCTCCACAGGGATTGTCTTATCTGAAGTGTCACTATGACCAAACAAAAAACATAACTTATGAACAAAGCATTCATAAAGATCACGGTTTTGCAGTAATTTGCCAATACTACATGAATTTAAAAGCAAAAAGGGAATTAAATATGCCATATAATGTAGGAAAAGCACAAGTGATCAAGAGGCATTCATCTTTTATCCTCTAGGTTTTAATTATTAATTATTCATGTAATACAAGATGAGCAACGCCTTTTTCTGACACAACCATTGTTTTATAAAAATGTAAAATACAAAGTAATAAAATGAAATAACAATTAAAAAAACATCTACATCAGCAAGGTTATATAAAGCATCTGGTGTCTATATATTTTCCTAAACGAGCCCAGTCTGAAATTAATGCATTCCATTAAAAGTACAAGATGCATAGTGAAAGTCTCAGTCTCGAAAAGGTCTTTCTCAGCCCTCATTCAAGAAATACATGCAGTTTGCACAAAATATTCAGATTCTTTGCGTATGTATAACGCATGGATAACATAAATATGTTTTGTTATGGTTTAACTTCACCTTCATTTACATGATGGAAATATACCTACCAAATTGTCTCTTGGTGTTCTCTCACTGAATGTTGCTGTTCTGACTTCAAAAAATACTTTATTACCTTCATACTGAAAGTATTGCTCGACTGTATGATTGATGGCAAGTTAGCTGAACCTATTCTCCAATTAACAATTAAGATAAAATTCAATTTAATTTGAAATAAAATGAAGAGGCTTAGCTTTACAATTCAGATGACTCTACTTTTGCATGCTTTAAATTTTCAGGATTTTCTCGTTTAATGCACCAAGTAGTTTTAAAACCTGTTCAGCAACACCCTTCTCTGTCATACAACCATTTCTTAAACACCAAGCCAATTATAGTTTGACTGTCTAAATTCAGACCCATAACCTCAGAGTTTTTCTCACTCTTGTATTGCGTATGAAAATGAACAGTAAAAGAGATAAAGTTAACACCATCACATACAACAATGTTGTTCTTGTTTGGGTATCTGCGGGTTCATCAATGATGGTAAATGGTTCTGGTGGCAAGTCATTTCTTCTCTTGGAAATCCTATCAAAGGCTGAGGGTCCTGCTTTACCAAATGATCCGTGATATTTCTGGACAATCGCCACATTTTCCAGTTCTTCATCATTGAGAACAGAGTACACTGACCATATGAGATGAGTTCCATTCAAAACATTAAGTCTTCCAACTACCTCTTTTTCTCTGTCTGATGATGCAAAAGCCAGCCAGTAAGGTTTACTCAGTTGTTTGTCCACTAAGTAGCTATACCCCAGTGTTCCAATAATGATGTATATTGGAGCCATTGGATTTATTGTATCTGTTTGAAATACCCTACCTGAATACATTGGCCATGTTCTCTCATAACAATGCTTGTGGCCACTGAGATATAAATCCACTCCCTGCTCAAAGAGTAAGTCTTCCAAATGCCCCCTGATGTCCGAATTGTCATTTTGGCAATCCTGACTCATTACTGATCTGGTGCAATACATTGGCTTGTGACCCATGACAATAATCCATGGATGAGCTTTGCGGTTCTGATTGGCTGCAATCAGGTCCTTCTTCAGCCATTCAAGCTGTAGATGATGTAGATGGGACTGCCTTACAAACAAATCTGTGTTAATACTGATGAAGTGGGTGTGGCCAATGTCGATACTATACCACAGACTGTCATGTGTCATCGGCCACGGCGCATTTGGCATGGAGAATCTATGGGGAAAAAAAGAATCAGATATTAAAGCTAAATGCTGTGGATCCTAAATAGAGAAAGAATGCCATGTAACATTACAAATTCTAAGCTGATTAAACTGATCTTTGTATCATCATAAATTTGGACCAATGTGGCTTCCCCACTGTCTTGTAAACCTGTATTTTGAAACATTTTTGTGATATTACAAAAATTTTCAATTTTAAAGGTTTTATAAATTTATAAAGAAGATAATGGTATTCATTTCATCCAAGTTAATGTGTTCAAAATGCTACTGTTCCTAATTACTGGCTGAAACTGATTTAGTGATAACTGTATGTTTGCAGGATCAGTCAATCCTTTATCACCCTCTAATGAGCTGTTTTTTATATTATCAAGTTTAAGGACACACAATGATCTGCCTCCATCATGCTTTACTTTTCCTAAGGCATCATATATTATGTAAAACAGATATTTTTTATGTATGAAGGGTATAATAATTCTCTTGCTAGTTTGAAACCAACTTCTATTTCCAGGAAATTTCTTCCGTAATCTGTCTCCGTTCTTGTTAAATAATAATTCCAATGTGTTTGAAAAAATTTGAGTAATTCAGTGTTGGTTAGGTTATTTACTTGCCACATAGCTGGATGGACTTAGGTAGTATCTGAGTGAAGAATTATCTATAATATACAATATATTTTGGTAACTCGAAACTTTGGAAGCAACAAGCAAGGTCCATAATAATCACCCAGTACTGAAACTAATAAACAGATTTATCCCGGGCAGGGCCGGGGACCTCAGCTAGTGGTCCTATAATAACAAAGAAATTTCTTAATATCACACAAAAACAAACTCATCATTATGCAAAAATGAAGTGAAATTTTGATATGACACAGACTTTTAGGATGTCCAACTTTCAAAAGAATAATATATATGTATGACGTTTGTATGTCAGATCTGTTAAATCAAGAATATGATTTTCACTTTCTGATGATTGCAGTAAATGTAGAATTTTACAGTTCTGATTTAAACATTTCAGTTTACTTCCACATCTGAACTAAATCTTAGTGCACGAACTTTCACATTTTAAAAATAATGAATGAATTCTAGGAAATCTAATCCTTTAAAATCCTTTAAAAAAATGAAAATATTAAAAAGCCTACCTGTAACGATAATGATAGTATGATTCTTCCCTGTCATGATCATGGGATCCTGTGATGCTTTCATGATCACCAGGTGTAGTCAGGTAAGGCACTCTGGCAGTGAAGTTATCAATTCTATTCATGTAGTCATCTCCCATTCTCCCTCCATTACTGTGCAAATTATAGGCAAAATCTCCGATATGAAACACAACTTCATAGTCTTTTTCCATTATGTGGTGGATTATAAATGGGAGAGATTTTGTTGACAAACCCATATCAGCTAATATTAAAAATGTATCCTGTTTCTGTGGATCATTATGAGGTACTTCAAATGTAAGCACCTGAGATTTTGACCCAGAACTTCCACTGACAATACGATATGAGTAGCGAGCACCCGGGGTTAGACCCAGCAGCTCAGCACGGTGTAAATACTTTGTTGCTTGATCACTGTACAGTTTAAGTTCGGCTGTAGTTCCCAATGCCCTCGTCAGTGAGTCAGGGTCACTTCCATATTCCACATAGCCTTTTTCATTGTTTTTAGTGGACCACATGACAATGATGTCATTAGGGATGCTACCAAGAGATAAATGGATCTGTTCTGGGTTGTTTGCAAACAATGTTGTTAATCTCTCAGCAGGATTTATCACTAAATCAGCCGCAACTGTCATTCCGCAGAACAAAATACACATCATTAACTGTCTGTCCGCCATAGTCTCATAGAACTCCCGAACCAGTATACCTGATGAATAAAGAATGAAGACCTATTAAACAGCAAATAAATGTGATTACTATCCAGAAATTTTAATAGTGTAATATTCACAGTGATTCTTTTACACTCTATGACTGAGGCTGCACCCAAAAAGGATTAAAACAAACCCCTATATATAACTAATCTGAAGCAAAGCATTCTGTTTTAAAAGTTACCAGCCAGTTCCATGAAAATGTCCATCATCTTGAATATAATTGTTCACTGTTAATGACTGATAGCTATAACTACTGTCTTATTTTCTTAAACATAGCCCATCAATAATAAATGTTACAAGTCCTTAACTCTTTCTGTCCCGATCATCGCATTGTGCGTTGATCGCCAATCAGCTAGATGCCCAATCAACGCACCATGCGTTGATTGTCATGAATGTTTCGCTTTTTTGTTTTTCCTACTGTCTCTGTCCTGAGGCTAAACATAGCAGCAGACACATCAAATGACACTGAATTGTACACAACATAAAACTTCTGCTTTTTACCATCAGTATGATATATAAGAACCCGAACTTTGTGTATGTTTTACTCTTGTTTCTGCTCTTTGAAATTGTACACCTTAGTAGAGTTACGCCACTCTGTGTTGTGTCCCTTGGGCATCTGGTGCTAAATGGCCTGGGATAGATAGAGTTAAGGAATTAAATCTAATGCCAACTGGAAATCAGCTGAAGCAACCTTTAACTTTAAGAAGCAATTTGCTGTTCAATGCGGGATTCTAACTTGAAAATCTGAAAATACTGGTCAGGACAATTATAGTATTTACTGCACGGACTCCAAACTAATCTTTAATCTTTTCTCCTGGCAGAATGGTCATTTCAACTTTAGCCTCATCGATCCTATTACAGTTAGTTCATACATTCGCTCTTATAATTCTTCCTGATGGAAATGCCTAATGCCGATTTTAGATTTTAACACTATCAGAAAATAAAATTTTTTGGATAAGAACAGTAAAATCTTTGTCTTTCGGATTTGATCTGATTTCATCACATGAACAGAAATTCAAGCTGTTTAACACTAACAGTTAATGTTATCTCTATAATTGCTCAGGTAAAATAAATGTATGCATTGTATAATATGCATAATCCCAAGCAATAAAGATCAGTGTGACAAATCTAAGAGTTAGAGAACTTACACTTAATTTTAGCAGGGCTCCATACAATTTAAACGCGGTGGGAATAACGGTGGAGAAAAAAAAAAGCCTTACTGTATCTGACTTCAGTCACCATATGTCAGAAACACATTGAAGGCGATGTTTAAAAATTTAATTTTACAATAAAGATTTTTAAAACACTGTAACTGTAAGATTCGGGAGGTATTTGGATTTAAGCTTACATTTTCACTTGGGACTTAATTTCAGCCTTTGTAAGCATAGATTCAAATGTGGGCCTTATCATGAAAAATGGAATATGTGCACTGGTATCTATAGTCAATTACGCACAATTACGAGTTCACATTTCATTCATTCCCATGCAAATTCAAATTTAAAAAAAATTGTTCTCAGGCCTAGATCTAGATCTAGTGTTGTTCCTCATATTGCTGGGACGTGGACATCTGTAGCAAACCCTGTAATAACGCGTTTGGGAATGCTATTGAAAACTCATTTCCTTGAACGTTAATGTAGACACCATGACAATCTGCTGTCTCAGCTACCAGTAGCCTACCACTCACTTATGCAGAAGAAATCAGTGGAAACTTGGAAAAAGGTCTGAAGCCGCAATGGTCACGTTAATTTTTGACGATGATAGAACGGTTTCTACTTTCTAGACTTTTGGTTTAGGGCCAGTGTTGCAGAATGTTGTGGAATACTCTGCAGGCCTCTTCCCAGCCTATTTGGCTTTTTTTCTTTTGTCGCCTGGCTCCTTCGCTCTAAAAATGTTTGTCAACAATAGGCCTAATAGAAATGTTCATGTACTAATTTGAAATGTCGTCAAATTGCAATATTTTTGGTCTTTTTATCCACTCTGAACGGTGTGTGAATGTATGTGCAGGTTAGCTGACATTTAATGTAATTTTATTAGTAAATATACTGTTGCCTGCAGTTTTGAAAATTTATTTTATTTCAGTGGAACTTTACATTGTTTACATCAATTTCTTCAAGCCCTGCTTGTGATTAAATAAACGATACTGCCGTGACACTATGTCCCGGAAGTTGAATTGGTCCATTCTTCCTGCCTGAGTGTTTACATCGTAACCCTGCCCCATATCCCGTACGAGTCGCAGACGTATCGTTTCATGATAGGAAATTTGTGAAAGACACCAGGTTTACTGTATGATCATTATCACCACATTATCATCGCGTGCCTTCCAATGAATACTGTACCTTTGTTATGACCGAAGAAAGCATTCTTCACGCCTATTCAGCACGGGTGCTCGATACATTGAGTGAGACAGTTCTTCCAGTAATTCCAGATTTTGTGTGGGACAGCTGGATTCACGTACATGAGTTGTCTAGGGAGCTGTCAAATGCTGACATCCAGTATCAAGTTCTGGTAGCTCTTCTCACCTGGTTTATTATCAACCTGTTCCTGATTAAGGTGGCTTGGGCCATATTTGGTGAAGACAACATCAAACTTTTGTCATCAAAAGGTATGCAGCAAGCAAGTAGTGGGCTGACATTACACTGATTTAAATTTGAATTTGTCATTTAACCCCTTTACTGCTACTATGACAGGAACAAAAATGGCATTTGGTAGCTGCCAGTACCAATAACTCACTTACCTCTGTAATATAAATTAGAATTTATTGAAGGGCCACGCGATAATTATTTGCAGACATCTGCGGATAATATCTGGAGCTTATTCGCAGACGTCTGCGAATAAGATCAGAATCTTATTTGTAGATGGATTTTTTGGTTTCGTGATTTTTATTTAGGAAGCGCTCATTCAGATCACAATTCTGGCTTGTTTTGTTGAATAGTATTAGTAGGCTCTTCACTCGGTAGGATGGCTCAATTTGGAGTAACGCATGGTCTTTCTTACGGTAATGATGTACCAGGTTGTCTTTATTTTAGCGATACTTATTGGTTATTGTGTCCTCAGTAGCATTAGAGAGACCCTGCTTAGTAACGCCTTTACTCAGGTTCCCTGGTGGCATGCTAAGTAACTCCCCTGCCGAGTTGGTAAGGGGGGTTTGAATCTCCGCAAGAGGTCATTGCTTTGCTCCAGAGAATAAAATTGTGACTAGGATTTTTAAAAAAATATTTTAGATGAATTATTAGCCAATTTTGTCAGATTAGAAATCACAGAGAAAGTCAGACAGAGCAGATATATAAATGAACTAAACTTCCATGCAAACAAAAGTCATAAAACAAAACAAATACCGGTAGCTGAAGCAGACGCCCCCAAAATATATATTCAGTATAGATCTAAGTTGCCGTAGAGAGAGATCTATGAAATTTTCACTTCATACTGACTAAAACTAAAAGAAATCATTTGTAACATGTTTAAAATTTGATTTACACTTTTATTGGTAATTAGCAACTGTCCCGTTCAGTAAATAAATAAATAAAATGAACAGGAATAAATAAAAGAAGTAATCTGGAGCATACTAGTAATGATCAGTTTCCCCACATCATCAATTTGCAAAATCCTTAGGAAAAAAATGATTCCTAATAATGAGTAGTACTAGGTTTAAGTTTTTAAAAATTAGACAAATGTGAATTTATAAGCACTTCATTATTGAAGTACTGTCAAGAAATTTCATGTGGAGACTTTTCACCACTTTTTATTAGTTTTATGTATTGTTATTGCAGTATACTGATAATCATATTCATATTTTGTCATTAATTAATAAGTACTGCTTCAAAGGTTCACAAAATGTGACGTTTTGAAAGTTCCAGAGATTCTCCTGGCTATTTAGTATACAGTATCAGTATATAACTTACAAGTTTGGCACACAAATCCCAGGCAGGGCTGTGATGAGGTTAAAAAGCTTTTAACCCCCAGTCTGCACTCAATGGGTAAAGCCCATTGTCTGCGTTGGTGACTTACATCCCCCCCCCCAAGCCACGCGCTACCCGTAAAACCTACTGACTGGATCAGTGACCTTACTCACAGGGAATCTTATCTGGGTCGCACTGACCCTTGCCAGTGACCACACTACAGCTGTCCATGTGGTTTGGTTTGTATTTGATTGGTATGAAAACATTACTGCTATGCCTTATCATGCTTGATAATGAATTAACCAGTGAAATCTTTGTCTTTAAGTCTCTAACCAATGATCTGACTTACAGTACAGTACCAAAATGACAGCTGTAATTTTCGCAAGAACGAAGCATGATAACTAGCCACGTTTCCCAAGCCCTAAACAAAAGGTTTCATCCAGATTGGCACATACTAATGAACCAGCATGGGCATTTGGGGCCTAGGTCATTTCTGATTGCTTCTTAGACACAGACAACTGTAGATGATGGTCAGGTTGGGAGAAAATGATAATATTGCAAATTTATTCAGCAACAGTTTGCATGTTGATGTTACACCTTTTGATAGTGTAGGGAGAGCCTTTGAAAGCTTAGTCTTTGTGATTCCGACCAGTGGTTCCCTGGTTAACATGTACATGTCATAATGCCCTTGATTTAGAAGAAATATGTGAGTGTGCATGAGAAAACCCATAATAAGTCGGCAACATGAGTTTCTGAGTTCTCTACATGCAATAAAAGACAAGACATTTCTGATAAATTGAAGTCAGTGACCCCCCTAAAACAAGATTTTGAGAAAACGGCATTTAATCCTATAAGTGGCAATAGCTAATTGACCAAGTAATAGTGGAGTGATTGATGTTAGGAGACCGTAGTCTAATAACTAAGCCGTTATAGAGATCATAGTGAGTAGTGTTCACTGCTGATCTACAGTTTACCCTGTAACATGCCACAGTCCCCTAAACAACAGCCAAGTTGGAAGTTTTTGGATCTCGTTAGGAGACCGTAGTCTAATTACTAAGCTGTTATAGAGATCATAGCGAGTAGTGTTCACTGCTCATCTACAGTTTACCCTGTAACATATCACGGTCCCCTAAACAACAGCCAAGTTGGAAGTTTTTGGATCTTGTTAGGAGACCGTAGCCTAATTACAAAACCTTTATAGAGATCATAGTGAGGAGTGTTCACTGCTCGTCTACAGTTTACCCTGTAACATGCCACGGTCCCCTAAACAACAGCCAAGTTAGAAGTTTGTGTCGGACCCATATTTTCACTTCAAAGCCGTTTTTCTCAAAATCAGCTCTTTCGGCATATTGTGGGTTTTCTTATGCACACTCACATATTGTGGCGTTTTTCTCAAAATCAGCTCTGTCGACATATTGTGGGTTGTCTCGTGCACACTCACATATAATAGTGAGAAATAAGACGGTAATTACATCTCAAAGAGGTCAGTGACCTGTAACATGAAAACATGCCTTCCACGCTGCACAGTCAGCTTGACCCATCCGTGTTTGCTCCCCTTTCACCTCGAACATTTCGGAACTGGAAACCATGTATAGTATACGCCTGACTTGGCATATGGGTTAATTTATGCGGAATCTTATCTGGATAAGTGCTTTTTGAAGCTGTGCACGCAGTTTGTTTTGATAGGTATGAAAACATATCTGTTATGCCTTATCATGCTTGATTATGAATTAAACAATGAAACCTTTGTCTCTAACCACCCAATGATCTGACTTGATACCAAACTAACAGTTGTAATTTTCTTTAGAACGTAAGTAGCCATGCCCCACGACCCTTTTAGAAACAAAGGGTTTTATCCGGAATGGCAGGTACCAATGACTAATGAACCAATGTGGGTATTTGGGGCAACTGTCTTTATAGAGCTTGTTTCTGAATGGTCCACAGATGTAGACAACTCTAGATGATGGTCAGTTTAGGAGAAAATGAGATAATATTGCAAATTATTTTGTTGAGCAATAATTCTCATGTCAATGCTCGCCTTTTTGTAATTGGGAGAACCTTTGAAAGCTTAGTCTTTGTGATTCCGACCTGTGGTTCAGTGTTCTTGTCACAGTGCATTTTACTTAGAAGTGGTGGAGTGAGCAGAAAGACGGTAGTTACGTCTCAAAGAGGACAGTGACCTGAATTGTGAAATCATGGGTTCCACCTGATACGGGTTGGCTTGACCACCTGTATTTTCATTTTGAACGCAGGAGACTCTTGGGAACATGGCATTGTGAAGGCATGCCTATCACAGCAAGAGGGGTAAATGTGAGTTTGATTGGATTATCAAACCCAGTTTTGTGGATAAAATAGAGTGGATATCATTATGTATAAGGACACTGGTAATAACAAGACCTCGGCAACAGCGAGAAAATTGTAAATCATCATTTTTTTCCGCTATATAAGCTATTGCAAGTGATAATCATAACGCCTGCTGTAGCGAGAGCATTAATTCTAAATGTACACAATAAATTGTGGGACGGCTGCAGTACAGCCGTATAAGGGGTCAAACATGCTTTGTGCATTGTCACTAACATCCCGCCTGCCAAGGCCTTCTTGCCCATCCCTCACTTAGGCCTAGCATGATTTCTGTCCTTACTGACCACTTGCTTCAACAACACACTGTATGCGGCCACTTGATAATGATGTCTCAGTATGGGCCAGTAGACTACAACTATGCATCTTCATCAAACATGCATTTCCCATTGTCCTGTCATTGTCAGTCACGTGCTTAGCATGTGTTCTTTTTGACTACACTATGCTTACTGACCATGGATGGTCTTGGATACCACACTGCCTACATTCCCTGTATCGCTAACATGTGGTCAGTCAGTTCACATTCATGGAATGGTACCATATGGGAAACCAATGGTAATACGCTCTTTTCTGTTGTTTTTTTTCCTGATTCTGATCTCAAAATTGGATGGAAACACAGCTACCGTCAGCAAAAAATACAAATCAGTGTTGATAAGAAGGCCAGGATCTGCTGTCAATTTGATATCAATGATATGTAGTAATGTACGTTGAAGTATGTGACTTGTTAACAAGGAAGGTGACCATGCAAATTAAAAAAAAAAAAGATAGGGGGAGAAGACTCCTTGCCTTGTTATTTGGCCTTTTTTACTGGAATAGTGAGACCTTGGGCATAGCGAGACAATTTTAACAGAACATTGCATCTTGTTATAATTAAGTTCCACTGTAATTATTGTTTTATCATGACAAAGGTTAAATATCCATGGAAAGGCTTCTGCACAAGATTTGCTTTATTAAAATGTAACCCCTCAGTTCTTTGCTGCAAAATTAAGCTTTATAGCCATGCTTTAAAGATAGAAAGTCTTCACTCTTCTCTGAACTGATATTTAGATTATATGTCTTAAATGTATGTTATCTTCCTGTGATCTCTTAAGAAATCATGGGCAGTGAAGTGTTCTGTTGTAGGCCTACATAGGTAAAAGTTCTTACAATGTGTAATACATTATTTGATTTCATGCCAAGTGTGATAAACAGGAAAATTTGACATTCTACAAACAAAAAAATTAGCCATCACTGCAACATAAACATACAACACTGTCCCAATGTGGCCTTGGATGAGAAGATTTCAATTTCAGTTGAATTCAACTTGCAATATTTATGATAGCCAAACCTCTTCATGTTGTGCTGGATCAAGGAGATTTATGACAGACATTTCAACCT
Organism: Onchidella celtica; assembly: GCA_963931925.1. Taxonomy (NCBI): domain Eukaryota; kingdom Metazoa; phylum Mollusca; class Gastropoda; order Systellommatophora; family Onchidiidae; genus Onchidella; species Onchidella celtica. The sequence continues at coordinate 16,723,399 of OZ007572.1, forward strand.
TTGGTGACGTTTAAAATTCATCAAATTATAAAGTTGTAGGCAAGAGGAGACATTATTTTTATGTCAGCTCACTTAGCATAGAGGTAGTTCACAATTTAATTGTTAATTGTGCATTATATTCTAATGCTATTCCACATTCCATAAGAACCCCCAATTAGAGAATGGAATCAAGAACTGTGAAACTAATCATCATATTATATATATTTATATTATCAGAGTTCCCTCACTGGAAAAGAAAAATCATTTGCCACAAAGGAAGGTATGGAGAATAAATTTGTTTTGTCTGTTCTTTTTAGGGGCTCTGTAATTTACTTCCACATTTTTATCATGTTACCTAGTATAAGTTTGTGATGCTTTCTAATGGATTTAATTTAACTTACTCTTATTTTAATGGTTACATAAAATGTGTCATGAAAAGTTAATGCCATAATTTAAATACCTCTTACTCTTTCCAGATCAAGTGAAACATCTGAAGAAAGAATAAGAAGTAGTAACAATGGCAGCAATCAAGAGATTTTTTGAAAAAAGGAAATTGAATGTCAAATTTAAAAAGGCTGGGGAAGGCCACCGATTGGATGCCTCTCCTTCAACAAGCTCCCATCAGGTTACTACCTCACCTTCTATAAAGCCTGTGGTGTCATCATCGCGAGATCCCAAAACTGATGTAGCCAGACGTGCTGCAGCAGATGCAGCGTTTGCACGCATGGAAGCGAAACAACAATCTAAACATGGTAAGTCACTAATTAACAATAACATGTCTTGCAGTGCCTTGTAGGATTATCCTGCACTTGTGCCACATTTATAAACAAATTACACAAGAGCACTTAATGGGAACAGCTGGACTCCTCTTGGTTTTGATGGGCTGGTTATCCAAAGAAAATTCTTATTCTCCATCTAACATCCATTTTTTTTCATGTCATTTCACACCTGTAGGGCTCAACAAATACAACCTTTGGTGTTGTTTTTTTTAACTCCACTATCTTAAGTTACTAATGTAGCAGCTGTACCTTCACTGTAAGAAAGGTCTGGGGAAAAGAACTGTTGACTATTGTACATTAACTCTAAAGTACTTTTTACAAAAATATTTTATGATGCAAATTGCAATACCACAAAATAAGCCTAATTTTGTGGACATCAACAAAATGCTCGGCGTGAAGTCATGGGAAAGGCTATGATACAGTAATCCCTATATAAGTGAAAAAAAAGATTGTCCAGGTTGGCACATGACATGCAGAATAGTCTAGCATGACCAGAGTTGTTTTAACCATTACCCCAGGCGCACACTAGCCTATTTTGATCAGGCAGCTACAGGACTGACGTACTTGATGGTGGCTTGACGAATTTCAGTGAGAACTGTTCAAGTTCATGGGCTGTCCTTACTCTTTCATCAAAATAGACCAAAAACAAATGCACCAAACAAGACAGTCCAAAAAAACGAGACAAAAATATCACTGAAATTCGTCAAGTCATCATCCAAGTACATCGGTCATGTAGTTGCCTGATCAAAATAGGCTAGTGCGCGCCTGGGGTAAACCTCCCAGGGCTTCCCTAGGGAACCTCTGTAGATATCCCAGGGCAAGGGGAATAACTTTATACAATTCAAAGACTACCTTCATAAAAAGTACATATACCATTACACACTCAATTCTTCTTCAGTCGTCCTCCAAAAAATATTTTCATTAAAGAAAAATGATTTACCTTTCAGATGGTTTGAAATTTAATTAATTTTATATCCAGCAAGAATGAAAGAAAATAGAAAAACAGCAAAAAATACAATTTTTACATGAAAAATTTATAGCGTGCACCGGCGTTGTATTTGGATTTGGCAAAAAGTAAACAGAAGTAAAACTTTTTAAGCTTCTGGTTATCATAGCCATGACAATGGGGGGATTGGGGGATACAAGAAGTTAATGGTTAAGCACTTGATCAGAGTGCCTACGATGAAATGCCAGTCATTAGTGTCGTGTTCAGTTTTTTCACATCACACACTTTTACCATTGAACAGATGATGAAAAAAAAAAAAAAGAATCTTAAGCTGTCTATAGAAAAGTGCGTTTGAAATCAAAGGTAGAAGTATGAAAGTATATAACTATAAGTGAAGTAAAACATTCTAAAATGTGAGATGCCTTTATCTTGAAAACTAAAAGTCATGTTGACAATGGGACAGGGATAAAAAATATAACTGTGGACAGAAAGGAAGTTGAGACGAAAAGGGTATGAATGACAGTTGAATAGTGGGACTCTGGAGTATCAGCATGGTATTAGTATAACCAACAGATAAAATTGAATAACGTCAGAAGGGTTGCTGGTATGATGTAAAGATTTTGGCTTCCTGAGAGTAAATTAGCAGACACTAGCAGGACATCTACTGATTGCAACTGTATTTTGTAGGAGGAAAACTGAGGAAAAGGAATAATGCAATAGAGAGACAGGAATTAGAAGGTGATAATATTTTGTTGCTGAAGGAGAAAAATCTGGAAAAAAAAGGTTAAAGACACTCAATGAAATGAAGGAAACTAAATAAAAGAGAAGTAAATAATATTGAGAATTGTTCCACTTTGCAGTAGAAACAGGAAGAGACATTTGTATTTTTTTCACTGATCAGCTCTGCATGAAGGAAATCTAGGTGTATGGGACTTTGGCATGAACAATATCAAAAGCAGTTCAAGGACAACATTCACAATATTAGTTTGAGCTTTAATTGTTGTATTATTCCAAATATAAATGTAGGGGCACTTAGTGTACTGACAGATAAAGGCTGCTAGTCTGTTTCAGGATAAATGAACAAGATTTATTCTTAGTCTTACTCTTAGTTATGATAAATTTATATGGTTGTGTATAAAGTGACCCGCAGTGGAAGATCATATTTAATATCAGGTTGGACTGTGAAAACCCTTCATAGTTTTCACATGATTAATCAACATTTCAGTCTCTGAATGCATTTTGATAAGGTGATGTAAGTTTGTTATAGGAATGCTAGATTACATGATGAATGCAGAATATATTTGATTTATGTTGTTTGGCTTTTTCATGTACAGATACAGTTTTGTTTGAGTCACATTCCAGTAACATTGATTCCCTGAACTCTGTGCCAGTGAGGCATTTTATGAAGGTGAAGCAGAGATGCCATGTTTGAAAGTTTACTGTGGGCGGTTAAACTAAAGCATCGGCTTGGTAGTAAATTGAGAGAAAATTACCTCTGTAGTTGAAAATAGTCAAATGTCATAAATTTGCAACTTTCTTTCTGCAGCTGACAGTATGGTAATTCAAAGAGCAAGAATGAAACGAGAAATGGAAGTTGAAAAGAAGAGATTATTAGAGGTTGAAGCAAAAGGAGCTGCAGCCAGAGCGGGACCGACAGAAATTGTCCAGGATTGTGCCCCGATGTTGGAGACTGTCCTGTTTAAGTGTCCTGACATAGGACCTCAGGTGTTGCCAAAATCTGAGATGGAAAATGCTATTCACAGGTTTCTGCTGGAGAATTACGAGGATGAACCAGAAATGACAGCAGCCCTTATGATTCATACATTGAATAAAAACAAAGAGAAAGTCAAAGTTTGCATAGACACTCTAGTAAAGTACCTGGATAATATTATAAATAATCCTACAGAAGAGAAATTTTGGAAGATTCGACAAAATAATAAAGCGTTCCAAGAGAGAGTTGCTGGCATGAAGGGAACAGAAGAGTTCTTACTTGCAGCTGGATTTTCATTGAAATCTCTGCCATTTGAAGATGATGAGGCCAATTTTTATGTATTTGATTCAGAGTTGGCCAAAGATGTCGAGCGTCTGCAAAATATGAAAGATGTTTTGCTTCAAGCAGAACCTATTCGCCCTGAATTAGATAGAGCTGTGAAAGTGTATCACCCTTCAAATTCAGCAAATTCTTTCAAAATCCCAGATGATTTCTACAATATCACCCCTGAGGAACTGAAGAAAGAGCAGCAGAGAAGAGAAGAAGCATCAGCGAAACTTGGCATGCTCCGCACTAAGGCGATGAGAGAAAAAGATGAGCAGAGAGAGCTGAGGAAGTATCGTTATGCTCTTCTGAGAATCAGATTTCCAGATGGTGTTTTACTTCAGGGAGTCTTCCGTGCAATGGAAAATATGAATCATGTATACCAGTTTGTGAGAGAAAATCTGGAGAATGACTGGATTCCATTTCACCTTATGTCAGGAACAGGTCACAAGTTAGAAGAAGGAGAGGGTACTTTAGCTGAGCTCGGCCTTGCTCCAGCAGCTGTTATCAATTTTTCCTGGGATGCTGATGTTCTGAAAGAAGTTGCTGCACAGCAAGGCCAGGCCATAACTAAAGTGCACCTGAAACATGAGCTGATGAGCCAGATTCAGAAGTTGTGATTTGCTAACCATTCCTCTTTCCTTTCCTTGTTTAATATTAAATGGCTGTAATGTTTTAGGTAAAATTAATTAACTTTGGCACATATGTGGTCATGGGTACCTTCAGTTGTGAATTATCTGGTTTTAATATTATTTAATAATTATATAATCTGTCTTTTATCATGTTGTATCTGAAAAGCTTGTGAATGGATACTACTATAAATGAAGTTGTTTTTGCGTGGCTGTTTAAATTTAGGCACTTTGCCTAGTCTGAGGCTCAAATTACAGTGGGAGTCAGGAAATCAGGAGATAACAATAGATGGATGGTTGCTATTGATTAAGAAACTTTGCATCAGTATGCGAGAATTACCTATATGCCACGTAAACATTTGAACATACGCTCTTTTGAAAACCTGACACAATGTTTGCTTATTCTTTGTTGCTGTTGTCAATAGGTACAATCATGTTCATTTTTAAATACAGTACGCAACTCCTAGAGTCAGAAATACATGTATAATTGAATAATTTTCATGTATGTAATTTTTTTCCCCGACATTTTCCTCTTATCTATTACCAATTTTTTAATTCATAATGTTTCATGGTGTACAAAATTGTTCTTTTTTTGGGTAATACATATTGAATTATTTGTTTCTTTATGGCTGCTTGTGAATAAATTATGATTCCTGTACTTGCATTCTAGGAGACAGATGGCAAGATGGGCCTTCAGTATCTCAATTTAGTACAGCTTGTTTCTCATTATCTGATGATTTAGTTTGTTTCCCTTTGTGAATTGAAAGTTTATGGCTTCTGAATCTGATTTGGAACTCATCTACAACTTTCGCCTGATTTTACAACTTTATTATTGGTAGTTCATAAAGCCACTGACCATTATTGCTGCAAACAACTTTGTCATTTGACCAGCTTGTGCGTGTCATTCTTGCTGTAATCCTCCTTGTGGTGGCACGCAACTTTGTTCCAGTTTCTGGATTATCAGTCTTAGTGTTTGTTTTCCTCTATGATGGTTTTTAACAGTAAAATACAAAATGAACTTGATCTAGAGCACAGTTGCAACTGCTCTTCACTGAACACTGAGAGAATACCAACTTTTATTTTTTTAAGTTCATATTGCTTCAGTTCATCCCCCGCTATCTCATTATCAGGTAAGTTTGTCTGATATTTTTTTATCAGTTATGCCACATGAATTTTGCAGAGTAAAATTCATTTCATGAGACACTGAGAAAGGGAAATATTTGCTACAAAATGCAGCAACGTAATGTTAAGCTTTTTTGTTTTGATACTAGTCGTGCATCACCATGTGGCTCAGGAAATGGGCAAAACATTCTGAGCATATAAACCATACGTTGAAAGACAGCTTTGCTACTCTACCAATATGCTAGTAATAAATTCTTTAGGGTCAAGATACATTTTATAGTGTTTATTAACAATATGTCCTGTGACATTTTTTTAAAAAGTCTTTTGTACATTGTTGTCCTAAGAATAAATCTTTTTTTTTTCCAACATTAGGACTGAAAATCACTGAATCACGTGCAAAAGAGTTAATACTAATAACACTTAGTTGAGTCAGTTTTTTTTTTTTTTTTTAAAACTTTCTATCATTCATGAACAACACAGCATTGCGTATTACTTGTATAACCTCATATTTGAGTGCCAGAGGGTCCCCATAAATGAAATCCCATGCACTCTCATTTATAAATGGACATAGTTGCACTTGGAAAGAAAAAAAAAAGATTTTATGGTTTTGGTTAACTGAGAAAATACAAATCCCTAACTTTCTCTAACAAAAGAAGAACAAAGAGGTGGCTTCAGATGGAGGATGGATGATATTCATACTTAATCAGACTTATGCCTAAACAAAGCATTATTACTCACATCATTTCTCCACTGTTACCTCAAATAGCATATAGATTTGCCTTTTGTTAAATTTCATATTTCCATAGAAGCATGCGGGTTACAAATGTAATTTTGCTGATATATATTGATAATTGTATCTATGGTAAAAAAAAATGCACTGTACATACTTGGAGTTGGATTGTATTTGAAAATAATATGTGTCTCTTAGCTCTGTTTTTTTGTGCCATAGGTATTAAGACCACAAGAGGCAAGTTGTTAATGAGCTACATTGTTATGTAGCTATTATGAAAGAATTTAGATCAGTTCTTATCAATAGTCGGGGAAAATATTAGCATAATATGCTGACACTGAATGTGTCATGTAAGCTTTAGTAAAATGCCTTTTTTCTTTCCTTCTTTTTGTTGCCATCATATAATCAGGCTTTCTCCTGCCTAATAGTATACATTATTCTCAAGTATTAAAGATGCCTGGCTGGGATGAAGGATCATGGAACGATAACCTGCGAATAGACAGCAGATGTATTGAGTTGCCTGTGAGATGAAAGTTTAAATATGAGAGACTGTCTTGATGTTTGGGTCAAATAATATGGCATTCACCTACCTAAATGTCAGCATCACTGCAGTTTGGGGTATGGCAGTGTATTATTATGCATGTGGAAATTTTGGTAAAAGCCACTTTGCTTTGTTTAGTTTTAAACTCTTTCAAGGTACAATGTACAAAATTATATCTTTCCCCTCCTTAGACAATTTTGATTCACATTGGTGTTAATATTACATTATTACATGCATGCATCTGGTGTCAAGCATCCTGGTACCACAATTTATCACAAACAAAGGCAGGCCTGGTAAGAACTATCACAAACAAATGCAGGCCTGCTAAGAACTGACTTGGGGCCAGGAGATGAAATAGAAAAGAAAAAAGTAAAACAACCAAAATATACATAGGTTGGAAATTGTTTCTCCAGACTAGTACAAGTTTATCAGTATCACTGTATTCTCCAAATGAGCAAATTTGTGAAGGAAAAAGGTTTAATAATGATGTTTAAGAGTGTGCTACGTATTTATATATATTTCATTGGTTGATGCTGTTTGATTAGTTCTTCTTCTCCTCCTCAGTACGGTGACATTGTTCTTCTGTTTCTGTCCCTGGTCTTTTCCTCTTTTCATTTACTCTCCTCCTGGGGTCTTCCTGATACCCTGTGACCACGGAGAGGTTACTTCCCCTTCTTATCCAGGCTTGCTTTCAACAAGGGGAAAAATGAGCACTTTAAACCAGAATACTGTACATGTATCAAGAAGAGATTTTTCTGCTGTGATTGTGAAATATTGAAACCTGATGCAAAGGTAGTTGAGGGGGTATGCAATTAAGCTTGGTATGAGATTTATTTTCTTCTTGGCTTTTTTTTTTTTTAAACACAACTGTCCTTTGTACACTTGATAAAGCTTGAATAAAGGTGAAACTCAATGCTTTCTTTTAACAAGTTGTTTAACTCTATGTGTGTGAGGGTGAGTGAGAGAGAGAGGGGGGGGGGGGGGAGCTTTTCTTAAAGATAGTGTCATAATGGTAGATAATTATTATGAATTGGGATAAAACGTATAGGACAAATATTTTTCACTGAAAGTTCCACCAATGATTTTGAAATTTCTGCAAAGACAAGATGCCTGCTGTACAAAAATAATTTGGTAGTGTGAGGAATATTCAATTACAATTATTTGTTCAGTGTTCTGTTTTAAATGCACAACATCTTCGAACTGATAACATATCAGTGATAAAATTTACTGTTTTGTTTCCTCGGTATTTATATAGTAAATTTCGGCTCGTAATTACGTCAAATTTCTAATCTACGGTTCTTTTGACACATGTTAGTCTGCTGATCAACCATTTCCCAAACATTTTCAGTTCCGTTTACCCACGACAATCCCCCCCCCCCCCCCTCCCCGCTGTTTTGTTCAGTAAATTGAGTAAATCTTTTGTTTAACTTCTAATTAAAAAAAAAAAACAACAACAAAAACTACGTGCATGTGCAAATCCAGCACCAGTAAATTTATTTCCTTTGTAGGCTAAATTTATCAACTGGGGATGATAAATTGACCCTGGGCTGGGAACCCCTGTACAGCAGGGGTTGTAAGATGTAGTTATGTCACTGAATAGCCTCGCTCTACATGGGTATTGGAGAGTGAACTCCCTTCACACTAATCACACTGCAACTCGTTCTATGCCCCGCCTCAGCAATGGTAGACAGTGGGTCACTTCAGATAGCAGTGGAGTCCAAAGTTTTTGTTGAACTTTGTAGCGACACTTAGAGGCACTTCCGACCGTCCAGAAATTTCAGTCCTTCTTCGGTGGTAATGCAATTACTTTAATGAAATATTTTATTGTCTGACTGTGAGTGAGTTATTCGATTGGGGCTAAACATTAAATTTGTTTTTGTTTTTTTTACATTTATAAGCATACTGATCAGATCTCCAGATCTAGACTAGATATAATTGAAATCTGTTACCAAACATTCAAAATGTTGAAAACAAAGGCCAGTAAATATGCGCCATTATGGCTTTCTCCTATCCTAATGTCACAATCAGATTTTGGGAAACATTAGGCCTAATACTAATAGCTGATAAAAAGCCTTGCAAATGGCAAGTTTATTATTTTCAAATTGTATGATGCATACAATGAATACCAAGGAAGAAAACACACACACACACACACTGTCATAATATTATTGTCTGCCTTGAATTATTATTGTCAGTTTAGTAAACACTTTGACCACATAGCAATTATATTGAATATTTTACTATTCATTTTGCAACTTTTGTTTGTGGCAAAAGTATCTCACTGAATTCATTGTGAGGTAAGAAACTTCTGACGGGGTGAGGCAGCTGACGATCTTCAGAGGAAGGGTGGATTCTTTCATTAGATGTTTCAGCCTTTAACTTTCTGAAATCTTCAAGAATGCGGCCACACCAAGTTCATGACTCCGTTAGTGTGCCTCCTGTATAATGTTCTTCTAAGGTTTCTCTTCACAAAAACTAATGGATATCCAGAAAATGTGAAAAATTTTAACATTTTTAACCTTACAGTTAATGACAGACAGTCCAATATTCATGAAAAGGATTTAAAAGATAATTTAAGGCTTCTGAATGAAAGCTATAAATATACATTTTATTTGTTGGCAATTGTATAGATTATAGGTCCTCCTTCCTGTCCAGTTCACCCCATTGTCACCCCCTTTCCCATCCCTCAAGTGTTCATATAATGCCTTCCAACTCTTTAAACCATTCGGCATTTGCAGGAAAGATATAGTGAAAGATATAGTAAAAGGTAAAATTTTAAATCTCTTGACAAAATGTAGGAAAATTTTTTTTTTTTGTAAAGGAGTGCATGATGATAATTGGTATTTAACAAAATACATTACAGAAATCTTTCAGATGATACAGACTGATCCCATGTTTTTCCCCATTGAACATCTACACTTTGATATAATCATTCACCAGTGTGCCATCATTTAAAAATGTTTTTTCAGATTGCATTCTGAGTGATGGCATGGCCAGTAAGTTTGACATATCACCATAAGACTTTCCTGTTGTTCTTTTTTTTGTGTTAAACCGTCCCATAGTGTAAATAGCGTCAGATTCAACTGCAAAAAATTTTGATCTGCCCAAAGGCAGACAATCCATGGCTGAGTCACAGAGCAAGAGAAATTTCGCATAGTTAGCCAAAGAAGTAGGGGTTTACCTCTAGATCAGCCTACAGCTCATCAAACAATTCTCACAATTACCTATACTGACATTCACGTTTATTTTAACACTAGTAGTCCATATTAGAAATGTAAAATCTTGCACCATACCTGTGTGAGGAAAATTTTATGTTTATTTTCACAATATGGCCATGGTCATTTCACATTTACCTAAGTCATTTTTTTGGTGCTTTTAGAAAATCGAAGAAAACTTTACTTTGAATACAAAGTGGTGGCTGTTTTTAGGGCAGCATAGTAGGCTATTTTACATAGAAAGCTTAGCTGAACGGTAAACACAGCTCAGTATTTTGTCTATTTGGCTTTCTAATGAGACAGTGCTCCCCTAACAACGGTCTAAAAGGATGATTTAGGTGGCTGTGGGTTTTGTTTTAAAAACTGATAAGTCAACGAGACAAAGTGATGTAAATGTTGAATGGTGCAAAATGATTGTCTGATTATGGTGAGCATCTCACCTCGAAACACCAAAGACTGTCGACATCAAGCAACAGACAGAAGAACTGGAGGGAAAGAGAAATGGCTGACAACCAAAGATCACATGGTGCCCCTAAAGAAGGTGACAGAAAAACTTAATTTAGAAAAAAAAGAGAAAAGTAACATGTCTAGAAGTCCCAGACTAGTGAACGTTTTATCAGCAAGTTATGTGAAGACATAATATATGGTGTCTCTGAAACCAAAATTTACTCGTTTCAACATGAGGATGGACAGCAAAGATGTGTGGTCGTCAGTTTTCAAGTTTCAATCTCCTGAGCAATAGGTCAGGCATCAGTGGTGCTCAGCAGGTGGCAGTAGCTCAGAAATATTTATATATCTTCTTTTATTCCAAATTAACAGTGAAGCACTGAAAATCATAACACAATAATTCACAGGAGATTCTGAAATTGATTAAGGTTTATAAAAGAAATGGCACTACTCACAAAAGAAGAAAGTCCAAATTGGTTTCAGTCGCTTGGCTATCATATATACCATATATACGAATTATTTCGAGGGCAAATGATGTGGAGACTGACTGAAAATATTATTTCCTCCTGACATAATTCTTGATGTGTACTCTTGCTTAGCTTCGCAATTTTGTTATCCATCATCTTGTGCTATAGTAAATTTCAGCGGAGATATCCAGCCTTGGCTTATTCTTTTTAGTGAGAGGTATTACAAGAACAATGTGCAGATAATAATCAAGAACATTGGTTACACATTCTGTCTTTAAAAGTGCATGGTTTTGAGGCGTTGATGCAATCACTATTTGACATCAATTTAGATAATTTAACAATACACACATCATGTACATTAAAGCTCCAGTTATATATGTAATCAAATATCTAGACTGTATCAGTCTGCAACAGATCTATAAACCAGATTTTTAACTTTACAGAGCCAGGAAAGGAGATGCAGAAATTGCATGTACCAGATTGTGTACAATCTGAAGAGAGTGAGGATGACAGTGGTAAGTAGTCATTGTATTCACTATAAAAAATTTACATAAGTGATAACAATGGTAGTGATGAAAGAGTGTGTGTGTGTGTACAGTACTTAACAAGTTCTGCTGCGGGAGAGGCTTATAGTGGTAATATTTTGATAATTTTTTCAAGTGGCTCATGTTCAGAACAAGGATAAATATGCTCTTACATCCTTCTTTTTTTGTGGGCTTTTTACCATTTAGAATGAAATCAGTTGGCTGTCATTTTTAAACTACAGATTGTCAATAATGAGCTGTATGTTCCTTCTGTGTCTTCCATTTCCTTATTCTTAAATTTAATGTCATCCCTATGTTAGGTCTTTATAAGAAACCTTTTTGTCAACTTACTACTAATTTTTGCTTGCTATGGTAACACTCAATTACAGCTTTCATATTGAACAAAAGAAGCATTTATTTGCTTATATGAGTTGAAAAAGGGAGCATGCATTACTCTGTTGTAAGTGCACACCTGTCTGTGACCCAAAAGTACAAAGCTTATTAGGAACTTTGTTATGTCATTTGGTACACAGTTTTTTACATTTTCAAAAAGCAATAATTGTGACAGTACATGAAATGGCATGATGCAGTTGATGTGAAGATCACCACGGCTGATTTCATTCGATGGGAAGATAATAAATGATGAAATTTATAAAAAATATGCTTGTTGTGGATTGAAACTGTGAGACTTTCATCTTTCTCTCATTTCTCTCTCAATCAGAAACAGCATTTCCCTTCCATTTGTCATGTGGTAGATGTTTCTGTTCGAGATTTCCTACATATGACGATCACAGATATTCTGTCATTGATGATGGTTAGAACATGTCATATGATGACTGTGCTAATATATTATGACTCGGGCTTACAAAAGGAGACAATAATGAAACTTCTTTGTCTGTCTCACAGAGTGTCATGAGTTAGAGGTGGAAAACGAATTTGAAGCTGACCCTTTGGATCGTTACAACAGATGCACTAAAAAATACAGACACTCAGAATATCTACCAGTTGATCAGTTTGGTGAAAATAATCTTCCGCCACAATATCGCAGTAAAAATATGTTACATCTGGTTAAACAACAGGGTATCTTGACAGTTCTTCTGAAAGTGAGTGGAAATAGTGAAAAAAGACCAAAATATGTACCTGGTACAGACATCAGTTATCCATTTTCTGGCTGGAGATACAGAAATGCAGTGCGTTGTGGAAGTGGACGCATTCACTGTGTGATTTCTCATCCTAGTTTTTACCTTGGTGATGAAGGCTGTCCTTGTAATGCGTGCAAGAGTTCAGGGAAATTGAGAAAAGAATTTGCAAAGATTCATGTGTGTACTGCTGCACATGTCATCTTCGATGTTGTAGAAGGAAAAAAGACTGTCTGTTACTTCAATTATGTCTCCGAAGAAATAGATCGAAATTCATGTCCTTGTTTATCTATAGCTACTGAAGTCACATGTAATGTTGAACATGACATCAGTTATGTGACCTTTGTAACTCATGATTTAGAATTTGCAGCTCAGCTTTCCAAGTCATGCAAGACTTACTATGATTTGAGTCAGAAAGTAAAAGGAGAGTTTGGAGTAATCCAAGATGATAGTGACAAAGATGAGGGGCTGTTTGTCAGAATTTCTAAACTCTATGAAAAATTTATAGAGACAGACATGAAGTATAATAAGATAATTGACAGTCTGAAAGGCATCGTGAGTAGTGGTGATGTGGAACAAATGTATTCAGAATATAGACGTAAGTACAAGATAAAACCAGGAGACTTACTGTCGAGTTATGGGACCCTTTTGCAAGACAAATCTGTAGGTGGGAACAGATGCAGCGAGGTGCTTGGAGATATCAATCAAAGTTACCAACACTTTGCACGGTTGACAGGTGTTGGTGCTCTTAAGGATGATTATAATTCACTTGTTTCCTCTCATGGTGTAAAATATGTGCAGGACCAATATGAAATCTGCAAAATCACTTTGCTGGAGATGAACACATTGCTGCAAGGACTTTCGGTGGAACCGTCAGATTACAGGACAGATGACGAAAGGGCTGATCAACCCGATGTCAGGCAGTTTTATGATTCTTCCCATCCACTGACAATCATTGTTTCACATCCTCATGGACTTAGCAAAAAAATCAGCATCGGTGAAGTGGCAGAGAGAAAGCATACAAGAAGTAACTGGAAGATATGACCTAGCCAGCTACATCTACACAAATGCTACCTGTCCAGGTTCCAGTGGGGCACCTGTCTTCACTCTGGGGAAGAAGGGGATTATCAAAAACCATCCCCATAGTAAGATGATTCATGTTCTAAATGCTGAACCGGGACGAACAAATCAGAGTGGGATAAATCTTGATTGGTGAAACATGTGACACTTTTCATCATCTATGCTTTTTTGTCTGAAGAGTCATGTTTAGCCAGGTTTGAAGTCATGCCAAGACTTTGCCTTGCCTGTGGATCCTTTACATGTTTTAGAACTATAAGTTTCAGAGATTTAAGAATACATGATAACATTCTCTTTTGTCTCCTTCAGTATATCTCTTGTGATCTTTTGCTTTGATTTTTCTCTTTTCTGTTCCCTGTTGTCATTTCTTCTGTCTGTATCAATTCTCTTATCTCACTCATCCCCACAACCTGTGTCTCTCTCTCATTCACTAGTCATGCCAGATGCATTGTCTCCTTTTTCTCCCTCAACATATTCCTGTCTCTCACTTTACTGCCCCAACAATCATTAGCACCTTGTAAACCATGCCATTTCTCTTTTCCATTTGCGTCTACAGTCGGAGCCATGAGATCCACAAGAAAAATAACACTGATAATGCTTTAAATGTACCTATTGAACGAGAAAATTTGCAACAACACACTGTATTGCAAAATCATTGCCCCTGATTCTGAGAATCTCTTCACTTGGCCTCATCCATTTCTTTCCACTGTCCCATTTCCATTTTGTGTCTGTCTGTGAGTCAGTGCAAGTATAAATGCATGAGAGCTTTTGAATTTGAGAAATACAATGCAAATTTCAGTCAGTGGTAGAATATATGACAGTGTAATAATACATGATGAGAGGGAATGTGTTGCTTAAGCTGAACTATATCTCTGAAATTCATATGTGTGTCTGCATACAATAAGCATCCAAAGCAGAATGATCTTGCTTCATCAACATGTACAGTGTACATCTTTCTGTCTGATAGGTTGTACTTTGTGGAATGTTACACAATAACCTGCTTCTAACAATTGTGAATAAAATTACGACAGAAATCAGTTTGTGTGACATAATCTCAATCTGCAAATTTTCATTTGGATCACTTTTTACTCACACAAATCATATTATTGTTCAATCATATTGCAGAACTGTTTGATTACAAATTAGTGCATTTTTATTGTTTTGATTGCATGTTTGTTCAAGGAGCTAATATTTCAAAATCGGTGTGTTGTACAATTCAAGTGATACACGTGGCATGAAGTAATGTATCACGTTATACTTGATGTATTTGGTATTGTAAGTTCGTATTCATATATGTTATATAATTTATTATATAATTTTATAAAATCGTGTCATATGTGACAGGACTGTTCTGTCCACTGGCATAATACATGTATTTTGATCTCTCAGTGTGCTCTTTGATTACAGATTTGCACATTTTTTTGTTTATTTGTTCATGTAAGGAACTAATACAGTGGAGAACGGTTAAACCGAAAATGGCTAAACCGAAACTAGCGCTAAACCGAAGGAAAATAAGAATCCCCGAATTTTTTCCTCTTTATCTTTGTTAACGAACTAGCGCTAAACCGAAATAACCCTATGGTTAAACCGAAAAGAAAATTGCTGGATTCAGTGGCCAGTCCATTGTAATTTGCCATAGATCGAGTCAAGTCACTGTATCACCCCGCTACACCCCCCCCCCCAAATATTTTTAAAAAGTAGAGCATGCTTCGTTCTGCCCGGTAGTACAGGTCTACATGGGAGCGGCCGCACTACAGGGATGGGGGAGAGGGAGGGAGGCCTATAACCTCACGGGTCCGAAATCAGACGGCAGCGGACATAACGTCTGGCACATCGCGAGTGACCTTTCATGTAAAATGTATGACATCAGAGAGACAACACTAGTTATCGCGGACAGCGCATTTCATTGCAGCGTGTACGGTAACGGTAACAAGATTGACGGGACGGCGGTCGGTACTGTCCGTCCACACGCATGCCTCCCTGTTCTGAGAGTTAGTCCACATTCGCCCGCACATCCATGTTTCGAGTGTGCCTAAGCAAGCCTGAGCAATCGCCCATCATCATTCTCAGTCAAAAACACAGAGCAAGCGAGGACGTGTTGAGTCTGTTTAGCCTGCGCACTTACATTGTTTGTCCTCTATGATAGTGATTTGGGTTGCCCCTCTTGAAACTGGCGTTTTTCAAGCCTTCTATCGCTAAACCGAAACTCTGTCTAAACCGAAAAGAAACCCGTGGTCCCGCCGATTGCGGTTTAACCGTTGTCTACTGTATTTCATAGTAAATCACTGACATGCAATTCAAGTGATATGAAATTGTATACATGTACTATATTTGTGCATGATGTTTTTGGTATTGTAAGTTTATTTTCATCTCATAATAAAAATGTAACTGGACTGTTCTATGCATTGGCATCTCCTATCTTTCTGTCTTTCATTGAATCACTATTTTCTCTCTCTATCTCATCTTCATTTTCGTTCTCATGATGTTTGTGTTTTTTTTTAACTCGTACATTTTATTACTACATGTATTATTGTTGTTTTCTCTCCTCCTGTTGCTACCCCTTTCACTGTGGTTGTTGCTTTGCATGTCACTTTTCCAATGTTAAAGCTGTTTGTTTTTTTTGTCTGTTACTGATATTCCCTCTGATCTAATTTGAGTTATTTTATTTCCTTGGCTGGAGTATTTCCAGTCTTGTTTCTGGGTGAAGGCAGTGTATGGGTGCCATACTAGTTGTTTATTTTTGTTGTTCTGGAAACTGAAGTGTGAAAACAAAATAACCTCTAAAATGAAATATTTGCCCATACGATAGTGCGTCTTTTAATGAGTGGAATCAACATCAGTTTTCTCAAAAACTGTTTGTTCCATTTATTTTAATTTTTGTATGGGCTCATATTTCACACCAAACCTACTGGAACTGATTTATGAAAATTTGTTTTAGATTGCATCCAGATTTTGAGTCTACTTCTTTGTGCTTTGTAAAAAAAAATCCTTAGTGAACAGATTTATAATATTAAAAAGCCATTTCTACAGTAGGCCAAACTCAAGTGCGCGAAACACTGAAATGTTTGTTCACCTTGAACGCGATAAAAAAGATGTTATATTCACGGAACAATACTCAACTCGTTATAATATATAGGGCCTACCTTTGAGAACGCCCATGTTGAACACATTATGCCAGTGCAACTTAAAACACACACACACACACACACGCACACACACACACACACATCTATATAATAAAGCTACAACAAAACCCATAATAGTCCTATGGACTCGGAAACTACACAACGCACCGACCTGAAATTTGGCACAAAGAATTATGGGATAGCGAACATTGTTCCTATCGCTATACACAAACAAAACCGTTTGTTATTTCTGAGTTAATCGGTAAATGCGGTTATAATTAAAGACTAAATCCACGAGAGCGTTTGATCCGAAATTTACGATCAATAAGATAGTGATGTATGTTTCTAATAATAGCCCACTTCCGCCTACACATGACGTTATCACTTCCTGCGATGTGTTCACTAACAAACAAACTAACTCGTATGCAAATCATTGCCATTTGACGGATGCTGACGGGATGCGCAGGATGTCAACGCGCAAAGGGAGAGCAGTAAAACTTATCTAAAAACAAACAAACAAACAAAAATAAAATAAAGCTAAAGGAACAGGCAAAATGAAGCAGGTCCATAATAATCACCCAGAACTTAAAAACTAATAAATCGATTTATCCCGGGCAGGGCCGGGCAACTCAGCTAGTACATACATACATACATACATATATATATATATTTACATGGCATGACATGCGAGGACCTAGAAATGTTACATGACACGTGAGGACTATTCTTTTTTGTGGTGCTAGAAGCAAAATCAATGGTGCATGGGCTCTTACTGGCCCTTTTACATATTACTAGGGGTCAAGTATTGCTTAATTTCTTTTATTCCCGATTTTATGGTCAATCATTTTAGCTTGAAAGGAGCCATACATTGTCAGGACACTAAGTGAGGACGTTGGTTCAAACCCTTATTTTGGGGGACTTACACAGGTTTTATACTATTTATGCGGCATGAGGTCTTACACAGGTATCTTATTATTTATGCGGCATGAGGACTTACACAGGTTTCTTATTATTTATGCGGCATGAGGACTTACACAGGTTTCTTATTATTTATGCGGCATGAGGACTTACACAGGTTTCTTATTATTTATGCGCCATGAGGACTTACACAGTGTGCACTTTTTACATTCTCTTTGAGGTCTTCCAGTTATTTTTTACTCAGTCATTTTTAAAATATGTGTATACAAAACCGTCACTGGAAGGTGAGTAGAATTGGAAACAGAAGAAAACAGTTATGTGTAGGCCTACAATAATGTGTACAACGACAAATTTGGCAGTGGATCCGCCAAATGCATGATTCAAGGCAGACGGCGAATTCTAACACATGGAGTCACAAGACCCAAAAAAATATAATAATAACAAACGTGCCGAAAGCATAATACTGATCCACTCTGCATTCCCACTTCCCACAAGCAAATTACAGACGTCTTGTGACTCTGACATGTTAATTTGCCATCCACTTTGGATCGTGAATTTGGCGGATCCACTCTGTTCAAGACCTAAGTACATGTTATCTTTTTAAAAGCATGATTGACAAGAATGGAATTTAAAAAATGTTCTAATAATACAAAAAAAAAAAAAAGATGACGTTTCAATTGTGCGAAGGAATTTTATTCTGAGCATAGTATAAAGTTTAAAACAAGCCGAAGATACAGAAACATAGAGACATACTTATTAAATTCAAAGCAGAAGAGCGCAGGTGATCTAAAATTAAATGACAACGAGACTTGATTCTGCCCATGCAAAAGATAAAAAAAACAACCAAAAAATAAATAAATAAAATAAAAACTGACACCAATTTTTTCTTTCAGCTCTAACAGTCTGCAGTTACATGCATTAAAATTAAGGTTCTTGAATCAGTTTCATTTTTTATCACATTTTCAGATTAAAATCAATAAAATAATAGACATAGACGTAAAACGCTTTCCTCTTGCAGCATTTTTTTTTTTATTACAAAAATATTATTAGCTGCAATAATAAATACAAAGAAATGCTGACAGTGTTTTTCACCCTCCACTAAATGTCAAAGTTTATCATCAATATTCATGCAATAATAAAAACAAGCATACAGAAACATAGTGACATACTTATTAAATTCAAAGCAGCAGAGCACAGGTGATCTAATAAAAACAAACGTACAGAAACATAGTGACACACTTATTATTCAAAGCAGAGGAGCAGGTGATCTAAAATTAAATGACCACCAAAACTAGATTCTAGATATCTCTGACATCTTGTAAGTAAATTGTCTATACAAAAGAAAACAAAAATAAAAACAAAACAAAAACCACAAAAACTGACTCCTATTTTTTTCCTTTCAACTCTAACACTAGTAGGCTCTAGTAGTAACACTAGTACAGTAGTAGGCTCTAGTAGTAGTAACACTAGTACAGTAGTAGGCTCTAGTAGTAACACTAGTACAGTAGTAGGCTCTAGTAGTAACACTAGTACAGTAGTAGGCTCTAGTAGTAGTAACACTAGTACAGTAGTAGGCTCTAGTAGTAACACTAGTACAGTAGTAGGCTCTAGTAGTAGTAACACTAGTACAGTAGTAGGCTCTAGTAGTAGTAACACTAGTACAGTAGTAGGCTCTAGTAGTAACACTAGTACAGTAGTAGGCTCTAGTAGTAACACTAGTACAGTAGTAGGCTCTAGTAGTAACACTAGTACAGTAGTAGGCTCTAGTAGTAACACTAGTACAGTAGTAGGCTCTAGTAGTAACACTAGTACAGTAGTAGGCTCTAGTAGTAACACTAGTACAGTAGTAGGCTCTAGTAGTAACACTAGTACAGTAGTAGGCTCTAGTAGTAACACTAGTACAGTAGTAGGCTCTAGTAGTAGTAACACTAGTACAGTAGTAGGCTCTAGTAGTAACACTAGTACAGTAGTAGGCTCTAGTAGTAACACTAGTACAGTAGTAGGCTCTAGTAGTAACACTAGTACAGTAGTAGGCTCTAGTAGTAACACTAGTACAGTAGTAGGCTCTAGTAGTAACACTAGTACAGTAGTAGGCTCTAGTAGTAACACTAGTACAGTAGTAGGCTCTAGTAGTAACACTAGTACAGTAGTAGGCTCTAGTAGTAACACTAGTACAGTAGTAGGCTCTAGTAGTAGTAACAGTCCTCAGTTATTAAAATTAAGGTTCTTGAACCAATTAAATTTTTTCTCACATTTTCAGATTAAATTCAGTAAAATAAATATATGCATAGATGTCTACATCTATGTCGAAAACTTTCCTCTTGCAGCATCACACAATAATGGAGCTAGGGCGAAAAAGTTACGCTGGGTAAACTCAAAAACTGTAGAACTAAGAACTGTGAAAATTGGCGCGGAGGTTTGTTTTTCCCTGACACATGGGCATAATAATTATTTTCCCAGCTAAAGGTCTATTTTAAAAAATAATTGCAAAAAAAAAAAAGACTAATTAATTAATCAAAAACTGCGAATTGGAACCGGAAATTTAATTTACAAAGCTGGATGAGCCCATGAATAGGCAGATTGGGCATTTAAAGTAAAACTACAACTGGAAATTGAAATACAAGTTATATTTTCTGATTTCAACCAATAAGAATTTAGGGTTTAGGAGTTATTAACATACATGTAATTTTTTTAGGATCAGGATCGGGTTTAGGCTCAGATTTAAGTCATTAGGGTTTGGTTTAGGTGTAGGATAAAGTTTAGGATTAGATTTTTAAAAATATTTTTTTTTATGTTGGGTTAGGAGTTGTTTATGACTTGCAATTAAAACATATTAATTAATAAAAGAGGTTCACAAGGCCATGAACAGACAGAAGCATTTCTCACCTTTGTAGAGTGGGCAAATTTCTGGTGGGGTTTTTTATTACAAAAATACATTTTGAGCCAAAATTATGTTAACACTTGTATGGGAGAAATCATCTATTCAGCATAATTTACTGAACAGTCTCAACCTGGTCACCAGCATGATCAATATACAAAAACCATCGATGAACAGTACAATTTGACACACATTTCACGGGGAATATTAATATGATACTTTGTATTCTGTCCTTCAGTTCATAGATGACTCTAAACTTTTTTTGCTATACACGCACTCCTTTATCATGCCCTATAACCAGAAGTCACTGGGTGTCAGACTAGGGGATTGTGCAGGCCATGACAGTGGTCCACTGCGACCTATCCAACGATTTGGAAATGTTTGATCAAGAAAACCAGGAACAGTACAAACAAAATGAGGCGGTGCACCATCCTGTTGGAAATACCCTGACCATCTGATTTGTAGGGGTATTTCAATGGCAAACTCCTGCAGCATTTGTAAGTAGGCATTTGAAGTCACTGTTGGAGTGTCAAAGAAATAGGGTCCAATTATGGCAGTAGCGGTCATGGCACACCACACATTTACTTTTGGAAAGGCCCGTTCATGCTCTTGAATGAGACGTGGATTTTCAGTATCCCAGAAAATGGCGTTATGTCGGTTGACATGACCACTTGTATGAAAAGTGGCTTTATCACTGAATATCATTTGACTTACAATGTCCGGTTGGATATTTGTCATTTCAGCTAGAATCTGACAGCATTCCACACAAAACTGTTTTTGCTGAGCTGTCAAAGCTCGGACAACTTGTATGAGATATGGTCCCATACCAAAGTCTTTGGATAGGATTCGGCACACTGTTCTCTGTAGAATCCCTGTTTCCAGACTGCATTATCTTGTCAATTTGGATGGACTCTGGAGTATGGCCTGCTGCACAGCAGCAATGTTCAAGGTACTTCTGCCTGTTTTGGGCCGGCCCCCATTCCCTTGATAGTTGTCCATTACTGATCCAGTCCATACAAACTTTTCATAGATACAATAAATTGTTAAAAGACTTGATGGATCACGATCTGGAAATCATTCAGCAAACTTTTGACGCACTGTTGTTGGCGAGCCAAACACTTCCATCAAGCTTGCAACCGCACCCTTCTTTGCTCCAATGTGAGTCCATCAGCCATGGGGAACATCTATTGGTGGCAGAACAGAAAAGTATTAACTTAATTTTGACTCATACATTTCTCCCATACTAGTGTTAACATACAGTTTTTGATTCACCCTGTATTGTTAGATGCAATAATAAAAACAAACAATAGCTGACAGTATTTTTCACCCAACATGAAATGAAAAAGCTTATCATCAATACACACTAAAGTACAAAAAAATTGAAATTTAGCAAACGACTATCCTGCAGCTATAGATTACCACTACTTCTTGTCACATTATTGTGTTTATTTTTTTGCAAATTGAGTAGCCAGCCTAATTTCTTAACCCCTTCGACCCCATAGTGACGTACCTGGTACGTCACAAAACTGTGCAATTTTTGCCGGTGTGCCGTACCAAGTACGTCACGGAAGTTGCGATACTCTGGGTTCCCCAATACCATGTAGACGTACCAGGTACGGCATACTAAAACTGCTCTACAAATGCTTTGTATTCAAAGCTATGGGCGAGTACGGGCGAAATTCTGAATCAGCATTGAATTTTACGCATACTCGATTCCAGTTTTTTGAAATTTCTTAACTTCGATAAGTTGCGTTCCTCTCATCACTGTCGATTTGATAATAACTTTGTGACCTTGTATATTGCTTAAGATGAAAAAACATGGCATATTTAGAAACTACATTCAGTTTCCTTTCAGAAAATGTATATTTTGGGGGTCAACTGTACAAATAAACTGATCACAGTCAGTTTTAAAACATAATCTTAACAACTACCCGCGCGCTGTCGTATTGGCTAACCAAAGTAGCTAAAAAACCTGTCGTACACAGGAATGCAAAACGCGTCGTTGCGAAAGGGTTAATATTATTATAACACTTTTGATTCTCTGACTTGGGCATTTTTTTAATACAATATATGATTTGTTTCTGACGATGACAAACCAAAGCTCCTTCTTTACCTTTGCCGTCTTCAATTTCATGCTTTCCTGGTAATCTTTTCAGGAGGAAATACTTTCCAAACTGTCTTCTTACAGCCTCTTTTTCCTCCTTAGACCAAGCATGTCTGGTTTTCATATTTGACTTTGCAGAAATAGTCTTCTGTTTGGAAGATGTCTGAAAGTTTTATCTGGCAGCCATTCATCATCTGATTTATCATCAAAGTCAGACCATACATCTTCATCACTTTCATTCAACTCACATCCATTTTCGACCATGTCGGTCGCGAAACAAACCTTCAGTCTGTTTTTCACCTTGAGTTTCCAATTGCCCATCATCTTAGTAATCTTACTGAATTAACTGCTGACAGTTCTGAAACTCTGTGACAGTGATTACAGGTGCAACTCCTGAAATATGAGAAAAGGAGATTAAAGAAGTTATTTCAGATGATTTAATTTTTGCAAGGTTTCATGTCTTCATTTCAACAAGCGAGTTATTGTTTAGGCTTTTAGTTAATTACTGTGTAGCCACAGTAGTTAATAGACAATGTAACAGTTGATGCAAATTTCAGCACGTTATGATGGGGAGAGTCAGATGAACTGATCGTCTACCCCTTAAAAACGAAACTATGTAGCCACAGTAGTTAATAGACAATAATATTAATAATATGCTGTTAACCTTGCCGTATAGTCTCTAAATGCCACCTTTTCCCAGAAGTCATGGGTCGCTGAGTACCCCACATTTTGTGCAGCACAAGTCATTTATTGTTATATGAATGTGGGGTCATCCCATGACGTAGGCCAAAGGGTGGTAAAAATGCAAGCTCATTAGGAGACACATAAATGCCCTGTGCTTACTGGGAAGGAATGAGGTCAAGATTGCCACATGACAGAAGAATATGTATGTAGTTTCATTACTGTAATCCAAAAGTCAAATGATCTACAGACTTGAAAAGATCATTTTGGGGTCTATTGACTACAATATATGGGGAGGGTTGATTGTGATTTAAGAGGCTTTCCCCATCATTACACCCCAAGGAGAGAGGAACTGTCAGGGGAGAATTTGAAGCACAAGCTTAAAGTTTAGTGCTGGGACCACTTGGCCAAATGCGGGCCAATAAATTACAAAGGGAAAAATATTTTTGTTGTTTGACAATCGTGTTCCAGGTTATTTAATAGTATTTTCCTTTGTTATATTAATAACCTAATTAATAATTGTTCATAAAGATTTTAAAAGCCACGGCATATTTGAATAACCGCCAACTTCTGAGATATTTAATGGCCAATTCGTGGTGATAAACAGCCTTTTTAAAGTTAAAACAATAAAAGAACAGTATACTATAATAATAATGAATGAATTCAAAGTGAGGAAGACATTGCACGAAGACAATGACAAATCTTTGTACCATATCAGCGATTATTATTTTATCTATCATGCATTTTAAAAAAATGTATTGTAACTTATAAACTCTAATGAAGCTCACCTTTGTCTTTCAGTTTCGGTAGTCATTTTTCAGTGAAGCAAATGCTTGTGTTGCTGTCCAAATGACTCTCTGTAAGAGAGAACAAAAATATGTGCATCACTTTACTTGACGTTTCACATACTCGATAAAAATGATCCTGACAAGCCAAATTTTTCAAAGTTTTTTAACATGACACTCTACTTTTATAAAAAAGACACTGATTTATAAAAACTTAAATGTACTACTTTGTTTTAGTATCTCAAAACTTAACATGGAAAAAAACGAAGTGATTCTACTTCCACTTCCAGATAGACATTTCTAAGTAATTGCAATCCAGAATTTCCAGGTCTGAGATCGCAATGACTTTCGTGCTTGCACATTTCTATACTTACTGGCACTTACATTCTAGCAGCACGATGGGCTACACACTTCAGTTAACATGACCCAATCTAGATGAATAAAAACTACCAGTCCACCAATTCTTGTTTCTGTTACACTAGTTACAGATTAAGATCAGGTTAAGGGTCAGGTTTTGGATCAGCAGTTGTCTCTATCCCGATCTCTATCAGCCAGATGATAAGTGCTAGAAATGCGTTTGCGCTAATCCATCGCGACTTCAAACACGGTCTGTAACGGAAGGCTAATTCCACAACTGTGATTACACGTACTGTACTCTCTATCTGAGGCTCTCCCCCCCCCCCCCCCCCCCAAAGTTTCTATAGCTAGTATAACATTTATATGATCTAGATCTAGACATCTAGATGTATTTTAATTTACCAAAACAAAAGTTAAGTGTAATACATACACTAGGCAAGCTTCTCTCTTTAGCTCTTTTGTCTACAATAGGTCTAAACAGTAGTCCCCCTACATGTCCTCTGTGGAAATTTGTACCGAACCTAAAACTGAAGGCTAGATAGTGGGAGAGTCTTGATAGTCAGGCCAAACCCTCACCCTGCCTTACTCATCACTAACTAAAACTGTATGCATTCATTTGAGTTTGCAGCTGAAATATTTTATTTTCTGCACTCCCTGCTGGCAGTCTATAGGCCTAGATCTAGAATAGATCTAGTGGTTCAGTTCTATAATTTCATTGCCGTTGACAGAGACAAAACGACTAAAGTTTCAAACCAGTTAGAGTTAACCCCAAATAGATCTGTCCAGACATCTAGATCTAGCTGGCTCGGTGGCTGACAGACTAGACTGTAGACAAGGTTCAGCCTTGACAAGTAAACTAGAGATTCTACTTCTAGATCTAACTTCTACTGTCTTTTAGATCTTAGACCGTCTTACTCTTCGTCTTTAAAGAGGCTAATAGAATCTAGATATCTAGACTCTAGGTCTAGATCTAGATCTATGTATATATCTAGGTCAAGATATTTAGTGGGAAAAGTAATTTAACATAAACTTACCTCTTTTGGTTTCTGAAAGCTCCACATTGGATGATACATTTCCGAAGCGTAAATGAAACTGAGAGTTCGCCTCAGGCTGAGAAAGTGAAAGTGATGCCCTCACGATCCGCCATTACTTTGACTTTCTCATTCTTTTAAACAGAAGAACAAACATGCCAGGTACGATTTCTCGAGGACCAAAATGATAAAACGGTCGTAAAAATTACGCCATGTGTTGTCTTTTTATACATTAGAAACATCAGATTAGATCTGCATTGGGAATTCTTTATGCATTGATATTTATCAACTTTCTTATTATGTAAAATGTTCGAGTGATTGTGGAACCAAACAGGACCAATGTGATGAGTCAATGGCCTCGACATGCCATCATTAATACGTCAAAAATGATTGGGCTATGGCACAGCTTAACTGGCAATATTTCCTCCACCAATGACATTGTGCCTATTTTTAGCCCAGGCCCCTACGGACATGACTGGGTGTTAGAATTTCACACATTGTAAAATGCGTATCAGGTGTGTGTGAAAAGCCATATTGACCCCAATCTGAGGACTTCCGCCAAATTTGGCGGGAACGTCAGGGTCCTCAAAATGAAGGATTTAAATCAATATCATTTCGAGGACCTGAGTGTAAGTCCTGACACTGTCATCAGGTCCTCGGATGGTTGGTGTGTATTCAAGTTTACGTCCTCGTTTGTAATGCTGTGCTAACGCACACACACACACACACACAGAAAACAAAACAAAATCAATGCAAGACACATCACTGGTGACTGACGTTTGATCAACTGATTTTATTCATCAGTGACATTATTTATACTATAGCTTTATTTTTAAAGAGAGTGTAATATACTAATAATGCACTGAGAGAATCCTGCATTTCCAGTAAGTGATATCCTGTATATGTTCTGACGTAATGACAATGCGGAGTCTGTCGCAATGCTGCAAAAAGCTCCGGGTGAGAAACCGGTGATGTCTTTGCTCTATATTTTATTCAGCAAAATGAATAATTATGAGCCTAACGTACTACATGTATTATTAGGAAGTGAACTCGCTTACAAAGAAATGAAGCTGAGCAACCTAAGTGCTTTCCCTTGATTAAAGGCGTGTCACTGCTAATACTAGTACAGTGTGCATTAAAATAAACATTTTGTAAAATTATAGCCTACAGAACGGTGTCTTCAGTCAACACTGCGCTGTACAATACAGTATAAATTAAAAAAGAAAAAAAAATGTCAGTGTTCAAAATACCATAACGTTGAAGCCTGTTGGTAACGATCCGATGTGTTTATTTATTTAGAGTGATGAGATGATTTCAGGAAATTAAAGCAATTCTCTCCCCCCCCCCCCCCGGGCCTTTTCTCTAACCCTGTCGTAACGTGAGCCCCTTGTTGAGTTTTGTATAGCTGTAATTTTATAAACAACCCGGCTCACAGTCAAACACATAACATACGTGAATTCGGTACTGCGTTAAAACCTGTTGTGCTTATTTGGGTCGAAGTAAGCAGGAAAATTTCGCTGGTTGTGACGCCAATCGCGGTTGTAGTTGAATGGTACATGGTTCGTGAAGGTCTTTCCACTGGCCTGTTGGTAGCGTGTGCTGGGGGAGAAATGTTGGAATTGGAAGGTGACGATGAGGTTGATGATGATTTTGTGTTTTCTAACTTTGTTTTTTATTTGATGTGAGAGTGTCAGCTTTCCTACAGTGTAGACCTCGCCCTGTAACCACGAACTGCCGTTATTCCTCAGTCAGTTACAGTTATTTTATTTTATTATCTTTCTGTTTTGTATTCCCACTTTATTATTATCTTGTCATCTAATTTATTTCAGTGGTTGGTGGCGGTGAATTTTTTTTTTTTGTACCATATGATATCGATATGAATTGAAAACAATTATCAAACGCGTGATTTTCATTATTAGTAAATAGTATCATGTTATCCATGAGAAAAAACAACAACAAAACTTTCGTTTACATTCGTTGAATTTTGATTGAGATACTGCAATCCTAATATTCCTATAATGTAACGAACTGTTAATGTTATACTAAAGCGTGCTGCGGGGCTTACGCCGGGATAACCATCGGACTTAGAAACACGCTGGTTTCACCTAAATTCCTTAGCAATAGTGTAGTTTGGGATGGACGAATAAAATTGTGAACATAATATAAATTTATACACATGTATGTAGCCTACTGTGTGCTGTGCCCAGCCAAGACAATTTTCAATGTTGAGCCCTACCTATTCCGCGCAACGTTGTTTTTTTTTTTTTCGTGGACACTATATAATGTGTCGTCGTTGCTGCGCAGGGTGTCTTGTCATAGTAAAATTTCTAATCTGCCCTCCCACCGCGACCAAACACAATCGCCCAGCCGTTAACCCTCTTGTGCCCGATTTCCTCAGTTGAAACAATTTTCGTGATGAATATTTCTTCTTTTTTTTCTTCTAAATGATCTAGACTCTAGTCCATTTCAAATCAGACGCATGTTTCAGAACTGCTGGATCAGGCGATGTATGGCTGGTGCACTAGAGGGTTAAATTATTCTTGGCGCTTTGATATACCGACGATACCATTGATAGGAAGGAGGAGGTGCCATGGCTCGCTCTTCAGGTTGGAGGTTGTGGCCTATTGGTGGTAATCGTCGTTTTGTCTTGTCGCGGACATTTCCTAGTTTGTCATACATGTGTCCTAGGAAATGCTTGTCGTACAGAAACATCTGTGGGGGGAATAAGGCAAGGGAAGGTGGGGGGGGGGGGGGTAATGGAGACACAATGGTTGTAAACTCTGAAGTGCTAGTGACGTGCTTAGATCAGTGGTACAAACGTGCAGGTGTTGATACCAATAAAAAAACAAACAAACTCCAAAAGCGGCATCCTAGAAGATAATGAGGTAGTAATTGTGGCCAGCAATGAATGCGACTCGCACTGAATGCAGTACTTATTGTTACTCACACTGACTCTAGTAAACCAACACAGTACAGGGCTGCTAGCAAAATGGCTGGAATCGGTCATGGTTGTGATGCTGTACTTAAAGAGTTAAAAGATTGTAGCAGCAGCTGTCGTAGCGATGAAATGCTAATCAAGGCGGAGATGTACCGGTACGATGGTTCAATATACATCTTATTCTTAAGATATCCCGGTACATTATGAGTGATGACTGAAAAAGTACAAATTTCATTCTCTGAATATGAAAAACATTATTTTATCTTTCTTTGAAACCAAAAATTGTTTTTACTAGATAGTTGTAGTAGTGAAAATATGATTGTAGGGTGGCTGAAGTTGCCGTTGTAGTCATGATGTACATGCACCGCATTAATGCTTTAAATATAAGAGACGCAGTTAAATGGAAACTTGTAAGCGGTGAGTCGCAATGGGGCTAGATGTACGTGAAAAGTTGGTATCTGCGGAGCCCTACGGGTTTGGACAGACCATAGATATAGTACACAGAGATGGCACGCTCAGCGAACCTCGCGCGATGCCACAGTGCGCATGACCGACATAGCGATAAGCCTGAATCGCTGACTGGCTCAGCGTTGCTTGATTGTACTTTGTAGGCTGTTTTACAGTGACGATGCGCAAGGAGAATCATTTTTAAAACAAGTGCTAAAAACAAAAAAAGAGGGGGGGGGGGAGGAGGTCTAAAATGCACCGTATCAAACACCAACAAATATATAACGCTATCAGTATCAAGAGATGCTACCAACGATAGTGACTTGGATAAACAAAAAAAAAAAAAGGAAATAAAATAATAATAAATGAAGAATCTGTTAAGACTCGCAACCCTATTAACAAAATAGATATTTCAGGGGGTCTCTGCCTCGGATCCTAGTTGGTGTTCAGTAGGAAAAAAATCGGCATAGATATGAATTACGGATATGGCTAAAAATCGGTGTTAGCATCATCTGTGTTAAGGTATGAACACCCCAACCATTATTTCACTGTGGGCTATATTAACATTTTCATTTATCCCACATTTTCCAAGATGTCTCAAGTTGAAATATCTCACACACGTTCTTTCACTCTTGCCTCAAATTTTGACAACCAGAAACACGCCCTAAAACCAATTAGATTTTGAAAACTTTGGCAGCAAACCAGGCAACATATATGTTAGATACATTCCTTATCATGCACTCATAAAAAGGTTATGAGCCCAGATAGCGTAGCAAAGCATGACACGGAAAGGTCTACACTCTACTTGACTGTTATGGTTGCGGCAAATTAGCAGTAGCAGGTTAGTCTGATTAGAGTTACTGGCATTCTCCAGGAATAGCATAGCGCTGTGGTACTGAAACCATTCATTTAATCTTAGATGACTTGGTTGAGACCCAAATATTGGTGCGGTTCCAAGAGAGTTCTAAAAAAATATATCTTTTTTCGGTTTCAGTTTTAGGTCGAAGTCAACCACACAATGATACATTTATTTCAATAGGCCTACAATTTAAGTTTTAACAGCAGAAAAAATGGTAAAGCAAAAACAACTAAACAACAGTAAACTTACTTAGAACAACAACAACAAACAAAAAAATAAATGAAGATTTACATCCCATCTACTTGATGGGAATATAAAAATTTACGGTTTATCATTGTCTGACTCTGATTGATCTAGTCTAGCAGACTATAATTACTCCCTGTCTGCACCCATGAAATATCTAAAATAGTTTATTTACGTTTCCAAACAATACTGTTGTGTTGTGCAAACTTGCAAAATATGCTGGTCCTTCTAATTTAACGCCTCTAAATAAGTAAATATGAACGCGAAAGTAATAGCAGACCACAAAATGTTTACAAGCGGAAGCCCCGCATTCAGGCTTATCGCAATGGGGGGCTACTTCCTGGCTGGCATCACTTTTCATTCCACCAGCGGAAGGAGTGCGCGATCTGTGTTACTATATCTATGGGGCAGACAGACACAAGAAAACGTTACAAACAGAACATGAATGTAAAAAACAGAAACACTACCAAATTAATGAGGTCCAGCGTTATCGAGTGAGAGGTCCCTGTTAGTTGGTGACAATGATTAACAGTCAGCCACAAGCTCGCTGTATTTGTGTCATGCGACTGGACACCTCAGTCTGAACAGCAGTCAGCGCTCTCCAGTACTTTTTATATTGATCTAGCTTGGTTTTTGAGTTATTTCATTGAACAGGCTTACTCAACTAGCTTCTTTCTTTGTTTGCTTTTATTTATTTTTTATTTAACACCGGCTATCGGCTACACTAAATTGAAGAGTGGTTTTCCATAACTGGGCAAGTCAAACTTTGCATCAGTTATGGCCCCTTTCAGATGGTCATTCAAAATTTGTGTAAGACGCTGAGTAAGTGTCCAGTTAATACATACCATGTCACATCTTTATGATATAGACGGGAAAGAGTAGCAAGTGTTAACTGGACACATAAACAGCGTCCTACTGTAATTTTGAATGACTATATGAAATGGGCCATAACTGATGCAAAATTTGACTTAACCAGTTTTGGAAAACCACTCTTCGTTTATTCCACTCCAAAAATATCTGGCGTGTGTCCAATCGGATAACCTCGCCATGTTGAGAGAACTTTAAATACTTTCTCCCAAAATTTGCCATAGGTCCAATTTCGACTACGCGTAGTGATGACCTGCTCATGTTCGGAGAAGTCACATTTTGCCCCCCAAAATTAGCTTTATCTAATCTGATCCAATATATGGGTCTTTTCAAAAAAAATGTAGAACTTTGGCCATGTCATTTTTTGAAAAAAATATTTCGACTGAGAATCTCCAAATTTTCTGTGCTTAATTAAGTGTGTCTCCACCTGCAAGTTGTAAAATATCTTAGCTTAATCCTGATAAACATTAGAGATATCGGCCGCTGATGATAGGCTACCCTATGCTGTTTTCCTTTCCGTTACCAACACATAATGGGCCACTAGCTTGGTGATTTGACCAAAAAGTTATTTTTTGTTTTGTTTTGATCCTTCTGGACAGTCAAGAAACATGGTTCAGTACCAATAAAAGTCTGTTTTTCTTCTTAGTGGGTTTTTGATACACATTATAAGTGCCAGTTTATGAGAAGAGAGAAAAAGTGACGAGAATTATTTATCATAACTCTTGGACCCCATTACTGTAGAAGGATTTGATCATATGTGCAGAGAGACATCTTGATGGGCTACTGTTCCCACCAAAGAAAACAAATATTGAATGAATACATTTTCCACAGTGGCCCATTAAAGTGTCGGTAACGGAGAGGAAAACTGGTCACGGAAAAGAAATCTGGGTAACAGAAAGGAAACCTGGGTAACGGAAAGGAAAAATGAAGTAACGAAGCAAAACCAAATAAACAATTAGGCCCCTAATTACACATTAAATTATTAATACACATCTAACCTTTTTTTATTAAATGCTGAACAGCAAAACAAACCAAATCAGTGTTCATGGTGAACTTCCAACTCATGAGCAAAATATGATTTACATAATATACATGTACTAAAGAATAGGTAGTTGTTAACTTCTTACAGCTGGTTAAAACATCGTACAGCCATGATTCATACATTGAAAAAAAAGAAAAAGAAAAGAATTTAATTAGTAAACATTGCCCTCTGATCAGAAAGCAAAAGAATTGACAGAGTTTATGTTTCTAGAGCCTTGATTGAGTACATGGCATTTGCAAAGAAATTTCATGTTGGAACAAATCTTGCACATGCAAGTTCTCTGAGTCTTTTGGCCGCACAACCAAAAAGGCTTACATTTGTAAAACCACACAAATTTCATCTTGGTCTCTGGATTTTCTGATTGAAATTTCTTGTGGAGGTTGTACATGGTGTCTGTCAAGTGTCTTTTTTGTTTCTTGATCCCTTTTCTGGTGATCGTGTTTTTCTTCCTTGGGAGAATTTTCGAAATGTCGTTTTTCAGGAAGAACTCCAACACCAAGTTCTTTTCTCTGGAACACACAGTCCCTCTTTTCGAGTACGGGCGTGGTTTGCAGATCCTGAAATCAGGTCTAAATTTTTGTTGGAACTTGTATTTTTATGCAGCAGGTCACTGCGTTTCAGCTGGGTCAAGGTTTTCCTGCCTTTCCCCTTTAGGCCCTTTAGTTCAGCTGTCAAGGCAAAATGATATTGTAGAGTCTTCGAGGCATGACTTTTCGTGAAGGCCTTTTGAGCAACTGAACATCGGTTGAAATAAGACAAAAGCTTTTTTGTCTTGCTTCGGGGAGTAGTCGCTTCTTTTGGTGATGGGGTAATTCGCTCTGCCCGCTTTCTGTAGCGCTGTGTCTTTCTCTGTTCATTCTCGAGTTCAGACTGCAACTTTTCCACTTGGAGCTTGAGGCTGTCTCTTTCTTTAGTTATCTTCAAGAGTGATCGGACTTTTTGTCTTGAGAGAGTGGACTGACAAGTTTTTGCTTTTTTCTTTTGATTCCTCCAAAAGCGTTTGGCACACCTGTGCTCCCTTTTGGTCATTTGTGCCACTGGTTTATACTTTCCCTTTTTCCTCTCACGGTCTTTTGCCAGTGCTTCACTTTTTCGAATTGGATCATTGTTCAATTTTTCTCTGTATCGCTTCATCTTTTCCGCTGGTGTAAGAGGTTTTTTTCTTCCCACCTTTTCTGGTAGAGTTTCCTGGATGAAACAGAAAAGAGATGTTACACTAAGATGTTACACTAAGATGTTACACTAAGATGTTACACTAAGTGAGAGGTGTAGGGAGAATAAAAACAATGGACACTCACACAACATACTGAGAGAGAGAGAGAGAGAGAGAGAGAGAGAGAGAGAGGGAGGGGGGAGGGAAGAGAAAACAGAAAAAAATGGCACTGTTGTGTATCCCACCCAGTGCTAGTGTACTGAGATTGGGCAAACCAGTCCCAGTATTGTACCTATGGCCGATACTACCGGTTTCCTAGAACAAGCTAGAACATTTCAATGTTCTTCACCTTTACCTGGGCTCCTTTCCGTTACCATCAAATTGTCAAGCTAATTTTCTTTTCCATTACTCCTTTCTTTTCCGTTACTGTCAAAGAATCCAGTTCCGGTAACGGATCGGGAAGTAACGCCTAGGGAAAAAACATGTTTGTGGTGCCACACTGCCTCTCTTTTTGGAGGGTTTCATTTCACTTTCACACACGTTATAGCAATAAAGGTGGTCTATTGAATGCCCATTATTTTATTGAAATGGGCATTAGCAGGTAATATGTAAAATGCACGGTTTCGGAAAGGAATTAAGCCTCTACTTACCATGGTAGCTCGCTTTGACCGCTTTCCACCGGTTCCCCTCAAGCTTCAGCTTGCCATGGTTGTTTTGGGACGATGCAGAAGAGGAAGGTGACTACTAGAACACATCAACTGCCACTCAGAGTAATTTACCTTCACGGCGACGAAGCCAAAACCTATCGGTAACGGAAAAGAGGGCTCCCAAAGGGGACACAAATTCGCGAGCCTCGTGAAAAAAAGCGAGCGGAGTAAAAACCCTCAAACATGTAGGAAATTGAATATTGAAATACATTCTGTCATATCACGAATGGAATAAACGATACTTAAGCTCAAAATTACATTTTTCATCAAATGAATAATGAAAAAAAAAGTGGGGACAAGCCATTTTTGGGTATCTTGGCCTACATATTAGGTCACAAATAACTCATTTTAGGATTTAGGAGCTTAAGATTTTCATTTGTGGTTACTGAAATGGTTCCTATTGAACATGCAAACAGAGAAATCACCATCAAATCTTCCGGTTTTTTGTTTGAACATAAAATGTGCCGGGGACAAAAAGTTCTACAATTTTTTGAAAAGGCCCATATATGTTAAGAAAAGTCTAATTCCACTCATAGCTTGGTGTAGATCTAATGTGGTCATCAGTGCACGTTGGGAGTTGTCCAGTCGTGCGCAGATTTTAGCCTCAGTCTAATTTGATCATCTAGACAACAATGCTGAGAGAAGTATACTATAATTCCATCCGAAGTTTGGAGGGAGTCTATAGATCTACCTCTGCTGATATTGAGAGAAGTCTAAATGTACGTTTCCACTGAGGTCGGCCCAACTCGCCTTGGCTCGGCCAAGCTTCCAAGCCGCCTTTTGTTATTTCCATTAGGCTCAGCATTTCCACAGTCGGTGGGAGCAATGCGTAGCCAAAATTTCTGATATTAGCCGTAGATGTTATATGAGCTCTCAAGCAGACCAAGAAAGGCCGAACTTCTCTGGACTGGAGCGGGCCGACTGCAGTGGAAACGATTATGTATCGTTATTTTTAGTAGGTTGAACCCTGACACAATGACTTCGGTTTCGTTTGATTTTTAACCCCAAACTTTGATGTCCATTTTAATAATCTAATCACCTACATTCTCCCAAACGTGGAGACTCTTGGCGTCATGAAACACAAGTTTAGGGTCAGCTCTGTAGCTTTTGGACACGGACGTTACAGTAGGTAAAGTCAAACGCCGGGTTGTTTCTTTGATCTTTTCTGCTCGAATCAAGGACGTCAGCAGATTTGGATTGAATCTGACAATAAAATTAATTCACAAAAGCCACTTTTATCATGATATTTTTCAGTTGTTCATACGTCCAGTCATAAATCGAGATACATGTAGTTTGTTTGACTATAAATTGTGTCGCACTTTGAATAGAGTGAAAATTGTAAATAAAAATTATATTTACAACTCTATAATATTAATAACATTATTCTCTGCATTAGGAAATGGCTGACAGCATCCTCATCATAGGTAGATTGGCTACTATCAACAACACCATTTATATTTTGTGGACTTGGACAAAAACTGTGGGGGAAGGGGCGGGTGGAAATAGTCAAGAGCAGGAAAAAGGTCAAGTGGAAAACAAGGCATAGAGAGTCGGTGGGAAAAAGAGAAGCGGAAAGACAGTCAAATGGAAGAAAAATCAAAAAGTAAAGTCTCGTCTTGCCTTATTATTATTTTTTCCACCTGACTTTTTTTTTTCCGATTACCTATTTTCCAGGAACATTGAGATAATCTGCTATGCCGTCATAATGTTTGCATCGACGACACTATCGCTGACAACATTCATCCTTTTTGTTGTTCCTCTTTATATCGAGGTAATAAAAACTCATGGCCTGAAAGTATTCCATCGTTTAGCTTTGGTTCCGCAGGCCTAGGCTGAGACAATAATACACCCAGCCAGAACCTCTGCGAAATCCAACGTGCAGCACTGACGTCAAGTCTGCACATCGACACGGTAGAGCCTAATTCTACAATTGCGTAAGACATTTTTGTTTGTATTTTGAGATGAAATGCTCACCTCAATCAGACAGTCACGTTGCACCGTTCAGCAGTTACATTGTTTTGTTTCGTTGACTTATGAGTTTTTAAACGAAAACATACATCCACCTGAATCACCGTTTTAGAGTGTTGTTAGGGGAGCGTAGACTACATTAAATACAAAGCCAAACAGAGAAAATCCTAACAACAGCTACTTTCTATTCGAGATAAACAGTTTTCTTTCATTATCAAAAAACACCAACAAGTGAGTTCGGCAACTGTGGGATAACTGTGACGACATAGGAATGGCATCGTTCCTACGTAGATCAGCTGGTTGCAACATCACTCCGACGTTGGTTTGATGTAAAGAAGTTGCCCCTAGGTTAACCCTACCAACCCTACGGAAATCCTAACCACATCTGCTTCAGATTGACGTTGGGATGCTGGCTGGGGATTATCTAACATCCATCAAGTATTTTATCTCACATTATATCTGCTCTGAACTAGAAAACGATTCGGAGATAAACCATGTAGGTAGGCAAGGGAAGCACAGAAGACATACAAGAGTACGGTATTTGAGATACTGACCGATCACCGTAGCTGAGTAAACTGGTCTTAAGGTTAAACTTGGACGGTCGTCTGAGAGGGTCGGTGTCTTTTCTACAATTCAATGAAAATCGGTAGTATTGGTCAGGGTTGTCAGGCCTACTTGGTCGGCGTGACATGATGACGAGAGCTGAAAAACTTTGTTGACACCGGTCACACGGTTTTAGCCTTCCTAAGGAATGCAAAATGTTTGAGATTTTTCAGTAGTCATAAACTAGTGAGGGCGAGTTTCTTGCAAATCACCTGGACCGGCGAACCCGACGGAAAGCTTCTATTAGGTCATCTTGTGATATTTATGTCGACCCCTGTAAAGTAGGCTGTCCATTAAGTACGTACTTGATTTTGGCAATTTTGAATCCTCTATAACAATGTTCATACGCTTGGCCCCACCCCCTCCCCCCAAATCCCAATGTACGAGTGTGCGACCATTTGAGTGGTGAAAGTCCACGATAGCGCCTTGATGTTTTAATATTTTAAGTTACATTTTGCATGGGCTATTTGACATTTTTAAAAATCAAATACATGGCCCATATTCGAGTCTAATATAATCCTACATTTTTGTTTTGGCTGAAAAAAAATGTGATTTTTTTAAATCAACAAATAATGGCACATATTCGATTCCCATAATATAATCCTACCCTCTGGCGGGGGGGGGGGGGGGATTTGACGTTTTCTTTCATTGAATACATAGCCCATACTCGGTTCTTATCCAGCATTTTTTGGTTTTTGGTTAAAAAAAAAAAAAAGTAAAATAAAGAAAACGCCTTATTTCATGACCTAAATTCAAAAGCAGATGTAGGCCTACACGCTCCCGAAACTCCCCCTCCCATGAATATGTAGACGCCTTTCATACGCTGGCCTTTGCTGAAAGGTATGACCCGAGACATAGGATACTGTGACTGGTCAACTCGCCAAATTTCATCTGACGCACTGAGAGCGTCTGGACGATTCAACAATGCAGGAATGTTTACCATATCCTTTCACTACACAAAGATAATTAATTAGCAGTAGTAATCCCCACGACTCAGCAAGTTTTACTCGGGCAACTTTCGGACATACACCGAGAGAAAGAATGGTTCATTTCGGTATCCTGTTTTTCGGGTTAGACTGTCCAAGGACCAGTTTAAAATTACCATCTTTGAACTTTCAGGAGAATTTTTTTCACAGCTCCCTCGATATAAAATGTCAGTTGCTGGCAAAATTTTTAAGAAGATGAGGCACAGTCGGATTTTTTACATGTAAATGTCTCATAAAAATAGGTCGGAGGGGAGGAGGTGGGGGGGGGGGGACTAAACCTTTCCAATATAATAATAATTAATAAACCTAGGACTAGGAGTCAAACAACAAGTGTATCTGCCCTTGATTTTCTTCTATGTCGTATTCGGTATGATAAAGTTATCAGCTCTGGTATTCCGAACAAGTGTATCTGCCCTTGATTTTCTTCTATGTCGTATTCGGTATGATAAAGTTATCAGCTCTGGTATTCCGAACAAGTGTATCTGCCCTTGATTTTCTTCTATGTCGTACTCGGTATGATAAAGTTATCAGCTCTGGTATTCCGAACAAGGGCCGTCTTATCATCATTATGGGCCCCTGGACAAAGTGGTAGGATTTTCTTCCCCGTTTCAAAAACCAATGTAACTTTGCATGCACGTCGCCCTCCCTCCCCAATCCTTGGGCAGGCCCCCACAGCCCATGCGTTAAGACGGCTCTGTCCCAAACTCAGTATAGCCTAATTAAGAGAGGGAGGGGGAAGGCGAGACTCCTTGTTTGTCCTCTGCAAGAAGAAGAAAGAAGAAGAGCTGCAACAAGATGGCAACATCAGACACGCATTGCTTGGTTTGCATACCTTGTCTTTTTAAGCTTAAAGCAAGAGTGAACGGTCGTATTGAGGAAAGTAAGGATCTTTGTGCCACGCAGCTGGTGATAATTTTCTCACCACCACTGGTTAGGCACAGACTCTCCTACACACCGCAAAAAAACGGGTGGGAAGAAAGTCCGGAATTCAAAGACCTCTGGATGCCCCTGCCTCTTTTCAGAGATGACAGAAGTTGGACGAGTTCGATTTCGCAAAATAAGTAACATTTACAACGATTATCAGTACTGAAGACCTAATTAGCACTGGGAAGCCATCTGTATGTCCCAGCTGAGAGGTAATTTCTGAACATTATAAGAGAAAGAGTCGCAGTTTATATCTAGCGTTCACGTGTATTCACTCCTAGAGACATGATCTACTCGGGCAGTGTTCCATAATATAATGCTATTAACCGTTACCATAGGAACTTGCGACCATTTCCCGATCCAGTGTGTCAGTTCAGAGTTTGATCCAGATTGATAAACAACAATAGTGAAGATGTGGTAACATCTGTAATGAATGCTCGCCTCACAGAAATTATGACCTGGCACCATTCGTAGCATATAATTGTGTGAAAATTAGGTCTAGTGGGTGTGTAAGTTTAAAAAATATTGATAAAATTAAATGATCGCTTATAATACTTATCAGTATACAGTAACACATACAAACATGCCCACACAGAGGGAGAAAGGTGGGGGGGGGGGGGTCGGGTGCTGTAGGTTTGCAGTTGGGCTTGGCATTGCTCTTAATAATTTCCTTGTTACGTTGGGCTTTACAAAATACATTTCTTTGTTGTGTTAGCTTAGGTTGGGGCGGTTTGTGATGTGTGGCATGTTTAATCAGTTGGCTGTATAAGATCAAACATTTAAATTTAGAGAGGTTTGCCCTGTAATAGCCCACTCAATTTTATCTGCAGTCAGGGATAATAAGTGATACTGTTATGCACTTTTTAGCACCAGTGCCATTTTGTTCATCGCAGCACAATAAAACTACGACGTGCACCGGTCTTTGCCCCAGAACACTGTTGAATACGAGTTACTGTTGTGTAGATCATGTTTGCAATGATATGATTGTATCGCTGTGCCATGTACATATTTTTGAAAAGTCGATATAAATAGTTTGAAAGTTTTTCTCGGCAATTGTACCCTGTGTTAATAGGATGGCGGGAGGCTGTCGTGTTCAGTGCAAACCATGATGCCCACTTCAAGATAAATTGAGTAGGCTATTACAGGGCAAACCTCTCTAAATTTAAATGTTTGATCTTATATATCTGCAACGTTAGTTTCCATCCAAACTTTGTTTTGGAGTCCAGCACATAAACTACACACAGAGGAAAGTTGCAGAGGTACCGGTAGTGTTAACAAAATGTGGATATGGATTTGTAACAAATCTAAGAATGCAAACTATATGTAGGATATAATTTTCCGGCAAACTGCCAACATTGAGCCTTAAGCACGATGAGAACATAACTGCCTCTTACTCGCA
The DNA here is from genome assembly GCA_963931925.1 of Onchidella celtica. Lineage (NCBI taxonomy): Eukaryota > Metazoa > Mollusca > Gastropoda > Systellommatophora > Onchidiidae > Onchidella > Onchidella celtica. The sequence goes on from OZ007572.1 coordinate 16,763,044, forward strand.
CAATATTTCGTCCTTATTTAATTCAGTCAGTCGAAAACAAAGATTTCTACACAGTGGGCTAATCGAAGTTACTCTGCAAAGGGGTTAAGAGAGAAGAGAGAGAGAGAGAGAGAGAGAGAGAGAGAGAGAGAGAGAGAGAGAGAGAGAGAGAGAGAGAGAGAGAGATGTAAATGTTTAAAAAATACTATTCAAACGGTCCGTACTCTATAATGGCAAACTTCCAGGCCTCAGATGCTGACTAAAATAAAAAAAAAACCAAAAAAAACCCATAATACTTTATATAGGTATGTAACTTTTTCGTTCAACCTCGTTGGCCAAGAGAAAGCCATCCAAGAGTATTTCTTAGTAAAACACTAAATCATAGGCCCTTTTTCTGCCATATTATAGACGTTCCGTGCTGTTGATGTCAGACGCCTGCGTCACGCTCTGGGTTGCACTTGAGGCGTCCTGTATTTTAATTCTGCATAACTGTTCATCAAGAATGGCATCAGGCAGTATGCTAGAGTACTTAAATGGCAATAAAGCATTTCGAGTTACGGACTGTATTACATGCTTTAGGTTGTATTTTATGTGAATGGCTTTTTCTTTCAGTGATATCCTCAGAGGGAGGTTAATACATCCCCCCCATGGATATTCACCCAGCACCGCCAATTGTCACTTCTTGAAAGTTATTGAAAAAACTTCGACTTCCGGCATTAGAACAGCTCGTCAGCTTCGAATTAGCGTAGCGCCGAATTGGCCTAGCGTATGAAGTTCGTTTCTGGAACAAATGACAAACCACTGTTAAAATCGATGGAGAGGTTTGGGCACTAGTCGACAATTGATGTCCCGATACTCTAAGCCGCCCACGCTATGGAATCTAGAATCTATATATTAGCCGATATTCATTTTTGTCAGTTAACTGAGTATGACTAGATCAAGATCTATTATTTGAGATATAGATTGAAATCTAGGTTAGATCTAGATAGACTTATCTATCTATCGAATGTCTTGACAACATAGCCTACAGTAGATCTCTAACTCATTTTACAAAGCGGATGGCCATTGTTTTTGTTTTGGTAGTGCTGGGTGGGGATTCGGGTCATACCAAAGGGTAATCCCACTCCAACTTACCTAGGCTATATTAGTCGATTGTCAGATTGATATGTAACGACGTGAGGGTCTAGTCAGTTTGTATCACCGAGGCCATAGGCCGATGTTCGTCTGGGCAGTAGTCAGATTGACATATCAGGGAAAGCCGCCGGGGTAGCTATGTATTGTTAATATATAGACTCTAGATTCCATAGCGTGGGCGGCTTAGAGTATCGGGACATCAATTGTCGACTAGTGCCGAGGTTTGTATGAACGAAGTGACGAAACTCCGGTCCCCCCAACGAATAGCCAAATGGCTATACTCCGGTCCCGGACTGAAGACGGAAGGACTTCCGAATGCGTTCCATCGTCCGAGCGAAAACAATACATAGCTACCCCGGCGGCTTTCCCTGATATATATGTCAATCTGACTACTGCCCAGACGAAAGGCCTCGATGATACAAACTGACTAGACCCTCACGTCGTTACATTATAATACATATCAATCTGACAATCGACTGATATAGCCTAGGTAAGTTGGGGTGGGAACAACCGAAAAAGCGCCCAAATACCTCTATACTCCGAAGAAGTGGCTAGCCTAATAAAGATCGGGCCCCTGACCCTGTCCGAACTAGATCTAGATCTAGATTCTAGATCTATAAGTGACAATCATTGGTGAATGTTTGTTTATATCCTATTAGTAATTGTAAACAAAGTGGATAGGTGGACCCCGGGGTGTACCTAGCGAAATATAGGCGTTTTAGGATTAGTGGACCCCGGACCAATGAAAAGCTGTCTTTCAAATTTTCATCGCCAAGTTAGGCTAGGGTAAGAAAACAAACATTCGAATGGCGGCATGGATGTTGATACTGATAGATCTAGATCTACATATTTTGTTGTACCTGGGGGGCCGTGGGGGTCTAGTCTAGTCAGTTTGTATAAATGGGCAGTAGGCCTAGCCAGATTGACTAATTTTAATTATCAGGCGAGAAGGGGCTGGGGTAGCCATTGGCGATCGATGTACACACAAGTCCGTGACTGGAGTAGGCCTATCTATAGGCATTTGGCTATTCGTCAGTCTGGGACCGGAGTATAGACACAGCCTTGTATGAATGTTTACTTACTGAACAAGAAATAAGAATCAGAATGATTGATTTCAAATACACACTCTATCGTTGCAAGAGATTCCACTAAATTTGACAGCTTGATTGAATCTCTCTAGTAGTAGTACCACTACACCGTACTAGATCTAGTCTAGATCTAGAAATAGATCTAGATCTAGTAGTAGTAGTACTGTAGTAAGATAAATCGATCTAGCCCTAAATAGTAACACTGATCTATCCACTGCTAATGTACCCAGCTGTCTGACTTCTCCAATATTGTCTTTTAAAAGTTGATGTGGAGGGTTACAAAGCTGGGAATCCTGGTGAGACAGTTCTCAGTGTTTCTAAATTTCTTTCTCAACTTTCTGACCCAAAAAGCATGAAAATATGTAGGCCTAGATTATCTAGGTGAGGATGTGTTATTGTTATTTAATATGCTAAACAAGACCAGGTTCACACCCTTTGACTTTCAGAATCTTTCTTTCATTTCTTCCCTGTCCTCAACTCCACCCATTGCATCATTGCCCCGTGCACGTTTTCTCCTGTGAATTTGGGAGAAGGTTAAATGGAATCTAGTGAGGGAGGACTTCCATTATTTCCAAATGTGTGCCATCGCCAGGTTTTCTTTCAGAAATGAAATATTTCAGGTGAGGGATTGCAGGAGTATGAGTACAAGGGCGTGACGTTAGGAACAGCTGTGCACAGGAGTGTGGATGCTCCTGGCGAGTTAGTTGTCTATAGAGATGTTTTTATACCGTGGACCATCATGTTTAAAACGACACAGTTAATAACGAGACCTTTGCCAATAGCGAGAACATTTTGAATCCCCGTTTTTTCTACTATATGAGCTATATAATAAAATACTCGAATAACGGCAATCGATTAATCAAAGCACGTGCTATAGCGAGAGAATTAATTTTGAGTGCATTCAGCAAATGGTGGGGGCGGCGGCAGAACAACATGTTGGGAGTCATGCCAGTTCAGACAATAACAACATGCATTGTTCTTTTTTTGTTACTACACGCCCACCTTGCGAATTGTGGCCCCACCTGGTCATCTTTCGCTTAGGCCTAGTATGCTTTCTCTCCCTACTGACCACGTGCTGTGACAGCACTACACGCAGCCGGGTTAAAGTGATGACTCATCACTCACTGAGGCAAACTGCGGGGCAGACCATGAAGCCTACAACTGTGTACCAAAGTAGTAATGCAGTGATTTGAAATGGTTCAGCAATGGATCTGTGTTTAATCCCATAATGACATTTTATATAAAGTGTGATGTATTTCACTTCAGAAGGTGCCCAGTGTAGACTATTTATGATGGATACTGTGAATAGATTTTTGGTGCACATAGGTAACTTAGTTTAATCCTATTACTGTCAGGAAAGATTTACTATGTCCTACTATGGGCGTTCAAACTGCACATATTCACACAAATTTAATGTTTTTGATTGTTTATGATTTAGAAAGCCCTTAGGTACATGTACACATTATGGGAGATCTGATTTAATTGGCTCTGATGGCCCAGGGATGAACAAAACTGCCAATTTAGTCGGCTTATGACAGTAGACACTAGTGAGGCTAAGGGTTAGAGCAGCCTGTCTCTCTTTTATACTGGTCATTAAGTTGAATGTTATATTATCAAATCCACATAATCAGAATTCCATCTTTTACTAATTTCATAGGTTCCCATACTGAAGTCGAGCAGCAACACGAAGCAAGAACCATGGCCCAGCCTTTTGGTTTTGGCATTCCTTCATCATCAACATCAAGTAACAATAGAAATATATCTGGTTCTGCTCTTACAGCCTCAAGTTTATTTGGGGGGCAACCAGCCCAATCCTCTAATGTGTTTGGAACATTTTCAGGACAAACAAATCAATCCTCGGGTACATTTGGATCATTTGGTGGACAGTCGAATCAGCCATCAGGTTTTGGATCAGTTTCACAGTTCGGAACTGCTACCAGTTTCTCACCATCCACACAGACTTTTGGTGGTACTTCTTCAAATGTATTTGGATCAGTTGTACCTGTTTTTGGTGAACAAAAGAATGTTCCCCAGACTCAGTCATTTGGAAGTTCTGCACAGTCTGGCAACAAATCAGTAGTTAGTGGTACTTCGACTTCAAACAGCGGACCTGGTGGTTTAACAACTAATCCGTTCAGTCAGGCTTACAGACAGACTGCAACTTTTGGATCAACATCCAGTCCCTTTGGTACCACACAATCTCCTACACTTTTTTGCGCAAACACTGAGTCATCACCATCTCTTTTTGGTAACAAAAACAGGCCACCATCCAATGTTAGATTTACTCCATCTTCTGCTACAAATCAGGCACATCACAGCAGTATTGTAGATACTAAGACTGGCACATCTGCTGCTTTTTGTCAAGGATCAAATGTATTTGGCACTTTCACAGCTACAAATTCAAAAGCTTCAACATCAAGCAGTTCAGTATTTGGAACACAAAATCAACCAGCAGGTGGAGTCAGAAAGAGAAATGCACATGGTGAGGTTGCAGTTAGCACTTTGTTTGGAAAGCCAGACAGTGGAGCATCGAGTCAGTTTGTTCCAAGTAGTTTTTCTCAGCCCAGTACAACTCCATTATTTTCAAGTAAGCCAAGTACTTCCTTTTCTCCTAGTTCTTTGTTCAAGGGTCCTCACTCAGACACTGGTCACAATGAATTTAGTAAACCTGTCGGCGCTGGTTCTGCTGCTTCAGAGGAAGTCAAACCATTATTTGGTAAAAAGCAGCCAGATGCAGCAAATTTTGGAAGCACTGATACGAGAAGATCATTATTCGGTAAACAGCAGCCAAACACAAGCTTGGGTACTGATGCCAGGGCTAATTTGTCAGGGACTTCATCAGCAAAAGCTCCTTTATTTCCAGTGACAGGTATATCAGCAGGAACCTCATCCAGTAGTGTCAGGGAACTTCCTGTATATGATTCCACCTTTGAAAGTACAGGGGACAGGAAAGAACCTCGGTCTCAGGGTAGAAGTAATATATTGTTTGGGAAACCAGCAGAAGCATCAGTTGGTGCGAGTCAAAGTCAGAGACTCGTTGGTCATCCATCACAGCCATCTGTTGCTCTTTTTAAGAAAGCAATTTCTTCATCTTCTACACACTCTGCAAAAGATCAGGATCCCAAAGGTGTTGGACTCTTCGGTAAACCATCATCTTCACCTGGCAAAGGTACAGGATTGAGCCGAACAACATCTAGCTTTAATTTAATGCAGTATGGAGGCAGAGAGGACCACAGAGGTTTGTCCCTCGCTTGAGTTCACAGAAACGCTGAAATATTTGTCAGTGTAAAACCTTTCACTTTCAGTTGATTAGATTTTACTCATGGCATACATTACAAGAATAACGAGAAATTTTTTTATGATAATGCATTTGTGGGTGCCTCTTCTTGTGCAAATGTTCAACATTTTAATGGGAGAGAACAGCTTCATTTAGGTGGCAATGATATTATACATGCATTGGCTTAACATGGCAGGTTCATTCAGTTATGGATGGGTGAAGATGATATTATGTAGTCTATTTTTGTTAATAGTGTCATAGGCAAAGCAGCAAAGGACAGTGCTGGCAATAAAAATTTTATGGGGTCGAACGAGGTCTGATATGTTAAATAGCAGTGCCTTATGTAGTGAGACAATCATGCATCTCCTAGCCTTATTCAAGAATTTTAATAACATCTGACTTACAATTGAGATGAACTGCTGCAGCACATTAATTGTTATTTAGAAGAACAATATTATGAGTATTTAGTAGATTGCCAGTTTCCAGATTTCACTAATGCGCATAATTTATTTGTTAAAAAGAGTTTTTAAATTCACATTTTTAAAAATAGACGTGCCACCAGAGAAAGGTGAATTATTCACTGGTGAGCAGCAAATGGCAAGGGAAGAGCCACATGACAGGAGAAGGCAGGAGAACAGGGATGAAGAAAGTACATGTAAGTTAATATAGCATACTTTTAATTTTTATGCCGGGACCTGCTAGTCTTTTATAATTTGTTCAGATTAGGTTTTAAAGTTTGTTTTATTCAAATGCAGATTTGGATCACAAGAAAAATCTTTTGATTCTATCCCGGATTACACATTTACAACAAGGATCATTCGCAAGTGAAAATTCTCAAAAGTTGTTTTTGTATAGATCTTTTGTAATTTATATTATGCATAAAAGTTTTTAAATCAAGTTGTAGATCTTAGCCGCTTTCATAAAGGACAAGACATGCTGTGGGTCCATGTCAGAAAATAATTCTTTCATGGATCCGCAGGCATAGTGCCTTCTCTAAAATATAATGAGGCTAATTCATGAAAGGATCTCCCAGAACTGGGATATTGACAGATCGCATGTGGCCCACAGACCATTCTTTACTTCATGACTCACTCCAGTAAGTTTTTTTACTATACAGTTGAGAGTTTTTCTCGAAGGTCCCTCTCAAAATGGAACCGTGGAAGAGAAATTTCACAGCATGAAAGGAAAAGAAAAGAGCCGTCTTCAGAGCCAGAATTGGAACCTGGCAGTAAGTACCATGTAATATAGCAATGTCCTAGACACTCATATATTTTTCTATGCATTTGAGGACAATAAAAGGTTCTCATAGCAGTAATTGGACTTTTACTCAGTTCAAACATATTAATCATAAAATCATGGTAAAAACTGTCATGTCAGCAGCATGGACCCACTTGGTAAAAACGTGGTATTTTTAGTGGAGAAATTTTAGAAATAAGGTTTTCGTACACTTGTCTCAGCAAAAAGTATTTAAATATCTTGATATTACAGTAAAGTATTTCCTTGATGTTAATGCATCCAATGGCATAGAATCTTTGAAGACTAATTATCCTTGTACAGAACTATAATGTGACGTTAAGTGACGTTAGTTGTTACGTTTGAAGTTAAAGATAAGAAAACCACAGTATATAAACTGGGAATATCTGTGTGCAGTAGTGTTTTAAATTTACTTTGTAGAACATTATATAGGTCTAAGATAGGTAAATGAATTTCAATATACATATTGTTGTCAGCAGTTTTCATGTGTATTTCAATCATCAGCTTTCGATATGAAATGTGACAATATACTACAACAATTATCCATAATTGTCATCAAGAATATTGATATAAATATGATGGCATGTGGGTGTATCTGTCATGATTGTGGACATACCGTTCTGTTTACACATGATTCAAAGAGGAACAGAATGCTTGAAGAGGAAAGTTTTATGAATATCATATTTAATGTTTACAATTTAATTTCTTTTCAAGACAGTATTATATTCTGTTCCTTTGATAACCAGTATGGGTTGAGCACGGCAGAAAGATCCGTGTGCATTTGTGGTAACTGAAACATCTGAAAATATATCCATGTGTATTGATGATAACTGAAATATGGAAAGTCAACATCATTTAAAGGGGTTGAAGGAGAACTGTCTTTGCATCTCATTTTTCAAATATTTGAATGAATGTGTTTTCTCCACCTTGCAGAGAGAATTGCAGTTTCTACACTATCACCTCGTCAGCGAATTTCATCTGTACGACAGTCCGTAGGAGATAGCCAATCCAAAACTTCTATCTTAGTGAAAGAGATTCCAACACACCTCAACAAAGGACCACTTTTACGCAGGCATTTTTCACGCTTTGGGAACATCACCAGACTGCAACCACTGCCCAACAAAAGAGCTGCAAATATTACTTTCAAGACTCATGTGAGTTGCCTTTGTGGTGGAAATGTAAATTTGATGGATTAATATTACCATGTACAGCAGTCTTTCAGATTAGGCCTACATGTCAATCCATATGATGGAATTCTTTTATGTTGCTGATAAAGTTTTTGAAAGGCAGGAGTAATTAATGCATCGTGACTGGTTGACATTTCTTTTATGTACATAAGTTGAAGCAGAATTGAAATTCTGGAAATTTTAATTTTTTGTATTTACTTACTGTGTATTCGAAAAAAAAATATTTTGCTCTCAAGCAAATATTGGATATGCCAGTTTTTTCACTTTAAATAATTATTATATTAATATGTCAATAAATCTTTTGAACCAGCTCTGTCCGTTTTGTTTATAGATGTGAAACTAATTTTGATTTCACCTTAAAGTTCTTGCAATGGGGTAGTCACAGTTATTAAATGAACAGGGCCAGTTGTCAGATAAATGGGGATAGTCAGTCAAAGTTATCAAATAAATAGGGGTAATCAAAGTTATTGCACTAACAAAGGCAGTCAGATTTATTAAGTAAACAGTGGTAATCAAAGCTGGCAAACAAGCAAGGGCTAGTCAAAACTTTGGAATGAATGAAAATAATGGTGTCACTGGAAAATGTCCTTTCTTTTTATGATTAATAAATATGTTGTTCTTAGGCACAGCTATTTTGAAACACCAGTCTCTGACCCCCAGCATTTTAATGTCCAACTGTTTGAAGGTTAAATTTTTTGATTTTAGGAAGAAGCTGCACTTGCAAAGAATGAAGGACACAATCTGAACAAGGGTGGTCCACCAGTCCTTATATTTTGGAGATCTACGTCTGTAAATAAATCACCAGAAACAAAACCAGGGCGTGGAAAAGAAGGTAACATTCATTTTCCTTCTTAGTATGTTATACATGAGGACAGTTTCAATTCTTCTTCCATCCTGTGGGTATTGGAATAATTATGTGCTCTAGCAAGAGAGAGAGATGAGAGAGAGAAAAGAGAGAGTGAGAGAGAAAAAGCTGATCAGGTATGCATCTGCTCTGCAAATTTTTGTGTGATAAATAAATATGTTTCAGTATATACATTTATTTTACATTAATTCTTCTTATACACAAATTTCAAAACAATCAGTCTTTATGTGACAGTATCCAGATTCCTTCACATATTCTTTAGGTATAGTTTTCTTGACAATTCTTTATTTTTCCCAGGAATCCTGCGTCTTTGTTCTCAATAGTTTGTTATTGTAGTCAATAATACAACAGTCACCCGGTCTGGTTTTACCAATATTATCTGTGTCTATGCCCCAACACTTACCTCCTCTGACGAAACCAAAGACATTTTCTACGAGGCATTGCAGAGGACTCTCCACAACATCCCTCTCACCGAAGGCCTGCTAATTCTGGGTGACTTTAACGCTCGAGTGGGAGCAGATCACTCCGCATGGCCAAAGTGCATTGGGCACTTCGGCATTGGCAACATCAACGAAAACGGGCAGCGCCTTCTGGAGCTATGCTCCGTAAACTCATTATGTGTTACAAACACGTACTTTGACCTTAAGAGATGCCAAAGAACATCATGGCGCCATCCCAGGTCTGGCCATTGGCATCAATTAGATCTTATTCTCTCAAGGAGGAAGAGTTTGGGCTGTATAAAAATAACTCGTTCCCTCCACAGTGCTGACTGTGACACCGACCATGTACTGGTAGTCAGCAAAATCAAAATTTCGGCCAAGAAAATATACAGATCAAAAGCCCCTTCAATCCCTAAGATCAATGTAACAGCAATCAGAGATGAATCAAATAGAAAGTCATTTGAAAAGTTATTTGCTGAAAGCATGGATAATGTCACCCAATGTGACTCGGTAGATGAAACATGGAACACTCTCAGTTCAAAAATTCATGACTGTGCCATCAAGTCTTTTGGACAGCATAAAGTTTCAAACAACGACTGGGTAGCCCAGAACAGCGAAATTCTCCTACCTCTCATTGAGCAAAAGAAATCTGCTTTCAATGAGTATAACAAAAATTGCAATCAGAGTACAAAAACTTGTTTGAAAAATGCAAAAGCTAAACTTCAGCTGGAGGTAAGACGTTGCGCCAACAAATACTGGACAGACTTGTGTAACAGCATACAAGAGGCAAATGAAAAGGGAGATATGAAAACCGCCTTTAGTCAGATGAAAGTAGCTCTTGGGCCAATCATCACCAAAAGCGCCCCACTTAAGTCTGTAAATGGTGAACCCATCACAGATAAAAATGAACAACTGAATAGGTGGGTAGAGCATTACTCTCTGTTGTATTCAACTGAGAAAAATATTCCACCAGATTTTGAGGAACACCTCCAAAAACTGCCAATAATGGCCGAACTTGACGCTGAACCTTCCTTAGTCGAGCTTTCCAATGCAATCGACCACCTGTCTGCTGGAAAAGCCACAGGAAGTGACAACATTCCTGCAGAGGTATTAAAAGACCTAAAAGGCCCACTATTACCACACCTGTATAATCTGCTACTGCAGTGTTGGAAAGAAGGCGTGATACCACATGATATGAGAGACGCCAAAATTGTCACACTTTACAAGAACAAAGGAGACAAAGGCGACTGCAACAACTATCGAGGCATATCCCTCCTCAGCATTACTGGAAAGGCTTTTGCTCGCGTCATCCACTGCCGCCTTCAACAACTGGCGGAAAAAGTCTTACCAGAAACACAATGTGGCTTTCGAAGCAAACGATCAACTATTGACATGATATTTGCACTTCGGCAAATCCAAGAAAAATGTAAAGAACAAAACAGGCCGCTTATAACATGCTTTGTGGACCTAACAAAGGCTTTCGACACCGTAAGCCGATCTGGCCTGTATGCAGTCCTTAAATCCATAGGCTGTCCACAAACATTGCTAAAACTTATTGCATCCTTCCACATTGACATGAGGGCATGTGTCAACTTTGGAGGCTGCACATCCAATTCATTTGCTGTAAACAGCGGTGTGAAGCAGGGATGTGTTCTTGCTCCTACCTTATTTGGTATATATTTTGCAGCCCTACTCAAGAATGCCTTTGGTCAATGTTCAGGTGGAGTACTTATTAACACCAGAGTGGATGGCTCCATTTTTAATGTTGCCAGACTAAAAGCAAAATCTCGTACAGAGCATATTATGTTACAAGAGCTCCTCTTCGCAGATGATGCTGCAATCGTGGCCCACGATGAAACCACGCTCCAGGCTCTCATCAATAGCCTTGCCAAAGCCTGTGACAAATTCATGCTAAGGATCAGTGTCTCAAAAACTGTAGTTTTGACACAAGGCTTGAGAAACCCCAACCCAATCATGCTGAATGGCTCTCCTCTGGAGCAAGTGGGAAAATTCTGCTACCTAGGCTCAACCATCAGTGGTAGCACAGACATAACAACTGAAATAAATGCCAGAATAGGAAAGGCGGCCACAGCTTTTGGCAAACTCTCAAAAAGGGTGTGGAACAATAGCAAGCTGACCATCAAAACAAAGGTACTCGTGTACCAAACTTGCGTCCTAAGCACCCTGCTGTATGGCTCAGAGACATGGACCACCTACTCCAAACATGAAAGATCCCTCAACTCCTTCCACCTGCGCTGCCTACGCAAAATTCTCAAGATCAAGTGGCAAGACAGGATCTCAAATATCGAAGTTCTGAGCCGAGCCAACATTCCATCAACTCAGGCTCTCCTAGGCAAAAAAAGACTGCGGTGGCTTGGACATCTCCACCGTATGGAAAATGATCGCATCCCCAGACAAATTCTCTACGGGGAACTTGCTACTGGCAACCGACCCAGAGGTAGGCCACATCTGCGATTCAAAGACACTTGCAAGGTCACGATGAAAGCATTCAACATCGACCCCAATGAATGGGAGAACCTTGCAAATGATCGAAGCAGATGGAGACAAAAATTGCGCAGTGGCACGCTCGCAATAGACTTCAAGGCAAAAGAAACATACCTGACAAAACGACAGAGGCGGAATGAAAACACTTGCCAAAGTGAACCCAAAAGACTGACCTGCAATCACTGCCATCGTACTCTCGGGTCAAACATTGGTAGAATAAGCCACGAGAGAAGCTGTCAGTCAAAGTGAAAGTGAATATTCTAGCTGCTAAGACCGTCTGTAAAGACGCTAAAGGCCATATATATATATAATACAACAGTAATTTGACATTGCAGTTGTGATTTGATGTAAAAGCAACACTAACTGTTGTCAGGTAAATGAATGTAATTGTTTTCTCTCACTTTCTTGTAGAAATGATCAAGGGAAATTCTGATTTTAAAAAGGGATTTATTGGTGCCAGTCAGTGCTGTGGAGAAAAGCTCAGTAAAAAGTATCTCATTAAGCCAAATGTATTGATATCCTTAATTGTTTCAGGTATCAAAAGAATTCCAAAAGGACCATCAGTTGCAAATCCAATTGATGATGAGTTGGCCAGCATGGCTGGAACCTCAGATTACCAGGTAATGGTGAGCAGGATTTTAACCCTCACCCTGTGAAGGGCGGCATATGTCGGCATCAACTTTCCATGCACTCACTCTGCATGGGCGGACAAAGTCGGCAAGGTCAAGCTGACCACGCAGCGCGCAAGCCGGATTTTCACGCGTCGGGTCACTGACCTCTTGAGACGTAATTACCGTCTTATTGCTCACTGAATCTCTTCTAAAGCATAGGCATTGTGACAAGGACATGTTAACCAGTGAACCACTGGTCGGAATCACAAAGACTAAGTTTTCAAAGGCTTTCCCCACGCTATCAAAAGATGTAACATCGACATGCGAAACTTGCTCAATAAATCCGCAATATTATCTCATTTTCTCACAAGCTAACCATCTTCTAGAGTTGTCTGTATCTAAGAACCAATCAGAAACAAGCTCTGAAACGATCTTTGCTCCAAATGCACACATTGGTTCATTAGTATGTGCCAATCAGGATGAAACCATTTGTTTAGGGCTTGGGGGGCGTGGCTAGTTATCGTGCTTTGTTCTCATGAAAAGTACAGCTGTCAGTTTAGTTTCAAAAGTCAGATCATTGGTAAGAGACTTACAGACAAAGGTTTCGCTGGTTAATCCATTATCAAGCGTGATAAAGCATAACAGTGAATGTTTTCATACCGATCAATAAAAACCGAGCCACGTGGACAGTGGTAGTTTGGTCATCGTGCATCGGCAAGGGTCAGTGCGACCCAGGCACGATTCTCCGTAAATAAGGTCACTGACCAGACAGCGTGCTTTGAGTGTCGGTCGCAGGGTGAGCGTTAATGCTTGGGCTGTACAAGTCAAAAGATTTGCCTAAACAGGAATTAAGCGAGAGAAGAGTTTTCTTCAAAAATATTTGTATATGAAAAGAAAAGAAACATCTACCAGATGGACATATTATAGTTACAATGGGACAAAAAGTATTTCAAAGAAAGAGGTGTGTTTATGAAGCCCGTCAGAAGAAGTGAGTGAATCAGGATGGAAGTGGGTGAATCAGGAAAATTAGACGTTACATTTATGCCAAGACTAACTCAGAAAAGTACCTGTCTGTGTTGATCTAACATACAAGGTGGACAACATGAGATTTGGATCCTGAATCAGTCACCTCTAAGTCTACTACAGCCAAGTTTCTGAATGTTGCCTGAAATAAAGATGCTTTGTATTAGCATATTAAAGCCTCTCTCTCTCTTATTAGCATATTGGTCGGTAATTCAGCATTCTTATTGCAGATATAGTATTGTATAATTTGTTTGTTTGTTCAGGAGGAGTTTGGAGCAGTTGATGTATTTAGCACCAAAACAGTCAGCCGGGATGTTGATGTGGCTAGAGGCTCAGCTGCTAGAAGGTCCCCAACCCCCCCTAGGTCAGCTGCCAGAAGACGGTCCCCAACCCCTCCTCCTACAGTCTCATCCACAATATCACATCAAATGGTGTCATCCTCAACTGCACCAGACATGGATACTGCTAAGGGTAAAGAATACTTAGATGTCATCTACCCAGAAGAAGTGTGGATTGGGATCAGGTGTAATGACAGGGAATCAATTAACTGGTGTTGTGAAGCAAATATTCACATTGTAAAAGTGTAGACATACATTTGCATCCTTTTGTTGAGAAGGAAAATAATTCATTGCACGAATTTTGTTGAAACTCAGGCAACAGACTCAGTATTTACAGAGGTGGTTTAGTTTGTTTTGTCACATATACTTCTTTTGTTTGCAGTCCTGAATCTACAGAATATTTTATAAGAAACTCAGCCATATAACTGCTATATTTGAGTTATTTATAATCATGGCTCTTGAATCTGTGAATTGGATATAAGATGGGCTGTAATGTTATATTGCTGTTTCAGAGAAAAGTTAAGGGTTGCCACAGCCAACTAGATCTCTAATGTATTTTTTTGTCATGACAGGTTATTTGAAGAGTATACTTGGAGCAAGGACCAGAGACACAACGGAGAGAATTGCCATACTGGATTCCAGGGATAAGCTCCTGCGACTTTGTAGGTTTTTTACTACAATATCTGTTTGAGAGAATATTACAAGACTTGATGAATTTTTAAAAAGGAACAAAACTTTCAAATTTTCTCTATTACCAACATAAAAATTCAGTAATTTAAAAAAGAAGACTCCGTTTTGCACATACAGCACTTTCTGTATATTTGATTTAACAGATATACACCTTAATAGCATGTATTGATCAGAATTTTAGATATGGTGCACACAATCATACAATGAACAGTAGCTGAATTTTGGAGATTTCAACAGTGTGTACAATTTTAAAGCCATGCAATTGATCATTATGAAGAACATTGTCATTGTGATATATTATTTTTTTCATATTGAGAATTGCAGTTCTATTTTGTATAATTATTTAATACCATTCAGTGCGCGGTAGACAACAGTCTGACTTGGCTAGTGCGACTGCATTTATTGGGACCTGCCCTGATATGTGCCCTGAGAAGGAGAGATATTACAGGGAGGATATACGGCGACTAGCTCTATATGAAGTTATACCCAGCACAATGACGAGTATAGTAAGTTGGAAATCTTTTCAGTGAAATGTATGGCACGAAAACATTGTATTCAGAAATACGTACACTATTCTTCTGCATGTGTGGATCCAGTCTTATCAAGTTAACTTATCCTTTGTTATTGCCAGTAGATATTTTAAATGAATACATGGATGTTTCTCTGAAGGAAAATCTACCTTCTATGATAGTTCAGTGTTGTGGTAAAAAAGAGTTTAAATTGGAATAAGTATACAGAGATGCCAAATGTCTTGCATTTTGCGGGACAGCCCTGCATTTAAGGCCTTTGTCCCGCCGCCCCGTCCGCAGAGTAGTGCTTCCTGCAAATTTGGGGAAAATAGTAATAATGAATTGTTTCGTACCATCCGATCGATCCCACTTTTTAACAACGAAACTCCCCACTCTTTCGCGCAAAGAATTGTATTTGGCTTCCGCAGCATGGCTTGGCACGCACTTGCTACTTCCGCTAATGAGCCAATCAGACGCTTTGCTTTGTGAGACTGACGATTTGTTGAGCATTTTATCCAGTAATTCAACCGAAAGTGACAATAAGAAGAAAGCCAAGCGTATTTGTACGTTCAGGGCTGAATTTACCTAGCAGCTGTGGCCCTTCATCATCAAGACGTCGAAGACCAACGGTGCAAGGTGCACTATTTGTAACACAGAGTTTTCGTGCAATGATCATCACCACGATCTGTAAATAGATGTAAATATTAGCTAGCTGTACTTCTGTATGAATGGAACTGTACAAAATTGTCGCCAGGACATGGATTTTACTATGAAGATAAAAATGTATTTTATTAGTGGTGTTAGTCATTTTTATAATGTTTTTATGTTTGTAGTGTATTATTTATGTTGCGTGCATATGTGTCCCTCAAAATCTTGGTTTGTCCCTCAAAATCATGATTCTTGTCCCTCATTTTGATTTCTTCAGGTTGGCATCTCTGAGTATATGTTTGATTAATGTCAAAATTATTGAAGATAATTTCATTGCAGCTGTTCCTCTTGAACTTATGTTTTCTTTTTCATTGGCTTTCCCTGCAGATAACTGTAAATTTTAATATACAGTAACTTGTTTGTCTTTTGTCTTGCATTTCAGACGGGACTAAAATCCAAAGTTGACCACTCTCGAGCTGTAAAAGAATACAGTAGATCATCAGCTGATCAGGTACTTTTGCTTATGTTTGAACACTTGGAGCCAGACAGCGGAAAGAATACTATTGAATCGTCATTGTTCTATTTTCTAAATTTGGTCAGTGATTCCTTATCAAGAATCCAACATGATATTCTTTTAATTTCATATCACTGACAATTGAGAGAATTACATGTATAGGCCTAATCTAAAGTATAATTTAGCGGGGACTTCATCTACCCTTGTGACCCCCACAGTGGGAGTTACTAATTTGTTTAAAAGATTAGATTAGATATGTGATTTAATCTTTATCACGTTCTGGTTTCTGAATAATACATGCTCCAGTTATTGGTATATTTTCATTTTGTTTTCCATTACTGTTGCTTTTTATATGCATTGTAGGAAGAGCCTCTACCTCATGAGCTGCGACCACTGCCCGTGTTAGTTATGACAATGAATTATCTGTTGATGGGGGTTGCCGATCAAGGAGGAGAAGGACAGTGGGCAGAATGGTATGATTTTCTGTGGAACAGAACAAGAGGAATCAGAAAGGTTGGTAAAAGATTTTCAAGCCTTGTGATCCCTTACTACAACTTCTCATTCATAATTTTGCACAACAATTGTTCCTATCAGTAAGTTTAATCACTGCTTTATCGTTGAGTAACAGAGTCACTCAACAGTCATCATCAGAATAAGGCAGGTCATAGTAGAAATAGCATGGTTCTGCAGCATTTTCAGCCGAGACCTTGACTGTGCCATTAGGTGCAAGGGAGGTTACCATTTGAGGAATGTCCCACAACATTGCGTACTCCAGAGATTCGACCAAGTTATTTCTTGCTCCATAATCCAGTTCAAAGTAGTAGCCATAAATATGGGTAGTTTGTTTTTGACCTCTAGTGTTGTTCCACTCTACTGTGAAACCCTGAGTTTCACCTTCCAGGTTGAAGCCAAGAACCACTACAGAGAGGTTGGATGGACTGTGGAAAGAGCAGTTTGCAATGATGGGTCTTGACAGGTCTGCAAGTATTTCTTCTGTCAGACTTGTTTTGAACTCACGAGTTGTACAAGTGTAGTCAGCATCCCAGGCAAAAGATATGACTTTTTGAACTTTTGCTCCAGCTACGCTCAGACCTCTGTCCACCCTTGATTTACTTGCTCTGTTCAGCAACTCCCCCATCCCAGATGCCATCGGATCAACAGGAAGACAAGGGTCATCTCGCAGGAATTCAAATGCTTCCACATTTAACCAGAACTCCAAATCAATGTTTTTTGACTCTTTGAGTTGATGCTGGGCTTCTTGAAATGCTGCAAAGACCTCTTGATTGCTGGCAGAGAAAGCCTCGGCAAAGGTGATGTTTGGTTTTAATGTTGGGTCCAGGTAGCGAATGGCTTTGTCCAGCACTGGATCACTCTGACTGACTGGCTCATGCAACTGTCTTGGCCAGTAGTAACAACCTTTTGCTGCTCCTCTGCCTTCCTGCACAGCAATGATATCAACCACCTGAGTCTCAGCTATATCTTGAAATCCTTGCACATGTTTTTGAACAGTGCTGTTGAGTTGAGACTTGTTAAGGTTGATGTATGGAGAGATTGCAAAACATTTTCCAAAAGACTTGACCAAATTTCCCAAATTTTTGTATAAGGGAATGTATGGGGCATCAGGAGTGATCTCTCCCAAGCAGCATTCATCAGTTCCATAGTAGCCTTTAAGAGCGTCATATAGGGTTTTACTGTCCGGACCTGCATATTTAATGTTCATTTTACTGTAACGCGATTTGTGTTCAGTGAGAATTCTCTTCAGCCAGGCGTAATAAGCAGGCATTAGGTCAGGATCAAATCCTGCTGCAACTCCAGGCAAACCAAAGTAAACAGAGGCTCCCTTGTCTGCAGCACTTTCCAGCAAGAGCTGGTGAGGGTCAGTACCAGCAAAGCTTGTGAACAGCACCACAACATCAGATCCTGGTTTAAAGTCGCAGGGATTTTGTGAGGAGCTGGCTACATTCTTTCCTGGCAGAACAATCCTGTAGTATATTCTTGAACTGTTAATTTTTCGGTCATACTTTGGACACATCATAATGGCATCGCTGAAGTTTTCTTCATATTGGTACGTCACAAATGCTGACACATTGAGGCCCATGTCTTTTAGTTCCCCCACAGCTTCATCCCAGCACCTGGCACCCCAGGCAGGATTACTACTCTTGTAACTTCCACACCAGATGAAATTCAGATCTCCTTCCAAGTCTTGAATGGTTCTGTGAATAATTGGAGGGGCGCGGAGGAAAAGAGTATCTCCCCCTTGCTTCTTGAAATCTGCCAAAGTGCGGTCCCATTCTTGACGTGAGAATCTGTCCCTGAACCAAGAAGCGGTGACAGGATAAGGGGGTCCTATAGGGGAAGCATAGTTTGTGTCCTGAAGTAAGAAAGCACTGCAGATGGCAGTAAAGAGAACAAGGAAGGCAGCTACCTGTCCATGCAAACTGCCACTTTGCATCTTGCCAAATTATGCTGTTTCAATTGCTGGACCTGTGGAAGATAAAAATAGGAGGAAAGTTTTATTTACTGGTTTCCCTGAATTTTGCATAGACGTCGTTCTTGACCAACAACAGTTTACAACAACAGGAAGTTCCAGCATTGATATAACAGCATAGTGCATTATTATTTTTCTGTCTGAAATAGATAATGATAATGGTCTGTAAAAACCATTTAAAGAGATAAAGATGTGGCAGTATGTATGTTTAATGTTCATATATGCTGTTGCACTATTGATAGAAGTAGAATACCTTGAAAGTGCATGTAGCAACGCATTGGCAGTTGTAAATACAAGGATCTGTGGGGAAAAGTCCAACTTCATAAAATCTCTAAATGCGAAAGAAATGGAATGGGATTCCAAATGACGCAGCTGTCACTGCTTCAAAAAAAAAAACAACAATTAAGTTTCTGTGATACATAAGTAAAACCAGATGTTTTTCTTTGTTTCTCACATCCCTGAACCTAAAGCTGGCACGGTTGACCTTGTGGTCATATCATAAGGCCAATAAATGTGGAAAACATTTCTAAAACTTGTGCTGGTGAAAAATTCTTACCAGTTGGAAAACAGCAAATTTTAACATTTTTTAGATTGCCATGGACAAATTTCTGTGTATAAAGTTCAAGTAGTGTATAAAGAATGAAGAAACTCTGTAATCAAAATAAATATAACTGTGTGCCTTTGAGACCAGAAGTATGTGGTCCGCTAGACAAGGGAAAGCATATATTAGTAAGAAAGAAAGCAGAGTTGAACAAGTAAAGAGCAGTTATGTACTAAGTTAGTGATCAAATAGTTGCCTACTACTGAAATTTAGTGCAAAGTAACAAAGAAACAAGTCTTACCTTGAATAATGACTGCACCTGAACCATAAGACTCCTAGATAATAAAGTGACAGATGTACAGATAAAAACAGTAACAGATTCTGGTTATGCTAGCGCTGTTTGCTAAATCATGCAGTGCTTATTCAACTTGTGATAAGAATTTGACCTCATGTCTTATCTGTCAAGGAACCAGGTGTTGTCAAGGTCAAGCCAGGATATTTATGAGAGATGGGTGTATTTTTTCACTTCTTTGCCTCTCTTAATATTTCGCCACTGTTCTTGTAGTGAAAACAAAATTACAGTAAATCTAACTTTTTGCATTTCATCATTTGAATTTTTGTGCCTTCTAAGACAGAATAATTCTGATGGGTTGTCCAAAATAATGTTACAATAGAATAAATGTAAAACCACTTGAAATTTAAGATTTAATTAATAGTTCGGATTACCAAAAAAAATGTATTATTGCGTGGAAATGCACGAGGGGTGCATAGGAATGAAGCTGAGACTGACAATAACTTGTTCAACTGGAAGTTATAGATGGCAGACTGCAGTTCTTGCATGTACTAATCATAATTATGGTGGATTATCCATGTTTCAATTTATCAAAGTTTGCAGGAGTCAAATAAAGATAAGGTTTGGTTGGAGCAGAAATAGACATTTTTACTTAGGCTAATGTCTTCCAGAGGTCTTATCTATGTGTGAAATCAATGTTGCAAAAAATCCATGGTTTTGTTTTTATGTACATTTCCTATGAATTGTGCAGATAAGGATGTAAAAAAAATGTGGAAAGAAAAGGTAAACTTGCAGCAAGGGGAAGTGAAAATCAGTGTCCTGATCAAGTTTTAGAAATTTATGCTGGTTTATAAATACCTCATCATTTTCCCATGTCACACATGTTAATGTTTGAAAGTACAAGCTTTCTGATATCTTTTGCTTGTTGGTAACTTGTCTTACTGTATTTTGTTACATAATTACGAATTGTTTGTCCTATCTTGGAGGAGTGGAAAAGAGAAAAACAAAATGTGAAAGAATTTTCTTTTTTTTTTGCTTTAAATAAAAAGAAACCCAACTTTAAAAAAAAAAATTTGGTCAAACACTTTTGAAAATTTCAGGGCAATTGTGTTCTCCTTTTGAATATCACTTTAAAAAAAAAGAAATCTTTATCATGTTTCTTATTGATTGCAGAATTGCATTAGGTCAGGTTATATCTAACTCAGAACGCAGAGGTTTGGATCTTTTGGTTTACTGTACATTCTCAGGACATTACCCAACAGCAGTTATGTGACATCCAAGTGGCAGAGCTGTTGGAAAAATGTTCCAGGTTTCATATCTTCTGCTCAGAGAGGCTGTGCGAAGAAGACATGATGTCCTTTGATGCTAAGATCAACAATGAAAATCTGACCAAATGTCTTCAAACTCTTAAAGAGCTCTATGCTGATCTAGAGATGAGGGGAGTTTTTTGCCCTAATGAGGCAGAATTTAGAGCCTACATGGTTCTGATGAATCTAAATGAAGGAGATATTTTGAGGTATATAATCTGGTCATTTTTGTTTTTCTCCTGTGTATTTCAATTGAAAGAATGGGGTGGAAGAGTAAAACATGTTTGTTGCCCCTCATTTGCAGCTGAAAGAAGACAATTGAAAATTTAACAAATGAAATTTCAAGAAGACTGTTTTGCCCGTCGTACAGTTGACAACAAGAACACCACATTGCTGAATTTAGCTGTGGCTGGTAACTAGAAAGCACTCAGGATGCTGTATAGAGGCTAATTATGCATTATAAATGTGGAATTACTTAGCTACTTGTTAACACAAAATGTTCATCTTTTTTATCACCCTTTCTCAGTCTTTCCTTTGTATCCTTTTTCAGAGAGATTCAACAGTTGCGTCCAGAAATTAGAGATTCCCCACACATTGCCTTTGCTGTGAAAGCTTATCATGCTCTGAATGCCAACAACTATGTCAGATTCTTCAGGCTGATAGAAGAGGAAGCAACATTTTTGAATGCCTGTGCTCTACATCGCTACTTCAACCAGATACGCAGCAAGGTCTTACTTATAATCATGAAAGCTCATGGTGCCTTGGGAAAAACCAGGGTGGCGGTAATGTTAACTTTTTTGGTATCTTAGTTCAGATTTGAAATAAAGTGAATGTTAAAAATTTCATTGTCAAATTTTATGTTGTATCTATGTCAGTAATAAGACGTAAAATTTAATATAGAAATAGGTTTCCTGTTTTTATACCTGTAGACTATAAAACTTGTAAGGATCATCAGAAGAGGAAAAGTGCACCTTATAAATTGCATCTGTGGTCATGGTTTAAAGGGCATTAATTACTGATTGTTTGAAAGGCTGGACCCATGTGTGGCGTATGCTTGCAAATATGTGCTCTGAATGTTAATTTTTATGTCAGAAGTATGCTTGAATTTGGAAGACTGAACTGATGTGAAAATGAATGATCAGATCCCCTTTTCTCCTTTTATAAAATTATTAAGAAAAACAATACTCAAAGCTGATAATGTCCGGTGATAAGTTGATGCTGGCTGTCCCCTGGTATGGTCTGTGCAATTGTCTTTGGACACTCAACTCTCCCAATATATGGTCCTCACAACTTATTTAAAACACACAGGAAAATTCTTTACATGTCAGCACTATTGAAAAGTAAAAATGCTGAGGTACATCTTATTATAAAAAAAAATTGTGGCAGGAGTAATTCATTGTGGTGCAATTTTGGTCCTTTTTTTGCTTGACGCTACAGCCTAAATGACAGTTTCAGAAATTATAAAATTAATTTTCTTAAGATCAACTAATGCAGCCCAATCGCTTTTGTATCGACCAGTTGTGTTGATTCAAGTTTCAGGTATTTTTAAATAAAAAGTTGTGAAAATGTACAATACAATAATCTTTGTTTTGGCTCCCTGTAGTAAGCACATCGCACTGGAAACGATATTAATACGTGTTCAATTCCGTGCGCACAGTTTCCCTATCAGAAGCGAGTGAGTGGTGCTCTGGAGCGCACGAAATCTGTAGTAAGACTGTAGATTATGGGAAGACTTGTAGACCAAAGAGAGAGAGAGAGAGAGACAGAACGGTTGGTTCACAAGTTTATCCCGCATAATGCCGGGAACTTCATCTAGTATACAAATAATTGCAGCACCCTGTTATGAATACGTCCTCTCCTTTAAATCTTATAGATATTGTTTTATCATATTTTTTTGTTTTGTTCTAGTACCCAATTCAGGAAATGATTCGGCTGTTGTGTTTTGAGGATGCCCAGAAAGTGATAGAATTCTGTGACCATTACTGTCTGACAACAGAGGGAATAGATATCATCTTGGATTCAAGAGCCTATCTGGAGCCAGAGGGTTCTTTACCACAGAGCCGATCCCAGTCTTTGGTGGAGGTCAAACAGAATGTATCAGTAGGAGAAGTAAGCTGGTTTGCTTTTCTCTCATTGCTGTCAATGCAGGATTAGAATCAGTAAAGTCAACAAACTTGATAGTGAAACGTATGGAATTTTAGACTGATGTGATTGTAAGGTAGTTGATGGCTGAAACATTTCTTTGATGGGAATTCTCACACTTTGAAGATTTCCTGTGATGTTAGTGTCCTGATGCTTTCAATTTTTTTTTTTCTTTTTGATCCTGCACAGAAATACTGGTGATCAGGCCTGTTTGAAGGTCAGGAGGAAATGTAGATCTGGTACATTCTACCATTAAGTTTACTTAACATA
The DNA here is from genome assembly GCA_963931925.1 of Onchidella celtica. Lineage (NCBI taxonomy): Eukaryota > Metazoa > Mollusca > Gastropoda > Systellommatophora > Onchidiidae > Onchidella > Onchidella celtica. Next base: position 16,786,146 of record OZ007572.1, read on the forward strand.
AGAAATCCTAGGATAGATTCAATTTGAATGAAATGTGCAAGTCAGATATGATATTTTCAGGGAATGGCACAGAAGTTGTAATGTGTCGCAGCCGTCCATGTTGAGAAGGTTGCGCAAAATGATGGTTGGGTCTCAAAATATCAAGTTTTGTATTTTTGCCATTTTACATTATTATCCCTCGTCCTGCGTTGAGTGAACTCGTCCACGTAACGCCCCGTGCGGGGATAGCCAGCGGCCAGTCATTGCCTTCTCGCTCCTCTACTATGTAAAGCGTCCACTTCAGACCGTCAGTACTATTACACGTACTATGATGTTAGTTTTAGCAAGAGATCTGATTTCCAGTTCCAGGTCGTAGAGCACATACATGTACTGAAAAGCGGTTTAACCAAAGGAACACAATATCTCTCCAATTACCACATCAAATAAAGACAACGACCAACAACAAATTCGGTCATTTTCTCCCAGTTTTCCTTGATGAAAAACCTACTGACAGACGCCCTTATGCAGCATGCCCTAATATTACATCGGAATTCATAATTACAGACGTAGAACGGCGTCTCAAATATGCACATGGCCCCTTTCTTCTCATTTCACATGTAGACAACAACCAGCATCAAAGTAAAAGTTTCCCCAAGATTTTCCCCAGTTCAAACTTCAGACCGTCAGTACTATTACACGAGTATGACGAATAGTTGCATCGTAATAAACGTAATCGGATGATACCATTTTGTTAGATATAGTAGGGGTGACAGGATAGATAAACACGCGAAAATTGTGTGGAAAAAAAACGTGAAAAAACAACGACGACAGCCTTGGCAACCGAATAACCAAAAGCGCGAGGCGCACCGTTGCTATACAAAAATGTGGCCTCCCGCAGGACCCGCGGTTAAGCGTGTCGGACAAAATAATGGCCTCCCGTGTCTCGCATGTTGCGCGGGGAGGCCAATATAGTGGCCTCCCGCAGGACTAGGGTTATTATGTCTTATCATTTTCAGTAACCAGGATGGTAAATTTTTGTCTCAAGCTTTATTTTGCTAGAGTTTCTCAATTTGGGCAGCTGTGATATGTTTCTGCTACTGTGCTGTCACCTAGCATATATCACTGAAGTAGATCTGAGAAGCGAGGCAGTGATAGAGTAGACAAAGATTTCATCCAAAGGGTGATTACCTGAAAACTGAAGATTAAAACATTTTAAAACTCCTCAGATCATCAATGGAGCATCTTTACCTCCACTTCACTTGCCACAACCCTCCTCTAGTTTTGATGATGATGGAACGTTCATCATTTCCAGCGATCTACAAGAAACTCTTGGTATGGTGAAAACATTGTTGGCCTGGTCTCCATTGTTTACATTATTAAATTAATTTGTTCATAACAAGAGTATTTACTGCACAAAGCATTTAGAAAACAAGACTGTTCATCATTTGCTAATAATGACAAGCTAACAAAGTAAATACCTTCCTTAGGTGTCACTTTTTTGGCTGTTCCATTCGATGTAACAACTTAAAAATTGTGAAACAATGTATATGTGCCTCTCACGATCATATCGTCGGTTGGCTGTTGGAACCTCGTTAAGTCCAAAATCAAAATTTTACAGGAGAAGGAAAAAACTGATTATCTTTAATAGTTTTCATTATTGGGAGCTGTAACTTGGCATCTAGCCTATGTTCTTGACCAGTAGTTGTGCCGTGTATTGCATTTTGACGACAACGTAACCAGAAGTCGGCTGTTGGAACCTGCCTAAAGCTTTAACGAGGTTCAAGCGCACACATCGCGCCGCTTGGCTGATCGTATAACCTCGCTACCTTTCTTTGGGCATAGTAAAAATATGTTTAAAAGTGCCTAGGAGGCATTTATTGTTGTCTTTGCCGTTTTAGTTCTGTTTTAAATTTATCCCTCGAAACTTAGTATTTCACTTCGTTTATTTCCTGTGTGTCACACCATCACCGAGCGAATGAAGGTAATATAAATGTATGATTTACTGTCTAGCCTAAACCAAACTATTCACACTTGACTCTTTAGTAACACAAAGTATTACATGTCATTTGTTTACAAAAGACATTAAATACATCATTAAATCTCTCTTTCTACTATTTCTACTATTTATCTCTCTCTCTCTCTCTCTTTCTCTCTCTCTCTCCATGTCCCCTTCCCTTCTCTCTCTATCTGCCCGTCTCTCCCTCTGTCTATCTTTGTCTATGTTATGTCCTTGCTCACTGCTCCCTCCCCAGCCGCATCCACCTGCCCCTGCCGCTCTCTTTCTCTCTTTGAGAGAGGTGCACTCCAGTTCTTTGATAGAGGGCTGCATTTTGGTTCCTTGATAGAGAGAGAGAGAGACAGAGAGAGAGAGAGACAGAGAGAGAGAGAGAGAGAGTTGCATTTTGGTTCTTCGAGAGAAATGTAACTTGAAAGAGGTGAACTCACGTTCTTAGAGAGAGAGAGCTGCATTTTTGGTTCTTTGAGAGAAATGCTACTTGAAAGAGGTGCACTCCAGTTCTTTGAGAGAGAGCTATATTTTGGTTCATTGAGAGAGATGCAATTTGAAAGAGATGCACTCCAGTCCTTTGAGAGAGAGCTGCATTTTGGTTCTTTGGGAGAGATGCAATTTGAAAGAGGTGCACTCCAGCTCTTTGAGAGAGAGCTGCATTTTGGTTCTTTGAGAGAGATGAAACTTGAAAGAGATGCACTCCAGTCCTTTGAGAGAGAGCTGCATTTTGGTTCTTTGAGAGAGATGCTACTTGAAAGAGATGCACTCCAGTCCTTTGAGAGAGAGCTGCATTTTTGGTTCTTTGAGAGAGATGCTACTTGAAAGAGATGCACTCCAGTCCTTTGAGAGAGAGCTGCATTTTGGTTCTTTGGAAGAGATGCTACTTGAAAGAGATGCACTCCAGTCATTTGAGAGAGAGCTGCATTTTGGTTCTTTGAGAGAGATGCAACTTGAAAGAGGTGAACTCCAGTCCTTTGAGAGAGAGCTGCATTTTGGTTCTTTGAGAGAGATGAAACTTGAAAAAGATGCACTCCAGTCCTTTGAGAGAGAGCTGCATTTTGGTTCTTTGGTGGAGATGAAACTTGAAAGAGGTGCACTCCAGCTCTTTGAGAGAGAGCTGCATTTTGGTTCTTTGGGAGAGATGCAACTTGAAAGAGATGCACTCCAGTCCTTTGAGAGAGAGCTGCATATTGGTTCTTTGGGAGAGATTCAACTTGAAAGAGGCGCACTCTGGTTCTTGTATATATCTGCATTCTGGGGCTGTGAAAGAAACTGCACTCAGGGATTTTGAGAGACAACTGCACACTGGATCTTTTAGACGTTCACTCTGTTATTTGACAGAGAGAGAGACAGACAGAGAGAGAGAGAGAGAGAGAGAGAGAGAGAGAGAGAGAGAGAGAGAGAGAGAGAGAGAGAGAGAGAGAGAGAGAGAGAGAGAGAGAGAGAGAAGGGGGGGGGAGAGTGTGAGCGCTGCACTTTGGTTCTTTATTAAGGGAGATGCAATCTGGTCTTTGAGAGAACTGCCCCCTGAAAGAGCTGCATCTTGCACTTTGAGAATGTGGCGCTCTGGTTCTGAAAGAGAGAGAGAGAGAGAGAGAGAGAGAGAGAGAGAGAGAGAGAGAGAGAGAGAGAGAGAGAGAGAGAGAGAGAGAGAGAGAGAGAGAGAGAGAGAGAGAGAGAGGGGGGGAGGGGAGCAAGAGATTTGTAGGTTTGCTCCTTGAGCTGGCTGCATTTCAGTTCCTTGGGTAATTTTCATTTTTGTTCTTTGAGAGTTACTTGTTTGTTCTTTGAGAGAGTTCCACATAGGGTCTTTGAGAGCTGTGCACTTGGTTCTGTGAGAGAGTTCCAGCATAGTTCTTTGAGAGAGGGTTGCAGTTTAGTGCACTGAGAGAACTGCTCTGTGTTTCTTTGAGAGATCTACTTTCACACCAGTAAGGTTTGTGTGCAAGGTCAATTAAAGGCTCCTGCGATCGGCATCTTCCTCTAACAGGTTTTGAAAGTGCTTTTGGCACCATGCATTGTCCTGTGCTCAGAGGAAACGTTGAAAATAACAAACTGGAAATGCACAGTGATTTATGTGTTACATACTGGAAAGCACTGGATTCAAAAATTCAGATAGTGGGGCGCTTTACTTTGTCTGGTCACTGATTGATATGAGACTGACAGTATTTATAGCTATTAAAGTGTGGGTGGGGCGAAGATTCGCATGATTAATTACAGATTGATCAATTAACTCAAAATATTTACCAAAATAATATTTACCATTCCCTTATTTGATCACATTTGATCCGCCCATATTCGCCGGTCTTGTCTTACTTTCTTCAAAGACGGTGTCCACTCCATTGAGCGGCAACTTCAAAGGCCGTAAACTCGCCGCCGCCCTTCCTTTGATCTATTCATTCAAGTTTACCCTACCGTCGGTGATTACATTAATGACACTAGATCTCTGACTTCGGACGCAAAATATACGCCGGTTGATTATATCTAGGCTATTTCAAAGTGACCACTTTTTATTCGTCCCCAGACTCAATGATTTTACTGGCACATAACTATAATTATATAAAGTAATTTTTTTTAAAAAGTCATTTCGAAATTAGTAAAAACCTAATTACTCTGTGTGCCTGTGTGTGTGCATGCGTGTGTGAATTTTGTACACAATAACCTATTCCCAGAATCTGCAAACCCTTTAAAATATTTATGAGTTACAGGGTATGGTACATGACTGCCCTTCTTCAGTCTCGTTATTTGTAAACATGATACAATCATGCACTACTACGAATAATGATTTTTACATCGACGCTACATTTGTCAACTTTCACTTTTTTTCTTCATTTTCAAGCGACAACAATTGGTACATGTAATAGCCATGCTATTAAACGTTTACTAAACGTTTAGTATTAAACGCTACTAAACTAAACGTTTAGTGAGGTTCAAACGCCAACAATTGGCAAACGATTTTAGCCAGGTTCAAGCGCCGACATTCCGCCAGCTGTACGTTAACGAGGTTATAACACGGAATTACAACATCGCTTTTCTCCACTACTAAGCAGAATTTTTTCGTTTTTTCAAGTGCATCCGATGCGTCTCGTGCTATAGATTCCATTTTTAAAAAAAAGTGAATTTGCCCAAAAATGGACTTAACGAGGTTCCAACAGCCAACCGACGATATATGAATGCCATGGGTATGTAACTAATCTGCTTTTATTGTCTTCCATTTGAGGTTACCTGGCTTTTAGCAGAACTGGTGTTTTTCCTTTTAAAAGTTTTTTGTCATATTTGTTCTTGAAATAAAATTTAAGTACTTACTGCAAGTGTTACATGTCAGTATTACAGTATATTTTATAATCATTAAAAACCCTGAAAGATGAATTGTAAATATGAGATCACAATTATGTGTTCTTATCACCAGTTGCTGATTTCTTCTTTGTATGTGTAGAAGATAAAACATTTATGCAAAACTTGGATAGGGAGGGAGAAGATTTGTTCATACAAAATTCCACACTATATGGGTTTCTACTTTGGTAGGTTGGGTGATTTAAGAAAGAAAATGTATAGATGAGACCATAAGTCTCATGTGTGTAACTGGACAAGAATCGCTATTCACCTAAAGAATGATATTTTTTTTAATGGTATATATTTTTTTTGCGTTCAAGCTTCGAGTAGACTGTTGGGATCAAAAGCTTCAGCAGAGATGTCTACACGACTATCTCACGAACCAAGTCATGTCAGAATTGAACATAGCACTCAGCCTACAGTAATGGCAGGCCAGGAACCACCTGCAATGAGAGTGAAACAAGGCTTGCCATCAGCAACTGACATCCAACGAGAGAAAATGGTTTTCTCTAATGAGGTGAGAACATATCTACATAATTTATCAGTCATAAATGCAGCAGAGATTTTTTCTTTTTTTGTTTGTAAATTTGTGGCCTGGTTTTGAGGATTTCAAAATGAAGTGCTGCCGCAAAAAGTAAGCTACAGTTTTTGACTAGCAGCGAAGGTCATAAGTAGCGACGTACCAAGTCAATAAGTTATGTGACACAAATATTGTCACTTTACAGCTGAATTCACAAGAAAACATTGTTTCTATCAAATGTGTGCATTTGAAGGGGAATCCCCAGTGGTATTTCTTTTCTGATTTTCATTTTGCTGCCTCTTTTTCCAGTTAATCTCCTTACCAGATCAAATGTCACTTACAATAGACTTACCATTCTTGGCCATGCCATTTTAATAACACAGGGAATGGCTCAGTTTTACATTCCCCCAAACCATTTCAGCTAGTTTTGCTGCTCTTGATAGATTCATCCATGCAAGCTGCTTATTTAATTAAGCCAGTCAATTTCACAAAAAATATCAACAGTTAGTGAAAAAAAGTGGATTATCTTAGATGCAGGTTTTATATTTTACTACAAAGATGTAAAATTTTCATAGGTCTTGGGCTGTTTGTTTTCAGATATTCTCTCTGGCATTAAAAAATGAATGGCAAAAACAGTGAAATTCCTTTTATATTGTGAGCCCAACTTAACAGAGGATCGTATGGATATAAGATGGAGGGGTAGTTGTGGGATAGATTGTGCTGGATACTTGTTTTTGTTTCAAACTTTGGCATGTTATTTCATGAGACTGTGGTGTTTCAGGCTATCAAGAGCATAGCAAGGGCTCTGATCCTGGAGGTTATAGACACAAATATCATGGACATTGCCCAGGAGGCTGTAAAAGAGGAGATGGCAAGAGATGCTGTCATCATGTCGGCAGTGACAGATCTCGCTAGTGAGGTAGTAGAAGGAGTATCCAGGTAATGTCAGACTAATTGTAGCATTTGCCTAATTTTATAGTTCTTATCACCTTGATATTCATATCATATTCACAATCTGTGAACGAAAGAAAGAAAATGTAAAGATACAGGAATTTGCATTTGCCTGTTTATGGTAATTTCATGTTGCAATCATAGATCTAGCTTTATTTTCTTTAGCATATATTCTTTCAAAATTTCATTCATGAGTTTCTCTCATTCTTGTATGCTGTGATATTGTGTCCTGTTGAGACTCGTCAAACTTCGAGTGTCTTTCAGTGAAGGAAATTAAGCAGATTTTTGTTGCATTTGTGTAATATGGCAAGGGTGTTCACTTTGCAAAGACATCGAAATTCTGTAACTTTTCACATCTTGTGTCAAATTTGCCATTGTTCTGTTCATCAGACAAATTGCAACAGAAGTGCATGCGGAGGAGGAGGAAGTGCTGAGGAATAAGTTGGCTGAAGAAATGGCTGCACAGCGACAACGTGTATTCACTTCCCTGTGTGATGGCATAATAGAAGACACGGTTGCGGATATGTCGAAAAAGATGGCGAATGAAGAAATGAGGTAACAGACTTTTTTTATTTTATTCCCAGACCATTTCCTATGATTCAGCCTTTCTTTTATTTGGTGTGGTTTTCCATTGTTTCATTGTTATTTATTACTTACCATCAAAATGAAAATCTGTGTTTTGAGCATTGAATGTATAGTAATCCAAGATTTATTATGGTGATTCTGTGTGAAAAGTGTAGTCACTACAGCAACACGTGCATTAATTAATGTTCATGAAAACATTTAAAATTAATTGCATACATTTCATGTTATGATTTGTAGGTTTTTTCTTTATGTTAACCATTAGGATTCTTGGTATTAGCATTGGGGATGATTTTAGAGAAGACTTAGCTGTCACTTTGGACAAAGTACGTGTTGTCTGTATCATTTCCTGAAATGCACAGAGCTAAGATTGCTTTTTTATTTTTAATTTTTATAAAAAGCATGATTTTCTGATTTCTGTTAGTTTTGATCTTTTGAGATTGTATATTATATGTTTGTTAAAATTTTCTCATCTGTTTTGTTAGTCTTGTGAAAGCAGAATTACATCGACAGTCACAAGAGAGAAGCTGCAAAGCCCTTGCTTCTGAGTTGCTGGCCGAGACAGTGATTATTATGGTTCAAAATGTGGCAGATGAAGTTTATGAAGTGGATGTTGTGGCTAAGAGGGAAAGACTGGAAGCTACAGGGAAATGTGTGGAGATCGTGCGGTGCAGGAGATTTTTTCAGGTTATTGTTGTCTTGATATTCTTTTGATATGAGAAACAAAAGTGCACCTGGCAGGGCTATAGTCACCATTCTGTGGCAAAGGTTGTTTTACGTACTGTTGTGTGTCATCTCTATCAAAAGGTCGTTGTGATTTAATCAGCAAGATGTACTTGACGCATACAAGATTTGGTCAGGATTTGGCTTATTATGTTGGAGTAATCCTTAACAAATTTTTTCTTTCCAACACCAATGCTTATTTATGCTTTGGTATATAGACCCTTTTCACTTCCGCGTTACGGTTGTTTGCGGGGAGCAGCACGGCTTCGAAAAGCACCGTGTAGGGCAAAAACCTCCACTTGCCTTAGTGATGGCATCTGAATATGTGCACAGTATAAGCAAAGATGCATTTTTGTGCCAGAACCAGCACGTAACGGGTTTGTGCAGTTGGGTGCCCAACAAGAGGATGGCATCGTTCGACCGTTGTCCACCGCTTCCGCCCTACAAGTGGGCCACGCCGCCATTTTGTTTGCAAATCACGTGATATGGAGGACGGTAAATGAAAAAGGTCCATAGGCTATATTTTTTTTTTCTTATTATTTGTTTCAGTATATATATATTATATTTCTATATATTTTTTCAATGTTAGGCTTGGAGACTGAACTACCTAGCCAATATCCGAGTGAAACGGGCTATGTTGGATTTTCCTAGTGCTCCATCAGGTAAATGTGTTGAGCATCAGATTCATGCGTTGGTACCCACACGTCCTGACACAAGGATAACTCAGAATTCATTCTACATAGGAGAGAGGTAAGATGTGTGTCGCTTCTCTGTGCTTGTCCAGTGCAAAAACAGTAAAATATCAGAAAATATATGCCATCATCAAAGACTGAAAGTGCCATGCATGTAAAAAAGATTTATGGTATTTGTACTAGACTGAAATCACTGAATTCAGTGATGTTTTTTTTATAACTCTGTTCTGTAGTTGAAGGAAAATCCTATAGCAAACACAAAATTACCATAACCTTGTTTTACAGTGGAACCTCTTCAAATTCAGTATTATGCATGTTTTGTCACGATTTGGGCTTTGAAAATAAAGAAACTTTTCAATAACTGGCAGCATTTATTTGAATCTGTCACTTCATCTTGTAAGTAAAACAAATTGCGATAAAATATGTAAGATATATCAGTATCTGATTTGAAACAAAATGAAATTTGTCTAATGTGGTTGACAGGGCAAAGCTCAGCATTGAATCTCCCATGGATGTGATTCAGCAACAGCTTCACCTCAGCACTCGTCTGTCAATGGCTTCAGCTCGTAGAATGCTGGCCAGTCTGATGATGTGGCGGCCTCTAGATATGACTCCAGTTGTTGGCTTACATTTGCAGAGAGCTTTTCAGAGGTGGAAAAAGGACGAAGTTATTGGTAAGAAAACTAATTGTATGAGAAATATCTCTTGGTGAAACTGCATTGCAAAAAGAATGAATTGCAAAACCAATGTAGATATTGTGTATTTTAATGTCTCTGAATACAGATGAGATCTCTGATTGCACTTGCAGGATGAAACAATGCAAATTACCATGTTATGTATTATCAGCTACTGGCCATGTAAATTTAACACCAAAATGAATACAATGTGCTCTAAACAGAAGCATTTATTTGTTCATGTCATTCTAGCCACTCTTCTGTCAGAACTTCATGTCAATCTATTTAATATATTTAATTTATGGTGTATCTCCAATTTCTGTGCCACGTCAGATCTACAGGCAATTCTGAGGAATGTTCACGAACCTCATGCACTCTTTATCAATGAAACAGTGAAAGGCATGATTGCCAGTGCTGACTGTCAGTCAGTTCTAAGACCTATTCCTATTCATAATTCTAGATTTGCATTGTGAGCTTTGGCAAAATCTTTTTCTTTATCAGATAGTTATTTGGAATTAAATCTAACTATGGTTTGACTGATACTCTTGCATTACATGGTATGGAATTGTACTGCAGTAAAATTGAAATAAATATTTTCAGCCTGCAGCAAAATAGCCTACTGAGTCCCTATTTTTATCGTTAATGAATCTTGATTTATTTCTGTTTTGTGTTCAATGTACAGAGCCAGAAATATCATCACTACAGTGGAAGCTGGCCATTTCTCTACCTCAGATGGTGACAGGCACTTGTAAAGAGGAGGTTTCTTTCTCAAAATGGATCAAAGCAAAGCTGTGTAAAGACAGTGATAGGGAAAACATTTTGAAAGCCAAGCCCACATATGAAGTGAGTTTGACAATTAGGAAAGAAAAACACAATATTTGTCGACTTTTATGAATGTAATTGCCAACTTTAATGAAGTCAGTATCGTGATATTAGCCGCTGTGCCCACATATTTAACAATTAATGTGAGAAATATATTACTGAAATTCATTTTGATGAGGAACCAGAGACAATTCAGGGCAGTAAGATAATGCTCAAGAACTGACTGATATATTGAAAATCAAACTGAAACAACACAAAACTGAGTCAGCAAAAATTTGACATAATCACGAGTGGCAGATCTTGGATATTATGAAAACCTTGGATATTGTGAAAACAAGTCTTGGAGGTGCCACACAGGATAAATTTTAAGGATGTGTGAAAGATAAAAATATATTAATGTATGAATAAAACTTTATGGTGTGTAACCAGATTGATCATAGGAAATGCTGTTCCATCACAGTAAAATACTGCAAAGGCTTGTACACGATGCTGCCTTCTGTGAATTATAATAAAATGTTGATGAGAAACTAGATTCTATAAGCTAGAATCTGGACAAATGTCAGACATAACCTCTCATCATTTTAATCTAGGTTCTTGAAGTGGTACATTAGTTTTAGAAGGGATTTGCCCAGGGCACTTGAGAAATTGTATTATTTTTATTTAAATTGAAAACAAACGTAGTAAATTTACTGACTAGGGAGATAGTTTGTTGTTTTCGTAAAAAGAATGTTTTAATTGTTTCTTATTGATCTTTGCACCAGGGACAAGTATTGAGTCTGTATCGAGTGAAGATGCCCAGTTCTGTGAAAGCCGGCCTCTCTCTAGGCCTATGTATTCGTTGCTTCCAAGGACGTTGGACAGAAAACCAGGAGCTCAGCATTCTGAAGAAGGACATATTGAAAGGAACAAGTGCTGTGATGTTTGTCACTAAGACGGCAGAAAATCTTTTAACTCAGGTAGCTTCCACAAAGGTGTCAACACACTTGTTACATACTGCACACCTGCCAACTGTCCCTTTTTTTACGGTGGCTGTACAGTATTTAGAGTGTTCGGGAGGACATGAGAAATATATTTTTTTTTTTACAGAAACAAAATTCCTGTAGGTATGAGGATAAAATCCTGTAAAGTGCAAGATTGTGATGTCTGTATGTACAGTTTACAGATGGAGTGCAGGAGTACATTATGATATGATCTGGGGAGCATGTTACAGCATTTTTTGTTTGTGCTCTCTTTCATTGAAATCATAATCAACTGAATTATATTATTAGACTGATAAGTTTCAGTTTGCCTTGATATGATACGGTAAATCCTTGAGGTGTCCCATATTGAGGTAGTGATCTACATGACAGGTCTGATACTATTATGTTATCAGTTATGTAATGTATCTGGAATATTTGCATCTTAAGTGAGTTTGGGGACATCATGACATCATTTTCATAAAGTTCACAGAAAGACAATCAATAAAGATAAAAGCCCTGGAAATCTTCTATTTTCTAAGATATTACAAAAGGTGATGGTTGTTTGGCCAGGTTTGTAATTTTATGGTTCACTGAACTGTAAATATTGCAATTACATTAAAGCTAACATGCTTAAACAGTTAAAAAAAAAAGAGTTCACGTAGACAAGTTTTCATATTCGCTTTCTTGTGGATCATGTCTTTGTTTAAATGTCCATATTTCAATTCAGCAAAACACATGGAAGGATGAATGCCAGCGTCTCCATCAGATATTTAAACAAAGAGCCAAGTCTCCAGCTGTGCCTCTGGCCATTATTGTGCCCAGAGTGTCGCCAGACAGTAGTGTCTCAGCGGAACTCTTAGACAAAGTACTAGGACTCACCAGCCTCTATGATTCTGAATTGCTAACTTCTGTGCATATGGCCCAGCCATTTGTTGGAGCTCAAGAGCAGCCCCTAGAGTATTTGGAAGACTGGACCACACAGGTAAAACTGACATGATAAAACTGACTGAAGGAACTTGCAAACACTCACCTTGTCCTGTACCAATTACTGTGTCTTGGAAAGCCATTTCATATTCATAAATTATGTCTTATTAAGATCAGCTGTTTATGACATGAAGACCTTAGGATACTCGATTCCTTATGGACAGCTTCGGAATTCTGAATATGTCATTGCCATTTCAAGCTTTCATTTCATGACCCAAGTTCATTTTTAAAATTATTTTTAATTTTTTACATTGCATTTTCAAATGCTGTTGTTGCTTTTTTCCTCTGTCAACCAGCTTTCCAATTGCCTAAGATTTGCAGCCAGCAGTGTTCCAGTCCCACCCAAGTTGAGGTCGAAGACGTTGCCTGATTTTGTGGAAGACGCTGTCATAGAGTTTTACAAAGCACCAGTATACCAGGATTTACGCACCAGGACAAGACACCAGCTATTGCATCATGTAAAATTCCTTGCATCCTTCCCAAATCTGTATTATTTTTACCAATTTAGGCCTTACATTTGAGAAGAGTGAGTGTAAAAATTTTGAAATTTTAAAAATTTCATTATTAGCTAATTACACAGATTTAGTCACAAAATATTCTTCTCTGTTTGTGACAAAAAGAGTCCCATGAACATTTAGATTAAGGAATGAACTAATAGTAAGTGTAACAGTTTACTGTGAAAAAATGTCTTCAAGATAGTTTCATTGAGCAAGAATGATATGTCTGAATATTATAGTAAAATCTTATCACATTGCACCATCCTCACAGTCACCCAACACATTGCTGTCGCTGTACAATGAAGTGATTGAGCATGTTGCCATGGTGTCAGCATCCAGTTCTCTGACAAGTGTGTCATGGCCAGTATCTGAGTTTGACCAAAACTTACATCCAGGTATGCTCTAAGAGTTTCCTTTTCTATTTACATCTTTCCTATCACATGAGCAGTAACTGTTGTATTTTGTCTAACTTGGTGATTTTGTTTTACTTTGATGAGGTTATGAATGTATTGTTTGTAAGTTGAAGCTATGGAAATCAGTATTCCCATTTAGCCATATCTGTCACTGTGTCTACTATGAAATGTCTGTGTAGTGCACTTGGTGTACATCCTCATATTATGTTTTCATGAAACATGCATGATACAAGTTTATATGACAGTGACAGTCGCCACTGCCACATGATGTTCTTCAATAAAACTGTTTCTATCTCTTTTATGAAGCTTATTTCGTTTATTCAGCAATGAACAATGAAAAACATTCTCTTTGTGTGTAAACTTGTAGGAGAAGTGCCATCCTCGTGGAATACAGAATTGTATTTATGTGATCTGTACGAGCTGATAACCAAGATGAGACTGCCTCGCTTCCGCTACAAGGACATGGAGGCTGATGATTGGTCCTCTTTATGCCAGGACATCTGGGCATATATTAGTGGCTTAACGAAAAAGGACAGTGGCTCGGCAAAGATTTACCTGTTTCAGCAGTAAGTCATCTCTATATGATCCATGCATTTAAACAAAGTCTCATTCCCTAACACAAGTGGATCCTTCACACACTCTATCGATGCTTTGGGCTTTGGCCTGCAGTGGACATAAGAGCGCTGAAGATTTCAGTCTAAACTGTTTATGCCCTGTACTGGATTACAGTACCAGAGTTAGTTTGCCAGAACTATAGTGTAAAGTGAACTTCATGAAAAAAAATAAAATAAAACGTACCTCTCTGAAGAACTTTGTTTTTCACCCTCATGTTTTTTAGAACACCTCTCTGTCTCTGATGAAAGTTTTATATGTGTTTATCTCAAAACAGAGTAACAGAACTTTTGTCTCGATCAAAGAAAAATTTTGATCAGTTCTGTTGGCTGGCATCAGAGGATGGACCTTGTGAACCTTCCTACGTCAACATGGCTTGGACAGACTTGATTGATGCTTGTATCCATTACAGACTCATGTCTGTCCGCACTGGTCACATCTCAATGAGAAAACCTGTAAGTTGAATAAGTCACTGACAGTTGACATAACGTCTCCATTTTCTGAGGCTTTCTGCCTTGGGAATTTGCATGTCATTTTCTTCATTCTTCTCCTTGTCGTTGTTGTTACTTTCTTCTCGCTTTCCTTCCCTTCTTAATCTTCTCAGACCTAAATGTGGTTATTTTCTGTGGTCCATCTGGTCTTGTTTTTCTTCATTCCCTTTTAGTTCTTGGTGTAGCTCACCTATTCATTGCCTGTCTGAAGTGAATGCTTATTTCAATCAGTGATCCCATGCAGCCCTGGAATTCCAGTGATTTCCCATAGTCTTGCTCTTCCAGGAGGTTCAATTCTTTTTGCAAATCTATTGGTTGTTCAAGAAAGTTTACCTGCTCGAATGGAATGTTTGACATTTTATTTCTGAACTGAATGAGTTTTCAATGAGTTTTAATGTTAACTTGATATTATATTACATTTTGGTTTTAAGGATGAGGAAGAGGAATCGGAGAACAAAAATGATGAACTTGAAGAGGTGATGGTGCACTATGTAGAACAAGAGCTTGATGACTGGGAACCTCCAACAAGCTGGGTAGATGCCATGAGAGACACTGAGACAGCAGGTGGGTTTTGTTCATGACAAAAGGTGCATAGTCGTGTGTGACACGACCTAAATAAAGAATAAATTTTCAGTTTAAAAACATTGGTGACCAAACCTCATTATTATTTGCAGCAATGATCTGTACATGAAGAAAATAAAATCCTACATTGAGGAGGTTGTGTACATTAATATCATAATTTGATCTGATTGCATCTGTTGCAAAAAAAAAAAAAAAAAAACCCACCAGTGAGATGGTCATAAGGCCATAAAAATATCTATAGGTTTTGACTATTCTTCCCAGACTTGCGACGCAGTCAGTAATGAATTTATTGCAATGTAAAGTTGAGTTATACATTTGATAATGTTAGATCTATGAATAGAAGTTTGTCAGATATGGCACAGTAGGTAGCGATTTCAATACTACAAAAGGACAATCAAAGGAGAGGGAATTTTAATTGGTTTTTTAGACTGATTTTTCAACATACCTATCATCCACGAGCAGATCACTCCGCATGGCCAAAGTGCATTGGGCACTTCGGCATTGGCAACATCAACGAAAACGGGCAGCGCCTTCTGGAGCTATGCTCCGTAAACTCATTATGTGTTACAAACACGTACTTTGACCTTAAGAGATGCCAAAGAACATCATGGCGCCATCCCAGGTCTGGCCATTGGCATCAATTAGATCTTATTCTCTCAAGGAGGAAGAGTTTGGGCTGTATAAAAATAACTCGTTCCCTCCACAGTGCTGACTGTGACACCGACCATGCACTGGTAGTCAGCAAAATCAAAATTTCGGCCAAGAAAATATACAGATCAAAAGCCCCTTCAATCCCTAAGATCAATGTAACAGCAATCAGAGATGAATCAATTAGAAAGTCATTTGAAAAGTTATTTGCTGAAAGCATGGATAATGTCACCCAATGTGACTCGGTAGATGAAACATGGAACACTCTCAGTTCAAAAATTCATGACTGTGCCATCAAGTCTTTTGGACAGCATAAAGTTTCAAACAACGACTGGGTAGCCCAGAACAGCGAAATTCTCCTACCTCTCATTGAGCAAAAGAAATCTGCTTTCAATGAGTATAACAAAAATTGCAATCAGAGTACAAAAACTTGTTTGAAAAATGCAAAAGCTAAACTTCAGCTGGAGGTAAGACGTTGCGCCAACAAATACTGGACAGACTTGTGTAACAGCATACAAGAGGCAAATGAAAAGGGAGATATGAAAACCGCCTTTAGTCAGATGAAAGTAGCTCTTGGGCCAATCATCACCAAAAGCGCCCCACTTAAGTCTGTAAATGGTGAACCCATCACAGATAAAAATGAACAACTGAATAGGTGGGTAGAGCATTACTCTCTGTTGTATTCAACTGAGAAAAATATTCCACCAGATTTTGAGGAACACCTCCAAAAACTGCCAATAATGGCCGAACTTGACGCTGAACCTTCCTTAGTCGAGCTTTCCAATGCAATCGACCACCTGTCTGCTGGAAAAGC
Organism: Onchidella celtica; assembly: GCA_963931925.1. NCBI lineage: Eukaryota > Metazoa > Mollusca > Gastropoda > Systellommatophora > Onchidiidae > Onchidella > Onchidella celtica. Next base: position 16,802,430 of record OZ007572.1, read on the forward strand.
CACAGGAAGTGACAACATTCCTGCAGAGGTATTAAAAGACCTAAAAGGCCCACTATTACCACACCTGTATAATCTGCTACTGCAGTGTTGGAAAGAAGGCGTGATACCACATGATATGAGAGACGCCAAAATTGTCACACTTTACAAGAACAAAGGAGACAAAGGCGACTGCAACAACTATCGAGGCATATCCCTCCTCAGCATTACTGGAAAGGCTTTTGCTCGCGTCATCCTCTGCCGCCTTCAACAACTGGCGGAAAAAGTCTTACCAGAAACACAATGTGGCTTTCGAAGCAAACGATCAACTATTGACATGATATTTGCACTTCGGCAAATCCAAGAAAAATGTAAAGAACAAAATAGGCCGCTTATAACATGCTTTGTGGACCTAACAAAGGCTTTCGACACCGTAAGCCGATCTGGCCTGTATGCAGTCCTTAAATCCATAGGCTGTCCACCAACATTGCTAAAACTTATTGCATCCTTCCACACTGACATGAGGGCATGTGTCAACTTTGAGGGCTGCACATCCAATTCATTTGCTGTAAACAGCGGTGTGAAGCAGGGATGTGTTCTTGCTCCTACCTTATTTGGTATATATTTTGCAGCCCTACTCAAGAATGCCTTTGGTCAATGTTCAGGTGGAGTACTTATTAACACCAGAGTGGACGGCTCCATTTTTAATGTTGCCAGACTAAAAGCAAAATCTCGTACAGAGCATATTATGTTACAAGAGCTCCTCTTCGCAGATGATGCTGCAATCGTGGCCCACGATGAAACCACGCTCCAGGCTCTCATCAATAGCCTTGCCAAAGCCTGTGACAAATTCATGCTAAAGATCAGTGTCTCAAAAACTGTAGTTTTGACACAAGGCTTGAGAAACCCCAACCCAATCATGCTGAATGGCTCTCCTCTGGAGCAAGTGGGAAAATTCTGCTACCTAGGCTCAACCATCAGTGGTAGCACAGACATAACAACTGAAATAAATGCCAGAATAGGAAAGGCGGCCACAGCTTTTGGCAAACTCTCAAAAAGGGTGTGGAACAATAGCAAGCTGACCATCAAAACAAAGGTACTCGTGTACCAAACTTGCGTCCTAAGCACCCTGCTGTATGGCTCAGAGACATGGACCACCTACTCCAAACATGAAAGATCCCTCAACTCCTTCCACCTGCGCTGCCTACGCAAAATTCTCAAGATCAAGTGGCAAGACAGGATCTCAAATATCGAAGTTCTGAGCCGAGCCAACATTCCATCAACTCAGGCTCTCCTAGGCAAAAAAAGACTGCGGTGGCTTGGACATCTCCACCGTATGGAAAATGATCGCATCCCCAGACAAATTCTCTACGGGGAACTTGCTACTGGCAACCGACCCAGAGGTAGGCCACATCTGCGATTCAAAGACACTTGCAAGGTCACGATGAAAGCATTCAACATCGACCCCAATGAATGGGAGAACCTTGCAAATGATCGAAGCAGATGGAGACAAAAATTGCGCAGTGGCACGCTCGCAATAGACTTCAAGGCAAAAGAAACATACCTGACAAAACGACAGAGGCGGAATGAAAACACTCGCCAAAGTGAACCCAAAAGACTGACCTGCAATCACTGCCATCGCACTCTCGGGTCAAACATTGGTAGAATAAGCCACGAGAGAAGCTGTCAGTCAAAGTGAAAGTGAATATTCTAGCTGCTAAGACCGTCTGTAAAGACGCTAAAGGCCATATATATCATCCATACCTTAGGTATAAGTTGTTGGGCTCACACTGGATTGGACATTCTTGGTTTTGTTTTTGTTATAGTAGAGCATTCAGTGTTAAGGTAATGTGCAGACAGTTGTCAAGAGCTCCATGGCTGAACAGGGTAGGAATGCCTTTAACACTGATTAAATTTGCGCTCTTTCAATTTTGCACAGGAGGCAGTTGTTTCCAGTAAATTCATGTTCGTTTGTATTGGGTTTTTTGAACAGAGGATGGTCAGCTAAAGCCCACTATCAAGAAGGCTGCAGCAAAGAGAGATGAAACCTTGATGGGAGTCAGTTCCACTGAGGATGAGAATAGTACCACAGCTGTTGAACAGGCATTACATGAACAAAACTCTGAAGGTAAATAACTCATATGGATATTGTGAGGAGCTTATCTCTGTATTCTTAAGGGGCCTTTAAACGTACAGTTGATTCATCGACAAACTACGGTATCGATAGAATGGCGGGGGTCCTGTCAACTTCTCGATAAACTTGAGCGTGGAAACGAGCAATCCTCTCAATATCCAAGGGTTCTCAGTCCAGGCGATAGATATTTTCCCACAGGCGAACTGAGGCATGATCGACGAGCGGCGACGAGGGAGTGGCTTTTTTGATGTTGCCGCAGGCGGAGTTAAAAATGCAGTCTAAAAATTTCCTAAATATTGGTCAAATCAGAAAAATAATATGATTTTCGTGATCAGCGACCCCAAAATAGTGAAAATTACGCGAGGAACGCAATTTAATGCTGGATTACCAAGTTTGAATTTTTTTTGTGTTTTGTTTTTTTCACCATTTTGGAAAGTGAAGGCAAATAACAGCACATCTCACTCTCACGTCCCTCTCTGTTGGAGTCAGTTGAGGCCTACACCTTTGTTTCATCTAGATCTAGCTGTTTAGTGCTGTTTATTTTTTGCCTACATGCTACCAGCTTTGCTTTTATTTTACATATTTATACCACAGTTCTTCTAGTTCTACTACTGATACAATGTGCGGGTGGAATAATAAGGAAACTGTGCTAAAGTTTACTGAAATTTACTGAACATTACCAGCCTTGTGGAAAGTGAAATCAAAAGAGTAAGCAACAAGTTAACTATCTGCCAAATCATCCGGGTACCTTGCTTCAGCCATTCTGTTGACGTTTTGAATTTCGCGCTAACTAGCTACATTAGTCCAAGGACTGACAGTTTATGGATAAAAAATTGTTCGTCTGAACGGAACTTCTCTCGTCGACAACCTGCCGGTTCAGCGATGACCCAGATCTAGCGTTTGTCGGTTAAACTGTTACTTTGTCGATGAATCAACTGTACGTTTAAAGGGGCCTTTAAACTTTATTTAGGTTCATCAGAGATTTAGATTGTTTGGCTAGGACTATGAATATAAACTCAGACCAATTTTGTAATACATTATTTTATTGATTGTCAGCACTTAAATTAAAGCTCTGCAATGGTAATGTCAGTTTTCTTCCAGCGCATAATAATAATCAGGGAAATTTTTTTCATACCTTTAACCACCTTCACCAACCTCCATCCAAAAATGTGTCCACTTCTTTTGCCAGTATTCCAGTTGGAGCTGACTGATTTCAAAGCAGTTATTGATGAATGGATATTTATTGCTGTGAATGTTTGCCTAACAAATGTGCTGTCTCATTAGGAGAAGTGGTATGTGAATCATGTTGGTAGAAATGTTGATGAGGTTATCATAGATGTCACAGAAATGTAAGTTTACAACTAAATTCTTTCATGTGTGTATTTCAGTGACAGAGAGAAGTACGTCTTCAGACTGGACCAGTTTGAAACTCCATCTTGAGCAAGAAAGAGAGGCATCTCAGAAGTATGAGAAGGCCTTGAAATTAGCATTGTCATCCCCGCTACTGGAAGAATCTAGTTCATCCGCTGCTTTCTGTACTGCTTCGCCTATATCAAGTCCACAAAGACACACATCATATGTTTCACCTTATGTCCGAGGCAGCGGCTCCTTTCTGGCAAATAGGAGACCCAATCAACGGGTGTTTGACCACGAAGGAACAGATGTTATTACAACTCCACAGCGATCACGCCACCTTACGACACACTCACCATCACCTCTTTCTTTTCATGTAAAAGTTCCGCAAATGAATGATGCGAATGAAATGTCACTTGAACAGGTGGATGAACGTGACAGACTTTCATCATCAACTTTGTCAGAACGAGTATCAAACTTGCAGCAGATAGTGTCTGAGCAGCATGAAGCTGATAAACTGTTTGAGATGAGGTTAAAAAGCCTGATTGATCCAACATTGCTTTGAGAGACAAGCCAGCATTAGCTTAAACTAAATGCAGCTATCAGAGAAGTTCCAAGTCATAGCATTTGCCTGGATTTGCAGAATGTATCAGTGATTACATTTTTAGTGGCTTTCACTAGTCAGTTTTAAGCATTACACTCTGCAACATTCCAGTTGTCCTCTGCTTTTGAATTCATCAAATTTTTACACTGTAAACTATTTCCATTAGCTGAAGTTGACTGAGTGGTCTGTTGAAATAGCAATTCAGGACTGACTTAGTAAGCAAATTGTAGTGAAGACTGATCCAGCACACTCCTTCATTTCTGTCAATGCAGCTGACTCACTAAGGCATCATAAGCAAAATACCCTGTTTGCAGGAGAAAAAGAAAATGGACCCATTTCCAAAAATCTGACATTTGCTGGAAAGCTGAAAACCTGATTTTATGATGTGATTTTTATTATCAGCTTTGCATCAATATTATATCAGTACCATCAGAGTTACATTATTTGATAATGAAGCTTGTGTAATGTGTCGTTGGATCTCAAAATAATGCCCTGAATGTAATGCATGAAAAGAATGGGAATTAATTTTATAATGTCTGATAATGTTTTGCAGCATTATGCCAGTACCACCATACTTCATCTAGGACTCCCACAATCTTGGATTTGGAACAATTGATTGAGGAGAGCCATTTAGATTTAAATTTACAGTAAGAAGCTAAGAAAGCTTATCACTGATGATCCTTTTAGACATTTTATAGTAAGAGTGCTACAGTCATTTATGGGTGTTTTACCCAATGGCGTTTTTAACAGTTGGTTAAGATTTATGAAACATTAGTGCACCAAGTATGTGGAGAGGGAGGGGAGGGGAGGGGGTGTATGCAGCTTTGATCCATTGGTGAGTTCTATTTTACCACTCATGTTTATGCTTGTGTTGATTGGTTTTTATCATAGTGTAAAATTCTTCATTAAAGACGTATGAATACAACTGTTTAATTGGGTTTATTTCCATTTAAATTTAGCCAGTTGATAACTGGTACTGTACTGTGGTATTCCTCTTTATCTATCAGTGTTCTCACGTTTGCAGTATCTAGCCTTGTGCCTGTCTGGGATTTTAAAAAATTTATTCTCTTTTTCCCCTCACATTTTTTCTCCAGTCCTTCCAGTTTTTTCATCTGTTTCTGTCTTACAGTGCCACCTCTGTTCTGTAATCCCACGCAGACACACAAAGGAACTTTGTTTCATCATTGGGCTTGTTTGTTTGGCTTGAAGGTTTATGTAGGAGGATGCAAGGAGAAGCAAGTGAGCGCCTCCCACCTACCTGTTGCTTTCTTTTCATAACACAGTTGAAGTTCATCAATAAGTGTGTCCTTATTTCATGCGTTCAATTTTTTGTTTTTTCCTTACTCTGGGCTTTGTTTGGGGGCGTAGACCGTTGGACGCTTGGCAGATCTCCAGTTCATAAAACTCACAGACTGTTCATGAATACACTGCACATATTCACTTCTTTTTGTCTGCGATGATTTAATCAGCGTTCCTAAATAGTAACAGAACGTAGAACACAGCTCTCGCCAAGCCTAATTGTCTTTAGTGTTAATTTTGAGGGAAGTTAATACCTGCGGTCGTGGATATACAGCGGACAAACAACTTTGTCTCATCTTCGTAATGAAGGAACAGGCTGAGATTTCCACTAAATAACATTTTGTAGGCCAAAAAATGACATAGAAAAAAATTCCAACAAACTCATTTCTCCAAACAATGGCAGTGGTATTTAAACAAGGGGCGACATGATAGAATGAAAGGGTGTGAAAGTATGATCCGATTGCTGGTGTCTAGATTATAAAAAGCATCAGTTCATGGATATGAGATCTTTGCGATGTATTACCAGAACTTACGGAGACCCCTTTGCAAGGGCCATACCACGTAAGCCTACACATAACTGCATTATCCAATACTGTGGACGCTCGTATGCGCAAGGTCAAAGGGGTTCTTAAAGGAAGGTCTTTTAATGTATATAAACATAATATGCGTGATGGAGCAACAGCTGCCAGGATATTTTTCGGTACAATATAACAAGACACGAGAGTAAACACTCTAAAGTACATATGTTCCCTTTTCCTTTGTCATGTTCACCTCACGGCTGAGAGCAAGGCACCAACGCCTACGTTACCTCTCCTGCAACCCCCCACCCCCTTTTTTTTTTCTGGTCTCACATTTTCATACGACGATGGGAAGAATTCGAAACAAGAATCTATCATGAATCAGAAAATTTGAGAAAAGAGTGTGAGTGAGTGAGAGAGAGAGAGAAAGAGACAGCGAGCGAGAAAGAGATTGTGCGATTGAGAGCATGGACTGAGAGAGAGAAAGAAGAGAAGAAAGAGAGAGAGAGAGCAGAAGCAGGTTTGTCCTAGGCAAAGCCGGATAGCTCCTTCAGTCAATAATTAAATGATTCTGACTCAGTGACATTGTGAAGCAGCGTCAAGGAGTACCGCAAGCGTAGTATAATGCTGTACACAAAATCAACCACATCACGTACTCTAGTTTCCAACTCCTACCCATCTCAGTGCTACGAGCCAGGGCCATCAGATCTGACATAACATTTCCGGTAATTAACGTCAGTAGCCTACAACACCTGAGTCACTCGCCAGGAATAGAACGAGTCAAACCAAGTACTTATCTACTAAATGCCGCGGCCTCGACATAATCGCATGTAATACTAACGCATCCCCATTAAAAGAAACAAACAAACAAACAAATAAACAGATAGTAAAATACACGTAAATAAGTAAGTAAATAAATATTGAAATAAATAAATAAATATCGCTTCCTTACCTCAGCAGAATGATCCCAGTCGTGAAATTTTTGCATAATAATGTGTAGCCTATATATTTGCACTCACTCACTCATTCACCCACCCACCCACTCACCCACCTACTCCTTCCCTCCCTCTCACTCATTCACCCACTCTCTTTCTCCCTCGCTCACCCACTCATCCACCCATTCACTTACTTACTCACTCCTTCACCCCACTTCCAACATGACAGGAGCCAAACAATAATAATTATTATCTAATGTTCGTTGGTTGAGGGATAAATTATGCTTCTTTGCAATAAATTTACCATGGAATGACTCCCAATATTTACGAAACTCCAGTGAATAACCCTGACCAGGTGGACTGGCATCAAGTTTAACATTACTGAGATCTGTAATATAAGCACACGCCAAGCCCTCTCTCTGATCTTTCACATGCACGTGATAACTCAACAAGTCAGAGGGTAAACAAAATACATAAAACATCCTTTCCTGTTGTTTTTTTCTTCTTTTTTTCCTTTTTAGCATTTGAGCAGTGGCGTGAGTGCAGGGATTTGTTGCAGGGGAGGTGGAATGGGAGTTAATTAGTTACATACATGTACATGTATTACACCCTTTCCAATTAATGAGAAGGAAATGCCTTAACAGGGAGTTAGTGACAAGTTTCAATGAGTAAAGGGCAGATTATTCATTCTATACGTAACCGCCCCCACCCCACTCCCTCTTTAAAAAAAAATTCGTTTAAAATCCTTTTGTTAAATGCAACAGCTTGCATGTGTCAAACAGAATTTAAAAATTTCATAACCCCATCTATTTTGGCTGCACTGTGACGAAGAATTTTCCATTACAGAATACACGACAATAGGAAGTGGGGTAAGGATAAGGAAAAGAACAAGAGAATTGCGTGCGCGGTTCAGGAGAAAGTTCAGTGGAAATTACGACGTTTCATAATTTTTTTTTTGCCGGAATACATTTGAGCGGAAGTGTGGGTGGGGTTGGGTGGGCTGGGGAGGGGCACGCCATGGTGTAACACAGCCCACTCTCTTGAAAGATAAGTCAGTATGTCCTCGATCCAACTTCGGATAGGGATTCAGGTTTTGGAAACAAGAAATTTAAAATATAGGCCTACCCCCCTCCCATCTCCCGGCGGGGTGGAGCTGTATGAGTGTGTGTGTGTGTGTGTGTGTGTGTGGGGTGGGGGGGGGTGGTATGTTCCGTATCCAGTAACAGTGCAAAAAGACCTTACGAAAGACACGACCCTGTCTACTTTTTTTTTTCTTTGCAAACACGTAAGCATTCAACAGATATCTCTTTCAGGACCACTGATTATCGTGTCGAGTTTAACATGTTCTCAAGTCTAGATACCTTTGACTAGGGGCGAAGCATGGCCCTCTGCAGAGGGTAATCAGAATTTAAGGTTGTAAGATCCTCATAATAGGACGTATCGCTACATCATATTTACATAATTATAAATGCAGCTACTAAAACTACGAACGGGTGTTAGGCACTGCGAAATCTAAAGAGCGGACTATTCTTGTCAACAGGATAGGACAGGAAGGCAGCAATTTATAAGCCAAACTAATCTGAAAATACTATTCATTCATACTAACAGACTTATAAACACATATTTTTCATCCATTTTTAAAAATATAATTTGAACGGCAAGTTTTCATTGTCATATTCATAGCCAGAGATTTTGTTATTCTACTATCTCATAAAGTTTCTCGAAAAGGACCCATTAACATTAAATGGCAGAAAGTGCTTAAGTGGCATCTCGGTGACAACGATGTGCAGCATGGAGGTACTAATAACACTGGAGTGCGCAGATCCCTCTACGCTTGCCATGCGAGCCACGCACTATTGAAACCCCAAGATGGCGGAAAAAGTAGGGCAAAGTATGGCAGCGCAAGGCCCGCCCAGTACACTATTGTATGTAATAGATAGGGCCTAGTCAGCGCTGTTTTTTCTCTTTTCCCGGTGGTGATCAAAATTAAAAGATACAAACAGAAATAATAACATTTATGTTATTTACGGATTATCATATTGTACTTGTATTATTTTCTTTTAAAGTGTTTGATAATAAATATAAATTTATGATTTATGCTGTTTTTGCATTATGGTATTTTTATTAATTGGTCAATCGCTATTAGTAAAAGGGAAGGGAACTATGTAGTACTCTTTTTTACCGCATGTTAGTTTAGCTCATGATGTGTCATGTTAAAGAAAAAAAAAATCAGCGTGTGGACAGAGGAAACTTTACAAGTCAGTTTCTCTCAGATAACCAACAATGAGAGGGTGTACCCATAACAATTATAAAAAACACACACACAAAAAAGAACATGTTAAATATAAATAACTGAGGGAAAGTTGGTGTGTGTGTGTGTGAGAGAGAGAGAGGGAGAGAGAGAAAGAGAGAGAGAGAGGCATAATTATAATAATAATTATATGTAAATCATAGGCCGAGATTAGCAAATGATCTGGATAGCCAAGAAGAAGAACACCTTAACCTACAAGCTTGGTTGTACTCACTCAGTCAAGTATTAAATATATCTAAAAATCTGGAGAGCCTTAGCCTAGTTGTTCAGAGGTTTGAGCACAGTTGAATTGTGCATTCCAGAGCTTTTCCAAACAAAAATGTATAAATTCCTACGGCTGCAGATCAGTCTCTCACCTAGTGAATCTAGATTCTAGATCTATAGTCAATGCACTAGGTGCAGTCAGCACATTGATGCGGTCAATATTTGTTTTTCCATACAGTTTCATTTACCAGTGTTTTTGTGACTAATCCACGTTTTGTGACGTTCTTATCAAGAGATCACAACACCACATAGCATATGACTGCTGTTTAAGCTTGTATTTTGCCTTGGATAACTTTCCCAAGTTTTGTGTTCGCACAACTTCCATCTTGAGTTCAAAGGTAAATATGTAACCCTACAGATTTCTCCATTTAGTGGTTTGGTGTAAACTCACAGAAGTGCTCTGGACATTCTTCTTCGGGTGGATTTTCATTAAATAAATGTTTTCTGGGTATTATGAGTGTGATTATGCACATATGGCACTGATTGCACCGACATGCATTCATCTGACACCTTGTATGAGATGCGGTCACTGGTAATTGCATTGTGACATCAGTGTTGTATGTGCATCAACTGGGATCACAAGCACCATTATTATTTATTATTATGATTACATGATGTATTCAAAACAAGAGTTGAAAAGAGCCAGTGCACACCAGCTAATAGTAAACAATTGAATTTAATGAGAAACAAAGAATAATATTGTGGTAAAATCCAAATACATAGGCTATTAAGGTCTGGTTTTATAGTAAATTCATTGACTTAAATTGAACGAGAACAAAATTTAAGAATTTAAAAATTTATAATTCCTTTTAAAGCAGGAAAGAAAGAAGGTAGAGAAGAAACAGTAGGTACAGGAGCAGAGGAAAAGAAAGAAGGAGTTAGCAGAGGAAAAGGAAAGGGAAGGCAGAAAGCAGAAGTTGTAGTGCAACGGATGTGTAAACGCTGAGGCGCAGTCCGTGCTTGCCCTATACAAGATGGCGACTATTGCCTTCTAATGCGCACGCATGAAATCAGCTGTACGGACTCCAGTGTTATTAATAGCTCCATGATGTGCAGCGATCTCGCAGAAGTGGCTATCTACCGTTGCGGTATAGGTTCGCTCGACCTATCAAGTGAAGTGATGTTCTTGATGCCCTCGACTGATTTTGATCACAGTTGTCTAGATCTAGACTATATTATTATGCTTTGATAGCTCTTGCTGTGTGCGTAGAGTAAATTGTTCTCAGATTACCTCAAAGAAACAAACAAAAAATCCACACAAACTCTTTCACTCTACTCCGTACCTTTCCATTAGGATGAAAATGACCGCATAGTGCAAAACATGCATAAATCTAGGTAAAATCAGGTCAAACTTTGATTATAAGCCTATTTTTATCCCCACTATTCTGCTGTCTACGTGGCCGCGTCGAAGAATACAAGCTATGATCAAGATAGCTTCTGGGTGTAGACAAGTCCTCTTTGTCTTTGTTAATCACTGATTATGGACCAGTTCATAAGGTGTAGGTCCCTATAAAGATGCTTTTCGGTGAGGGGTGTTGGACTATATAACGAACGCAAATAGCGAGGTAGAATTGAATGCTGAACTGAATGCTGAATGGACTTGGAGTTGGGCTCGATCTGGAAAGCACAGTAATTCTAGAATTAATATTCGAAGGCTAATCACTGATTATTTGATTATGAGGAAGCCTCGCCCCTGCCTTTGACCGAACAGACAGGCGGAAAGTTCTCGCATTTCAGTCGTTTTTGTTTATCAGCAGTGGAAAATGGTCCGCTTAAAATGACAACTTACACAAGGTTCTATCTCCACGCATTGGCTGAATTGAGTTACACACTACACACTACTTGTACAGGCCTTGTGCAGAGTGCTTCAAAGTATCACGAGGGTTCGGCGCGTAATTTGTAAGTATCATTAAAAAGAAAGAAAAAGTCCTATATATCTAAAAGCTATGAGCACTTGATACTTCAATCATCAATTTCTGAAAAGTTGACGGAAGGGAATTAGAACCTTGTCATTCTAAAGGGACGAAATGATTACCTCCCCAGATGTAGAGTGACCAGGCGGCTGTCATTGTTGAGACACACGACTACAGAAATAGCGCAAGTTTCCAGTCAGCCGTCTTCATGCGCCCACACATAGATTTTCTTGCTTCTCGAATAATTTATTGAACAATGCAAGAATTTCAAACATTCCAAGCTCCACTAAAAATAGATAGAAAGCATATTTTTTCTTGGTGATACATCCCACCTGATTTTCTTGTGCCATAGATCACCCTCCCCTTCCCTCCATTACGCTGTCTCTCCCAATCTTACCCTCCCCAATTTATTTGATAGGAGGTGAACAACCGATAGATGAGTACGTTTCTCTCTTTCCGCAGTCAGAGTTTCGTTAGGGATGATGAACGATCGTAGACAAAGTGCGAAACTAATGAAATGGAATTGGCTTCTGGATATAGCAAATACAAACCCATGGGGGTGGGGGTGCTGGTGGCGGAGGGGGTTACTGCCACTTGCTGCCAGCAAAAGAATATTGATGAAGACTCAGTTGTTCATTTCCGAAGAGAAACAATTGTGTGTGTGTGTGTGTGTGCGCGCGCGCGCGCCTGTGTGTGTGTGTGTGTGTGTGTGATGTTTATTTGAATATAATCTATACTATATATATGACAATTATGATTTGTGGACTTGAGATTTTTCGTTGCAAAAGGCTTCTGAACCATTCAACACTCAGACTTCAAATTTGATAAATTATGGTGCATCAGAATCAGAATGAATGTAAGGGTGCACAGTTTTTAATAGAAGTTTCAGATCGGTGCAGTTTTTTTTTATTGGAAATTTATTGTTTCCCCAATTATCACTAGGCTTATTGGCATGCTGTGGGTTTTTATGACATCATCAGTTCCTGAAAATTTTCGGTGCGCACCACTGCACACTGTGTACTGTCCTATCGCTGAGTTTTGGGGATGTCCCTACGCATCTGGGCTTTCGTTCTTATTCCTTTCAGTCTGAAGTGGTGTCCTTTGTTGTTGTATCTCTCTTATAAGCTATCTATGCAGCATTAATGCCTTTCGTAGTTCACAAGCGTCTTAAGTTTTACCAAAAAAACCCCAAAAAACCTGTTCATCGAAAGGGTACTCAGCTAGTATATATAGATATACACAGACCCATAGTAGGCTACAAACCAATAAACATGTTTTCTTGGTTTTTGCATTGCTCCTGCTAATTTGAATGAACGCTTCTGTTTCTGTACAGGTGAAATAATTATTCTCTTCTGGATCCCTTAATTCCTTCCGGAGTCGTGGAAACACTGCACTGGAGAGCATTGCATCAACTGTCACCACCTCTGGCGGTCATGGGCAAGGGCCTGGATTGTGGCACAAGTTTTCCCTTGTCCATTCAGTAATATTGTCCACTCGCACTAATTTCACTCTTTTTTCTTGCTATGTAGCAGGGGTGACCAAACTTGCTTAATGTAAGAGGCACATAATTATGATAAACTTCAGATGTTCGAGAGCTACAAGATATCAACAAAATTTACACGCGTATGTTTATTGTCACAGACACATTTTGTTATAAAACTTTTATATAAATACATGTATTAAGAAGTACGTGCATGCAACAATATTTACTCATGGGAGCAGTTTTTGTTTGTTTGTTTTTTTTGTATTAGTTTCAGTAATCGCAAAGTATAATATATGTAACCGAACGTTTTCAAAAAGAAAAAAAGTCAACATATTTTCCAGAGCTGCATATTGAAGGTCAAATAGCGGCACATTATGATTCGCCAGCTGCCAGTCGGCCAGCCCTGCCTTAATATAGTGTATGTATCGATCGTCCTCTTCTGTCTTGTTTGTCGCCATTTGAAAGAGATTTCTTTATGTTGTTGTTTGTATTCGTGACTGCCGTTCATTTCTATCTTTTCTTTCGTCAGTATTTCCTTAGGAAGCACCTGACCCCTCAACTCCTTTTACCCACGCGTGCGCCTTGTGAATCATTTTACTAGATCTAGCTCTGATTTTGTTCAATGAATCTGAAACCTTGAAAAGTAAACTAAAATCTGGAATGGCGCCAGTTTTTGTGTTTGTTTACTTGTTAAAATTTTACGCGAACACCGTACTCAAAACGAGGTCAGCGCTTCACCAGAAGAGGCGAGAGCAAAATATCTGCGTTGACAAACATATTTTGATTCTGTCGATGTCGCCATGGTGCTGTACAAGTTTGACACTTGGGAAAGTGTTAACTGTACTCGATGTTTTGTGGTGTCTGTTTCACCTGGAGGGCCATTTCTCAGACCTCAGACCAGAATAAGAGGGGTAGGGGACAGGTGGGCCTACGATTTTGAGGGGGAGGGGGAGTAAGAATATTATTACTGTTAAGAGTGTCAAGGAGAGCGAGGCTGGAGGGAGGACAGCAGCAAATAAACATTAATATTTTAAAGAAGATTCATTAAAGAATAATACCCGATAAAATATTTATTCGCCACCAATACTTAAGAGCAGTTTGAAATGGAGGTTAATATTTTCTACCTGGCCTGGGCCTGACAGTAGCCTTGCACGGAATTGCCACCACTACTCCTCTTTCCCTGGAAAAAGAAATTAAAAAAAAAGGGACCCCAGAAACAACAACAACAACAACAACAACAAAATAAGAAAACACATACGAACAAGTTCTCTCTTCAATTTGACTTGGATTTTGAGGAACACGCTAAAGCATTCAGCTTTTCAGTTTTGTTCAGAGCATCCTGACCGAGTAGTTGTGTAAACGTGGATGAAAAAAAACAACAAAACTTGTACTACCTGCAGAATACAGGGTGGGCCAAAAGTAGGGTTACAGTAACAGCTAAACACTATAATTTATTAATATCTAAAACTGTAACCCTACTTTTGGCCCACCCTATACAGTATATCAGGGAATTGTTTACAGTCACGTGGTTACAATAACTACCAGCTCAGATTTTGTTCAGTGAATAAGAGACCTTGAAAAATGAAATAAAATCTGCGTTGGTGCATATCCTGTTAAGATTTATGTAAACACCTTGAGCCCAAACCCGGTCAAAACGAGGTCACCTCTTCCCCAGAAAAAATGAAAACTGGTTCAAGTGAAAGCAAAAATATCTGCGTTGACAAACATATTTGACTCAGTTGATGTCACCTTGGTGCTCTACACGTGTAACAATTCGGAAAGTCCCGAAAGCTGTTTATCAATAATATCCCACTACTCTACTCGATGTTTTGTGGTATCTATTTTATCCGGACGGCCCTTCTAAAACCACGACTACTCAGATCTCACACCAGAACTACTAGAGGGAAAGGGAGCAGATGGGCCTACGATTTTGAGGTGGGGGGGGGGGGGTAAGAATGTTGATACTGTAAATACTGTCAAGGGGGTGGGGGGGGGGGGGCAACAACATTAATAATATTTATATTTGAAAGAAGATTCATTAAAGAATAATACCTGATAAAATATTTATCCAGCACTAATTACAAAAATACTTAAGAGCAGTTTGACATGGAAGCTGATATTTCTCATCTGGTCTGGGCCTAATACTAGCCTTGCACGGGACTGCCACCACTGCCACCACTTCTCCTCTTTCCCTGGAAAGGAAATAAACAGAGGGACGCCAGAAACAACAACAAGACAAGAAAACACACACGAACAGGTTCTCTCTGCGGAACAGGCTAAAGCATTCAGCTTCTCAATTTTGTTAAGGGCATCCTGACCGAGTAGTTGGGTAAAAGTGGACGAAAAAAAAAAGAAGCTTGTATTACCTGCAGAACATATCAGGGAATTGATTACAGTCATATGGTTACAATAACTAACATGAAATAGGACCCTTCTGACAAATACATTGCAGCCTATGACATACTGTTCTGCCCACGTGCTCATTTACTTTTCTGTATGCCTTATTTATTGCAAAAACGTTATCTTCGTTTAAAAAAAAAGATAATTAAAAATAATCTACCTATCTATGCCTATCGGGTTACACTGCTACATCTACTAAAATTCCGAGCTACCCCGACGAACGTAGGCCCTACGTGCCCACTCATTCACATCAAGGATGAAACTTGCCAGCTTTTTAGGTTTTTTTTTAGCAAAGTGAGATTTTCGCACCTCCGCTGTATGTGTGTGAAAGGGGGCGGGGGGGGGGGGGGGGTCCACGCTGTCTCTTTCGGTATAAACATTATCAAGTAGTATTACTGCTTTACGAGTCAATTGAACGACCATCCTTTATGCTGATGAACCGGCTAAATCGGTCATTCGGCACCGCGGGGAAATTATTGTCTCTACAAAGAACACAATCAGAAGAGAGTCCAATGCTGCCGGGGTTTACATTTACCCAGGGAAAAATTACAAACACGACGAACATGTATCAGAGATGTTTGCAATTTTTAAAAGAATAAGAATAACAATGACATAAACAATAATGATCACAAAAGCAGACATCGAAAACGTATGGCAATGTTTCCCTTTGGTTTTCACCTGTTGTCTAGTTTTGTGTTTGTTTAGTATGTATTTTTGTCAGGCTTTACCTTTGTTACTGCAAGTTACCCTATTCAATGAAATTGGGATTCAAGAAATAACTGTGTAATTTGCTGGGGATTTTAGATCTGTGCAAGCTCCAAATAGCAAGTTAAAGGGGAAAAATTACTCTTTAAAAAAAGTATTTAGCAGGGCACAATAAATTTCTTCTTTCAATAGTATGGCTCAACTGGAGAGAGAAAGAGAGAGAGAGCGAGAGAGAAAGAGGAGACAGAGAGAGAGAGAGAGAGAGAGAGAGAGAGAGAGAGAGAGAGAGAGAGAGAGAGAGGGTGTGTGCATATTCTTGGTGACTCAGTCTTCCTGCCGACCTTGAGCCCAAACCAGGTCTGGTACTCCGTGGCTAGTGACATGTTTTCTTCATTCTCTTGAGAGTTCGTGCCGTGCAGCATCGGCCGTAGCCACCTAGCTCTGGATTTGCGAACAAGTGCTCCACTGATATGTAGAAAAATAGGAGGATTTGGGTATATAACAAACATGCCGTCTAAAGATGGTCTATTCTAATGAATGGCACGGCCAAAGGTTCAGATTGTGTCTTAAACATCGAATGGTGTCCGGCTAGAAGTGTATGAGAAGAAATTTAGTCCCGTTTTACAGTTTATGCTGCAAACATCTTTACATTTTAGTACTACAACAAGTAATTACCAAATCTCGTGAAAACTGCCATCTGATTGGTCCTCTCCATTTGATGCAATCCAGTGATTTTTCTACCAATTGTTTGAACTCATATTCTCTACCCCAAATTCTACAGCAATTAGGTTTGCCTGGGTCGGGATGGGGGGGGGGGGGCGGTGGGAGTTAGAAAGGCGCAAGTTTGAAAGATTCTCTCCAATGGAACAGTGTGCAGTCAGGTGTGGATAGTCCCCCGAGGTAGCTGAAACTTTAGCGCCGTACATGTATATTATAGCCCTGACAAGAAAACGATGAGAGCAAGGTTAAGATGTGGCAAAGAAGTGAAGAAAAAGTATTGTATGTTGCCGAATCCCTAGTCAGCAAAGAAAAAACAATAACAATAACAAAAATGTATTATCTTTTGTTAAAAATGAATTCAAAATTAATGAAGATAAAATAAAATGCGATACAATACACGAGCTTCAGGTCAGGTTGAAAAAGAAAGAAAAGAAAAGAAAAGAAAGCTTACAAAATTTGCACCCCCTATAAAACCAACCAACAACAAATTGTTAAGGTTATTAGGTAAGAAAAACACCATCTTACGCCCCGTTGTGAACTAGGGTCTGCACTGCATCAACAAAAATGAAAACGTCACCACCAAACAGCTTCCATCTGACGGTAGGGTATGTTCATGGGCCAGAGATGTAACAGTGACATACCATAGCCTGATACACTGAATCTCCAGAGAAGCTCTCAGGTAATGGAAAGTGAATTATGCAGAAGACTCCTTCCAAGTACGCCAGTTGTATATATTATGAGGTATAGCGAAGAACTTACTTCGCCCCTATCAAAGGTTTATATCTCATGTATAAGGCTGGAGACGCACGGCCAAGACTGTTATGTTTGTGTTTTAGTGTAAGATGTGGACTATGGAATTCAACGGGACCTCGCTTACTGACGACACTGAAACAAGTCTGCCTCCTGGTTTGGTTGCATCAAAAATGTCGTGAGTCAGCTGACAGAAAGAGAGGCCTCACGCACAACGGACTGACTCAGTGGACCACCAGCCGTACAAAACTGTAGGAATCCTTATGTAAGAAGGGTTCAAATCTGGAAGTTTGAAGTTCCATTTATGAAAAAAAAAAGGTGTGTTGTTTTTTCCCCTTCCCAGTGTGCAAAGATAATCAGTATTCAGAATGTTCTTGGCCAGAGCGTCGTGATCTTTCATCAATGTCTTAAATCCATCGATAATGCTGTACCCGTACGTCACGTATTATCAATACCGCCCACTGGATCATGAGAGTGGGTGGAACAGTGCTTGCATTATCATTGTGATCCGTACACTCTCTGTTTAATGTCATCTCAGCCCCATTAAGCACCCCCTTCCCTATTTTTTGCCCCGCCCTTTCTTAGTTTTTTTTCCTATCCCTTAAATATTTCCAGAGCCAGGAATTGTAACATTAGACTTCAGAATTAGACAGTTAGATAATAGCTGTTGATCTGGAGAAGGGAGGCAACGGCCTTTCTCATTCCAGACAATGGGACATTAACCCGATTTGTACATTGTTATTTTACCTTGTTCGCATACGTTGCAAGTCTTTACGACCCGAGTGCCTTTTGTAATGGAATTTTTTTCACTTGTATTCAACGTCAAATTTAGCAATTCAGAAAAATTTTTCAGCTTGAAAGAGCAAACTTTTTTTTGCTTGTTCTGACTCCGGCAAATCTAGATTTCTAGCATAAATATAAAGAAAACAGTAATTTTTTAAATAGTTTTTTTTATTAAACTGATGTCAGCTTTTACAGTACGACAATGCATAATATTCCATGTAATACTTTGACACTATTCTGAGAGAAAAAAAAAAAAAAATTACGCCTCACTCTAAAGTGTCTCCTCCCAAAATGTAGTCCTATGTATTACTAAAATATTGTTGAAGATCGCCCCCTAACGGCATTCCTTGTCCAGCCTACAGTACCTGGAGCCAAACATTTAAAGCGTTTAAAGTGAATTTGGTAATTTTTTTTACCATATCAAGTTTTCTGACGCCCTCTCCCTTGTACAGATCCTTTGACAAAGTACCGTAAGGGTTTCAAGGATTAGTGTCACCAATTAACACCAGAAAGTTTGTCATCTTTATGTACCATGTACTCCAGTTTTGAATAATATGACATGTCGGTCGTCTTAAAGTTAGTGTCGAGGGCTATCTTTAGGCAGGCGCGCACATGCGACTTCTTATCGTGTTGTTTTTGTATTATTGTTCCGTGTTCCCGTTGGTGTGTTTGCCAATTGCAGTGCTTCAGGGGCGGTGCAGCAACACACCCACATCCTAGGGATTTTCGGTGAGGTTCAGAGTCATTTTAGGGTTAGGGTTAGGGTGCACAGACCAGAGGTTGCAGCACCCATGGCAGTATTCAATAGAGACGATAAATCCCATAGCCGATGACCTGTATTTGGGGGTCTGTTGCTGCCCCGCTCCTGAATTTGCTGGTCTGCACTGCAATCGGCAAACACGCTTCCCGTTGACTCTGTAATGACTAAATGAGCTTTGTCTCGCAAGTGTGCGCATCTCTATTCATTCACCTAAATTAAAACAAAACAAAAATGGGACCCGTCTGCGACGCGACAATCAAACAGTGCAATGTGGCATGTAAGCGCATTTGAAAAAAAAAACAAATAAAAAAACCCCCAAACAATATTCAGCTGTATCTCTGGCCACGTGATGTGCTTCGTTTAACATCTATCACATACCTTAAGCGCCAGCTCGTTTTAAATGACAATTATAAAATATTTATTTCAGATGGGTGATGTTAATCAGTAATTTGTTTCTCCAGAAAAAAATGGTCAAAAAATCTTGCAGCAATGTGCCAGGAATCCGTCAAACAGGCCGTGTTTTATCTGCTGTTGATCTGTAACAACTTGCTTTATTTGAAACAAGATACATCAAAGAAGTATTTTCATCCCCCTCCCACCCTCCCTTCCCGCTACAAACTTGGATAAAATTGACATCCTGATTAAGAACACTAAAACACCTGTCACATTCTTCCCAAGTTCAACTGCAAGAGACACATACCTTTCCCAGAAATATCTGTGGGTTATTTCTGGAAGTAAAACTCAACAATTCTGGCATTCGACCGACGCACAGATGCCCGTTTATCACTTTGAGAAAGACATGGAGGTAACAGATCGGCGCACTCAGTTATCTATATTTAGGTCTCACCCGCCTCCCCCCCTTCCTGCATGTTTTTCTTCTTGTTTAATGGAAGAGAAGGGAGTGGCCACGGAAAAGGGGCTGTGAACTCAGACGGAGGTATGAGCAAGAAAGAGATAGGCTGAAGAAATCACTTTCTTGGTCTGCGAGAAGTTCAGTGTTATGTTTGTGCATTTGTGCCAGCTGATGACTTGAAAAGTCTGGTTTTTGTTGCTCCTGAAGTGATTCACTTGAGGACCTCGTGCCTTATTTTAGGCTGGTGAGCCAGGACTATACAATGTAAGCAAAATGTTAAGTTTATACTAGTGTTGTCTCAGCAAATGTTCATTTGTAATAATTCATTGACCCAATTATGCTTCTTCGTCTTTTTCACTTATCTATCTATCTATCTATCTATCTATCTATCTATCTATCTATCTATCTATCTATCTATCTATCTATCTATCTATCTATCTATCTATCTATCTATCTATCTATCTATCTATCTGCCCCAGACTCATTCACAACACACACACAAACATACCACATGCACAGCACGTTCTGTATCTGGATATCATTCTCTATTTGTCATAGAGGGTGCAGTAAGTATCACGAGCAAGCAAGTGTAGAGACAGACAGGCAGACAGACAGACAGGCTGGTTGATAGATAGAAAGACAGACAGACAAACAGACAGACCGATCGATAGATAGATAGATAGATAGATAGATGAATGGAGGGATGGATGGATGGAGAGATAGACTGATCTAGATAGATAGATAGATTAGATAGATAGATAGATAGATAGATAGATAGATAGATAGATAGATAGATAGATAGATAGATAGATAGATAGATAGATAGATAGATAGATAGATAGGTAGGTAGGTAGGTAGGTAGGTAGGTAGGTAGGTAGGTAGGTAGGTAGGTAGGTAGGTAGGTAGGTAGGTAGGTAGGTAGGTAGATAGATAGATAGATAGATAGATAGATAGATAGATAGATAGATAGATAGATAGATAGATAGATAGATAGATAGATAGATAGATAGATAGATAGATAGATAGATAGATAGATAGATAGATAGATAGATAGATAGATAGATAGATAGATAGATAGATAGATAGATAGATAGATAGATAGATAGATAGATAGATAGATAGATAGATAGATAGATAGATAGATAGATAGATAGATAGATAGATAGATAGATAGATAGATAGATAGATAGATAGATAGATAGATAGATAGATAGATAGATAGATAGATAGATAGATAGATAGATAGATAGATAGATAGATAGATAGATAGATAGATAGATAGATAGATAGATAGATAGATAGATAGATTAGATAGATAGATAGATAGATAGATAGATAGATAGATGGGGAAAAGATACATTATTAAAATAACAATAAAATGATTCATTAGAGAACGTGCAGGGCAGCAATAGAAACGCAGATGATGTCACCGAATGCGCGGGGGAGCGGTATGTGTGCAGGTATGCATCTGACGTGTTAAAGAGCTGAGTATTTCTCACTGTGGACATCCCAGTGTGAGTAATTTCACAACAGCTACAGAGCAAACCACACTCAAATAGATACGGCTCATTTTTACAGCATAAACTTATCAGTCTCTGTAGTTTAAATTATGGATAAAAAAATCCAGGAAAACTGACAGGAGTCCATAAATTCCTTTTACTAAAAAGGTCTCCATTTTATGAAAGTTCAGTGTGCAAATGCGGACATCTACCCCGTTTTCCTTCCCTAATAATCAATAACTAGGTTCACATTTCCAAATACAGAAATACGCTACGTTTATCCGTTTTGCTATAGTGAAGCTCAAAGTTTCTGAAATATCTCGTGAAGTTCGTGACCTGATATCACTTAGAAGGAAAATGTTTTGCCCTAAAGGCAATCTGAAAATGGGATACATTAGTTGATAAAGTAATGCAAATTTGTTTTTTGTGTTGGTTTGGTGTTTAACTTGTAAATGAGCAGGGGCTATGTAAATAGTCCCCTGTAAGGCTCTACTTTGCAGTTTGTGCCTAGTGAAGGCCTGAACTGACACCTAACCTATCGTGACAATGAAACAGGAATTAAGGTAACATGTGTCAGGCGTTCATTATGATTATCTAATCATAGTGAAGACCTGATATCATTATTTCTTATCTATATTGAATAAATCCAAGGTTTTACCTCCACCACGATTATTCATGATTAATCACCGTGAAAATGCCCAAAGGTAGTATTATGGTCAGAAAACCACAATCTCATTGCACTGTTCAACATTCAATTCACAGGGCCTGGACATTTTTGGCTATTTTATTTTCTTACAGCTGGGACAGATTCTAGATCGGAATACCCCAAAATACCATTTTGTTATCCTCAATTACCATTCAACAATCATTCCACAGGGCCTGGAAGTTTTTGGCTACACTTATTTTCCTGATTTTAGGACAGATTCTAGACGAGGTGATGCCTTGTTCTATGTCGGATGATGTATGTGAGTTTTGGATGGAAATCAGATACCGTCTGACTATGATGGATTACAAAACAGCTGTTTATCCAACCAGCGGAAAGTTGTACCATTATAACGTGAAAAATATCACCACAGCCGAACCCGTTGATGTCAATCGTGTTGTTTCAGCTGATGGATGGGAGAGGTCAAGATTGGTTATGACTGTCAATGGCACACTGCCGGGACCGCCTATTGAGGTAAGTAGACCATTGATTAGTGTGGAATTATGCAGGGTACATCGACCTAGACGAGTTTTAATAACTAAGTGTAAACATATGGAGAAATTGAAATCAATGAAATAATGAAAAAGGACATTCGTCGAGACAAGATTCATGTTCGTCAATGATAATTTAAACATTATCTAAGATCATTATCAGAAGGTGCGTTAGGGACCGATGGTCTTTAGATTTTTAATAGAGCTTATACTGAAAGAATTATGATGGTATTTAACGTTGACACATCGAGTTTATTTATGTGAAAGAGATATGGACACAGTAAAATTTGTAGGTAAGCACGTTGAGAGAGAATCCCAACAGCCATGAGTCATGCTTATCAAAATGCCAGGTATCCACTGCTAGCTAAAAGTAGGTTTCCCTCAAATAAAATATTTTCTCTCGATTTGCATGATAGAAAACACATGAAAACAGCGAAAACTTGACCCATTGTAAAAGTTAGTGAGGCCAGAGAGGAAATGACGTGGCAGACTCGAGGCACAAATCATTTAAAAATAGATATGGCAATTTGGGCCTTGTAGCGAAAATACCCATATAAGGATTTTTGTTGTCAGTTTGTGGCTAATTTCTGAAGCGACTGTTGTGACCACGTCGACAACGGATAAAAAATGTGTTTTGGTCACCAAGTCAAAACCAATCCTGGCTCCTGCCCTGTCCAATTCTAGCCCCAGCCCCAACCAAGCCTAGCCCCTGCCCCCAAAAATCCTAGCTCCAACCACAACCAATCGTAGCTGAGCCCCAACCAATCCTAGCCCAACCACACCAATCCTAGCCCAACCACAACCAATCATAGCCCAGTCCCAACTAATCCTAGCCCCAACCACGACCAATCCTAGCCCCAACCACAACCAGTCCTTGCCCCAACCACAACCAATCTTAGCCCAGCCCCAACCATAACCAATCTTAGCCCCAATCAATCATAGCCCCAAGCACAACCAATCCTCACTCCAATCACATCCAATCCTATCCCCAACCACAACCAATCCTAGCCCAATCACAACCAATCCTAGCCCCAACCACAACCAATCCTAACCCCAACCACAACCAATCCTAACCCCAACCACAATCAATTCTAGCGCCAACCACAACCAAACCTGGCTCCAAGCACAACCAATCCTAGCCCAAACCACAATCAATCCTAGCCTCAACCCCAACCAATTCTAGCCCCAACTCCAACCAATCCTAGCCCCAACCACAACCAATCCTAACCCCAACCACAGCCAATCCTAGCCCCAACCACTTCCAATCCCAGCCACAACCTCAACAAATTCTAGTCCAAACGCCAAACAATCCTATCCCCAATCCCAAACATTCCTAACCCCAACCCCAGTTCTTATGCTTACCCTAAAATTCCCCAAACATTCACTGTGCAGACAAAACTCACACTGGCCACGTGACTCACATAGTCTTTCGCTTTATGTGCTTGCCATAAGGGGCCACCCATTAAATGTCTACGCTCAATTTTGGCAATGTTTGACCCCTTTCTATCTCTACGCTCCTCATACGCTTGGCTTCAATATCCCACCCCCCTTCCCCTCGTTAAAACTACGGCCATTAAATGTTAAATGTCCATGACACGGCCTCAATATTCTCTCTTTGCAGAGGTTGTTTGACCGTTTCTTAAGAAGCTTAGCCTTCATTTGACTTTTATGTAATTCTACTTCTCATTTTGTTAACAAAAAAACAACAACTAAACTTTTTAATTCACTACCGTAACTGAAAAGCGTACGTTCGCTTTATAGACTCCCTCCCCCAAATGCACACACTGTGCGATCTGCATACTTTGGGGGGGGGGGAACAACCCCTCCCCCCTCCTCAAAACACACGCAGTATTCCTGCTGTTTGATTTCCCTTTGATTTCAATGATTGTGATTGCCATATTTATGGCTTTCAGTAGAAGATTCAAAATACAGCTGTAATTGTGACAGAAGCCATTAAAAAAAAGTCTCTGTTATTTTGACTTGCCATTATTTGTTCCAGGTGTATGAGGGTCAGACTGTCGTGATCCACCTGAAGAACTTGTTGAACAGTGTAGCAGTAACCATGCACTGGCATGGACTCCATCAATATGGGACACCATGGATGGACGGCGTGGGCTTTATCACACAAGTGCGTTTGAGTTCCTTGTAAGATGTTAGAAATTCATGATATCTGATTTGCTACCAGACTGCATTCTGACCCTATGGCACGATTTCAACATTTTTGAAAATGTCCTTTCAAAACAATCTGAACTTCATGTTTTGTTGTAAATATCTATTAGTTAAATAAATTACATGTCGCATTGAACACGATTATGTCAGAGAAATGGGAACCATCATTGAGCATTTAGAAGTTCGGCATTCCGTCACATCTTTAGTTTTCTTGGGCCACACTTCTTATTTGAAAATTTTTATTTGTCATTGAATCTGTCAGTATGACGAAACCAATGGATTGGCTCTTGCAAAAATAAAAAATAGAAAAATGGAAAGAACCAATCCAGTTTTAATGTCTGTTTTAAAAAAATGTTTTTTTTAGTTATGCAAATAGTATTCAGTGGCCCAGAGAAGATGTCGCTTTGGTGAACTGAGACGGTTTTCATGTTTATAGTAGCCTATCATACACTGCATAGATGTCGTTGAGAGTGAATGATTATGCGGAAGTGCAAAGTGAACTCACGTGCCATATGTTTTTGAGTCCCCTAAAAATAAAATAAACCAAAAACAATAACATCACTGCAAAACTTAAACTTGAGATTTGTCCCCATGCGTATTACAGCAAACCTCCACCTATTCTTATTTTAAACAGTGTCGTGGTTCTTAGTTAGTACTTGATCAACAGCTGATATTGTTAATATCTGACCCAAAGACAGTTCAATGGCTGCAAACAACAACTACAAACAAACAAAAAAACGATACAAAACAAAACAAAAAAGACGGATCACTCTAAATGGTTTAGTTCTGCTGACAATGCATTTCTATTTCTTCTAAAAAGGAAAACATTATAGTAACATGTCATCATTCCATCTTTCCGTTCATGCCTTAAAATATTCACATTTTAATTAGTTAATCAATTTATTCATTTGTTATCCAAATCCCGATTTCCAGTCCGCAGGAAGCAGTTAAACTTTCACAGCTCTTTTGCTAGACAGCAAGTACAGTGATAATATTATGACCAAAAACAGTCTGTGCGGGAAGAAAATTTTGAGTTAAAATGTACAGACGTAATCTGCGTGCGTTGCTATCTCTTGTTTATCATCCTTTTATAAGGAACTGGCATTGTCTGGTGTCTGTCCTAGGTTATTCCCCTCTAGGTCAGCTGCATGTTCTCTCGTCACTGATATCCGTACTTGTACATGCGGTTGCTCCTATTGTTTCCTGAAATAATATCCGATAGCACAGTTTGACCTCTCAGAGCCTCCCGCCGACGAAGGTTTGTCTTGCAGTCGGTACACTTTCCCCCCCTGTAAACACGTCAGATCGTTAGGCAAAACGTTTATTGACAAGCTTTCTACGCAGCATAAGAAGGCATGACCTGGGGGTAAAAATCCGAAAATACTGAAAAGATTTGAATGCAGAACTTTGTATGCAGTTGTGGATAGTTTTCAGGCTTTATAAACTGAGAATAAATGATTAACACAAGCCAGTTAAACATTTTATAACTACACCTTTAGAGTCAACGCATTGAGTATCCATCTTAACTAAAAAGTATAATAATTATAATTCGTTGTTGTATCTCAATTCTTGAGAATCGCACAACGTTATGAATATTCTGCAGTATACATCCGTAGAATATCATGTGGGAAGTTGCACCCACATTGTTTTGATATCCAAGTGCTGGAATGTTGATAAATAACACTTCTCTTGCACCGCGAAAGGGCTATTTATTCAACCGCATTTCCTGCGCGGTACAGCAGAACTGAGTGTGGCATAGACTGGTCTTCATTCGAAAACGTTTAGTTTGTTTTGATTACAAGGTTCACACTGATAGAACCCTCTTTCGTAATGACCTTATCTTTCAGACTAATATTGGGTGTATCGATTTACTCACTATTTATTCGACCTTTGCAAATTGCGAGGCTTATCTGAATAAATTCAACTTAACGACGCATATTTTCTGTGACAATTGAAATGACGTTTCAGAGAACTGTATCCAGTTCTGGGCCAATGAACAACAGCTAACCCGTTCAAATAATCCAGAATAAACTAGATCACCTTTGATAATGGTCACCTGCGCTTTCTGGTCATTGTACCTGATTGACTATGGCAGATTTGATCGAAAGTTAAGGCAAACATCAAAGAAAGCACAAACGTCACAAATGGTGTCAACGTCCTGAAAGACCGGCCACTTTTCCGGTTTGTTTGTGGATACTTGACGAAAGAGACAAAGGATAAAATATTTGCTCAAAATTGACCGACAATTATTGTTCACAACAGACATAGCTGTCAAGTAATGTGAGAGTGTGTCTTTATGTTACTGTAGTAGTTTACTTCTGTCTCAAATATCTCCCTCTATAAGAAAAATATACAAAAAATAGGCCAAAGAGTTTATTACTCAACAACAACAACAACAACAACAACACACACACACACACACACACACACACAAAACATACACAAACGGGCGAAGGGATTAAACAGACAATGTGACCGATGTTACGAGTTGGGTTATATGGAATTATTGGTGTTACGACTGCATTTAAAATATCGAGAGGTTTTTAGGAATTATTCTTCCATACCATGCCACATACACGAATAACAATTCGAATAAGTTTTATCAAGGACCGGCAGGGCCACAAATTTATTTACTTCAAAATCCCTAACAAATTCCGTCTAGTTCTTACATATTAAAAGGACAACATCAGCAGCATCAAATGAAAATTCAATAATATATCACTAGAAGTCTCCTCTAGATTTCTAAAAGATTATATCATTCTGACTCATTCACAATTTAATTATTACTTATCTATCTTCCAGATATAGTCTGCCTACTATCTTACAAATAATATTCTGATGTCTCAGACGACAATGTTAACTCAGTATTTATGCCTACCGCTTACAAAGGATCAAACTCGTCAATACCACTGACGTAGTTAAGTTAGATCTAGATCTACTCTAGGATGGGCTGGCAATCCCCAGCCTCATCCAGACACATCAATTTCAATTTACAAATGTGTATACCAGACATTCATGCTAGATCTAGTTGCAAGTTAAAATACATTGTAGTCTTGCATTCTTCGGTAGCACTTCTACTGGAGAATTTAAGGTCAGCTTCACGTTCATCGTCGAATCAATAGACAAACACTTACACTTGGTCCCTGATACGAGATCAGGGAGCTGGAGATAATAGCAGTAGATAATTTGTGGGAATCGTATGGTCTCATTCCAATGTCTATCAAGGTCATAGACATGACTGTAACAATCTTCTGATTCTCTCTGGCTGAATCACGCCGACTGCCTTCACAGAAGGATATTTCTGCACGGGAGTCAAGAAACCTAGGACTGGCTCCGCTTAAATACTGCGCAGCCATCTGCAAATCCCCAGCCAACTGCCCAAATTTGATTGGTGCATCCATTTCGAGCTCAGCTCGTAGTATTAATAGATTCTGCATGGAAATCGGTCACGGCCTTGCACTAGTAACAGACAAGGTCAAATTAACATATCAAAACCCTTCCTAAAGTCACTAAACCCTCTACGTTTTATGTACGAATTTACTATTTCCCTTTTACTCGCCCCTTCTCTTCCCTGTTAGAATTCATCGAAATCACGGGGTCGAAAACTGCACCGTCACTGCTACTTATCCATTTATTCTATCTTGCCCCACTTTCTTTCCATCTCTAAGAAAAAGCGTTACAAAAACAAACTGTCCACGAGAATAGTTCAAGGACATTTGCACTGGCTAAAGTTAACGAGACCATGAAATAAACACGCCGTGACCCAGCACGACACTTCTAGTCCTAACCCTGACAACCGACACCCTTAATCTATTCCTGGTGTTAATTTACTTCGTGTATTGTGAAAATAGCCTGCTGACTCGCCTTTTATTTTTATTATTTAGTTATTGTGCATAACATTTTGTATCGGTACTGATGTTTAGCTTAATCTCCAATACTTAAATCCATTGACCCGGTTTGCCCTATCACTCTCCCCTCTTGCCCCCCCCCCCCCAGCTCCCGTTTGCAGGTAGTTATTGAAGACTGATATTTCACTAATAATAACTGACAAAATAAAATAAATATACTTGGCGTGACTAAAACAAGACAATTTAAAATATCGGAATTATCGATATTTGAACCGAACATCAGTATGGAAACGATAATATCACAATTATCACAAAGATATCGGTCGATCTATAGATATCGATATGCACATCACTGTGGTACAGCTGCTGTACCTGTGCGATTGCCTCACCTCAACTGACGTGTCATACAGTAAACAAACTCGAAAATACCATTTATTATGCCATGCTACACTAAACAATTACCAGCGATGATTTAGATTTCCTATTGTGTGATTAATATGTTACAGTATGCCACAAACAGTCCCTCTGCGGAACGAAGGCAAGGGGAAACCCCCGAAACCGCTGCACATACCATCGCGGTGTGGGCAGTGAGTAGTATTTTAGTGTGATATGTATAACAATTAGGCGTCGAGCCACCAATATGGCGCTTACGCCAGCCTTGGTCTGGCCTTCCCCTAAGGCGAACGTAGATGGATGCGACTTGATGATAGTGCATTAGATACTGATAAAAATTTGACAGCAAGGCATAGGATTGCAAGAACATATCGATAACCCAGGTGATGATTCATGCCACAGAACATCGAGCTAGACAATGTTATTGACCCATATCTGAAACAGATCTGGTCCTGAAATAGAGCTTAGCACGGGCGACAGTCCATCACCATCATCATCACAGCAAGAGCAAAACATAATCCAACCTATTTCAAAATGATCGATAGAAGGATGAAGTCATATTGCCTCCAATACTATTTTGACAGTGTGTGGAAAATTGTCTTCAAGTAAAATGAATTTGAAGAATATGAGAAGAAAGAATAAAAGTTATGCAGATCGATTGAAATGAAACAGTCCTATTCACTCGTGGTATGTGTTGGCTGTGTAGGAGGTGGGGGGTGGACGAAAAGGGGGTGGGGCTGGAAATAATAGAAATAACTTCAATTGGTGGAAGTGTCACTCAAGTCATGGACATTTCCTTATCTAATTATTTTCATCCTCTATAAATCTTCAAATAACCCGTGGATCTATTTCAGTGTCCTATTCTACCCGGCCAGTCCTTTACTTACAAATTCAAGGCGCATCCCAAAGGAACGTTCTGGTATCACTCTCATGTTGGCTCACAGATGTCCATGGGTTTGGTAGGCGCTTTCATCATCAGGGAAAGGATGCCCCCGCTTATGGAGGAGTTCATCATGATGATACAAGTAAAATATTTCTGCTCTTTTCATTACGTGTGTGTGTGTGTGTGTGTGGGTGTTTTCTTTTATCAGTCATTACTGTCATTGTCGTCCTCATCATCAGCCATCATTATTCGTTGAATCTTCATCCCATTTCTCAGACATTAATTTCGTTTCAACAATCCAATTAAACTAATTCTTGAAAAAAGTATGTGCTTCACGCCCACGTTTACTTCTGCCGAAAGTAGAATCTCTTACCATGGAAATAAATGTGCTCTAACGGCATTACTGTGATGTCGTAATTATCACAAGAATCATCATTATACCCATCATCGCTTCATCGTCCATGTCATTAATGTTATTGACCTCTTCCCCGCCTGCATTCAGACACCACCAGTGGAACTTTAAAGGTCGCGATTTATAGCAAAGAGAAATAACCACGTGAACATTTACAGCGAAATGTTAGAAAAGAAGCTTAAAGCACAATTGTGAATTCGACCCTGGTTCGAATGTCTGTTTTTTTTTCCTTGGGAGAGAGAGAGAGAGAGAGAGAGAGAGAGAGAGAGAGAGAGAGAGAGAGAGAGAGAGAGAGAGAGAGAGAGAGAGAGAGAGAGAGAGAGAGAGAGAGAGAGAGAGAGAGAGAGAGAGAGAGAGAGAGAGAGAGAGAGAGAGAGAGAGAGAGAGAGGGGGGGGGTTCACCATTAAGATTATAACATGCACAAAGCATTAGAAAATGAGAAAAAGATTTACGTAATTTGTATTTGTATTTGTATTTGTATAACTCTTTAATCCCATTTGGGAAATTTTGCCTTTGTGCCATTGCACCCCAGTTACAACTGGAGCAGGCACGTCGTCGCCACAGTGCAGCGCCGGTCGGCGTTTTTTTTTTTTTTTTTTGGTGGTGGGGGGATGAGGGGGAGTGGGTGGTAGGGATGAATTTTTATTTAATTTTGCCCGGGCAGCGGCCTGTTCGGCCTGCTCTTTACGATTTCCAACTGCCAAGGTATCTTTAACGTGCGCAACGTGCACACTTGCCCTCCGAATTTTTTCGTCCTTATCCGAGAAGACTAGGTACTCGATCCTACCCCTCAATAGGATCAGGGACATGAAAATATGAGAAAAATCCCAAACTTCCAACATGCCTGCACCGGCCGGGTTTAGAACCCGGGACCCTTGGCATGAGAGGCGAGCACCTTGCCTCTAGACCACCTTGTCCCCATGTAATACATGTATAAAGTCTCATGTGCGCCTTGTCTAGAATTCTTCCTCAATCTGCCTCCAGGACGACAGTGGTGTGAGGCTGGTTAGCAAACCACAGATGCGAATGCGGGTGAATTCTGGACTGAAACCAACAATACTACAGTTCTGTTAGACATTTGATACCAATCAAAAGCAATATTTCCCTCCCTTTCTATTTTTTTTTTTATTTCAATGTATTCCAGGAATGGAACCACAACGATGACGGAGACATGGTTTACGAAAAGATGGGTCACGGTTTTTACGAGGACAGGAAAAAGGTATTGCCCACTGGATCATTAGATGGATCACACTTCAGGTGATTAAATCCTTTCTTCTGGGATTGAATTCTATCGCCTTGGGAATAAATCCTATCTTCTAGAATTAAATTCTTTCTTTTGGGATTCAATTCCATCTTTTTTGGCAATAAATCCTGTCTTCTGGGATGAATTCTTTCTTCTGTGATTAAATTCTATGGTCTGGATTGAATTCTTCCTTCTGGGATTAAATTTCATCTTCTGACATTAAAGTGTATCTTCTGTGATGAAATTAGTCCTTCTAGGGTTAAATTAAATTCCATCTTCAAGATTCAAGTCTATCTCCTGGAATTAAATTATTCCCCCTGGGCTTAAATTCTAACTTCTGCCGTTTAATTGTATCTTCTGGGAATATTAAAATGTTTCATGGTAAGGTAGTAGAACTGTACACATAAATATCATCATCATGTTATAAATGAAGTAAGGCCTCCAGTGTAATCATGAAAGGTTTTTTAACTGCTGAGCCTTATATTCTACAAAATATCATTATGCATAGAAAGACGTAAATGTGTACGATGACATATTTTAAAAGGTCTTGAAGTTTGCTTTATTTTTAATACTTTCGTTGATTTTGAGCCACAAC
Source organism: Onchidella celtica (assembly GCA_963931925.1). NCBI lineage: Eukaryota > Metazoa > Mollusca > Gastropoda > Systellommatophora > Onchidiidae > Onchidella > Onchidella celtica. The sequence goes on from OZ007572.1 coordinate 16,834,428, forward strand.
CGAATTGAACAGAAGAAAGTGTTGCGACTTTTTTGAGCCCGGAAAAGGAGACGCATTTTCTTCGAGAAGGTTTAAAAAGTATGACAGGAAAATTCGTTTTGCGCCCCAATTTACACACTGGTGATCGAAATCTCACATCAGTGTGTTCCCCAAGTCGGCGGGCCAACTTGTATGACTAAACAAACGAAGCTGGATTGTATGCTTGCGTAAATATGTGAGTATTGGAGCACTTGCTAGATTGAAAGAAAGGACTGTACACCAAGAGTCATTTTATTCACATATATGGCCTTTAGCGTCTTTACAGACGGTCTTAGCAGCTAGAATATTCACTTTCACTTTGACTGACAGCTTCTCTCGTGGCTTATTCTACCAATGTTTGACCCGAGAGTGCGATGGCAGTGATTGCAGGTCAGTCTTTTGGGTTCACTTTGGCGAGTGTTTTCATTCCGCCTCTGTCGTTTTGTCAGGTATGTTTCTTTTGCCTTGAAGTCTATTGCGAGCGTGCCACTGCGCAATTTTTGTCTCCATCTGCTTCGATCATTTGCAAGGTTCTCCCATTCATTGGGGTCGATGTTGAATGCTTTCATCGTGACCTTGCAAGTGTCTTTGAATCGCAGATGTGGCCTACCTCTGGGTCGGTTGCCAGTAGCAAGTTCCCCGTAGAGAATTTGTCTGGGGATGCGATCATTTTCCATACGGTGGAGATGTCCAAGCCACCGCAGTCTTTTTTTGCCTAGGAGAGCTTGAGTTGATGGAATGTTGGCTCGGCTCAGAACTTCGATATTTGAGATCCTGTCTTGCCACTTGATCTTGAGAATTTTGCGTAGGCAGCGCAGGTGGAAAGAGTTGAGGGATCTTTCATGTTTGGAGTAGGTGGTCCATGTCTCTGAGCCATACAGCAGGGTGCTTAGGACGCAAGTTTGGTACACGAGTACCTTTGTTTTGATGGTCAGCTTGCTATTGTTCCACACCCTTTTTGAGAGTTTGCCAAAAGCTGTGGCCGCCTTTCCTATTCTGGCATTTATTTCAGTTGTTATGTCTGTGCTACCACTGATGGTTGAGCCTAGGTAGCAGAATTTTCCCACTTGCTCCAGAGGAGAGCCATTCAGCATGATTGGGTTGGGGTTTCTCAAGCCTTGTGTCAAAACTACAGTTTTTGAGATACTGATCTTTAGCATGAATTTGTCACAGGCTTTGGCAAGGCTATTGATGAGAGCCTGGAGCGTGGTTTCATCGTGGGCCACGATTGCAGCATCATCTGCGAAGAGGAGCTCTTGTAACATAATATGCTCTGTACGAGATTTTGCTTTTAGTCTGGCAACATTAAAAATGGAGCCGTCCACTCTGGTGTTAATAAGTACTCCACCTGAACATTGACCAAAGGCATTCTTGAGTAGGGCTGCAAAATATATACCAAATAAGGTAGGAGCAAGAACACATCCCTGCTTCACACCGCTGTTTACAGCAAATGAATTGGATGTGCAGCCCTCAAAGTTGACACATGCCCTCATGTCAGTGTGGAAGGATGCAATAAGTTTTAGCAATGTTGGTGGACAGCCTATGGATTTAAGGACTGCATACAGGCCAGATCGGCTTACGGTGTCGAAAGCCTTTGTTAGGTCCACAAAGCATGTTATAAGCGGCCTGTTTTGTTCTTTACATTTTTCTTGGATTTGCCGAAGTGCAAATATCATGTCAATAGTTGATCGTTTGCTTCGAAAGCCACATTGTGTTTCTGGTAAGACTTTTTCCGCCAGTTGTTGAAGGCGGCAGAGGATGACGCGAGCAAAAGCCTTTCCAGTAATGCTGAGGAGGGATATGCCTCGATAGTTGTTGCAGTCGCCTTTGTCTCCTTTGTTCTTGTAAAGTGTGACAATTTTGGCGTCACTCATATCATGTGGTATCACGCCTTCTTTCCAACACTGCAGTAACAGATTATACAGGTGTGGTAATAGTGGGCCTTTTAGGTCTTTTAATACCTCTGCAGGAATGTTGTCACTTCCTGTGGCTTTTCCAGCAGACAGGTGGTCGATTGCATTGGAAAGCTCGACTAAGGAAGGTTCAGCGTCAAGTTCGGCCATTATTGGCAGTTTTTGGAGGTGTTCCTCAAAATCTGGTGGAATATTTTTCTCAGTTGAATACAACAGAGAGTAATGCTCTACCCACCTATTCAGTTGTTCATTTTTATCTGTGATGGGTTCACCATTTACAGACTTAAGTGGGGCGCTTTTGGTGATGATTGGCCCAAGAGCTACTTTCATCTGACTAAAGGCGGTTTTCATATCTCCCTTTTCATTTGCCTCTTGTATGCTGTTACACAAGTCTGTCCAGTATTTGTTGGCGCAACGTCTTACCTCCAGCTGAAGTTTAGCTTTTGCATTTTTCAAACAAGTTTTTGTACTCTGATTGCAATTTTTGTTATACTCATTGAAAGCAGATTTCTTTTGCTCAATGAGAGGTAGGAGAATTTCGCTGTTCTGGGCTACCCAGTCGTTGTTTGAAACTTTATGCTGTCCAAAAGACTTGATGGCACAGTCATGAATTTTTGAACTGAGAGTGTTCCATGTTTCATCTACCGAGTCACATTGGGTGACATTATCCATGCTTTCAGCAAATAACTTTTCAAATGACTTTCTATTTGATTCATCTCTGATTGCTGTTACATTGATCTTAGGGATTGAAGGGGCTTTTGATCTGTATATTTTCTTGGCCGAAATTTTGATTTTGCTGACTACCAGTGCATGGTCGGTGTCACAGTCAGCACTGTGGAGGGAACGAGTTATTTTTATACAGCCCAAACTCTTCCTCCTTGAGAGAATAAGATCTAATTGATGCCAATGGCCAGACCTGGGATGGCGCCATGATGTTCTTTGGCATCTCTTAAGGTCAAAGTACGTGTTTGTAACACATAATGAGTTTACGGAGCATAGCTCCAGAAGGCGCTGCCCGTTTTCGTTGATGTTGCCAATGCCGAAGTGCCCAATGCACTTTGGCCATGCGGAGTGATCTGCTCCCACTCGAGCGTTAAAGTCACCCAGAATTAGCAGGCCTTCGGTGAGAGGGATGTTGTGGAGAGTCCTCTGCAATGCCTCGTAGAAAATGTCTTTGGTTTCGTCAGAGGAGGTAAGTGTTGGGGCATAGACACAGATAATGTTGGTAAAACCAGACCGGGTGTTCAGTCTGAGTGTCATGATGCGTTCTGACACTCCAATTGGAGTTGCGATCGAATTGATAAGGGAGTTTTTTACGGCGAAGCCCACGCCGTGGATTCTCGGCTGTTCGCTGCTAAGGCCCTGCCAGAAGAAGGTGTAGTTTTCTTCTTTGACTGACCCGGAGTCGGGAAGTCGAGTTTCTTGAAGGGCAGCGATGTCGATGTTTAGTAGCTGAAGTTCTCGATCAATAATTTGGGATTTCCTGATGGAGTCAATATCAGTGAGATCTTGCTGTTGCAAGCCTGGGCGCATTGTTCTGACGTTCCAGGTACCAAGTTTTAGTATTTTTCTGTTTTTGCCAGGTGCACACTTTACGTCAGCTTTTTGACTTTTGGTCTAGCTCCAACCACCTTATGAAGCAGGCTGACGTGGCGGAACAACACCCAACTGCCTGGGGGCTGCCCAGGTTACGGCGGGCGGTAGTTGATCAATGCAGCTGAAAAGCCGCTCCCACCGACAGACAGAGGGGACCCCTGGCGCTCATCCGTACGCCAAATGGATTGAGCTTATCACCGGTAACTGCCACCTCCCGTGTTGTGCCCATCCGTAACGGATGGCTGGAGTGTCCTCTCCAAATCGGAAATGGGTGGGCTTATAGAGGAGAGACAGACGCTTGCCAAGCCCGAGCAAACGCCTCCTCGTTTTGCTGCCTTGCCTGGGCTATTTTTAAGAGATGGTGCTTTGCCCAGAGGCACCACCCCTCTCTCTGCCATTCTAGTTAAACCCAAGGGAGAGACCAGGTCAATACATTTGGAACTAGTCCGGCTGCAGGAGATGCTGGAAGCCAGTTTGATGCAGTTCTCCCTGACAACCACCTTCGGGTCTCCACTCCTGATTTTCTGTCTGGGTTTACTCCCATAGCCTTTGCTATCATAGCAACACACAAGGCAGTGTGGTATTTGTATTCAGGGTTACCTTCCCCTAGTCTTCCTCTCTCCAGAGATGACCCACAAGACAGTGGGGGGTGACAGTAGCAGGCTGTATTGTGTACTGTTATACAATAGCAGAAAACTCTGGCCTGACATATAGGGTGTCACATAACGGGTGTCAAACTTATTTGCATAAGGTGAGACGGAATATCTCTGCTTTTTGATTATGTGTGTCAAATTTCATTCTTTTGCTCAACTTTCAAATTTTATTCCTCAGTATCTTTCCCATCCATGCTGGTCTCATTAATGGGAGAGGGAGGTTCTACTTTCCTGATGGTAAACACAATGGAGCCCCACTCACAGTTTATAGAGTGAAAAGGATGAAGTCTTATAGGTGAATAGCTTATATCACGAAATCTGAGGATAACAGCAGACAAACAGGTAGACAGACAGGGCAGACAAACATACATACATACCTACATACATACATACATACATATCAATATCTTTATTTCTCTATAATACAATACAAGTAATGTAACATCATAGAAAAATGATGATGAGAAATACATCAAAATGGATGGTAGCATGCTGGATGTAGGTAAACAGGAAACAAGACTCATGAAGAATATTGAAATAATGATATAAAAGGGTAATGACACAGTACATAGATTATAGAGGATGGGATTTACAACGGCGTTTCCATATGTGATGGGATGAGAATATTGCACTATTGCTTAAGTATTTGCAGAGACCCCGGATTTCATATTTTCTGATATTTAGTTGGAACAATCCTTTAGAAAAATTTTTTATGAATGTGGCCCAGACTGCCAACAATCAAAACAATTACACGGGTGTTAAATCCCATTTTGTTTATCTCCATACTGAGGGGGAAATATTTATTAAATTTATTTTGGTAGCAGTTTTCAATATGGGCATCAAAACAGACTGCAACCGCTACAAGCCATACTCTTTTGTGTTCACGATCAATAATTGTAATATCAGGCCTGTTGGCAGTGGTGTCAAAATTTTCCTGGGTGTTATCAAAATGAGCTGGCCTTAAAGGTGTGTCTTTTTTCAATGAGACATGTGTGTTCCTTTTGTACACATCACTTACTTTCTCAAAGATCTTATTGACAACTTTGTTGTGTCTTTGCTGGTAAAGCGGCTTCAGTTTTTTACATCCATTCAAAACATGGGATACTGTCTCAGCATAGAAATTACAAAGTTTACATGTTTTTGAATAACTGTTTGGATAGTATGTGTGCAAAAGACTCTCACATTCAAGCACTTGCATCCTCCCTTTCACACAAAACGTTCGTACTTTATCACTTATTTTGTGGTTGGTTAAAAAGTTACAAGATACAGTGTAATCAATGTTGTTCCCATTTTCTCTAATTATTCTTCCTTGTGATTTCAAACTTTTCAGTTCTTCAACAACATTATTTAGTTTCACATTTTTATAACATTTTTGAAATTTCACATGATCATGAAGAGAAAAATGAACATCATCATCAACCTCGACATTGTATTTAAAGATATTGTTAGACTCCTGTAGTTCAATTTTTTCTCTGGCACACACCTCCTGGAGGTTGACCCAATTTGATTTTGACCAGTTGACCTTGCTTTTCTTATTAAGTTGACCATTTTCTTTTAGTTCATATCCTGCGAAATTTATATTTTCTCCATCACTCTCTACTTTTGACACTTTTCTTTTAGTCATATGCAAATCAAGTGACTGGGTCGCAGCATTTTTGACTAAAACATCATCATTATTCAACATTTCTAGGTGAAAAGCAAGGTGTTTAGCGTGGTATAAAATGGCAGGATTAGGAACTCCGAGACCCCCTTGGGCTCGTGGACTGAAAAAGAAATTTCTAGATGTAGATTCATTTAGACCCAGCCATGTTCTAACATTGTTTACAATTTCATCTTCGATCTCCTTTAGGTGTTTTTCAGTAAAGATTAAATTAGAAAAGTAGAATAGCACAGGGCTAATACACATGGGGCTCAATAGCTGGAGTTTAGCAGATGATGGCAATGGGGCAAGACTGATTCTTGTTATGTTTGTTTTGAATTCGGCTATCACAGAGCATACCTGGGAAATCCCACTGGTGTTTTGGATATTAATGTCATGACCCAAATATTTATAGCTATTTTCTTTTGTCAAAACAGGAATGCTCTGATCTTGCACTTTAACATCAGCATTTGTTTTGCTGTTTGCCCAGTTATTTCCCGTGCGCTGTCCAAATGTAACGGCACACTTTCGTGGCTTTACATCCATACCAGTGGTGTTAAAAAAAGTACTGGTCTTATTTGTCATTATATTCATATCGTTGATGTTTGCACTTAAAAGACTTACATCATCAACATAGCCTTGAATAGGGTTAGGTACTTGGTATGGTGGGAAACTTTGTTCAACCCATCTTAACCAACAGTCAATCCCCTGTTCAAAAAGTATTACAGACCATGGGCAACCTTGGATTATCCCCTTTTCCCGAACAATTTTGTCTGTTACCCCTTTGCCAGTTTTAACCTGAAAACTAGACTCACTATAGATGTCTTTAGTTATATTAATATATAAGTCAGGGTAGCCATATCGTTTAAGTTCATTGAACATAGTCTGGTGGTCGATACTTCCAAAAGCGTCTTTGATGTCAACAAAACATAGGCATATTTTTGAGGTACAATGTAAGAAGTCACTTATGGCTGTCTTTAAACAGAAAACGTGTTCCTGGAGAAAATTACGTGGCAGCGATCCCTTTTGTCTCGGTGACAGGCGCTGAGTAGAGGCGATCCACGGCATCATCCGCGACTGTATGAGTTTCATAAACAGTTTATAAGAAGAAGGCAGAAGGGAGATGGGTCTCCAGTCTTCAATGTTGTTGACATCTCCGTTTCTCTTTGGTATCATTGTGATGATGCCGTGTTTCCAATCAGGTGGTACGCGCTGGTGGGTCAAGCAAATGTTGAAGATCACTGTAAAGATAGGGGCAAGTTTGTTTACTTTTTTCTTAATTGTGTCGTACGTGACGCCATCAGCGCCGGGGGATTTCCGTGTTGGTAATGTTTTTATCGCTGACTTCACTTCATCGTCTGTAAATAAGTCGGTGTGAGGCAGCCAATCTGGTGATGGTATGCTGACCTCGTTGTCCCAAGGTTGTTCGGTGAGGGGTGTGTCAAGTTTACGAGCACACCTTGACCTGAAATGTTTCTCTACTGTGGAGATATCGATTTCACAGCTATTACTGGAAACAATGCAATCGTTTTTGATAATATCTATGGCTCTTTTTTGATCCTTGTCTAGTACCACGAGCAGTTCTTGCTTTGATAACCTTTTGTTGTTGTTGTCTGTTGATCTGTTAGATTTATTTCGAAAGAAAGGACACAGTTCAGTTCTTAAGAAAAACAGGGTTTGTTGAATGAATGCGGTGATCGATTGTCGTTCGTTTTCGGTGTTTGATGTTGTGTCTTTCGCATGTTCTGGCGTTTCTTCTGGTGTTACGACAGGAAACTTTAGAAGGATTATAGAAGGAACATACATACACACATACATACATACATACATACATACATACAAACAGACAGACAGGCAGACAAGCAGGCAGGCAGACAGACAGACAAGCAGAGAGACAGCCAGATAGATAGATAGACAGACAGACAGACAGACAGACAGACAAACAGACAGACAGACAGACAGATAGATAGATAGATAGATCTAGGTAAATGCCATCTTCTGCTCACACAAGAAAGATAAATATTACCAGGTTATTATAATTTTTTTCCGTCTTTTCTACACTTTTGTATCTCTCCAGGTTTCGAGTGATCGGCTCCACCAGCCTATATCCATTCCGAGTGTCAGTTGATGGACACAATCTTACATTGCTGGCGTCTGACGGGTAAGGCTACTGGAAAGGTCGTAGTTGGAACATTACGTGGCCTTGTTTTGTTGGAATTTAAACATTTTTTGCAAAGTTCCGACTGAAAAATGTTATGCTGAAACATCTACTACTACTACTACTACTACTACTACTACTACTACTACTACTACTACTACTACTACTATCATACACACACATACACACCCACACACACACACAGTATATTTGCTGCCTCGAAGGTCATAGAGTTGACGTCTTAAACTATGCTGACATTTTTTTCTTTCGGCGACAAGCAGCTCCAAACAATTTAAAAAACTAAATGGCTGAGCTGTCTAAATCAAATTTGAAGTGAAGGACAAACTTAGCTAATATTTCTATCCCAAATGGTGGGTAAAGTTACCTTAGCATTCTGGATTTTACATCTCCTTGTGAAGTGATTTTTATGTTTTGGGTTTTCCACTTACGACTATAACTTTTATTTTGAGATCACCCCATAAAGCTGTCGGTATATCTTTTAAGGCTCTTGTACGACAGACCACACAGAATGGGACCCGTCAATGGCCAAGCCCAACACGATATAGCTGACTAAGGTCATTCAGTCTACTTGAAAAATAGCCAACCCTTCGAAATAACAATTGTAAGAGAATTGAGGCAACTTCAGACACGAAAAATAACAACAACAACAACAACAATTCACCGTGACCCATTTGCCGAGCAACTAATAGGCTATCACTACATTAAGAAATCAAAGTTTACTATCATTACAATAGATTTTAGAAATAAAAATGGTTATATTGTCCCCACAGCTATGATCTGCAACCAATAGTGGTGGAATCATTTGTCATCAACACTGGAGAGCGTTTTGACTTTGAAATTCAGACGGATCAACCTGTGGGGAACTACTGGATACGAGCGGAGACTCTGGAGACAGAACATCATATCGCAGAAGCTATTCTTAGATATGAGGGCGCGCCGGAAGTGGAACCAACTACGCATAGAAAACAATGTTCCCCACATGACAGGTTAGATGTCTTAATCATGCATGGAGTTAGTCCAGGAAATAAAAAATGCTAGTTTTTGTTGTTGTTTATAAAAATCAGCCAATTATCTATAGAACACGTTGCGTGCAGCCTATTAGATGAGTTTCTGTGATTCAGTCCGAGGATAATAGCAGACTAAGGAAATTGCTGTGTGAAATTTTGGAGTCTCGGGTGTATTTAATGGGAATGTTATAGTATCCTTATATCAGATGTTAATGGGAATATTTTAGTATCCTTATATCAGATGGTGATCAGAATGTGGAGCGACATGGCATATTGTCCCACATTGTTATCATTAGAAATTGAATAAGGAGATATTAGATGAGCTGTGAATACAATATTTCATTTTAATCGTTTTTGTGAAAACGAGGAAAGACGTTTAGAGAGAAAAAATGGCACATATAAAAACTACAAATATAATACTCTCCAGTCTTTATCTCAATGGTTTTAATTCATATTTCGTGTGCCAGGACGTTAGTACTAACTACAGATTATCTTGCCAGTCCGCTTTTACCGACAACCATCCAATTGAAAATGGTACATGTACCAGTTTTTGACACAAGTCTCATTTTGTAATTTCTGCCATGAGCCAACAGCTTCGAAAACGATGAACAGCATGAATAAATAATATGCTTGAAATCATTATTTTGGCAGTTTCGGCTCAGTGCGCAGCCGAAGGGCCTGCTTGAACAAAACAAAGATAAAATCTTTTGAGTACAGTACTTTATAAAAATTGCATTAGTAAATAACATCAGATGACTGAATTATACAGAAGCATAGTATATTTAAATGCCGATAATCTATTTCAATGATAAGTTGAATGATAGCTCTGTTTGTCTAACGCGTCCTATGTTTTTCCAGGTGCCTTGTCGTCAACTGCCCATTCTTATACTACCCAGTGGAAGCCTACACAGACTGCAAGGATGTAGGCCAGCTTAAGGCAACGGATGTCTTTCCTGTCCCTGGTACATTGGAAGGCCAGGCCGAAGACATCGAAGATGTTTTCCTGAACTTTGCTTTCCCCGGTGAAAAGATCTTATTGGGGTCAACAAACGGTAGAGTATTTCGGGTACGAGACATAATTATCTTCCTTCCCAACCACACTGTCTGTTCAGGCCAGTCTTTGGCCCTCTGTCTCGGGTGGTTTTCTAGAGGCACAACATTTATTTATTATCGTAAAAACACACACACACACATACACACACACACTTTTCATTTCTTAACTTCCTGTCACCTAAAATTCTGCAATTCTAAAACTGTATTGAATATGGCAACAGTGGTCAATTGCGACCATTACTTATAATTTGCAGTTTGGAAAATTATTATGGGAATCGTTTATAATGTGCATTTTGGAGAATAAATGATCATTATTAAAATGTGCATTTTAAAGATTTTACCATCATTAATGAAAAGAAGGCTTTTTTTTTCATCTCGTCCATCACCGGTGCGTGACGTTTGAAATACAGGTCTAGAAAGTTCAGGAGGTGCTCATGAATGCGTTTTATTTTTGTGTTTGCTGTCTCGGGTGAAGGAGTTCTTTATTTGTTACTGATGAAATTCTTTCATTATGTAAATTCTTGTTCTATTCACGCAGCCCTTGCATTTTTCAACGCATCTGCAGTGAAGCGCTATATCCTGAGTCACGGACATTATTGACGTCTATGCACTCTAAATGCAACCAAGTCTGATGATGCTCGGATCTTTTATAACTTGACAATAGTCTCTGTAGCAGTAATGCGACATATTCAGCTTTCTTAACATGGCCTCCAAATATAGCGCTCTTAACATAACCCCATTAACTGGCCACCGCTAATCAACGTATAACATTTTTTCCTATAAAACAAACAAACAAAGAAACATTGCAAATGAATAAGTCATCAAAATTTAGAATTGCCAGACATCCACGGGTCAATATTATTCACAAATTCTTACTGAGTGCACATTATTTAGGGACTTTCAGCGAAATGAACAATGGAGTTATATATATTTAGGAATCTCTCCGGGTGGGAACACAGTTGGGGCTGATCAGTGGTTGATTTCCTACCCAGCAGTAATATAATATAGCTGAATTCGGACATAAAGTGTGTACAAAACTTTCTGGATTACCGTATGTTTTATATTCCAGTTGCCCTCAGTATCGGCCCTCACTCAGCCTAAAGAAATCAATACTCTCTGTGACGATCTCGACTGTGGCGAAGATAAAATATGCAAGTGTTCTTTCACGATAAATCTGGAGGTATTACATCGTATTAGAACCAATTATCCAATTTTAAAAATGTAATTTTTTTTAATTTTAAGAATGTCTCTCGTTTCTGTGCCTATATCTATTTACGAGTAATCATGATGAAATAAAGCTCGAAACGCCCTCGTGTGACCATGACAGGATTATTCCTACGAGTTTTTATTGAATTGCCAGAATATCATGAAACTGGTTTTTTGTTTGCACTTAATGCGTTAAAACTATGCTGTACATGAAACCTTTTTTTCTTCCACCGCTATCCAACTTTATATAAGGAGCTGTGTATAACATTTAGTCATTCTGAGCTCTAAGGTGGAAGACTGCATATGCTTGTATGACTAGATCTATAATATGTTAAAAAGAGGTTAAAAAAAAAAAAAAGAAAAGGGGGAAATTCTTCAATCACGTTTTCTTTGCTATAGCAATGACGAATCAGACAGATATCAAAATGCACCAGTGTGTTTGCCACAGTTGCTATGGTCCAACTGTGAGATTTTTTAAAGTAACATTTTGGCCTTGGAAGAAGCATGCTATAATATCTGAACATTCATTTGAATTTGCCATTGCAATAGTATAAAAACTGAAACCAAATTAGCTAAAAGTATTTACTGTGAGAAATAATGCAAATCTGACTTTATTCACCACTGTCATTCATTTAAATCTCTTAAATGGTGAAAATGAGAGTGGATGAATGTTGTGGCCTCTTATTTGCTAGTTTGTTGTTGTTTTTTTATTCCAGCTATGAATTTTCAAGCTCTCACCATAATGAAAAGTCAGGACTGAGCTCACGGTTGTCTTGTCCACAGCATCCGCTCAGCTCCACTATTTTAACGGAAAATGAGGTATGAAAAAATAAAACACTCCTGGCCTCTGTATACTTGTTCACAGCTCCGCTCTAAACCGTTATTGAGGCAAAGAGGGTTTTTCATACGTCACTTTCAGTGAAAATAGCCGAGCGAATACTGTAGACAAGACACACTAATAAAAAAAACGTACAATATATTACATATTTGCATGTTCTGTGCGAAACAGAGAAATTATGTTTGGTATGTGCTATTATTTACTTTTATTCCAGAAGGAATTGGCTACTGATAACTAGGTCGGTGGCATACATGGCCAGTATTTTCCATTCCCGAGTTCCGTGATCGTTTCTTTATATCAGAGCCCATTGAGCTTTATCTTGAATGTGCAATTTATAACCCAGTCTTATCTTTATGATTGTCAACAGCACAACAAAGTATATCAGGTGATATTCCTCAATATGGGCAAAGGAAAAGGCTGGGCCCATCCTATACATATGCACGGACATTCCTTTTATGTGGTTAAGATGGGCTTCCCTACATACAACACAACTACAGGTACGGGTTTTATCTGGTAAACTTGACAGACCTTTTTAGAGTAAATAGAGAGATTTATGGTCATGTAGAGCGTTAACTCTCTGGTGCTCGAACTTTACCCCATTAAAAAACCTACTGAAACACGCGAAGCTGGAATGAAACAGACATGTTATAAAAAAGCAAAAATATAAATTTATATCACAAAGAATATTTTTTTGAAGAGCAATAGGCACCAGGGGCCCTGTTTCAAATCTGTGAACGACTGTGCACTAGAGGGTTAAAGTGCTTTACTTTCGGTACATTTTGAAAATAATATTAGTATAATTTTCTTTGACAGAATATGCAAAGGTAAAGACTACTGGTTCAGTTTGTGTATTTTTACTTATGAATACAGAAAGTAACGGTGTTTACACTGCTGTATGCAATATAGATATATCTGTTTGCCAAAACTTGCACAGTTTGACGAGTTACGGGTGAGTTCAGTCAGTTTCACATCTCAAATATCAACCCATGATAAACTTCATCTCTCACTGGTGCATCTTTCTTTCTTCTGAGGTATTTTTTATTGTAATCCTTCATCTCGAACTCCTAGAAAACGAGTTCATTTAAGTGTTTCTGACCATTCTTGCAAGGAGTTTACAAGAGATAGTCACCATGAGAAGCTTTGGGGACTGCTACTGAGAAAATGGCCCTCCCTGGAGGAAAAATGAGATACTGTTACAATCTGCTTAAGCATTTCTCATCTTTATCAAATGCTCTTGTCTGCCTAGGAAAATACATTGACGACAGTCCAGATATAAACTGCCGTGGAAATCCAGATAAAAACAAATCGTATTGCAATAACGCCACATGGACCAATACATCATGGGGAGGTAATAACATACCTGGATTGACATTGGAGTTACCTCTGCGAAAAGATACCATCATGATACCCAGTGGAGGGTAAGTTTCATCATGAATTGAGCAAAAACAACAACAACAACAACAACAAAAAAAACAACAACCCAACAACTTCATCATGAAAGGAGCAAAACAACAACAACAACAACAACAACAAAAGACCTAACGAACAAACAAACAAACAAACAAGAAAACAAAATCCCGTACAAATACAGTTGTACTATAGAGCTGATTGCTTAAACATACTTTGATAACAACGGCATCAGTGGAAATATGCAAGTCAGAGGGATCGGTATGTCTTGCAGGTTTATCATACTGTCGTAGAATGGATTTATATCACTGGGTTAGGGGATTCGTTGAAAAAGCCATGCAGTTTTCTCCATGTACCATCGTCTTGCTTTCTCGATTAATCTTGACTTTTTTTTTTTTCTTTTCCGTGGAAAGGAAGAGCCTGTTCCTTCTTTGTTCTCTCGCTGACCTATCATCTCTATCCATGGATTCATTCGACAGTTCGTTTAAATGGCAGTTGGTGGTGTTTCTGTTCGCACCATCACTTGCACAGTTTGCGTCATAGACAATGCCATCGTCATCGTAAAATCTCCTGTCTAACACTAATGCAATTTATGCATTTATTGCATTAAAGAAAAGCTCCAGAAAATCAGTAGGATTATCACAACAGGGCTTGGGCAAAATTATAATATGGTCCAAAAATGCAGCATGCAACTTTCTCTTGTTTTTTCTTTTTCATCTTCCTCTTTTTGTCCCACATTTTAACCATTCAGTGGTGTAGCTCATCAAAATATTGGCAGGTATGCGGCTGTGCGGATACGAGCAGATAACCCAGGTCTGTGGATTGTTCACTGTCATATTGAGCTACATCAGACTGATGGTATGTCCATGTTACTGAATGAATCCTTTCCCCACCAGTCTGCCCCACCCCACGGTTTCCCCAGGTGTGGAGATTTTAGCTATAAGGAGACAGCAAATTCTGAACAGAAAGAGGAAAGTAAGTACTTCCATAGTTGTCAGTTATACATTAAATATATGCTATAGTTATACAAGTATGGTTGGCTTGTGTGGTAACCCGTTGTTCAGATTTATGCAATAGACAGACAGACAGACAGACAGACAGATAGAGAGAAAGAGAGAGAGAAAGAGAGAAAGAGAGAGATTTGGTTCGCTTGGTCGTATGCCTGTTTAAAAGACACAAAAGAAATCAGGATGAGATTGTCTAATTGAATAGATCTTTCGGTACGTGTACAACGGCACGAGACTGACCACTGCTCCTGTTTTTATTATAATTATTCTGTTGTTGTTGTTGTTGTTGTTGTTGCAGGTGGGTACAGCAAGGGCGTTTTCTGGAGTGTTGTAGGTATTTTGCTGACACTCCTCCTTGTTCTGACCGGTCTCCTCTTGTGGCCACTTCGTGATCAGCTCGTGTCCTCTAAAAATAACTTGATTGACGCCACAACTACTTACAGGGATTCCAAGACCAACGCTGCTTTCGAGGGGAAATAACTGCTGCCGCCAATAGACGACATCATGACATTCACATAATATTATTATTTATTCTTGAAAATAGATTACTACTTGCTGTCACGATCCACTTGTAAGAGTGACGGACGTCATTACACTTTGTGTATGTTCCCATAAATATATTTTTTATATTTATGTAAATGACGAAGCAAAAAAAAGTGTCCTTTTGATTAATTCCCCTGGATCTCTGGAGTCTCTGGAAATCTGCCAAATCTGGTTGCATGTTAGTGATTCAATTTGAAATCACAGTCCACGATGAGTATTTAAGAACATCGTGTATTCAAGGAACATAAGAACATTTTGGCTGTAAACCCATTTATTTTATTCATATTTATATATAGTCTTTCAAAAAATAATTTGACACATTTTAAAAGTGCGTAACTCTAAATCCGCATCACCCATTGTGTTGAAATTTTCACACCTCGTTGAGAACGCTAAGACCACGTAGGAATTTTACTCACTTCCACTTAGGGTCTTTTGATCGCTTGGGACCTACAGAGTCACGTGATTTTAATTTTTCCAGTCTCTTAGCCTTAAAACTTGATTTTAAAAAAAGAAAAAAAAAACATATGGAAAGGTTGATCCAACTTCTTTCATTCGCCGTGTTCAAAACGGCACTTTTCATTATGATAAACATACCACAACAAAGTCAAGATGAAAGAAATCAGGTTATTGGGATGCTTAATGCCGGATTCCCTGTTGCTGTTGTAGCTGGGAGATTTAACGTCACCAGACGGACCGTATACAATACGAGAAACCGTCTGGCAACAAACTGGGACCGTAAAAGACCGCCAAAGACCAGGCAGACCAAGACTGAAAACTCACAGACAGGATCCATTTATTCGCATTCGTCATCATTTTAAGTAGACGCTTCAAAACGGCTCAAAAGACAACATATGAACAAATTGCAAATGCTCGACAAGTATCAACAAACACTGCTGCAATCACAAGACTGATCCAGTCTATGCATCGCCTATGCCAGCCTTTCATCAATGCAGGAGGCGGACACAGTTATTAATAGACTTGTGACTTTTGATTCTGACTCCCTGTTAACTGTGAGTACCACAATAAATTAACGTGTGTCCAATCTTTTGATTCAATGTGTTAATTCTTTTTCATATTTTTCATATTGAAAAATCTAGCATCTCTGAAATTTTCATATCTATCCAACATATCATATCCGAGATTAAAGTAAAAAACAAGGCTGTAAAGTTATTTTTGAAAGACTGTATAATATATAGAGCATTCGAGCACCAGACGGATCTCGACATTCAGTGACAACGAATATACCAAAGCAACTGTAAACAACTAGGAAGCTCGCGAGACTGACTGGTAGCAAATATTCAAATGAAATAAACAACAAACAAACTCTTATACGAATAAGACTAATGCAGCCTAACTGCTCTTAAGATGAGATAAGATATAACTTTATTATCCTGCTGTCAGGAAATTTATTGTCACAGCATCAGGAACAGTGCAAAATCAAATCGAAATACATAAGTTACACAGGTCTTTAAGGCAAGCCGCACACAGGCAAATTGCTCATACATTACCAGCAAATAAGAAGATTACTCACACAGTCACACACTTTTGAAAACCAGCAGGATCGAGCATACTACGGCAGGAAACACTAGTACTTCGAATGGCGGTTGACAAAAAAATAAAAGATCGTCTATAGCGCTCTCTGTTTTTAAATACAGTATTCTTCCACTGAAAAGTTGAAAAATGCAAAAGCTAAACTTCAGCTGGAGGTAAGACGTTGCGCCAACAAATACTGGACAGACTTGTGTAACAGCATACAAGAGGCAAATGAAAAGGGAGATATGAAAACCGCCTTTAGTCAGATGAAAGTAGCTCTTGGGCCAATCATCACCAAAAGCGCCCCACTTAAGTCTGTAAATGGTGAACCCATCACAGATAAAAATGAACAACTGAATAGGTGGGTAGAGCATTACTCTCTGTTGTATTCAACTGAGAAAAATATTCCACCAGATTTTGAGGAACACCTCCAAAAACTGCCAATAATGGCCGAACTTGACGCTGAACCTTCCTTAGTCGAGCTTTCCAATGCAATCGACCACCTGTCTGCTGGAAAAGCCACAGGAAGTGACAACATTCCTGCAGAGGTATTAAAAGACCTAAAAGGCCCACTATTACCATACCTGTATAATCTGTTACTGCAGTGTTGGAAAGAAGGCGTGATACCACATGATATGAGAGACGCCAAAATTGTCACACTTTACAAGAACAAAGGAGACAAAGGCGACTGCAACAACTATCGAGGCATATCCCTCCTCAGCATTACTGGAAAGGCTTTTGCTCGCGTCATCCTCTGCCGCCTTCAACAACTGGCGGAAAAAGTCTTACCAGAAACACAATGTGGCTTTCGAAGCAAACGATCAACTATTGACATGATATTTGCACTTCGGCAAATCCAAGAAAAATGTAAAGAACAAAACAGGCCGCTTATAACATGCTTTGTGGACCTAACAAAGGCTTTCGACACCGTAAGCCGATCTGGCCTGTATGCAGTCCTTAAATCCATAGGCTGTCCACCAACATTGCTAAAACTTATTGCATCCTTCCACACTGACATGAGGGCATGTGTCAACTTTGAGGGCTGCACATCCAATTCATTTGCTGTAAACAGCGGTGTGAAGCAGGGATGTGTTCTTGCTCCTACCTTATTTGGTATATATTTTGCAGCCCTACTCAAGAATGCCTTTGGTCAATGTTCAGGTGGAGTACTTATTAACACCAGACATTTTTAATGTTGCCAGACTAAAAGCAAAATCTCGTACAGAGCATTTTATGTTACAAGAGCTCCTCTTCGCAGATGATGCTGCAATCGTGGCCCACGATGAAACCACGCTCCAGGCTCTCATCAATAGCCTTGCCAAAGCCTGTGACAAATTCATGCTAAAGATCAGTGTCTCAAAAACTGTAGTTTTGACACAAGGCTTGAGAAACCCCAACCCAATCATGCTGAATGGCTCTCCTCTGGAGCAAGTGGGAAAATTCTGCTACCTAGGCTCAACCATCAGTGGTAGCACAGACATAACAACTGAAATAAATGCCAGAATAGGAAAGGCGGCCACAGCTTTTGGCAAACTCTCAAAAAGGGTGTGGAACAATAGCAAGCTGATCATCAAAACAAAGGTACTCGTGTACCAAACTTGCGTCCTAAGCACCCTGCTGTATGGCTCAGAGACATGGACCACCTACTCCAAACATGAAAGATCCCTCAACTCCTTCCACCTGCGCTGCCTACGCAAAATTCTCAAGATCAAGTGGCAAGACAGGATCTCAAATATCGAAGTTCTGAGCCGAGCCAACATTCCATCAACTCAGGCTCTCCTAGGCAAAAAAAGACTGCGGTGGCTTGGACATCTCCACCGTATGGAAAATGATCGCATCCCCAGACAAATTCTCTACGGGGAACTTGCTACTGGCAACCGACCCAGAGGTAGGCCACATCTGCGATTCAAAGACACTTGCAAGGTCACGATGAAAGCATTCAACATCGACCCCAATGAATGGGAGAACCTTGCAAATGATCGAAGCAGATGGAGACAAAAATTGCGCAGTGGCACGCTCGCAATAGACTTCAAGGCAAAAGAAACATACCTGACAAAACGACAGAGGCGGAATGAAAACACTCGCCAAAGTGAACCCAAAAGACTGACCTGCAATCACTGCCATCGCACTCTCGGGTCAAACATTGGTAGAATAAGCCACGAGAGAAGCTGTCAGTCAAAGTGAAAGTGAATATTCTAGCTGCTAAGACCGTCTGTAAAGACGCTAAAGGCCATATATATTCTTCCACTTCTTTGGAATCAGACTATCTGATGGAACAAGGGGTGGGGGACAGTCATTTAGAATTGATTTCAGTTTCTTTTTGCACGAAAACACTCTTTGCTTCTGTATACTTGTCCACAGCATCCATTCCGCTCCGCACCTCACCGCTAGAGAGGCAAAAAGAGTTCTTCGTACATCATTTTCCGTAAAAATAGCGGGGCGGATGTTGTGGACAAGAACAGTAATACAGTGAAACGCAATCGCAAACATAATTATTGTCTTTTCTCATCTGGACCAAATGCTTCCCCCAACATTGTTTTTCTTACTCCCACCCCTCCCCTCACTGATGAGCATAATAACAAAATGAACTGCGTCCAGTTTTCAAAGATGTTCATTAGCTTTGGACAAAAAAACACGGAAAATCTGTGGGGGCGCACCGAGGTTGGAAGCAAAGTCAAAATGTGGCAAAAAGAAAAAGTTGTATATCGATAGTGTCGGGCGCAAACCAGCCAAGTCAAGATAAGCAAATTTTACAGGAGGAACAAAAAGTTGCGGATAACACAAAAGGGAAATGTACTTAGCTGGTTGGATCACATGTCTATTTTGAATGTTTTTATTGAAATATGGTAAGAGCTATTTTTACAGATGATGCGGGGTTCCAATTTTCATAAATTGGTACTATGAAAAGAAATATGAAAATTTCGGACACCCGACACCATCGATGTAGCACAGCCTTCAGTAAGAAATAATAGAAAAACGATACCATGAACCGCAAAGGAAAAGGAGGGACACCATTATTAGCATCGGATACGCACAGTGAAGCAAAAGAAGACAACACTGCATGAGATTCACACAGCATCCAGCCGTGTCATTGAGAAACTACGCAACAACATATTGCGTTGTGCTACAATATTCATACATAAAAATAAAATGTTCATCTGATTATGGAAAAAATACAACTCTCATTCTCTCTCTAAAAAGTATTGCTTTTTTGTCGACATTTCCAATTCATAAACCTTTTTCATGCAACAGTGTCGTCACACATTTGGCACAAAGAGATCACATTAAAATATATCACCCGCATAATCTATCTATCTATCTATCTACCTATCTATCTATCTATCTATCTGTCTGTCTGTCTGTCTGTCTGTCTGTCTGTCTGTCTGTCTGTCTGTCTGTCTATCTGTCTGTCTGCCTGTCTGTCTATCTGTCTGGCTGGCTGTGTCTATCTGTTTGTCTGTCCAATGTCGGTCTGTTTGTGTATCCACCAACCCTGTCTTGGTCTATTTATCTGTCTGCATCAGTGTCTGGATGTTTTTGTAAGTCTATTTGTCGGGGTAAAAAAAAGTACTATAAATTCCAAAACGATTTAAAATGAAAGAAATTCTCCCGAGAAAGGCGCTTTTGCAAAAACCCTACTGTAGCAATAAATAATGAGATAATTGAACAATAAATTTGAAAAAAAAAGTAAAAAAGAGGCTTAGCTTGTCACAGATCGTAAATCATGATTGTGCGCACCTACTGGATTCATAGTAACTGATGGCTTATGGGTTGCTTGAATGATATTAATTTTATCTTAAACTAGTTTTACATGTTGTAAACTAAGCCAAACTACCTCCAGTTTCAGTTCTGAGTTTGGAAACACCACGTCGACACGATAAAGGTCACATTGTACTAGGAAAAAGCAAGAAGATAGACAGAATACAACAGAATGATAGCACAGGAGGAGACTCTACCAGAAGCACCCACCAACCACCCGCAAACTACCTTGAATGATTAAGTACCCTGAATATTGTCGACTGTTTCGTCTCTATAGTATAAACATAGTAATTAATGTGGATCTCACTGGGATGAAGTTGTACCGGTAACTTGATCTGTGCTGCACTCAATGGTTAGTTCTGTAAGCGAGCCAGGCTACTTCCCCCATGTCAGTGTTTCTGAAATACATTTTGGGGAGTGCACTGCAGGAAAATCAAACTTTTTTTTAAAAATTTCGATTTTCAGTAGTCCTAACTTTGTGTGCACTTCCCTGGTGTGTATGTGGGGGCAGGTTCTTTGGATGAAGAAGTACAGTGCCGTTTATTTACCATGGAGTATTTGTATTTCCATTTTTTGCATGTGTAAAAGTAACTTTACTATCAGTAAAATACATGTATTAAATAAGTATACTTACTAATTACGGGTCAGGTTAAAAAATTTTAACAGCAGCTGCCGTCCGAAAACATTTGTAATGTTTCGGTCCTTTTCAGCATAGTGAGTTAAATGAGACTATATCAAAGTAGAGGTTTGGACTGCCATCAGGCAGCCAAGGGATGCCTAATTAAGTAGACAGCATGCATTTAGGTTCCGGCTTCCAAGATCCGAATTTCGAATCACGGATCTCTCGCTTGCCAGTCAAGGGCTCTGCCCAGTGGGTCATCGTGTGATAATTTAAGGTGTACGCATTAAGATACAATATCATGGGATATGTATTACCGATAACATTACAACATTTTAATTTTTGCAGTCTAAATTTTGCAGTCATAAGAGAACAGTCGCAGGCCTATTTCCAGACGTTAAATTTCAACCTTTGAAGGGTCAATGGTGGTCGTGCTTGAGTAGACAGACTTACCAGCGAAGAATGGAAGGGTTGAGTGGGGTATGAAATACTACTCCTCGCTATCACAACTCTCATCCACGTCCTGCCCCACTGAAGCTAAATAGATAGAAAATAGCACAGGGTCCTGTGAATCTGAATTACACAAGAAGAAGAAGAAGAAAAAAACAAACCACAACCTTAAGAACTCTGGATTAAAAAATAAAAATCATTTCAACAACGACTCAAAGGTGGCAGCTTTCTGTGTATTATGCTGGTTACCTAATCCATCCCGAGCACTTAGGCCCCACGACTTGTTAACTGTGATAACTTTTGCAATTAAACTACTCGAATGATCGAAATGCAGGAGTAGATCTAAATTTAATGGCAACGGTACTTTCATTCAATCAGACAGAAGAAGAAGAAAAAATGTCTTAGATGTAGACCGGTAGATGTAGGTTTGGGGACAGGGGGAGGATTGAAAATTCTGTAGAATGGAAACACTATCAAATTCCATGAATAAACAATTGGACCGATGCGAAATCGCTATCATATACTGTGATTTGAAACAGAAAAATTACTCACACAATGAATTATATTTCATAAACCGTAGAATTTGTACGCGAACGCCATCTGGAATTTTTGTTTGTTTTATTTGAGACACAGAAAATTGCCAGAATGAACAGCTGATTTCGTAAACAGTAAAACTTATACGAGGTCGCCATCAGGATTTTCTTTTATTTGAAACACGGAAAAATGACGTAAATTCCGCGACAAGCGAAGATTAGAATTTATGTGAGAACGTCCTTAAATGATCATTAAATTCCAGCAGGTTTTTATTTTATAGTTTCTTTACTTTCTCTATCAACTTTGCTTTGAAGTTCTTTTTTTTTTTTGCTTCATCGTGATATGATTTCGAATTACAAAAAGAAAAATTAAGGAACCCAAAATAATGCATTACTTATCTCTGACTTTCAGAAACGTGCCTTGATTTTCTCAGGGTTCTACTAAAATTTTCCATGTACATAATCATGTTCTTCCTTTGTTTAAAGTTAAATAAATAAATAAATAAATAAAAAAGAAACATAAATAAATAAATAAGTAGCAACTTCTTGGTCGGACATGAGTCCCTCCAAATCCTGCCCGTTCTCTGCAGCTTTTACTGTTTCGCCTTTGTGTGTGCATGTGTGTTAATATTTTTATTTGATCCTCTGTAAAAAAAAAAACAAAACACCAATTGCTACTGTTACATTACAAGTATCTGGAGGAAAGGTTTTGTAAATGCACAAAAAAGTGTTATCACTGGCACATGTATTATGTTACAAGTATTTAAAGAAATCAGTGGTGAAAAAACTCCTCGGATAGAGAGAGAGAGAGAGAGAGAGAGAGAGAGCGAGTGTTAACATCTCTATTATGTCACAAATTTTCTGAGAAAATTATGTTCCACCGCACCCCCACCTCCAACAAAATTGCGTATGTTCAGCATTTATGGCAGCCCCTCTTGTGTCAACAGCTTTAGGCCTCTTCGTGATTCTTTAGTTCGGCAGCATTCGCTGACATCCAGACTGGGCGTAATTTGATACCCAGCCGGCACCTGGTGATCACTGAGCATGACGTACTCTTCTGCTGGCTAGCTAATTTTTATGCTGGATTTTCCAGTTTTCTCATGGTTGTCAAGTGCACGCAAATCAGATCAGACGGGGAGTAAACAAAGAATCAGTTTATTCATCATTTCTAGAGACAGCCGAACTAAATTAAACAACATTATAATTATGTACTAAGTGAGTTTCAAGAATATAAAGCACAATATATATGAATACAAAGGCTGGTCACATTCACAAACAATATTTTCTATTTCAATTTTAACAGTTCATTGATTTTTTTTTAATCAGATCATTCTTTATCACGCCACTGTATATCTTATTTCTTATGGTTAAAATCTCCAACATGGCTACTGAACACAAGTCAAGTTACATGTGTCAGAAAAGGACCTTGATCTCTTTGCGCAGTGAACAGTACAAGATGCATTTTGACTTTACTGTCCAGCATAAATGTATAATTTATACACTCCCATTTCAAGTAGTTTACAGTATAAAATAGCAAATGGCTATGAGATTATATGAAACTACAATTGTACGTGAAAACGTCTGCAAATAGCCTACAAAAGTCGATAACAATTTTAAGAAAAATCATGACATGAGCTGAACTTTTCAAAAAAATAATAAAATATAGTCCTCAAGACTGAGACGATGGAAACTGATGTGGCACTGTAATTACATTTTCCTTTTATTATTTAGACTATTTTCCTTTGGTCATTTTCAACTTTCTGTTTGAAACAGTGGGAATCAGATTTCTGTTCTACAGGACACCTGTGACAAATGAGAATGAAGAACAGTCTTAACTCTGTCCATTGGTTCTCTTAAAACTAAAAGTCTGACTACTTAGCTTGGCAAAAGTGTATTGTGTACTAACTCCTCACGTTGTTCTCTATAGTAACCTATTCCAAAACCCCATTTAAAATCCATTCTGCACAATGATATTCTAGCAAATGGAGTTTCGTAAACACCAATGACTTGCCATGGAACCGGAAAAATAACATATTTCATAAAATATACATGTTAATTTTCTCATGAATAGATGTAAACTGATCCAATGGTAAGGGTCCACTGTGTGATATAAGAATGTGAATGTCATGATATAAAGAATTGAGCTGTGTATAAAGGTCCTTGGATCTGAAGGCCTGGTTTCTTCAAGCCCTTTTCCCCAAAAATTCTGGCTCCTCATGCCACAAATTCTGCAGAGCTGCTGTGTGTACTCCTCATGTCTTGCCAATGATTGAGTGTCTGCTATCATCAAATAGTGAACTCAAGCTGTCAGTTATGAAACAACAGAATAATTTGATTGCTTATCATAAGTAGTATCACCCTCATTTCTAAATAAAACGGACAGAGCAATCATAATACTGATCGACTAGATTTGTGAGTTAGTGGGCTGATCACCCTGTCTGGAGGAGTGTTGGATTACGGCTGGGAGAGCTGAACTAAAGGTCCCAATTTTGGAGGAAAGAAACATCCGTGTGTCCCACTGGGTTGGTGCAGTGCGTGAAAGTTTCCCTAGGTGCGCGACCATAAGGTCTCCAAGACAAGAGAGCCCTTTTTCTGTTCGTTGAGCGGAACGAAGCAGGGTGCATATTAATTTGCTTGTCCGCTTTGTTAGTGAATTCATTTTGCTGTTTTCTCATGTGGATCGACCTCGAGCCGGTGGCTGGCAAAGTAAGTCAATCTCCATAAATCAGTAAGTTTTGATTATCGATAGGAATGTTTTACACATTTTTTTCCGAGAAAAACAACCCTTAACTCATTTTCTCGCCACGCCCCTTTCTATTGTGTTATGAGCAAAGATAAAGTGAAGAATTATCATGTATCCTTACTGACGGCAGAAATAGTGGAATTCTCTTGCATATTAAAAAAAACAACTGATATGATAATTTATTTCGAAGGGCTCAGTGGAAAAAAGATCAGAGTCACATTTTTGATATTTTGAGAAAATCAAATTTTAAACTTTAAAACATTCTGGTAATCAAGCTATGAAAGGGAACCTATTTCTAAGCATTTTCTCTTATATCCACACCTTTTCTGAATGCAAAGACATCTTTGAATAGACTCTGGACCTAAAATTAATTGCACAAATTAAAATATTGTATGACGACCCATGAATGGACTTTGATCTTTCTTCCATTGGATGTCAAAGAATGCTATATAAACCATGGAATAAAAGAGGCAATAGTCACTGTCTAGACGTAAAAACTTTAATTTCAACACACTGTCTCACTTTGAAAACAATCCACTTCCTAAGACATAATACAGAGCATATAAATATCATTTTAAAGCACAGTGTGACATATTGAATACACACTCACACTGGCAAACAATAAAAAGGTTGAAAAAGAAAAAAGGGATTGAATCTGTTTTTAAACTAGGAAACTCAAGTCTCAACACCTGTTCTGAAAACCATGCAAATATAATAATGTTAAACTATTTTATTTATGTGGAACTTTTCATAATTACAAACTTAGTACAGTAAAATTTTTCTGTACGGAAACCATTGAAATTTTAAACTATCAAAAAAAATTATACAACAACAAAAGTTTTAGTATGTGTGTATACCAGTATTTTGAAATTTCCTCTTATTTAGGAAAACTTTAATTAACCTCTCGCAAAATAAAAACAAAATCTGACATTTCCTTGCAGGAAATAAAAATCGAACTTAGGCTAAAATCATGTCCTACATAGCAGATCTGTCAAAACATTACAACAAAGAAAATAAATAAATCAAGGCATCTAAAAGTAGTCAAAACCCATGACACTTGCTTAAATTAAAAAAAAAAAAAAGGCAAATAGTGTATACCCGAAGGGGGATTAAATTAAGTTTTAAAAAGACTTGTCAATACTGATGTGGTTTTGAAGTGCATGAAGTGAGACAAATCATCTCAAAACAGACTAAAAAAATACAATAATATGAGGAGGCATGGAAATCGTTTGGCAACCCCAAGTATTGGCTGTCAAAATTATGAAATTCAAAATATTACTGGCATGTTTTAAGTTGTTTTTTTCAAAGTGCAAACTTGAACATTGCTTTCTAGAAATACGGAAAAGCATGACAATAAAACAGACAAATGATGTCATGATGACACCAAAAAAATCCTTGGAAAGTGCCAAACAAACATAATAATTAAAGTTCACTTTCAGAGTCATTCTGTTCATCACTTCCAGTTACTGGCAGAGAATCATAAAAATAATGTCCTGTTTTCTGGACTACAAAAGTTCTTTAATACTTGAAGATCAGCATACTTCTCCTTACTGACTGGCAATAGTCTGCTGTAAAGTTCTTTGATCTCTGTCACATTTTGTTTCGATTGCTGACGTTTTGTGATCACATGGTTTCCATGGCACCATTCCACGAGTGTTGCATGAGCTGTGGATGGTTTTGCTCAAACACCATTTCCCTGATGGGCCTTGTCTTTATTGGTGCTGTTGTCTTGAAGAAAGGTTTTAAGAAGTCACTAAAGTTCAAAAACAGAGCTTGTGTACAGGACACAACATTATACAGAGCCGGTTTGACTCGAGATTTCTCAAATACTTCAATCCATTCTGAAGGAAGATCAACTGGTGTCGATTGATCAATAAGAACCATGTCCCTGTCGCATTCTAAGTAGGAGTGTCTATGAATAGGGAAACGACAGATGACTTTTGAAAATCTTTTCTCACTGTTGACCAGCCAATGAATGAAGCTGACAAAGGTGTAATTCGTGTTCTGGCCGCAACATCCATCACAAAATAGTTCAAGTTCAACGACCTCTTTGGACAGATAATTTAGAATAAAATGATACAATACTGAACAGACATTGTCAGCTCCTTTTTTGGCATTTGTTTGGTCACAGCAATAAAAAAAACACATCATCAGATGCTAAAATATGAATATTGAAAGAAAAGAAACTTAATTGCCTCCTGTAATACACATCATTACACGACTTGTTTGGAGCTTGTAAGTTCTTTTGAAAATCAAATACAATTGCTTATATTTTTGTATCTTTCTGAGCTTCTAATTTTGCACTTTTCTTTCTCTTATAGAATGTGTCTGCTTTTCTTAAGTGAAGTTCATACTCGGTTCTGAATGAGTCTAGCTCTTTATGATATGTCTGTCTCTCATCTTCTTGGATTTTGTCTAAAAGTTTCATCTCCCTGTGTTTAATCTCCTGATTGAAATTGTCACATGCACTACAGGTATCCTTCCTGGGATATGCAAAGGAATTATTGAATTGGGAATTGAAAATATGACGATATGTTTCATAGCATATGCAAAAATCGGCTGGTTGGGACTGTAGAAACATATTAAACATCTTTGAAATATTAAGTGTTTCAGGAAGATAAAGTTTCCGGCTATCCTTTAAAGAATAGTGAGACTTGCGTCCTCGGAAAGATGATATTATGTTTCTTTATAGCCTCTTCTACTTCTTGCTTCAGTTTATGAGGCCTATTTGAATGCTTTCCTCTCATATCTTTGGGCGCTTGACCTAAAGTGAAGAGAGAAGAGTAAAAATAATAATAATAATAATAATTGTAACTTATTCTTAGTTCAGTTGCCTGAAGCTTGAATCATAACTAATAGAGTATTACCTTGAGGCAACCTGCCTTTAAAGCAAGACAGTAATAAATAAATTAATACATAAATAATGATCATTTAATTATTTATTTATTTATTTTTAATTATTAAAATATAGAAAACAAAGGCTTTAATTTATGACGTATCAATCATGCAGTAGAGATCGGAAGATATGAAACTTTATACATGTATCATCTCTTGGAATAGAAGTTTACATTATAATTGGCAACCACACCCCCAAAGATGAATGACACACAATCGTCATGCATGTTTATCATACAACACCAAAAATGGCTCTAGTAATTACATGTACTTGTAATTCACCTATTTTCCTTACATAATTTTACAACGTATATATGATGGAGTAGAAAAGACATTTATGATAATTATGACAGCAGCCTACCTTATAGCTTAGCCTAAATGCTTGTGATGGGAGATGTCGCGATGTGGGTTACATGGGGATATTTCGACTGACACTCTTTCGAGGTCCGCTCCCACAATCGACGAACACACAAAAATAAATACTTGCACTCTAAAAACTAAATAAATCAATTGCTTTCAATTTTAGCAGAACTGTAGGGCAGTTTAATTACAGGAATTAATGTAACAAATATAATTATAAATATATATATCAATTCAAAGGCAACTGAATCTAACTAATGAAACTACAGCTTTTATAAAGACTAACGTATTCAATCTAACTACTTGCAGGTCATATGAGTTATATGGCAAAAAGAATCCGCGCACGTGGCGACGGATCTAACAGTTTAAATTCTATTAATTCAATGAGGCATGTTAGGATATGGACATTTCCTCTAGACACGCCATAGAGAATGCTTGTACAACCATGCGTTGTCTGGCGGTAGCTCTGAAACTGTCTTCAAAAGTAAGTAGAACGGTTCACTTTCATCATTACAAATTAGTATGGACTCTCACCATGCGGCCCTCACTAGGAGTGAGAGCGCTGGATGTAAACGCTGTGGGTTTATATCAAACCAAGTAGCTTAGGCTCTGGAGCTTTAAATCAGGCTCCTCACAATGGACTGCTCAACTGCGTCTCTATGTCCCTCATCTGGCTGAGGACTATCGCCGACCACCTCGTAAATGGATTGTCTACATGTGGCCCAGAACTAAGTTCTGTATGGCCTTAAATACTGGTCTGCATCTGCAGCTTACCGTCTAATTCCTGGATTGTGATTGGTGCAACCACTTCTAGCTCAGCTGCCGAACTGAGTTATTTTAAGTAACAGCCCTACGCAACGACCTTGGGTCGACATCAAAGGTCGAATCACCCGAGACAATAAAATGTAATTTTATAGCAATAAATTCTTAACATGTTCAAAACCCCGAGCTTTTACTCTGGATCACGGTATTTTCTGTACGTCAACAGACGTCTCAATAACATTTAATTCCTACTCACCCCTTCCCTCTCTACTAAACCTAGTTCAAAACACGAGATATAAAAAGTGCTCTGTCATGCACACCTACGCTGTCCGTCTATCCTTCCCCACACCTTCTGTCTATCTATTATAAAAAAAACTGTTCAAAACAAATTGCCCACGAGACCAAGTTATGCTGGCTCGCGCAATAATTACGTTTGTAAAAATTACTCACTGCTCTCTCACAAAAATTTAGTCAGTGGAAACATTTATGAATTAAATCTGTTCTTGACACATCCCCCACCCCAGTGAAAACTTAGGGTTTGAACGACATAACTGTCTACTAACGTTGCTATGTAATAGTACTTTGGAAAGGGCTATATAGTAAAAAATATATCGTTACTGAAAGTCCAAAAAAAAAATAATTCTAAGAACGTGCATTTTCGATGGACAATAGCATATGTATGTTTATATGCGACGTTCTGTGATAATATATAATTATTGTAGCACTTAAGAATTAAAGTGATAAACTTCTCTCACACAGACATACTGTAAAGACTGAAATATTGAGCAACTAGCTCATCGCTTCACTGAGCGTAATTAATACATTCATAGAACATGAACGAACAATAGTTAATTAAAGTAATGGTATCCTGGCAGCAGTAGGTCTGGTCGCTCGGTTTGCCATTTCCTCATCTCATTGACCCGCAGACAAAGGGGTCAAGGTTGTCTGAAACTCAGGTCATGGTCAGGATGGACGCTAGTGGAAAAAGGAATCACATGGAAATTTTGAGAAAGAATGTCCATAATTGGTAGGACAATATAATGTGAAACCATCCACGGTCTCCGAAAAAGGTGAAAAATGCTCAACCTCAATGTTTAACAGACTATAAAATAGCAACATATTCTGGCCTATCAATTACAAATTTCGCCATAGTTAAGCTGAAATAAACGTCGACAAGATAATTAGCCTGACGTACTCTTTCAAAATCGGCGTAGCGCTCGTCTTGATTTAAGAATTAGATAGCGCTTCTCGCATTCAACAATAATCTAAATCTCAATTAAATAACATTGCACTTTAATCTATTTCTAATTATATCCAATCCGGGATAGATGAGATGCCACCAGGCGATAGCAGTTAATTTAATGCGCCGTTTCCGTACGCAAGCCATGCACACGTCAAGTGTCACAGTCATCTCGGTATATAGTCATAATCGGTTCAATTCAATATCTATATCGGGTATGTTCTTAGATAACTCATCCACCGGCCACATGGAGAGTTACAATCATAATCAGTATTCTTACTTGTCATATCTAGTATTACGTTAGATGGTCCACGAAACGCGGAAAACCATAGACATAATCGGTTGTATAAAAAAAAACAACTCCACTCTTCTTCACAACTTCTTAAAACGCGACCACGCAGTGTCCTCTGTTACCACTGCAAAAAACACTCAAAAACGCGAACACGCAGTGTCCTCTGTTACCACTGCTAAATATCTCAAAACGCGAATACTCCCTTCCTTACATAACTAGTCGGTCTTACACTGCCCGTCGGTCTTACACTGCCTGCGGCCTTACACTGCCCAGAGGTCTTACACTGCATCTCGGCGTCTTACACTGCCTGTGGCCTTACACTGCCCTGAGGCCTTACACTGCCCTGTGGGGCTTACAATGCCTGTAAGAAGGTTCAACAATAACACGCGAATACGCGGATACGCAGTGTACTACGTTAGCACTGCCAAACATCTCTCAAATAATCGAAAAATACCAATATCATCCATCCCATGAGGCAATCTCATTATTGCTCTCCTCGGGTCGACGTCATACGGAGACGACTAAAAAAAAGTATACTCAATATATATAATTCACATAGCTCTTATATCGACATCACCTCGATACTGATACAGACTCTTCCCATGAGACAAATTCATTGCTCTTCGGGCGGCGGCACCAGCCGACAATAAAATCAATACTCACTAGTCATCACTACACAAAAAAAATCACCTCCCTAAACAGTCTAATACTGTCCTCTCGGGAGCTCGTCAATATAAAGACGAGATCGGTTATACATGACGCTTAATAAGCTCCATAGAACTGGCAGTGTGCTAACTGCACGGGTTCCAACAATTCAATAAAATCGTTACTCTCAATAACCAGATCAAATTACTCAATGTGTCAATGTAGACACATGAGTTACGTAGGTAAACTAAGAAACAAAGGAATGTACCAACACGATAATGATAAAGGTGTAATAAAAAAAAAACAACAACAGGAAACTAGACGCCAGACCAACAAGAAAAGACGGACAATAACAAACTCTACAGTCTGAACATATTTACAGATAGGATTAAGAAGAGGACAAGAGAGACGTCTTCCTAAAACAACGAGGAAGATGGGAACGCTACAATCTAAACAAAGTGTACAGATCCCTATCAAAGTCCGTTCTCGCGAATGCGACTCCCCACAGTTTCAATAACCACTGGTGTTGCGAGACCGCACAATCTGTCGTTGAGACGGCAGAGTCTGCGACCAAGCCACCACTTTGGCAGGGGGGACCCGCAAACGTAAGAACGCCCTCGCCACCGCCCGTGAGTTCCTAAACACAGAGAAAAAGTATAAAAAGCCTGTAAAACACTCAACTCCCCAGACGCAGACAAAATTTTAGGATGGAATCACTTAACTTTCAAGGAACTGGTGGAGATTCCTTTAGCCTTTGCGTACACCACAGTCAGTCTTTTTTTTGTCTTTCACCGTTCAGTTATGTTGACGTCTCCTTGGCCTCGATCCTCGGGTCAATGGGAGAGCCGGAAATATGTGGAACAAATAATGAAGAAAGCAGTATACAAACTAAATAATAAATAATTTTAAACTAGCTCAACGTGCGAGACCACGTGAGCACTGAAACTGAAAAGAAACAAAAGTTAATCAAAGAGAAAAACGATATACTCTAATCTAAATAAACTATAAACTAAACAATGGTGTGTAGTGTCCCCTCCAGTGTCGCGATGTGGGTTACATGGGGATATTTCGACTGACATTCTTTCGAGGTCCGCTCCCACAATCGACGAACACACAAAAATAAATACTTGCACTCTAAAAACTAAATAAATCAATTGCTTTCAATTTTAGCAGAACTGTAGGGCAGTTTAATTACAGGAATTAATGTAACAAATATAATTATAAATATATATATGTCAATTCAAAGGCAACTGAATCTAACTAATGGAACTACAGCTTTTATAAAGACTAACGTATTCAATCTAACTACTTGCAGGTCATATGAGTTATATGGCAAAAAGAATCCGCGCACGTGGCGACGGATCTAACAGTTTAAATTCTATTAATTCAATGAGGCATGTTAGGATATGGACATTTCCTCTAGACACGCCATAGAGAATGCTTGTACAACCATGCGTTGTCTGGCGGTAGCTCTGAAACTGTCTTCAAAAGTAAGTAGAACGGTTCACTTTCATCATTACAAATTAGTATGGACTCTCACCATGCGGCCCTCACTGGGAGTGAGAGCGCTGGATGTAAACGCTGTGGGTTTATATCAAACCAAGTAGCTTAGGCTCTGGAGCTTTAAATCAGGCTCCTCACAATGGACTGCTCAACTGCGTCTCTATGTCTCTCATCTGGCTGAGGACTATCGCCGACCACCTCGTAAATGGATTGTCTACATGTGGCCCAGAACTAAGTTCTGTATGGCCTTAAATACTGGTCTGCATCTGCAGCTTACCGTCTAATTCCTGGATTGTGATTGGTGCAACCACTTCTAGCTCAGCTGCCGAACTGAGTTATTTTAAGTAACAGCCCTACGCAACGACCTTGGGTCGACATCAAAGGTCGAATTACCCAAGACAATAAAATGTAATTTTATAGCAATAAATTCTTAACATGTTCAAAACCCCGAGCTTTTACTCTGGATCACGGTATTTTCTGTACGTCAACAGACGTCTCAATAACATTTAATTCCTACTCACCCCTTCCCTCTCTACTAAACCTAGTTCAAAACACGAGATATAAAAAGTGCTCTGTCATGCACACCTACGCTGTCCGTCTATCCTTCCCCACACCTTCTGTCTATCTATTATAAAAAAAACTGTTCAAAACAAATTGCCCACGAGACCAAGTTATGCTGGCTCGCACAATAATTACGTTTGTAAAAATTACTCACTGCTCTCTCACAAAAATTTAGTCAGTGGAAACATTTATGAATTAAATCTGTTCTTGACAGGAGAGTGCGTGCAGGGAGGGGGAGAGAGAAAGCAAGAGAGAGAGTGAGATGAGGTCTAGACTTAAGCTAAAACGTACCTACCTCTTTTGGTTACACTTGCTTTGATTGTCTGAAGACGCTGGGCTTGATCCCGAACAAGGAAAGGAATGTCTTGTAACACACTGGCTGCGTTTTAAGAACTCCATGTCGAATGATATTCACATGATATGCGTATGAGTAGTCATGTAATGAGGCTGTTTCCTCGGGCTGCCTAGGCCTCCTCCGTGCGACTGGCTTTACGTCAATGAATGAGCTTAAATTAATACAGGTCTTGAGCGACATTGGACTTCGATTTTTTTCCACTGTCTAGCCTTTAAAAAAATTATGAATAACTCTGGACCCTGGTCTTTATTTCATTTGATAGTTTTAGGCATTGAAAGAGAGCCGTTTGAAGAATATACAGGGGAAATAACTCGATATTAAAAAAAAATTGACTCTGATCTTTTTTCCATTGTGCCCTTCATTTGCATTGCAACAGGCACGTTTTTTTTTTCTTTTTAGAATGAGACAGTGGTCTCGAAAACGTTTATTGTGCGCGTGATGAATTAAAAATGTGGCTTAACAGCCTTGCTTGGTCTGTCAAACCAGTTCTAGCTTCAGATGTTGGTGTGAAAAAAATAACTCTATGAATAGCTTCAATTCCTGCCTAAAAAAAAATAAAAAAATTATCCCCGCACTAGTTCACGACTAATTATACTTTTTCTTCGCTTCATCTCATTTTTTTTTTCACTCATGAACCCTTTCTTTTTTCTCTCTCTCGCCCCCCCCCCCCTTCTCTGTAAAACACCCTGTACGTATAAATAGCAAGTCAAAATTTTCTGAAACACGGGCAGCAGTGACAGGTGCTTCCGAAAAAGGCAGCTAAAGTTATCTGTAAACTTTATGTACTGTAAATTATTGAGATAGACCGAACTTCGTCTCCAATAGATAATCTGTAAAGAAGGTCGCTGGGCTTGCATAGTCAGTCAATATATTGGTTTTGTTGACGAGATAGAACAGGAGTGGCCAAATCGCGGCTCTTCGACCGGCAGTATGAGGCTCGTGAAGTTGTTGGCCGAGTTATTGTTTTTTGTATTAAACAACAACAACATTTGATGTATGGGTACTTTGTGATTCTTGAAATTAATACAAATGAACAGTTTAAAAAACTGCACACATGTTTAAATATTGTTGCATACATAATTTCTCAAAATTTATATCAACTTTTTGTATCAAAATGTGTATGTAACAATAAAAACGTGTGTGTACATTTTATTCATATCTTGTGGCTCTCCAACATCTGACGTTTATCGTAAGTGGCTCTTACATGATGCAAGTTTGATCACCCCTGTTATAGAACTTGCACTTCGCATCCTTAGTCAAAATGGTGAAAGAGAATTACATGGTACCCACACGACAATTTTGAAGACGAGAGTGGAACAAACTATTCTGCATTGACGCATGTCAGCTCAAAAAGTCAAAACTGTCTTGCCTAAACTGGTAGACTGCTCATTCCTGGGTACATAGCGCCACTGGATATGTATCTAAACTAAAGCTGAATTTTGGGGTTAGAACCAGTAAAAGAATGTAACAATCCGGCGTTTTTTCTAAAAGAACTTACTGACTGACTTTCTAAAACATAAAAATGTTGCACACTGCCAATATAGGGATCTGGAAGGGTACATCACGTCATAATACTGTTATAAACAAAAGCTTAGGCAGGGCACCGTGTTACCTGTCTAATCGAATACATGCACCTATTAATAACGCGTTCATCCACTTTTCAAAAATATCTTCCATCTAGTTTTTCTTTCAATCTCAGTGGACAAAAGTTGAAAAGAGATTAAGAGTTCATCACTTCAGAAAGGTTTATGAAACTATCCCAGAGGTGAACCACTAAAAGCGTGGTATTAATATTATATTACTTGTGCTTATAAATATAAATTGAATGTATTGGTTATTTCATAAGAAGCCCCAATAGATACTCGAGGTAATAATTTATAATTTGTTTGTTTCTATATACCGAATTACAATTTCTGTTTGTGTATTGTCACTTTGATAGCCCGTGTTTACAATAGACTGGATTACATTTTAATACGTCTTTGCCTCTAAGTCCCAACTGATTTGAATTTATAAATGAATAACTTAAGAAAAACAAGAACAACAAAAAACAAATCCGCCGATCGGCGCTGCACTGTGGCGACGGCGTGTCTACTCCAGTTATGATTGGGCTGCCATGACACTAAGGCCAATTTCCCAAAGTATACAAAATAACAACAAAACAACCAGGATCATGTAACTCTCATGCTTCATAAAGTTGATTCCTGGCCACACTGTATTGTGAAATCACACTCTCAGACAAATTTTTTATTTTGTTGTTGGTAGGGGCTATTTGGGCTACGTAGCCAAAATGCTCACAATATTTTCCCCCCAGGATTTCTGGACAAACATAATTATATAAAAAAAGGAAAGTTACTGTGACCCTCAGTCACACTCCACTCATAAAATAATGTTAACAAAATACTTTTGTATTCTGTAGTTCTTTTCTGCTCTGCTGAAGCTTCAGTACCTTATTGAAGAGTAAAGCCTCTCTTGACATTACATGGTCGACGCAGACAAGAACACTGACAATATGTGAGTAGAATCTATATTAAATATAATAATCTATTTATAAAATCTGAACTTGCACTTGTGCTCAAGAAACCAAGGCATAGACGAATAGGTTTGCCAAACCCACCTACCGTCTAGCCCCCCCCCTCCCCACACACAAACTTCCCTAAAGCATTCGTCTGTTCATCTGCTGACATAATCATTTAGAACCATGGCAAACTGGTAGAGGAGATGACTCACGAATGAACTCGACCACTAAACGCAGTAGGGCAAGTGCGAGAGCACCAAGTGTGACAAGCTTCATTCGGTTCACCGATCGAGTTCATCTAAATAAATGTCACACATCCAAAATTTGTCATTGAAGCTAGTATAATCACCACATCCCCATCAACAGGTATGTTTTACGACATTTGGCGCTCATTTTATACTCATGCTCCTGCCTCGTGAATGGTGTGACGTCATGCACAATGGCGGATGAAGTTTGTGAATTCTGGTTGGTTGTCGATCATCAACTTACCATGATGGACGACATGACGGCAGTGTACCCAGCCGACGGCAAGTTGTATCGGTATGACGTCACAGACGTCACTCACGCTGAAACAATAAACATGAGCCGTGTGGTGACAGCTGACGGCTGGGAGAAAACACGACTAGTTATAACAGCCAATCGGACGATGCCAGGACCGCCTATAGAGGTAGGAACCCACCGGCCCTATATTGAAACCGCTTAAGTGCTTTCGCAGAGGTGCAGATGGCAAATCTTTTTTGGGAAATATTCTATCAGTTTCTTAAAGGAAGTTTATTTATTCCTACTGGTCAAGATGGAATGCAATGTCACAAATGCCTATTTACATAACTAAAACTGCATTTCTAGGGCTACATGATAAATTTGACTTGTTTTTTCAAGAATTAAAATATATTTGGCATGTTTGTAGCCCTAGACAGCCCGCAGGTTGTCTTATAGGTAGGGGGTTAAATTCTAAAACGTAACGTTCTTAAAGTCTCGTAATTATTAAGTCTGATAAAGACAGTGATTCAATTGTTTGCTTCTCCGGAAAAAATTGTATAATTTGAGTTGAGATAGTTTACCACACGGCCCTCCATTTATGATAAGAAAATAATGCACTTTTCAGATAAAACAGTTTTCCTCTCTTCTACTGTAAAATTAAATCCAATACACTCATGCAATTTCATAACAGGGCCAATGACAGCTTGGTACTTGT
The DNA here is from genome assembly GCA_963931925.1 of Onchidella celtica. Lineage (NCBI taxonomy): Eukaryota > Metazoa > Mollusca > Gastropoda > Systellommatophora > Onchidiidae > Onchidella > Onchidella celtica. The sequence goes on from OZ007572.1 coordinate 16,871,447, forward strand.
TACTAATTAGATAATTATGACATCTGGTTCATGAAATGCTTTGATAACATCCATCCTTCCAGGTGTACGAGGGTCAGACTGTCGTTGTTCATGTGGAAAACCTGATGAAAAGCACAGCAGTGACCATACACTGGCATGGTCTTCACCAGAAAGGGACTCCATGGATGGACGGGGTAGCTTTTGTTACCCAGGTGTGTTTGAAAAGCCGTCATTGAGGCCAGTAGCCCCTAACTTTAATAATGTTTCAGATATCTATCACTCAGACAAAACAGTTGAACAGTTAAAAGTAATTTCCGTCCTGGTAGGCTTTTACGACCAAGAACCCTTGAACTTTTGATCAATGCTGTGCTTAGATTAACCGTTTCCTTTCCGTCCACATTTGATCTAAGATGGGTCAGACGATCGTCTACTGTCATTTGTGTATTACAGAATGGATATATTACACCTGGACTTTGAGGGTTATAAACAAAAAGGGATGGATCTATAACCAAGTGATTTCATTCTCCTTCCTGTTATAGCGACATTGACTCCACTTTTCTTGTACTCCAGTGCCCCATTTTACCTGGCCAATCATTCACTTACCGATTCAAGGCGTATCCCCGAGGAACTTTCTGGTATCACTCACACATTGGCTCACAGCTGTCCATGGGTTTGATCGGAGCTTTCATTATCAGGGAGAAGGTGCCGCCACCTATGGAAGAGTTTATCATGATGTTACAGGTAGACTTCGGCATTGCGCCGTGTGGTTCTTGATCAAATCAGTAGTCTTGTCTCTATAACAATCACTACATTCCCCCATTTATGCAATCCCCCATCATTTCTCATGTCCTCAGCGAACGTCACCATCACTATCTCCATCACCGCATGTACCGCCAGCATCTCAGATCTCCCTATCATACCATCCCAACAATCATCCACGATCACACCCCTCACCTTACCCCTTTCCTGACACTATTCCCACACCGAACATCAGCAGAAGCGCCGCCCAACTACCTTAGTATTAATTATATATAGTGTGCCAAAACAAAGTGAGCACTTTTTCCTTTTGTTGTTTAGGACTGGAATCATGACATGGACTCTGACTTGGGGCATAATCGGATGCTTTACGGTGTCTATGAAAACCGAACAAAAGTACTCCCTACCGAATCCCTGGACGGATCAGAGTATAGGTATGATTAAATGTTGAGCATGCTGGTAAGTAATCTTTGCTCCAGTTGAGAAGTACAAAACGCTATTAAAGTTTCAAAACCACGAATCTACCCTTGAGTTTTGAACACAGCAAAACCTAGAGATCACTCTGATTTATAAGCAATTTACTTTCAGCTTTAATCTTTATCAAGCAGCCGTTCACGGTGCCCTGATCACAGACTCTTTCCACGTAAATGCCCGAATTTCTAACGAGTGGCTCGCGAACAGCCGGGGTATAAATTCCAGCCTGCCTGTCACTCAGCCGACAAATACGATCTATGGAGTCTTTATTAGCCAGTTAACGAAGTGACCTTGTATATTGAATTATCTGGTGATCTGTACATCACCTGTAAGCCTTGGCTTAAACAAAACATAACAGCAAAACAGCAGTAAAACTTTACTGACATGGAATTTATTGTTTTGCTCTCTCCAGCTTGTTTCTGTTTCAGTCTGGACTCATCAATGGGCGTGGCAGGTATTATGACGAGAGAGGACAGCACAACCAAGCACCACTCCACACGTTCAGTGTAAATACTAACGAGTCATACAGGTGATTTTAAATTTATTTTACGCCTTACTTTCTGGGACATCTTTAGATTTAATTTTGGTGATTCTGGAATAACGTGACTTATATCTCACAGCTCTGGGTATTGGAATAATGTGAAGTTTGTTTAGTTTTTATGTTAGAGTCTCTCGAGATTTAATATTATTGCCGCTGGAAAGTTGTTTCTTGCATAGGTAAAGAAAATGCAACTTTCTGCACTCAGTACTTGGGGACTGAGTTTTTTTGAAAGTGCTGAGACTGTGTGATTACTGGACCTGGATCTTGGCATTCTCTTATCTTAGGCCCAGCTCACATAGGACGACACGCGAAACGGGAAACGCGAAACAGGAAACGCCTCATGCGTGAGAACTAAAGTGGTACCAATGATTTAAACGGCAATGTGCACATAAGAGGTAACGACACGCCAGAAATGCGAAACGCGTGTGTCGATGTGAGGAGGCAAAGTGAACATGTTCACTTTTCGTGTGGCGTTTCTTGTAGTTTCCTGTGCAACTGCAGTGAAGCGCATTATTCTGCTACTGCCTTGTTGTTCTTCTTCTTCTTCCTGTTGTGGCAGTTGTTGTTGTTGTTGTTGTTGTTGATGATGAGGATAGGTTTATTTTAGCGATTTTTTTTTACTCACTTGAGAGCCAAGACTAGTTTTTCTTAGGCTGATATTGGATCCCGCCAGTTACAACCTACAGGTTGTAAACGTGGCAGCACCAGTGACTTGAGTTCGTTATAGGTTTGGTGTGACATTCTTAAGTAATTAAAGAACAATGTCTCGTCCTTACGCTCCATCAATGAGCAGAATGTTATTTGAAATTCTCCTCTTGTACTCCTTAACATAAAATGTTCACGGCACCAAATGCTGCGTTTTCTCCTTTTTCTTATCTTTCTCAATAACACTAATAATAATGATAATAATAATGAAGATCATTTATATAGCGCCCAATCCAAACAATTTGCTCTAGGCGCTTTACAGAAAGTCTTGTTCTCTCCATCTGCAACTCACCCTCTCTCTCTCTCTCTCTCACCTTCTCTCTCTGCTAGACATACATTGTATACGTAGATACACACATATAACATACTATAAGACAGAAATTAAACGATAAAACAGCAAAATTAAAGAAAAAAAAATGCAATCAATGTGTCTTCATCTGAGGAATCCATTTTGTCAACTGGCCTACGTGAGTGCATGACTAGGCCTATGTGATGAGGTGACGTGTAGCGTGAGGTGTTTCGCGTTTCGGGGTTTCGCGTTTCTCGTTTCGCGTGTCTTCCTATGTGAGCTGGGCCTTAACCACGGCAGTCATGAATATGATTTCTCTGGTAGACCTGCTAAATAGTGCGTGAATGTGTGCGGGCCTTCTTTTATCCGTGTCTGTTTGTGGCGACGTTGCCTCAACTTTATTACTAATTCGTATTTTGGTTTGAATTAAAAAAAAAAAAGTAGTCCTGTGGGTTTGTTTATATATAACATTTACTGTAGGCAAGCTCTGCGTGTACACCACCTGCACACCTCGTGCTTATCCTGAACGTTTTTGTTGCTGTAAGTTGGTGTCCTTGAATAATTATATCGGCCACAGTTCCCCTTATTTTCTAATAGGTCTTTCAACACCACAGCGATCTGGAGCGTTTGTAAAATTTGGTTTCCTCAGAAATCAGATCATGTTTTCGCAAGTAATACCACTCCCCCCCCCCCCCCACCATCCCCAACTCTTTTTTTTTCCCTATGGTTAAAGTTGTGTGTACATAACGTGTTATGAAGAACTACAGCCTTCAAGGATTTTACAGATCTGCACAGTCCTTGACAATCTTTGTTCAAGTTTTCTTGTGCCGACAGTGGCTAACAGTTTGCAATGCACTCAAGAGTCAGCACTGCCCACGCCTCATCAATCTTGGTGTGTCTCGCAAATTCTTTAGAGGGAGGGGGGGGGGTCCTGGAAGTTATCATGGAAACCACCTTTCGGTTGGAGAACAACTGCCCTCGAACACCAAAATTTGCCAACGACAACTGTCCCATGGAAGTGTACTCCCCCCCCCTCCCCAATTCTGAAGGAAACTACCCCGTACGCCAGTGGGGACCTGACCTTTGGGGACCCTGAAGCTTGAACTGTTATGGGGCACCTTGGCAACAAGCAACAACAGGGCAACATTCAAAATTCTCTTATTAAACAAAATTTCTTTAGGATCTCTGAAGCTAAAGTTCAATAGTTTCATAGTAGATCCGCCACTGAACTAGGCTAATGCCCCTTGGACAGTTGCCACCCACCCCAACTCCTAAAAGTCACCCTGTTATTATTTAATACCCCGGAAATCATGAGTATTTTTGCTATTATGATACACATGTATAACACGTGGATTGTGTGTCATGCCCAAACATGATCAAATCCTGATCTCAGTTGCTTTTTCAGTAAAATAAGTATTATACTTGTCCAGGTTCTCGCTGGCAGGTTTTCATTTCACCCGCTATGTTATGAATAAGCCATTGAAAGGTGTCTCTCTGACTGTACCATTTATCCTGTACTTGAGGATATGAAAATAGCAGGGGTCATGATCATGTGAAAGAAATGGTGCATGCAACGAGTCAGGATAATCGTTTCTAAATATTTCAAGGCTCGTTTCCTCGAACATTCATATCCCATGGCTTATAGCCCCCCCCCCCCCCGCCTTTGCAGCAATTCAGGCAGCATAGATTTCAAAACCGAGAGTCAGTCACCCTGGTGGGACAGCCCAGGTCAGAGGAATGAAGCAATGGAGGTCGAGCTGAACGCCAGTAGAAATTATTAGGCACACTCTTGTATTTATAAGAAAAGTAAACACTACTCTGTGCTTTCACAGTATAATAATTTAAGCCGATACGAAAGTTTTAACGCACTAAGCATAGCTGAAATATTTCTCGGCCTAGCCCTCCAATCCCCAAATGTTCCCTTGGCTAAAAAACAAGGCCGAACTAAGGCCAGCTGATGCCCTAAGCACAGCACAATCTTGGTGCCCTTTGACCCTTCCATTGGCAAGACATTGTCAAAACTGACCTGAGGCTAAACTCAGTGGAAGTGTTGAATGTGAAATATTTGATATAACATTCAGCTTTCTTCCTATAAAATGAAAGTGTGTTTCTGTGTGTACATGAAAACATTATTTCTGTTTCACCAACTGAAGGGTTTTTGACGTTTCCTTGCACATATAAAACCCCAACTTTAGGCATTTATAAACATAAGGATTTGCGACATGTGAGACAATGCCCCTATCTCACACAGTGATAACTCAGAAATTGTTGGACCAATTGGTCTGGAAATTATTTTTTTCTTCAAATTAGAACATTTTGAAGCGCACTGAGAAAGAAAACTGTGCCGCGATTTGCTGTTTCAGGCTGCGTTTTTATCTGCAAGATATACATGTATATAATACAGGCATTTACTATGGAACCTTAGTTCAGCTGAACCATGGTAAATCTGGTACTCGAGAAACTGTGGTGCCCCCTTCCCGCTTGATGCCCTATGCAAGTACTTATTTTTCTTAATGGTTAATCCAGCCCTAGTAAGAAATATTGGGATAAATCATTGGTGGCTACTGCGTGATATTACACCCTTGCCAAAGTAACAAATAAAGAACGCGCCAGTGCTTTCTTGGGTTTCTGGGGAGGACGCAAAGGCACGCATTGCTGAAGATCCACGATATCACTTCATAAAATTTATTGTAAAATAGTCAGTTCTGTTGCTGCTTTTCAACCGCACGGCAAAATAATAAAGATGATACTTCTCCCAATGATATTTAAGCCAATTTCAAGCTATTCGATCAGTCTCATCCTACTTGGTTTAGTAAAAATTGTTTATGCCATGGCTTTTTGTACTTTTTCTGCATGCCGTTTACTTTACTTACTTTACTTTTCCGATCTTGTTTGCCACTTTCGACTTGTTGCCATGACATAAAATTTGTAGGTTTTGTTGAGTTGGTTTGTTCCACAGTATAGAGTGTTTTCAAAGTCTGGGGTGGTTGGTAGCAGTGTAGTTCGTAAATCACGAAGTGATGGGCAGTCAAAAAGGAGGTGCGATACAGTTTCGTAGGGGTGAGGGCACAGTGAGCATAGGGGTTCCTTCTGGGGGTCAATTCTGTTTAAGTGGGCGTTAGTAGCTATATGTTGTGTGCGTAGGTGGAAAAGGACAGCTTGTTTTCTTCTTTCTAGGGAGTTTAGGCTATCACTTGGTTTAGGTGTTGTCATATAGCGGAAGACATTCCTGCCGGTCTTTCCTAGGGCCCATTCATTCATCCACTCTTCTTTCTTGATGTTTTTGATTTGTTGTTTTGCAGTGTTGATCGAGGTTGGTGTGTTTTTCTGTGTCTGTGTTGATCCTCATTTGGCTAGGGCGTCAGTTTTTTCATCGCCGGGTATGTTGGTATGTCCTGGGATCCATTGAAGAGTTAACTTTACAGCATGAGAGGTAAGGAAAAGGTCTATAGTTTTGGATAGACTTCGAATGTAGGAGGTGTCTGCTTTTTCATTTTCAAGGGCCTGGAGAACAGATTTGGCATCACTGAATACAACGATGTCAGTCTTCTTTTCAGGAGTTATCATGAAAACATTCGAAAGGCGGTGGAGTGAGGCTTCAATCGCCAAGGCTTCTGCTTCAAAGTTGGAGCAGTGTTGACCACACGAGTCCGAGAGTTCGTGGCGTGTTTTGTCTGGGAACTGTATGTTTGATCCGTAGCCGGCATTTATGGTTCCTTTAAAAGCAGAGCCATCTGACACATGTATCGACTCATCTGGGTACAAGTCTATGGTTTTTTGGGCTGTAGTCATAAGAGCGATCACATCTGTGTTTCTTTTGTTCATGTCTGATACAAGGTGTGTTTTAATCTCTGGGGTCATGGCATGGACATGTGGTGGAGAGTTGGTCGAACGCTGATATTGGCTCTCTGTTTTCTGGGAGGTGGTACTTGTCTTGGAGATCATGAGCGACATCTAAAACTGACTTTCTTTTAAGTCTGTGTGTTGGTTTCCAGTTCTTAACTAGTCTTGCGTTAGGGTGGGGGTTGTCTTGGTGCTTGTATCTTTCGACACTTTCAACAACAGCTGACTCCCTTCTCAACCTCAATGGTTCAACATTTGTGTGGATCTCACAGGCTGCAGTTGGTGTTGATCTGAAAGCTCCTGAGATAAAGCGCAAAGCTTGGTTTTGGACTTTGTCAAGGGATTCTTGGGCTACCTTGCCTGCTAGCAATTGAAGGCTCAGATTTTGATCCAATATTGATCGTACGTAGTTGAGGTAAAGCTGGCAAAGAGTAGTTTTGTCTGCTCCTCATGAGGTGCTCGCAAGTCTCTTTAACAGGTTGAGGCGCATCTTTGCTTTTTGTTCCAGTTGTTTCATGTGTTGATTTAAATTCATTTGCCTGTCCAAATTAACACCTAGATATGTTGGGTGTTCTTCTTCTGTGAGCTGCGCTTCTTTGAAGGTGATGTTAAGTTTTTGCTTAGCCACTTTGTTACTGTCGGTGAATATAGAATAAACTGTTTTTTGGCAGTTGACTTTGAGTTTCCCATCGTCGCAGTACTCTGCAAGGCAAGCCAGATCTTCATTCAGCCGCCTGGCACTAACTAGTGTTTACTGGCTTGTGTGCCATATGGCAAGGTCATCAGCATACAGGGCTTTTACTGTCTTTAAAACATCTGGTAGATCGTTGATGTACAGCAGAAATAGGGTGTAGCTCAGTGAGGAGCCCTGAGGAAGTCCTTCCTCTAAGACTTCTTTTGATGATAAAGCATTGTTGACTCTGGTTTCAATAGTTCTGTCAGTGAGGAAGGCCCTCACCCACTTGTAGAGTTGTCCATGGATGCCTAGTCTCATCATTTTAAGGAGAAGACCTTTTCGCCACACTTTGTCGTGGGCCTGCTGTAGATCAGTAAAGACAGCTGTTGTGTGATGTTTTGACTGGAAACCATCTATTACTCGCTGTGATAGTCTGAAGAGCTGGTCATCCGTCCTATTGCCTACCCTGAATACAGCCTGGACATTGCTCAACAGTCCTGATGTTTCTAGCCACCAATATAGCCTGTGGTTAATCATTCTTTCCGCCAATTTTCCAATACATGATGTCAATGAAATGGGGCGGTAGTTTGAACATCCTCTGGTGGTTTCTTTCCTTTTTTCAGTATTGCTGTTACAGTAGCTGTTCTCCAGAGTTTTGGTATCTGACCTGTTTTCAGAGTAAGATTTATAAGGTGCAGTAACATTTGTTTTCCTTTGTTACCAAGCCTCATGATCTTTTCATTGTGGACTTTGTCTTTGCCAGGGGACTTGCAAGGTTTAAGTTTACGTATTGCCTTATGGAGCTCAGTCTCTGTAAAACTTTTCTCAAATGTGAGGTCATTGGTTCTTGGGGCCCGCTCCATTTCCTTCAGGCTTTGTAGCTTTTCTTTGTCCTTTGTGCGCTTACTAGCTCTGTTGACCGAGGCAAAGAATTTTTTGAATGATTCCGCTTTTTTCTGGTCATCAGCGATACCACCCTCTTCGGTTGTTATTGGTTTATGGTTTGTTCTGCGGTTATCTCCACTAAGGTTATTAAAGAGAACCCATGCTTTGGCTCCACCTCTGGCTAAATCAAGATCTGCACATGTTTTCGACCATTTTGTTGTTCTTTGCTATCTTCACGACTCTTTTGACTTCTGCATTTCTTTTGTTGTAGAGAGTTTTACTTTGGGTGGTGGGATTTTTTTCTAGTGTCTTTCTTGCGATCTCTCGTGCATCTACAGCTTGTTGGATATCATTGTTCCAAAAATGTTTGTATTTTTTTTGACAACCTTTGGAGATTCTTGATTGAGCTGCTGTCAGAATTGCTTTTGTTAATTTGTCGTTTAGACAATCAACATCAATGTTTTCATCAATGTCTTCTTCAATATCTTTTAGAAGCTGGTCTGAGGTAGTTCTATACAGTTTCCAATCTGCATTTTTGAAGTTCCACCTTGTTTTTCTTTGGAAAGTTTTTGTTGCACCATTAACAATAGTGGTAAGGATAGGTCTGTGATCACTACCTAAGCCATCAAAGACCTCTGTTGTTTGCTTGTGTAGGAGATCTGCTGATGTAATTGTCAGGTCTGGTCTGCTCAGAGTGTTATGGGCCCTATGAAGGAGTGTGGGTACAGAGTTCTCATTTTACAGTACTACTAGGTTTGTACTTCCGCATAGCTCTTCTATTGCATTTCCAGTTTTATTAGATCTATTATATCCCCATTGTGTTGATTGACCGTTGAAATCTCCAGCAATTATTGTTTTCTGGAATTCTGACTCAGGAAAGTTTTGAAAGCTGCATTCGTTTTGAGGTGGGCTGTAAGCATTATAGATGGTGAATTTTTTGTTGTTGTGCCACAAAGTTGTTTTCTGGAGCTCTAACGGGTTGTCAGTTGTTATGTTTTCTACAATTCCCTGTTGATCGTTTCTGATGTAGGTTATTATGCCTCGGCATTCCGTGCACTTACACGAATAGGATGTATATCCTGTGATGTGGGGATCAGTGTTTTTGTGGAGGGTTTCTTGAATAAGGGCTATATGGACCTTTTTTAAGTTAAGTAAGTTTGCAAGCTCTGTTTTCTTGTTTGAGATTCCGCATATGTTAAGCTGCAATATATTTAGGGTGCTTTTGTTTGTTTCAGGGGCTAACTTATCGCTGCACACAGCCTGGTTCCTCACTGTGTGGCGCGACCCTTGTTTTTCTACGCGACGGCCGAGGTGGAATTTATTTTTGTTTTTTGTCATGACATCATAATGCTGGGGTGACTGTGGTCTGTCTGACCACCCTAGCTTATAATATGTGTCCCCTCAGAGCTGTCAAGTCCACCAGGCGACTGAACCATCGGATCACTACTCAAGGAGAAAGAAGGAAGGCACACATCTCTGTGTCAGCAGGTCACTCTCACATGCTTACAATTTGTCCATTCCCCCCACCTACTGTCTCCTGGAAGGCTGAAGTCTAATTAGGAAATGTAATGAATAGACATCAGCTCTGTCACAACTTGAACACAGACAGAGGATCGTCACGTCCTGGATCATTTGTAGTGATGCTATGAGGTCCCTGCTCTACTGCAGAGCCTGTGGGCCAATCCGTAATCCCGCTCGCCGTGTTTTTCACTTCAGTAGCCAATCTCTGGGCTTAGACAGATTCTAACAAACACACAAATTACAAGCCGACCACAGAGGGAGTACATAGGGGTAAAGGTTTAAGCTAAGCAAGGATGTCCACTCAAGTGAGAGGGGGTGAGTTGGTGAGGCCCATAGCGTATACCACACGCCGGTGGGTTCTGCGACCTGCACCTTATAAGGGGGCTCACCTCCTCCCCTTCCGGTTATACCGCCGGAAACTCGGTCGCGCCTGTGTGAGACTGTGGAAACGGGGAAGACCACGAGAAGGTGCTCAGCCTAGAAAGGCCTCCAAGAGCAGGAGCACAGGAACTTTTGGGTGGGCAGGGACCGTATGCCATATGCAAGTATGCAAGTATGCTGTTGTCATAGAAGAGACGACAACAGTTATCATACCTGCGGCAATGCACCACCCCCTGGCAAGCTAGGCGATGTATTGCGCGTCATTGCCATCATCTTCCCCGCATGCCGTTTAAAGTTGTACATGAACGAGGACAACTGACACTGTTTAAACTGACTATTATAGTGTTTCCACATGCCATACTTGGCAGTTACTTAACATCACGACTATTCTTCATAATGCTTGGTTTTTTTAGACCGCTTCTGACAGAATTAAAGAAGATAATTGCACAACTAAGCATCACATGGCAAAGAACAATTCAGAACTGACATAACACGCCGTGAAACACCAAAGCAGATGGAGATGGTGAGGATTCCCGGCAGCAAAGTACCCATATCTATAAAATTAAATTAAATCAACTTAAATAATTAATATTTTATGTTTTATTTCTTTTCCCAGATTTCGGGTGATCGGAGCGGGCAATCTGTATCCGTTTCGAGTCTCTATAGACAACCATACGCTGACACTTGTGGCCTCAGACGGGTGAGTTTGCCGTTCACGAACATCTGGACTTTTGTATCACTTGTATCACGCTGTAATCACTTTGATCATCCATTACTGATTCATCGCTTTATAGAAACTACGTCTACGATCTCACTTCGTTGATCACAATAAAAACAAGCGCGACAGATTCAAATAATTTTATATATTATAATTATGGGAATGAGTGGTGCCTGGTCATACACACAATGAGGACGAGAGATGAATGGATACAATGATTAGTTACGGAGTCTACTGTATTGTATTTTTGAGGTTGATTCGATTTTTTTGAAGCGTTGACACATACGTCACTTAAGTAGTACAAAAGAGAGAGAGGGGGTCAGACAGACAGAAAGAGAGAGAGGCACAGGGAGACAGACAGACAGACAAAGAAAGACAGAGAATCAGACAGAGAGAGACAAAGACAGAGAGAGAGACAGACAAAGACAGACAGGGAGTGACAAGGAGTGAGAGAGAGAGAGAGAGAGAGAGAGAGAGAGAGAGAGAGAGAGAGAGAGAGAGAGAGAGAGAGAGAGAGAGAGAGAGAAGAGATTTCAAAAAGTTTATGCTAAAGTAAAAAAAGTAAAATGCAGCCGTAATTACTGCTATCTACAAGACAACAACAACAACAACAAAATTCAACAACAAGAATAAAAGGAAACCTGAAGACGTTACAGAAAATTGAGAAGGAGGCCAAAAGAATAGGAGACAGGACATGAAAGCACACACACACATAACAACAACTACAACAACTTAAGAAATGCATTATAATAGTAATAAAAAATATCAAGTTCAGAAAACGGTGACAACGGACTTACTGTATTCTGTTGCAGAAACGAACTGAAGCATGTTGAAGTTGAATCGTTCATCATCAACCCGGGAGAACGATATGACTTTACAATTCAGGCAGATCAACCTGTAGGAAACTACTGGATACGAGGAGAAACTCTGGAGGTTAATGTACAGAATCATATTGCTGAAGCCATTCTCAGGTACGAAGGGGCTCTTGAGCGGGTCCCAACTTCTCACAGAAAAGTGTGCACAGCAAATGAAAAGTGAGTATATTTTTCTCCCACCTATTCAAATGATTTAATGCTGATAGCTTCTGAGTTAGATTTACCTGCGAGCAAGGGAAGATAACCGTTCTTATGTTTTTTTTTGGGTCATATTCTACTGTATTTCCCATGTGGGGTACCCCCCCCCCCCCACCTTTCAGAGAACTTGTCCCATCGATTGATGGAATTACAAAAGAAAATTAGATTGAGAAACTACCGTAGGGCCAAAACAACAACAAAAAATAGTAAAAGCAACATAGTGAAGATACCCTATTCACAATGTTTGTATTTGTATTTGTATTTATATACTACTTTAATCCCATTTTGGGAAATCTGCCTTTGTCTCATTGCACCCAGCTACAACAGGAGGAGGCACGTCGTCGCCACAGTGCAGCGCCGGTCGGCAGTTGCTTATTTGGGGAAGGGGGGGGGGGAGGTGGCAGATGAGGGGGAAGGGGGAGGGAGTTGTAGGGATGAAATTTAATTGATTTTGCCCGGGCAGCGGCGTGTTCGGCCTCCTCTTTTCGATTTCCAACTGCCAAGGTATCTTTAACGTGCGCAACGTGCACACGGGCCCTCCGAATTTTTTTGTCTACAGGTGTCTAGTGGTTAACTGTCCATTTTCCTACTACCCGGAGGCCAACCACACGACATGTATGTCTATGGGTGAGCTAAAAGCAGCGGAAAACCACACCACGCCTGGAGCCGATCCAAACAATCCGGAAGAAATCGAAGACGTTTTCCTGAACTTTGCATTTCCTGGCACCACACAAAAGACCCCTGGCTCCGTCAACGGTCGGTTTTTCCAGGTAAAAAGATACTATTCAACGATTTAAAAAAGTACGTTAAAAAAAAAGAAGAAAACTATGATTTCCAGGAGAGCGCAGTCAATTAGTGGAGCCAAAATAATATGATTAATTAGCTCAACTGAGTAAAAATTAAATTTGCGGCACTCATTTTTCAATCGAATATCTATCTATAAAAAAATAGCAAGGAAAAAAAATTCACTGCTGCCAGGAAGAAATGCCCAGACCTGAAAAAATTACATGTGAAAGATAGTTCTTTTTGCTACTGTGTCTATTCCTTTGACATGAAAGCGAAGTATCGTAATTTTGTAATAAAAGAAAATAGGCCTAAAAATATCGAATAATGCTTTCTCCTCAACAATGATGGCCTCCCTCCTGCCTTTGTTTTGTTTCGACTTTAGTACCGTGCATGTCATAAAAAATAACCATATCAAACTTGGTGCGCAGTGTCCTGGCGCGCATGAGTTCTGATGCAGGACTGCAGATTACTACTTTTATTGTAAGAGAGAGAGAGAGAGTACGTCATCGAATAATGCTTGCCATGCGGGTGTTACTGTGCCAGTTGTGAGTTGTTCTCTTCCTAGATCTACATAATCTGTGTGCTGATTGTGCGTGTTGTTTGCAATCCGTTCTTTCAACGGGCCTTTACACTAGTAATATAAATGAACTAACACGACACGATCTATGACTTACATTTGAACCCCTTCCGTTCGCTAGATACGGTCTTTCCTTTTCCAGCAAAAGGGAATATTTCATCTGTTCCTCCCTGCTCACCACCAGGAACACACACATGTAACACCCTGCGCCCTAAGGCGTACATTTTCACCACTCACACCATGGCGAGAAAAATCGTTTCAAAGTGATTTTATAAGCAAAGTGCAACGATTTTAAGTTCGTACCCGTGCAGGTTGATTTGCCCAGGATTGTTTGCTCAATGTTTTACTTAACTGTTGACTGATGTGAGATACCCAGATCATGCATTCAGCGGTCTGTATTACGACACGGTAATGGTTGTATGACATCTGGAGCACTACTGCCGATCAAAGAAAACCGCCATGTGATATTTGGAGCACTAAGTTAGTTAAAAAAAAGCCGGCATGTGACATTTGGAGCACTAGCATTTGGGCTGTGATTTTATCAAGTAATCCTTAATCAACCTGTTGACTATCGATTATTCTGCGAATATTTTGCAATAACTTGCGGTGGGTACCACAGGGATAGAAAGTTTCTTTATAGGCCTAATACACTCTCCGTCAATCAATTCCAGATGTCTAGAGACTAGTTAACGTTGGCAAAGTGTTTGTTGGAGCGTTTTAAAACTTACAAAATTATTTTGAATTATTTGGATATCAGGATATATTAGAATCCAAATATGGATTATTGTAAGCATAACTGAACAAAGAAACATGTTGAATAGTCCATATTTATTCAACGATCGGTTTTATATTTCACATTTTTTGCGTGAAAATCTTAGAGCCGTGCGCGTTTTGAATAAATGTTTTTTTTAAAAAAATAAACATTTTCCCTCTGCGTTTATAAAGGCTTGGGACTGTCTCGTGATGAGGCGCGCAGTAAAAATGTTTATTTTATTGTTTTTTTTTTTCTTTTTTTGGCTTATTATTTTTTTACTAAGTGGTTGAACAAAATAGATAATCTACACGAGACTTCACAGTGTTGTCGAAGGCCTAAAGGAAGATAAGCTTAGTAGGACCCAACAAAAACAATAGGACAATTTTGTGGAGGGAATTGGACACAGAGATCAGAAACACCACAAATAGTGGCCATGGACAAGGACAACAACAACAACAACAATAATAATAATGATGATAAAATAATACCTGTAATAATAATAATACCTGTAATAATAATAATACCTGTAATAATAATAATACCTGTAATAATGATAATAATAATAAAAACAACAACATTAACAACACCATCATCGTCGTCATCATTTATAGACCAGTCTTTTTTCACCTAATTCATGATGATGACGATGATGATGACGAGCAGAACAAAAGTTTTTGACTGTAAAAGAGAGAATTTTTTGTCAGTAGATTTGTGACTTGATGTTGATGGGTCTGTGAAAATGTAATCGAATACCAGCAGCGGTATAGGTGCACCAAATATCATACTGAAATTTTATTAATTTTTGGTAGTGCTCCAAATGTCATGATTTAAAAATTTTGGTGCTCCGAACGTCATGCTACCACGG